>OV702299.1:89335018-89960018 GCA_916181665.1 Avena sativa | reverse complement strand
TTATTTCTCTTGCATGCATTTTAAAATGATGCTCATGAATGCACAATCAAACCTTGATTACTATTTAATAAAACTAGGGTTGTTACGTTTCGCCGGTGGGTGATCCAGGAGCTCCTGCACCATGCGCTTGGTGGCCTCGGGCATGAGACGCTTGTCATGGACGCGCGAGGACGCCGTGCAGGAGAGCGAGGTGGCGTCTCGCAAAGAGGACGGGGATTCCCACAACCGGCGGTTTAGAGCCCCCGTCGTCCTTGGACCAGGGGTCCTGCTCGGAGGGGGCGCGTCGCGGAGTTGGCTCGGTCTGCGCCTTGCTCGCCGTGCGACAAGTTCACGCTCACCGCGGGTCTCGACGCGAGTTGACATCTGGCCGAGGTTGGTGAAAGTCTTGAAAGCGCACCTCATCCCCCTACCTGACATGCCAAATGTCGGAGATTTGTCCCGTGAAGGAACTAGGGTCCAACAATCCCTTGGTTTGCGAGGGGGCTGAACACGCGTTCTCAAGGAGCCATGGCGATGTTGGCGACGGCAGAGCAAGAGCACGACAGAGAGATGATACGGTTTTTTTACCCAGGTCTGGGACCCTCGTGAGGAGGTAAAGCCCCTACTCCTGCTTTGTTGTATTGCTTGCTTGCTTCGCGAGAGTACAATGGAGGTTGCAAGTCTAGGGTTTAGATCATTGGGGATCGATCCATTCTAAGGTAGAAGGAGGGTATCTTATATAGGGTGGCATCGGGCCTCTTCCCCCAGCCTTTGAGGGTAAGGGTGTCAACAATGCCCCTCCTCGAGATCCCGGTCTACGAGGCTAGTTTTTGTGGACTTGGTCCAGCTCGCTGTGCTCCACTCCGACCTCTTGTAAAGCGGCCTTCATCGACGTCGCTTGTATTCATACGGTGCTCTCTGCTTTTTCCCTGTTTCACCAAAACGGCAGTGGAAGGAGTCTTCCACCATGATATCGCATGTACTTTCCCTACAATAAAGGGGGCGGACTCAGGCTTCCTTTACCAAGGTAGCTGGTCGCTGCAGGGCCACTATGATCCCTATCGAACCATGTCTCACGCTTGGCTCGATGAAGTTACCATCCTTCCCTCGACGTGCCCCGAGGTATTCGAGGCTCGAGGGCATGGAGGGGTGTAGTGGCAGGCTCCTTCGGGAGGCGTTCCCTCTAGAGGTTCATTCCCTCGCGAGGTGGGTGCCTCGCGATACCTACACGGTTGGGCCACCCCTGGAGGCGTTGCTCCCTCGCGAGGGTGGCGGTATCTCTGACGCGGGGCTCGTCCATCGTGGGTATGTGGCACCCCAGTTGCCAGGGCCCCGACATCATTCACGCAATTCTGATAAGTGGTTCAAAAACCGTAGCGAAAATACGGTTCATAGATGTACTATAGCAGTAAGTTTGGTAGCGTTTATGAAAAGTTCAGTTCCGTTTATTAAGAAAGTTCACGGCTGGTTGTGGATTATTAATCTATAACCGGTTATAGAATATCCGGGTTATATATATATATATATATATATATATATATATATATATATATATATATATATATATGCAAAATAGTGGGATACTCACCCGACTAGCTATGCATGCTCATTCTATCATAGGATAAACAATAAGCACATAAACAGATTAACAGAATGTAATCTAGACTCAAAGAAGAATGAGCAGACTTTGTATCGAAAGCACGTTATCGAAAGAAGAATTTGTCACAACTTTGTAATTTATCATGTCATTTGTCTTTTTTTTCACACATCGAGGTGATACATACAATATATGACAACAACCATCCATATGGAGAAGTCTTTCCCATGCCTTTGTTATTTACTATGACATCTGTCTTTTCTTTTTCACACATCATGGTGATACATGCAATATAACGCACTTTTGCACAATTGTTTTTGCTCGTGTGTTTTTGTTCATCCAGCATGAATCCATCTTGGCGGTAGGCATCTCGCAAGTTCTTGTATTTCTTATGTTGTATTTGGCAAAAAAAATCTTACACGTGGGATATATGATCTCTACAACCATCCCTCTATCTGAAGTTGGTTTTTCTCTGTTCAGCCCGTGCCGACGGACCGAAGCACGATGAGTAGCGGTAACGTTGCATGGGTCTTCAGGAAGTTACGAACACCGAAGGAAAATGCGCTGAGAGCATCCGAAGAGGGAGCATCGCGAGAGCTTTTCGTGTTTTTGTCGATGGTTCTGAAAAATGATTATGATCATTTCAGACATGTTCACCCCACCCATACCATCGCAATCATGCGCATAACACATGACACCAAGTTCGTACTCCCTCCGATTGTAGTTCAAAACCGTGACACTTATTATGGATCAGAGGTAGTACAAGATTTGGAAGAATATAAGTTGCTGCATTTTAAATGTTGGTGTCATGTCTAATTGAATTTTGGGCTTAAAAAATGTGCCAAAACTTTTTTTGCCATACCATGTAAACAAATACCCTTGCCCAATATTGTCTAGTTTAATAATATTTTCACATACCCCTAACGAACTCAAATATGTTCCCCTCACCCACTCCATCACAAGCAGGCGTTTAACAGGACATAGACCAAACTCGCTCCGCCATGCGAGCAGGGTAGTAGAGCACCACAATGAAATGTGCCACACGAGATCAAGCATGCACATAAGGCTTGCGCTCCGCCCGTGACGACTAACACAAGACCATTCCCCTGCCACCTCCACAACTCATCACACTATTATTTTTTCTTAAAAAAAATACCTTTTTACCAAGCTAGGTTTACTGTAATTTTTTTGCTACAACTTCAACATGCGCAAACCAAAAATAGATAATTAGGATTTTTAATAAACAATATACTCTCACGCTTTTTAGAATGATGTGAATGCTGCCAAACAAATGCTAAGACCAACAAAATGTGTCGTCACCTGTTTAACTCACCGGCAACAATATACTATCGTGATTGGGGTTACATCGATGTTGGCATTTCCACGGTGCACCAAGTTGTGTGCCGCAGACCGATCGACGTGTATGTAGCTATGAACCGGCCAGCGATACTGAATAGTGGTAGCACATGTCAAGCTGCGATCCCCCAATAAAACACAGACGATGCATATTGATTTTTATCAGTCCGCCAAGAACTCATCAAGCCAGGCAAATACGTGAATCATAAACATGTATTTTTATCCCGTCTTTTTAATTGAGCAGGCCTGATTTTTTGGAGGTATTCTTAATTGGTACATACATTCACTTTGCTGCTCACATGATGGGAAAAGGCGTGGATAATAGATCAAGCTGCATGGAGATGGATTTAGAAACCCACAAACACAATGTACATGGTATCAAATCTATAAAAGGAACAACAAAAGACAAATGCCAAAGCCCACGTCGAGGGAAGTAGACTTGTGTGTCAGTAGTAGATGGACGACAAATGATATCGATAACAGAACCATTAGTAGGTGACATTGGGAATATTGCGGGATCAAAAGATAGCAATATCGAATAGTGAAATCCGCATGCACAGCTAGCATCATGGGTAGTAAATCTGTGTTGTATACTACAAGTGATAAGCAAGATATAAGAACTTGAAGCTCGATGGCTATCGCTAGAAAAGTAAACTTGGGTATAGAAATAACCGAGGCACGCGGAGACGAAGATGTATTTACAAGTAAGGTATGTCACATTGGAGAGGTGCGGGATCCAATGAAGGGGTTCCCCAAGTCCACGAAGGGCACCTTATTCTCCGAGGTTATCTCGATGAAGGAATTGTTGGAATTATGCCCTAGAGGCAATAATAAAGATGTTATTATTATAATTCTTGTTCATGATAATGTTTATATTCCATGCTAGAATTGTATTAAGCGGAAACTTTAATACTTGTGTGGTTTGTAAACAACATTGTGTCCCTAGTACGCCTCTATGGACTAGCTCATTGATTAATGATGGTTAAGGTTTCCTAACCATGTACATGAGTTGTCGATTAATAATGAGATCATATTATTGGGAGAATGATGTGATGGACAGACCCAAACTAAGCGAAGCAATTAGATCGTGTCATCGTGTTCATCTTTGTGAAGCTTTTCTTATGTCAAATATTGTGTTCCTTAGACCATGAGATAATACAACTCCCTGGTATCGTAAGAAAGCTTTGAGGTCATCAAACGTCATCCTATGAGAGGGTGATCATAAAGGTGTCTCTCAGGTGATCGGAAAGTACCTGTTGGGTTGTATGTATCGAGATGGGATTTGTCCCTCCCAAGTCGGAGAGATATACTTCGGGCCCACTCGGTAATCGATATCAACACCGCTTGCAAGCATGTGGTTAAGGAGTTAATCACAAAGTGATATCGGATTACGGAACGAGTAAAGTACTTGCTGTGAACGAGATTGAACTAGGTATGACGGTACCGACGATCAAATCTCGGGCAAGTAAAATATCGCGAGACAAAGGGAATATATATGGGATTGATTGAATCCTGGCATCGTGGTTCATCCGATATGATCATCGATGAATGTGTGGGAGTCAGTATGGGTTTCTAGACCCCGCTGTTGATTATTGATAGTAGATCATGTCCGCATATTCTCGAACCCGAAGGGTCACACACTTAACGTGTCTCGACGCTAGGATAGATTGGATAGTTGGTTTATGAGTTTTTGTTCGGAGTCTCGGATGGAATCCGGGACATCACGGGAGGTTCCGGAATGGTCCGGAGAATAAGATTCATATAAGGCAGTGCAGTTTTTGGAGTTCGGAATTGTTCCGGGTTAATCGGTATTGTACCGGAAGCTTCTAGAACCTTCCGGAGGGGGACCAACGTGGTCCCACCTGTCGGGAGGGGGCATGGGCCTATGAGAGAGTGCCCTGTCCGCATTGGGCCAGGGGCACAAGGCCCCATAGGGCCCAGCCGGCCAACCAAGGGATAAACCCTAGTTGGAGCTTCTAGAAGGGGGGGGTTCCTTGCCCCCCACTCCTCCCTCCTTTGGCCGCCGGCCTAGGGCTTGGGGGAGGGGTTAGGGCAGGAGCCCACCCCTCTATATATAGAGGGCTGGGGCGCACCACCCCCCCCACACCTCCTCCTCAACCCTAGCCGCCCTGCTGCCCTCCTCTCTCTCTCCCTCCCGACTGCGTGTAGGCGAAGCCCTGCTGCAGAAACTCTCCACCACATACACCGCGCCGTCGTGTTGTAGATCCAATCCGTCTCTCCACCATACTTACTGGACGAAGGAAGGAGGATACGTCGAGGTGCTGCACGTGTGCATCTCCCGGAGGCATCGCCACTTGCGGTGCTAGATCGGATCGGATCGCGAGGAGGAGAAGCGAGTACGACTACATCACCCACGTTCCGACGAACGTTCCGTTGTGCGAATCTTCAAGGGTATGAAGATCTAATCCAATCTCTCTCGTTGTTTGCATCTCCTAGATTAGATCTTGGCTTCCCTCTGTTTGCATCCGTAGAAAATTTTGATTTACTATGCCGCGAAACCCTTCAGTGGTATCAGAGCTAGATCTGTGCGTAGATGTGTTTCACGAGTAGAACGCAACATGGTTGTTGGCGTTGATGTTTTCTGTTGCAAACCTCTTGTCTGTGTTCTTCTTATGACGCGGGATAGGGAGATTGAAGCGGTCCAGGCCAACCTTACGCGACGTCGTTCGCGAGACCGGCTCCGCACTTGACGTGTGGCTTGTTCCACACATGCGGCTGGTGGATGCCAGCTTCTCTCACTATAGTTGTCATGGGATTAACACCGGAGTTTGGCAACCATAATATCACCGTTGTGGCTTTCCATAGGTAAGAATCGTTCTTAGCTTGCTACTCCCATAAGCCATATAAAACATGCAACAACAAAGTAGAGGCGTCTAACTTGTTTTTGCAGGAAGTGTTTTCTGTGATATGGTATGGCCCAAGATGTGATGTGTATAATGCATGCGATGATCATGTTTTATAATGTTTCACGACTTGCATGTCGATGAGTACACAACTGGCAGGATCCATATAATTGTGTATGACCTGTGTGTCAACTTCTTATACGCCATGTAATAGTTTTACTTTATCGCTAAGTAGTTAGCAATAGTTGTAGTTGCTATTCGTGATGGAGGCAATCATGGTGGAGTGATGGAGATCATGCCGGCACGCACAAGATGGAGATCATTGCGTGAAGATTGGCTATACCATGTCACATAAAGTTATATGCATGTGATGTTTATCTTTTTATGTATCTTATTATGCTTAGATCGCGACGGTAGCATTATAAGATGATTCCTCACTTAAAGATCAAGATAAAAACTGTGTTCTCCCCATGTATGCACCGTTGTGAAAGTTCGTCGTGTCCAAGCATCACGTGATGATCGGGTGCTATAGACTCTACGTTCACATACAACGGGTGCAAGCCAGTTTTGCACACGCGGAAATACTTGGGTCTAACTTGACGAGCCGAGCATGTACAGACATGGCCTCGGAACACATGAACCGAAAGGTTAGGCATGATTCATATGAATGATATGATCGACACTTCGTTGTCCACCATTGAAACCACATCTCTTCTCGTGAAGATCGGATTAGGTGTGGTGAATTTGGATCGTGTTCACTAAACAACTTGAGGGATGTTGAATTTAGTGGGAGTTCATCTAGTAATTTGATTAAAAGTTGAACTAGTTATCATGAACATAGTCTAATTTGTACTTGCAAATATTGTAGATCAAATGGCTAAGTCCAACTTCAACTTCAACGTTTTTGCTGAGAAGGAAAAGCTTAAAAACAATGGGTCTAACTTCACCAACTAGTTCTGCAATCTGAGAATCATTCTCTCTGGCGGTCAAAAGGACTATGTCCTTGAGAATGCGTTAGGTGACGCCCCTGCTGCTACTGCGCCGGCTGATGAGAAAGTTGTCTATCAGTCGCGCAAAGATGATTATGGTGTGATTAAGAGCACCATGTTGTTTGCTATGGAATCGGACCTTCAAAATCGTTTTGAAGACTATCCCGGGCCCTTTGAGATTCTCGAGGAGCTGAAAACCATGTTTCAGACTCAGGCCCGTTCTGAGAGATATGAGATATCTGAGAAGTTCTTTAACTGCAAGATGGAGGAAGGGAGTTCCGTTAGTGAGCATGCCATTAAGATGTCGGGCTACACTCAACGCCTTGAGCAACTGGACTGCAATATTCCAGAGGAGCTCAAGATTGACAGGGTTCTGCAATCACTCCCTCCCAGCTACAAAAGTTTTGTAGTGACTCATAATCAGATTGGTTCCACTGATACGATCATCGAGCTCTTCGCAAAGCTGAAGGCTACGGAGGTGGACATCAAAAAGGATAATCATGTGTTGATGGTCAACAAGCCCCCCACCTTCAAGAAAGGTAAGGGTGCAAAGAAGCCCTTCAAGAAAGGCGGCGGCAAGCGCGTTGCCCCTGCTGAGAAGAAGCTCAAGTCTGGTCCTAAGCCGGACACTGAGTGCTTCTATTGCAAGGACAAGGGTCACTGGAAGCGCAACTGTCCGAAGTACTTAGCGGACAAGAAGGCTGGCACCATCAAAGGTATATTTGATATACATGTTATTGATGTTTTCCTTACTAGCCCTCGTTGTAGTGCCTGGGTATTTGATACTGGTTCAATTGCTAATATTTGTAACTCGAAACAGGAGCTACGGAATAGACGGCGGCTTGCGAGGGATGAGGTGACGATGCGCGTTGGCAACGGATCAAGAGTTGATGTGATGTCCGTCGGCACGCTCTCCTTAGTTTTACCTTCGGGATTAGTTTTAAACCTCAATAAATGTTATTATGTGCCTGCGTTGAGCATGAACATTATTTATGGATCTTGTTTATTGCAAGACGGTTATTCATTTAAATCGGAGAATAATGGTTGTTCTATTTATATGAGTAACATCTTTTATGGTCATGCACCTGTTGTGAATGGTTTATTTCTTCTAAATCTTGAAAGGGATGAAACACACATCCATAACATTGAGGCTAAGAGATGCAAAGTAGATAGTGATAATACTACTTATTTGTGGCACTATCGTCTAGGTCATATTGGCGTAAAACGCATGAAGAAACTCCATTCTGATGGACTTTTGGAGTCTCTTGATTTTGAATCATTTGACACATGCGAACCATGCCTCATGGGCAAGATGATCAAAACCCCGTTCTCTGGTATGATGGAGCGAGCAACGGACTTATTGGAAATCATACATACCGATGTATGCGTACCGATGAGTGTTTCGACGCGCGGTGGATATCGCTATTTTCTCACTTTTACCGATGACTTAAGTAGATATGGGTATATCTATTTAATGAAACATAAATCTGAAACATTTGAAAAGTTCAAGGAATTTCAGAATGAAGTGGAGAACCATCGTAACAGAAAGATTAAATTTCTACAATCCGATCGTGGAGGTGAATATTTGAGTTATGATTTTCTCACGCATCTTAAAGCAAGCGGAATCGTTTCGCAACTCACGCCACCCGGAACACCACAACGCAATGGTGTGTCTGAATGCCGGAATCAAACCCTATTAGATATGGTCCGATCAATGATGTCTCTTACTGATTTGCCGTTATCATTTTGGGGTTATGCATTAGAAACCGCTGCATTTACTTTAAATAGGGCACCATCCAAATCCGTTGAGACGACACTGTATGAACTGTGGTTTGGTGCTAAACCTAAGTTGTCGTTTCTTAAAGTTTGGAGATGCGAAGCTTACGTCAAGAAGTTGATGCCGGACAAGCTCGAACCCAAAGCGGAGAAATGCGTCTTCATAGGATACCCTAAGGAAACTATTGGGTATACCTTCTATCACAGAATCGAAGGCAAAGTGTTTGTCGCAAAGAACGGTTCCTTTCTTGAGAAGGAGTTTCTCTCGAAAGAAGTGAGTGGAAGGAAAGTAGAGCTAGACGAGGTTATTGAACCTTCTCTTGAATTGGAGAGTAGCGCAGCACCTGAAATTGTTCCAGTGCCGCCTACACCAACAATAGAGGAAGCTAATGACAAGGATCATGAAGCTTCGGACGATGCTGCTACTGAACGTCGCAGGTCGACAAGGTCGCGTGCCCCTCCTGAGTGGTACGGCAACCCTGTCTTGACTGTCTTGTTGGTAGAAGACAGTGAACCTACGAACTATGAGGAAGCGATGATGAGCCCAGACTCTGAGAAATGGCTAGAAGCCATGAAATCCGAATTGGGATCCATGAGCGAAAACCAAGTATGGACTTTGGTGGACCCTCCTAGCGATCGAAAGGCCGTTGAGTGCAAATGGATCTTCAAGAAGAAAACGGACGCGGATGGTAATGTTACCGTCTATAAAGCACGGCTTGTCGCGGAAGGTTTTCGACAAGTTCAAGGTGTTGACTATGATGAGACTTTCTCTCCCGTAGTGATGTTTAAGTCCATTCGGATTTTATTAGCAATTGCTGCGTTTCATGATTATGAAATATGGCAGATGGATGTCAAGACTGCGTTCCTCAATGGCAACATTGATGAAGAGTTGTATATGATGCAACCCGAAGGTTTTGTCGATCCTAAGGATGCTGATAAAGTGTGCAAGCTTCAGCGTTCCATTTATGGACTGAAGCAAGCATCTCGGAGTTGGAACCTTCATTTTGATCAAGTGATCAAGAGCTTTGGATTTGTTCCAAATTGCTACGAAGCTTGTATCTACAAGAAAGTGAGTGGGAGCTCGGTGACATTTCTGGTACTATATGTGGATGACATATTGATTATTGGAAATGATATTAACATGCTTAACGATGTGAAGAGTTATTTGAACAAGTGTTTTTCAATGAAAGACCTAGGTGAAGCTGCTTATATATTGGGCATCAAAATCTATAGAGATAGACAAAGACGCCTGATAGCTTTAAGCCAGAGTACATACGTAGACAAAGTTCTGAAAAGGTTCAGAATGGATAAGGCGAAGAAAGGTTCAGTGCCTATGTTGTCAGGTAAGATATTGAGCAAGGCTCAGTGTCCAGCTACGGTAAATGATAGGGAAGCTATGAGCAAAGTGCCTTATGCCTCGGCCATAGGTTCTATCATGTATGCCATGCTGTGTACTAGACCGGATGTGTCCAATGCTCTTAGTTTGACGAGCAGATATCAAAGTGATCCAGGAGTGGAACACTGGACAGCCGTGAAGAACATCCTAAAGTACCTAAATAGGAATAAAGAAATGTTCTTAGTCTATGGGGGTGATGAACAGCTCGTCGTAAAAGGTTACCTCGACGCTAGTTTCGACACCGACAAGGATGATTCTAAATCTCAGACAGGATACGTGTATATTTTGAATGGAGGAGCTGTGAGATGAAGAAGCTGCAAGAAAAGCGTGATCGCGGGATCTACAGTAGAAGCGGAATACATGGCTGCTGCAGAAGCGTCAAGTGAAGGAGTTTGGATCAGGAACTTCATCACTGAGCTTGGCGTGGTTCCAGGTGCATTGGACCAACTGGAGATATTGTGTGACAACACTGGCGCCATAGCACTCGCTAAGGAACCAAGATATCATCCAAAGACCAAGCATATCAACCGCAAGTTTCATATAATCCGAGATTATATAGCAGATGGAGATCTGAAGATTAGCAAAGTACATACAGATCTGAATGTCGCATATCCATTGACTAAACCTCTTCCACGTGTAAAACATGATCAGCACCTTAGTGCCATGGGTGTGAGATTGTTGCCAAATGTAAACTAGATTATTGACTCTAGTGCAAGTGGGAGACTGTTGGAATTATTCCCTAGAGGCAATAATAAAGATGTTATTATTATAATTCTTGTTCATGATAATGTTTATATTCCATGCTAGAATTGTATTAAGCGGAAACTTTAATACTTGTGTGGTTTGTAAACAACACTGTGTCCCTAGTACGCCTCTATGGACTAGCTCATTGATTAATGATGGTTAAGGTTTCCTAACCATGGACATGAGTTGTCGATTAATAATGAGATCATATCATTGGGAGAATGATGTGATGGACAGACCCAAACTAAGCGAAGCAATTAGATCGTGTCATCGTGTTCATCTTTGCGAAGCTTTTCTTATGTCAAATATTGTGTTCCTTAGACCATGAGATAATACAACTCCCTGGTATCGGAAGAAAGCTTTGAGGTCATCAAACATCATCCTATGAGAGGGTGATCATAAAGGTGTCTCTCAGGTGATCGGAAAGTACCTGTTGGGTTGTATGTATCGAGATGGGATTTGTCCCTCCCAAGTCGGAGAGATATACTTCGGGCCCACTCGGTAATCGATATCAACACCGCTTGCAAGCATGTGGTTAAGGAGTTAATCACAAAGTGATATCAGATTACGGAACGAGTAAAGTACTTGCTGTGAACGAGATTGAACTAGGTATGACGGTACCGACGATCAAATCTCGGGCAAGTAAAATATCACGAGACGAAGGGAATATATATGTGGGATTGATTGAATCCTGGCATCGTGGTTCATCCGATTGTTGGAATTATGCCCTAGAGGCAATAATAAAGATGTTATTATTATAATTCTTGTTCATGATAATGTTTATATTCCATGCTAGAATTGTATTAAGCGGAAACTTTAATACTTGTGTGGTTTGTGAACAACACTGTGTCCCTAGTACGCCTCTATGGACTAGCTCATTTATCAATGATGGTTAAGGTTTCCTAACCATAGACATGAGTTTTCAATTGATAATGAGATCATATCATTGGGAGAATGACATGATGGACAGACCCAAACTAAGCGAAGCAATTAGATCGTGTCATCGTGGTCGTCTTTGCGAAGCTTTTCTTATGTCAAATATCGTATTCCTTAGACCATGAGATAATACAACTCCCTGGTATCGGAAGAAAGCTTTGAAGTCATCAAACGTCATCCTATGAGAGGGTGATCATAAAGGTGTCTCTCAGGTGATCGGAAAGTATCTGTTGGGTTGTATGTATCGAGATGGAATTTGTCCCTCCCAAGTCGGAGAGATATACTTCGGGCCCACTCGGTAATCGATATCAACACCACTTGCAAGCATGTGGTTAAGGAGTTAATCACAAAGTGATATCGGATTACGGAACGAGTAAAGTACTTGCTGTGAACGATATTGAACTAGGTATGACGGTACCGACGATCAAATCTCAGGCAAGTAAAATATCGCGAGACAAAGGGAATATATATATATGGGATTGATTGAATCCTGGCATCGTGGTTCATCCGATATGATCATCGATGAATGTGTGGGAGTCAGTATGGGTTTCTAGACCCCGCTGTTGATTATTGATAGTAGATCATGTCCGCATATTCTCGAACCCGAAGGGTCACACACTTAACGTGTCCCGACGCTAGGATAGATTGGATAGTTGGTTTATGAGTTTTTGTTCGGAGTCTCGGATGGAATCCGGGACATCACGGGAGGTTCCGGAATGGTCCGGAGAATAAGATTCATATAAGGCAGTGCAGTTTTTGGAGTTCGAAATTGTTCCGGGTTAATCGGTATTGTACCGGAAGCTTCTAGAACCTTCCGGAGGGGGACCAACGTGGTCCCACCTGTCGGGAGGGGGCATGGGCCTATGAGGGAGTGCCCTGGCCGCATTGGGCCAGGGGCACAAGGCCCCATAGGGCCCAGCCGGCCATCCAAGGGGAAACCCAAATTAGGGCTTCTAGAAGGGGGAGAGTCCTTGCCCCCACTCCTCCCTCCCTTGGCCGCCGGCCCAAGGCTTGGAGGAGGGGCAAGGGCTGGCCGCCCCCCCCCCCCCCCCTCTATATAAAGAGGGCTGGGGTGCCACCTCCCCATACACCTTCCCTCCAACCCTAGCCGCCCTGCTGCCCTTCCTCTCTCCCTCCCGACTGTTTGTAGGTGAAGCCCTGCTGCAGAAATTCTCCACCATATACACCACGCCGTCGTGTTGTAGATCCAATCCATCTCTCCACCATACTTGCTGGTCCGAGGAAGGAGGAGACGTCGAGGTTCTGCACGTGTGCATCTCACGGAGGCACCGCCACTTGTGGTGCTAGATCGGATCGGATCGCGAGGAGGAGAAGCGAGTACGACTACATCACCCACGTTCCGACGAATGTTCCGCTGTGCGAATCTTCAAGGGTATGAAGATCTAATCCAATATCTCTCGTTGTTTGCATCTCCTAGATTAGATCTTGGCTTTCCCTTTGTTCGCATCCGTAGAAAATTTTGATTTACTATGCCGCGAAACCCTTCAGTGGTATCAGAGCTAGATCTATGCGTAGATGTGTTTCACGAGTAGAACGCAACATGGTTGTTGCGGGCGTTGATGTTTTCTATTGCAAGCCTCTTGTTTGTGTTCTTCTTATGACGCGGGATAGTGAGATTGAAGCGGTTCAGGCCAACCTTACGCGACGTCGTCCGCGAGACCGGCTCCGCACTTGACGTGTGGCTTGTTCCACACATGCGGCTAGTGGATGTCAGTTTCTCTCACTATAGTTGTCATGGGATTAACACCGGAGTTTGGCAACCATAATATCACCGTTGTGGCTTTCCGTAGGTAAGAATCGTTCTTAGCATCTACTCCCATAAGCCACGTAAAACATGCAACAACAAAGTAGAGGCGTCTAACTTGTTTTTGCAGGGAGTGTTTTCTGTGATATGGTATGACCCAAGATGTGATGTGTATATTGTATGCGATGATCATATTTTGTAATGTTTCACGACTTGCATGTCGATGAGTACACAACCGGCAGGAGCCATATGGTTGTCTTTATAATTGTGTATGACCTGCGAGTCAACTTCTTATACGCCATGTAATAGCTTTACTTTATCGCTAAGTAGTTAGCAATAGTTGTAGTTGCTATTCGTGGTGGAGGCAATCATGGTGGAGTGATGGAGATCATGCCGGAACGCACAAGATGGAGATCATTGCGCGAAGATTGGCTATACCATGTCACATAAAGTTATATGCATGTGATGTTTATCCTTTTATGTATCTTATTATGCTTAGATCACGACGGTAGCATTATAAGATGATTCCTCACTTAAAGATCAAGGTAAAAACTGTGTTCTCCCCAAGTATGCACCGTTGCGAAAGTTCGTCGTGTCCAAGCATCACGTGATGATCGGGTGCTATAGACTCTACGCTCACATACAATGGGTGCAAGCCAGTTTTGCACACGCGGAAATACTTGGGTCTAACTTGATGAGCCTAGCATGTACAGACATGGCCTCGGAACACAAGAACCGAAAGGTTAAGCATGAGTCATATGAATGATATGATCGACACTTCGTTGTCCACCATTGAAACCACATCTCTTCTCGTGATGATCGGATTAGGTGTGGTGAATTTGGATCGTGTTCACTAAACAACTTGAGGGATGTTGAATTTAGTGGGAGTTCATCTAGTAATTTGATTAAGTTGAACTATTTATCATGAACATAGTCTAAATTGTACTTGCAAATACTGTAGATCACATGGCCAAGTCCAACTTCAACTTCAACGTTTTTGCTGAGAAGGAAAAGCTTAGAAACAATGGGTCTAACTTCACCAATTGGTTCCGCAATCTAAGAATCATTCTGTCTGGCGGACAAAAGGACTATGTCCTTGGGAAAGCGTTAGGTGACCCCCCTGCTGCAACTGCGCCGGCTGATGAGAAAGCTGTCTATCAGTCACGTAAAGATGATTATGGTGTGAATAAGAGCACCATGTTGTTTGCTATGGAACCGGAACTTCAAAATCGTTTTGAAGACTATCCCGGGCCCTTTGAGATTCTCGAAGAGTTGAAAACCATGTTTCAGACTCAGGCCCGTTCTGAGAGATATGAGATCTCTGAGAAGTTCTTTAACTGCAAGATGGAGGAAGGGAGTTCCGTTAGTGAGCACGCCATTAAGATCACGGGCTACACTCAACGCCTTGAGCAACTGGAATGCACGATTCCAGAGGAGCTCAAGATTGACAGGGTTCTGCAATCACTCCCTCCCAGCTACAAAAGTTTTGTAGTGACTCACAATCAGATTGGTTCCACTGATACGATCACCGAGCTCTTCGCAAAGCTGAAGGCCGCGGAAGTGGACATCAAAAAGGATAATCATGTGTTGATGGTCAACAAGCCCACCTTTAAGAAAGGTAAGGGAGCAAAGAAGCCCTTCAAGAAGGGCGGCGGCAAGCGCAATGCCCCTGCTGAGAAGAAGCTCAAGTCTGGTCCTAAGCCGGACACTGAGTGCTTCTATTGCAAGGACAAGGGTCACTGGAAGCGCAACTGTCCGAAGTACTTAGCGGACAAGAAGGCTGGCACCATCAAAGGTATATTTGATATACATGTTATTGATGTTTTCCTTACTAGCCCTCGTTGTAGTGCCTGGGTATTTGATACCGGTTCAGTTGCTAATATTTGTAACTCGAAACAGGAGCTACGGAATAAACGGCGGCTTGCGAGGGATGAGGTGACGATGCGCGTTGGCAACGGATCAAGAGTTGATGTGATGGACGTCGGCACGCTCTCCTTAGTTTTACCTTCGGGATTAGTTTTAAACCTTAATAAATGTTATTATGTGCCTGCGTTGAGCATGAACATTATTTCTGGATCATGTTTATTGCAAGACGGTTATTCATTTAAATCGGAGAATAATGGTTGTTCTATTTATATGAGTAACATCTTTTATGGTCATGCACCTCTTGTGAGTGGTTTATTTCTTCTAAATCTCGAAAGGGATGAAACACACATCCATAACATTGAGGCTAAGAGATGCAAAGTAGATAGTGATAATACTACTTATTTGTGGCACTGTCGTCTAGGTCATATTGGTGTAAAGCGCATGAAGAAACTCCATTCTGATGGACTTTTGGAGTCTCTTGATTTTGAATCATTTGACACATGCGAACCATGCCTCATGGGCAAGATGATCAAAACCCCGTTCTCCGGTATGATGGAGCGAGCAACGGACTTGTTGGAAATCACACATACCGATGTATGCGGACCGATGAGTGTTTCGACGCGCGGTGGATATCGCTATTTTCTCACTTTTACCGATGACTCAAGTAGATATGGGTATATCTATTTAATGAAACATAAATCTGAAACATTTGAAAAGTTCAAGGAATTTCAGAATGAAGTGGAGAACCATCGTAACAGAAAGATTAAGTTTCTACGATCCGATCGTGGAGGTGAATATTTGAGTTATGATTTTCTCACGCATCTTAAAGCAAGTGAAATCGTTTCACAACTCACGCCACCCGGAACACCACAGCGCAATGGTGTGTCTGAACGCCGGAATCGAACCCTATTAGATATGGTCCGATCGATGATGTCTCTTACTGATTTGCCGTTATCATTTTGGGGTTATGCATTAGAAACCGCTGCATTCACTTTAAATAGGGCTCCATCTAAATCCGTTGAGACGACACCGTATGAACTGTGGTTTGGTGCTAAACCTAAGTTGTCGTTTCTTAAAGTTTGGGGATGCGAAGCTTACGTCAAGAAGTTGATGCCGGACAAGCTCGAACCCAAAGCGGAGAAATGTGTCTTCATAGGATACCCTAAGGAAACTATTTGGGTATACCTTCTATCACAGAATCGAAGGCAAAGTGTTTGTCGCAAAGAACGGTTCCTTTCTTGAGAAGGAGTTTCTCTCGAAAGAAGTGAGTGGAAGGAAAGTAGAGCTAGACGAGGTTATTGAACCTTCTCTTGAATTGGAGAGTAGCGCAGCACCTGAAATTGTTCCAGTGCCGCCTACACCAACAATAGAGGAAGCTAATGACAAGGATCATGAAGCTTCGGACGATGCTGCTACTGAACGTCGCAGGTCGACAAGGTCGCGTGCCCCTCCTGAGTGGTACGGCAACCCTGTCTTGACTGTCTTGTTAGTAGAAGACAGTGAACCTACGAACTATGAGGAAGCGATGATGGGCCCAGACTCTGAGAAATGGCTAGAAGCCATGAAATCCGAATTGGGATCCATGAGCGAAAACCAAGTATGGACTTTGGTGGACCCTCCTAGCGACCGAAAGGCCGTTGAGTGCAAATGGATCTTCAAGAAGAAAACGGACGCGGATGGTAATGTTACCGTCTGTAAAGCACGGCTTGTCGCAAAAGGTTTTCGACAAGTTCAAGGTGTTGACTACGATGAGACTTTCTCTCCCGTAGCGATGTTTAAGTCCATTCGGATTTTATTAGCAATTGCTGCGTTTCATGATTATGAAATATGGCAGATGGATGTCAAGACTGCGTTCCTCAATGGAAACATTGATGAAGAGTTGTATATGATGCAACCCGAAGGTTTTGTCGATCCTAAGGATGCTGATAAAGTATGCAAACTTCAGCGTTCCATTTATGGACTGAAGCAAGCATCTCGGAGTTGGAACCTTCGTTTTGATCAAGTGATCAAGAGCTTTGGATTTGTTCCAAATTGCTATGAAGCTTGCATCTACAAGAAAGTGAGTGGGAGCTCGGTGACGTTTCTGGTACTATATGTGGATGACATATTGATTATTGGAAATGACATCAACATGCTTAACGATGTGAAGAGTTATTTGAACAAGTGTTTTTCAATGAAAGACCTAGGTGAAGCTGCTTATATATTGGGCATCAAAATCTATAGAGATAGACAAAGACGCCTGATAGCTTTAAACCAGAGTACATACCTAGACAAATTTCTGAAAAGGTTCAGAATGGATAAGGCAAAGAAAGGTTCAGTGCCTATGTTGTCAGGTAAGATATTGAGCAAGGCTCAGTGTCCAGCTACGGTAAATGATAGGGAAGCTATGAGCAAAGTGCCTTATGCCTCGGCCATAGGTTCCATCATGTATGCCATGCTGTGTACTAGACCGGATGTGTCCAATGCTCTTAGTTTGACGAGCAGATATCAAAGAGATCCAGGAGTGGAACACTGGACAGCCGTGAAGAACATCCTAAAGTACCTAAATAGGACTAAAGAAATGTTCTTAGTCTATGGGGGTGATGAACAGCTTGTCGTAAAAGGTTACGTCGACGCTAGTTTTGACACCGACAAGGATGATTCTAAATCTTAGACAGGATACGTGTATATTTTGAATGGAGGAGCTGTGAGCTGGAGAAGCTGCAAGCAAAGCGTGATCGCGGGATCTACAGTAGAAGCGGAATACATGGCTGCTGCAGAAGCGTCAAGTGCAGGAGTTTGGATCAGGAACTTCATCACTGAGCTTGGCGTGGTTCCAAGTGCATTGGACCCACTGGAGATATTGTGTGACAACACTGGCGCCATAGCACTTGCTAAGGAACCAAGATATCATCCAAAGACCAAGCATATCAACCGCAAGTTTCATATAATCCGATATTATATAGCAGATGGATATCTGAAGATTAGCAAAGTACATACAGATCTGAATGTCGCAGATCCATTGACTAAACCTCTTCCACGTGTAAAACATGATCAGCACCTCAGTGCCATGGGTGTGAGATTGTTGCCAAATGTAAACTAGATTATTGACTCTAGTGCAAGTGGGAGACTGTTGGAATTATGCCCTAGAGGCAATAATAAAGATGTTATTATTATGATTCTTGTTCATGATAATGTTTATATTCCATGCTAGAATTGTATTAAGCGGAAACTTTAATACTTGTGTGGTTTGTGAACAACACCGTGTCCCTAGTACGCCTCTATGGACTAGCTCATTGATCAATGATGGTTAAGGTTTCCTAACCATAGACATGAGTTGTCAATTGATAATGAGATCATATCATTGGGAGAATGATATGATGGACAAACCCAAACTAAGCGAAGCAATTAGATCGCGTCATCGTGTTCGTCTTTGCGAAGCTTTTCTTATGTCAAATATTGTATTCCTTAGACCATGAGATAATACAACTCCCTGGTATCGGAAGAAAGCTTTGAGGTCATCAAACGTCATCCTATGAGAGGGTGATCATAAAGGTGTCTCTCAGGTGATCGGAAAGTATCTGTTGGGTTGTATGTATCGAGATGGAATTTGTCCCTCCCAAGTCGGAGAGATATACTTCAGGCCCACTCGGTAATCGATATCAACACCGCTTGCAAGCATGTGGTTAAGGAGTTAATCACAAAGTGATATCGGATTACGGAACGAGTAAAGTACTTGCTGTGAACGAGATTGAACTAGGTATGACGGTACCGACCATCGAATCTCGGGCAAGTAAAATATCGCGAGACGAAGGGAATATATATATGGGATTGATTGAATCCTGGCATCGTGGTTCATACGATATGACCATCGATGAATGTGTGGGAGTCAATATGGTTTTCCAGGCCCCGCTGTTGATTATTGATAGAAGATCATGTCTGCATATTCTCGAACCCGCAGGGTCACACACTTAACGTGTCTCGACGCTAGGATAGATTGGAAAATTGGTTTATGAGTTTTTGTTCGGAGTCTCGGATGGGATCCGGGATATCACGAGAGGTTCCGGAATGGTCCGGAGAATAAGATTCATATAAGGCAGTGCAGTTTTTGGAGTTCGGAATTGTTCCGGGTTAATCGGTATTGTACCGGAAGCTTCTAGAACCTTCCGGAGGGGGACCAACGTGGTCCCACCTGTCGGGAGGGGGCATGGGCCTATGAGGGAGTGCCCTGGCCGCATTGGGGTAGGGGCACAAGGCCCCATAGGGCCTAGCCGGCCATCCAAGGGGAAACCCTAATTAGGGCTTCTAGAAGGGGGAGAGTCCTTGCCCCCACTCCTCCCTCCCTTGGCCGCCGGCCCAAGGCTTGGAGGAGGGGCAAGGGCTGGCCGCCCCCCCCCCTCTATATAAAGAGGGCTGGGGCGCCCCCTCCCCATACACCTTCCCTCCAACCCTAGCCGCCCTGCTGCCCTTCCTCTCTCCCTCCCGACTATTTGTAGGCGAAGCCCTGCTGCAGAAATTCTCCACCATATACACCACGCCATCGTGTTGTAGATCCAATCCATCTCTCCACCATACTTGCTGGTCCGAGGAAGGAGGAGACGTCGAGGTGCTGCACGTGTGCATCTCACGGAGGCACCGCCACTTGTGGTGCTAGATCGGATCGGATCGCGAGGAGGAGAAGCGAGTACGACTACATCACCCACGTTCCGACGAACGTTCCGCTGTGCGAATCTTCAAGGGTATGAATATCTAATCCAATCTCTCTCGTTGTTTGCATCTCCTAGATTAGATCTTGGCTTTCCCTCTGTTCGCATCCGTAGAAAATTTTGATTTACTATGCCGCGAAACCCTTCACCGATATGATCATCGATGAATGTGTGGGAGTCAATATGGGTTTCCAGACCCCGTTGTTGATTATTGATAGTAGATCATGTCCGCATATTCTCGAACCCGAAGGGTCACACACTTAACGTGTCTCGACGCTACGATAGATTGGATAATTGGTTTATGAGTTTTTTTTCGGAGTCTCGGATGGGATCCGGGACATCACAAGAGGTTCCGGAATGGTCCGGAGAATAAGATTCATATAAGGCAGTGCAGTTTTTGGAGTTCGGAATTGTTCCGGGTTAATCGGTATTGTACCAGAAGCTTCTAGAACCTTCCGAAGGGGGACCAACGTGGTCCCACCTGTCAGGAGGGGGCATGGGCCTATGAGGGAGTGCCCTGGCCACATTGGGCCAGGGGCACAAGGCCCCATAGGGCCCAGCCGGCCAACCAAGGGATAAACCCTAGTTGGAGCTTCTAGAAGGGGGGTTTCCTTGCCCCCCACTCCTCCCTCCTTTGGCCGCCAGCCTAGGGCTTGGGGGAGGGGTTAGGGCAGGCGCCCACCCCTCTATATATAGAGGGCTGGGGCGCACCACCCCCCCCCCACACACACACACACACCTCCTCCTCAACCCTAGCCGCCCTGCTGCCCTCCTCTCTCTCTCCCTCCCGACTGCGTGTAGGCGAAGCCCTGCTGCAGAAACTCTCCACCACATACACCACGCCGTCGCGTTGTAGATCCAATCGGTCTCTCCACCATACTTGATGGACCAAGGAAGGAGGAGACGTCGAGGTGCTGCACGTGTGCATCTCCCGGAGGCATCGCCACTTGCGGTGCTAGATCGGATCGGGTCACGAGGAGGAGAAGCGAGTACGACTACATCACCCATGTTCCGACGAACGTTCCGCTGTGCGAATCTTCAAGGATATGAAGATCTAATCCAATCGCTCTTGTTGTTTGCATCTCCTAGATTAGATCTTGGCTTCCCTCTGTTCGCATCCGTAGAAAATTTTGATTTACTATGCCGCGAAACCCTTCAGGAATAGCCACTTCCCTTATGGCTAGCTTTTCCTCCACTCAGGAGATGGCAAGCTCCACAACCACTTCAAAATCCAAGGATAAAGCCTAGGCCTCTTCACAATCTTTCACGAAGAGGGCACCGCGACACCAACCACCAAGCCAACTAGGAGGTCGTAGTTGCAGAGTGCTTGTGAATATTGGAAAAGAGTACCATGGTGCGGAGGCCGTAGAGGCTCTAACAGTGTTGAAATCATTTCGGTCATTTGTGTTTGTTTTCATGGCACACTTGATGCAAGAAATATTTGGATACACAGATGATTTGAGCAGAGATTTGCAAGCAAAAGAGCAAGATATTGTTCATACTATTGAGGTACTTGATGTCACAAAGTATCACTCAGAGTGCTTGAGGTCTGATCCTGGATGGGATGATTTTCTTATAAAGGTCACTTCTTTTTGTACCAAACACAAGATCAAAGTTTTTGATATGAAGGGTCCTTACTTTCCTGTTGGGTGACCTAGAAGGGGTTTCTTTAATGGTGCAACGAATTTTCGTCGCTTCCAGGTTGATATGTACGTGGGTGTCTTCATTGATAGGAAAATTTCTAATCTCAATGACAAATTTGATGAGGTAAACATAGATCTACTTTTTTGCATGCCACAATTTAGTCCAGTTTGTTCTTTCACTGCTTATGATCAGAAGAAGTTAGATCTTGCTACAAAGTTTTTGCTAATGATTTCATAAGTTATGAACTTGTAAGACTTCCCTGGAAATTAGACATGTATATTACTCATGTGCGTAGAGATTAAAGGTTCAAAAACTTGAAGAATCTATGTCAGCTTTCAGTTATGCTTGTCAAGACAAACAAGCATGAACAATATTTTGTTGTTTACAAGGTTCTTAAGTTGGTATTGATTCTACCAGTAGCTATCGCAAGTGTTAAAAGTTTTTTTCCTCAATGAACTATATGAAGAATAAGTTAAGGAACAAAATGGGTGATGACTATTTGAACAACTTCTTGGTTACATTTGTTGAGAGAGAGTTCTTCAATGAAGTAAAAGATTAGGATGTCATCAATCTCTTCCAACAAGGCAATCACAGAATTGTATTGTAATTTGGCTTCAATCAAGAGGTAATGCCTCAATGCAAAAAGTTTTGTACTATTATAGTAGATTGGTAATTTGTTGTTATTATGAAATTATCGTCTTATCTCTTACAATTTATGAATTGTGGCTTCAATGAAAATTTATTACTATCCTATACTATTTTTTGCTAATGCTATCAATTCCCATAGTTCATATTGTGCATTGAGACCATTTTTTTTGTAAAATGAATACCTGCCAGCCATTTCCTGTCGCCGCCACTGCTACCATAGGTTTACAGCAGAGCTACCAGCTTCAGGTGGCAGACCTTTGATGTACCGAGCGGTGCTACAAAATGGCATAAATTTTTTGCTACAGCCATTTTGTGTTTTTGTTACAAGGTCTCCGACGAGATCTTCGGCCAGGTCTCCGACAAGATCGGATTTGCTACAATAAGATATTTTATTTGCTACATACGTTTTGTGGTTATTGTACAATAGCATAAAGTTTTTGCTACACGGTCTCCTGCGAGGTCTATCGGTGAAAGTCTATGTTGAGTCTCCGACGAGGCCAGATTTGCTATATTAGCACAATTTTTTTGCTACAGAGTCTCCTTCGAAGTTCCCGCCAAGGCGATATTTTTTGTTTTATTTTTTTGGAGCGAAACGTTATTGCTACTGTAACACCGCAGTTCTGAAAAGACCATGGCTTCTATGTGACATGCCAATCCCTGGATCGGTTCATTGGCCCACAATAGAATAAGATGAATAACATAGCAAAATGTCCGTGTATCATGAATAACGAAGATCCAGAGTACCATTATTACAATAAAAGCTTAGCTCAAGGCTAGCTCAAATTATTCAGGTAGCAACATAAATAAAGCAAATTCTCCATTCTTCAAATTTCCCACAAGTGAACAAGTGCCGAGTGGAGTACCATGACCTATATCGATTACTCAGAATCGGAATAACCTGCAACATGAAACGTAGCATCCCCGAAGGGTCAATACATGGAATATATGGCAAGTAGAGCTAGTAAAGGAGACAATAGTACTAACATCTACATGCATATTTGGCAAGTGGAGCTGTGTCTGGCTTGCATTTGCAAATACATTTGTCCTACTTTCATAAACAGTTTTTGATTTTCTTTGAAAAGATCCCAATTAAGTTAACCCAACAATATTAAAACAATTATGAAATTGGAATGAGCGAGAAACATGTCATGGAATCAATATCAAGCAACCCAGTTGTCCATAACCGGGGACACGGCTAATCGATTAGATCATACACCCTTCAGGGGTTAGTACACTTTACCCATGTGACTTGGCCAGCCCAGCTCGTACCATCACTCTCATTTTGGGTGATGATAGGGAGAAGACCAAGAAGAGACTGTTCGAGAAGTAGCTCCTCAATCCCGACGCGCACCGGTCCAACCTACCAAAATTCTACATCTCTGGATACGCGGGTTCGAGTTACCACAACCTACTAAGTCCAACCAACCGCCCATTTCATTATTGGTACATGGTTGTACACGTAAGCTACACAATAAAGAAGCCAATCATTCTCTCTTGATACCTGGGTGTTTTTCCGCAATGAAACCACCAAAAATTATCAATACCATCACACCCAGGAGATTCATTGATTAAGTTGTTTTAGTTTTCACAAACCAATACTTTTAGAAACAAGTCTCAATGATGTAACCCAGCCCTCGTTCAACATAGCATGGCTAAGCACATCTACCAACGATGGTTCATCTACAAGGAAGGTCCTACCACATAATAGGACATAGCATAGCGATAGTATCATCCTACACATGCAACTACAAAATACACGACAATGCATTGAAAATAGTAGGACGATATCATAAACAAAGTAGCATCTACTTGCCTTGGTTGTAGCGGTCGGAAGAACAATCCACACACGAGCAAGCGTTGCACTCGTCACAATCTACACGATACAATTGCAATCATAAACAAACAATCCACAAGCATATGCAACAAAGATGATGCATGAAGGCATGTAAGGAAAGTGAATTGGTGCTACAGCTGCACCACATAATCCTATTCAATAATCCTACTGATTGCATGCATGGAAAATAGTTTTAGCGCTAGGAAAACTATTACGCAAAAAGTAATGCTTAAAACTAGAGCTAGAACTCAAATAATTCACTACCGGTAGTTTACTATTTGTAAAATCTTGGGAAAATTCTACCACATAGGTATAGCTATTTAGGAACAGTACCAACTGGAATTACTCAAAAAACAATTATAAAACTCCCCGAATAATTAAAACACTACAGAACGTCACTAGACAGTTTCTGCAAAAGTTTTTACTGTAAGCCTATCTTTTTAATTCACGATGAGATTCCCCTCGTTCCACTGAATCCAGAGACATATCATACGCAATTTATGGAGTTACAGATCTTTTTCTACGAATTAATTACTCCAAAAAGGTCATTAACTCATTTGATTAAACTGTACTAAACCTTGCTGCAAAAGTGTGTAACTAAGGTACAGCAAGATTCTACACGACTTACTGAACCTATACATATTTTATTTGCAATTTTTGGCCTGGCGGTTTAATTTCTACGCAATTTACAAGTTTCTACCGAAATCTGCCAACTAAAACGATTAAAGTAATTACCCAGTCAACTGTGTCTGTTGACTGGTCAACGCGGCTGCTGACTGGGCGCTGACTGGGCGTCTGACTAGTCAACGCCTGGGTGCTGACCGGCCAACGGCTGATCTGGACCGCTGATCTGAAACCCAACGGCGGCTGCGGACTCACCGGAGACGAACGGCGACGAGCTCGGAGATCGGTTCCGGCGACGGCGTTTTTCCTGCGCGAAAGAAAAGGGTCAGCGCGTGGATCGAGGCAGTCATCGCGACGGCGGCGCGATGCGACGGCGGCTGCGCGGCGGCAAGCAGCACGTAGCGCGGGGCGGGCGTGCGGCGAGCGCGTGTGCGCGGAGGCGCGCTGGCGCGCGGGGCGCGCGGGGGCGGCTGCAGCGCGCGGAGCAGCAGCGGCGCGGCGCGGCTGGGGCAGCGGGGCGACGCGGCGGGGCTGGCGGCGTGCGGCGCTGCGCGGGCGGCGCGCGGGTGGCGATGGCGCGCGGCGGCCGGCGGGGTGCGGCGGTGCGGAGATCGAGAGGCGGCGGGGCGGGCACGCTTACCGGGGTGACGGCGGCGGCGCAGATCCCGAGGAGCGGCGGCGGGGCACGGGAACCGAGGGGAGGCGCGGGTCCCGAGGCGGTGTCGGCAGGCGGCGGGTGGGTGCGGGAATCGAGGCAGGGGCGGCGGCGGCCTCTTTAAGTGGGGCCCCCTCGTGGGGTCCTACGCGGACACGGGCCGCGCAGTTTTTTTTTGGGTCCGTTTTGTTTCGCCTTTTGCAAATACTACAACCCCCGTAACTTTTCCGTACGAGCTCCGAATCGGGTGATTCTCGCTCCTAAGTTTTTGTAAAATCGAGGGGAACAACCTAGGGTCAATGGTTGAGTGAAACCAGTAGGCTACAAGGGTGGACTACACTAGTCCTACTAATGCCTCCCGCAGGAGCCTCGTAGTAGAATAGAATAGGGTTTTGAAAATAGCGTTTCGCCGATTCTTTTCAATCGATGGTTTTGCATGGAAAAGTATGATGCAATGGTATGAATGATATGCAGAACCAAATCTAAAATTTGGGATGTGACAGCTACATGTAGCAAAAGCAGAACATTTTGTAGCAAAATAGGGTCATTTGCAGCAAAAGCGGGATTATAGGTTGTTTTGGGACACGTGGTGTGCTAGGGACCAGGAGATCGGGGGAAATTATCCCCCGGGTGATGCTCGGCACCACCTGATGTTGAAGTGGTGATTATATCCTAAAGTTAAAATATGATTCCCCCCGTCCTATCCTCGGTCGGGTGGTGCGTCTAGCATCAGCGGAGGACGTGTGTAGTCGTGTGTTCGACGGATCTCTTGAAATCCGGTCGTTTTTCGAATTTATTAGTGTGGCTTAATGCCAGTCTCTTTCGATCTACGTTTATTATCTTCGGTGATGGTTTATGCTCTAGGGGCGTTGGTTCTTCGGGGCTTAGTATGACGACTTTCCATCTGTCTACTACAACAAGCTTTGCCCGACTCCGGTGATGGAGGGGCGAGGACGGCATCACGTCTTCGCTTCATGCTAGTGTTTGTAGTCGTCGCTAGGTCGTCCAATGACTTATATATTTTTTATTACTTTTAGAACTATTTGTGTTGCTATTGATGAATATTAAGTGCAAGTACAATAGGGGGCTTATAGTCAGCCCACGTGTCGTTTTTACCTATGTGGAGGAGGGAGACATGAAAAAAACATGAGTGGACTCTCGTACAAGAGCTCACCTCTACACGTGCTTCTAGCAAATGCAATTAATACGGAGAAAGAGATAGAGAGAAGGATGTAAGGTTGGTCCTAGTGGTGGTATCATGCAATCCATGTCATCAAAAAGATGATGTAACAGTGTAATTAATAAAGAGAGATGTGCTAGTGGTATCATATTATGATACGGTATCATAGCACATATACCTATAAAAGTGAATATTAAATAAATTTTGTACGCAAAATTTTATTGGAATTCTACAAAACAATAAATAGTATGATGCTATAATATTACTATATGATACTATGCATTATAGAGGTTATATCATACACTAGTATCATATGCATGATACTAGTGTATGATACTTCCCACTATGACCATTGTAAGGCTAGTCATAGTGCAAGTAACTTCAGGAGTAACTAATAGTCCAACTCAACAAACATACTTATGTGGCAGTGGGTTAATAAAGAAAGAGAAAGATGGAGTAACATATTCAGTTACAGTAACATTATACATAGTAAAGATAAATAAGTCTATCGTCTAATAAATGATATTTTGGATGACACCACTTGTATGTTACTGTCCACTACGAAGGATAACATAGACTAGTAATTTATGCATGTTACTAGCCTATATAGGATGGTCATAGTGAAGAGTAACATCACTACTGACATAGAACTACATGCAGTATCAACTAGACATTTTGATGACATGGCATGCAATTAAATGAGAAAAGAGATAGTTATTGTAACTAGCTATGTTATTATAACACCATACTTTTTTTGACAAAATGGTTACTATGCACTATGAAGATGGTAACTTGGACTAGTGTTATATACATGACACTACTCTAAATTATCCTCACTATGACTAGCCTAAAAACAAGAATTTCATAATCAATTTTAGAGCCAAAACTATTATATGAGTAACTATATATGGTAGCTAGAGATGACATGACAACTTCGTATAGCTAATAGATCGGCCGAATTTGGAGAAAAAAAAACTATTGCCGCCTTGACTTTGGTACTGTTGCCTTGACTCCGGTAGATGACGCCAGTCATAGAAATGTTGGTGCACGACAAATAAACCTGACCTTTATGATGGAGGAAATAGGCGATCCTACTTTTTGTTTACATGAGGTGATTCAACTTTCAACGCAGCCTGTGTATCTGGTCGTAAGTTCGTGATCAATGCTGTTGATTCGTCGCTAGCCGCCTACCAACGGAGACCAGATTCACCATCTCCAAATTGATGGCACCGGATCAGTTTATGCAAGGAAAATGATACTACTCACCAAGAGTATCGAACCTCGCTCGCGCACGTCCTGAGAGGGCCCATCACGCGTCAGGCTTTTTTCCTTGAGAACGCCACCAACTGCCGCGATCTGCCGCGCGCCGCTGCCCCTTCTCACGCCGCTGCCTTGTCCTGCCGCGCGCCGCCGCCTTGCCTTGCCGTGCGCTGCCGTTTTTTACTGCGCCGCTGCTGCACGAGCCCTATAGCCCGCGTCATGGTCTTTTGCTCTGGCGCAGCCACCACCGTGGCCAGAGTAGGCTGCTGGAGCCCGCCCTTCGCCTCCACTTTCCCTATAACCCGCGCGCTAGGGAGACCACGACGGTGGTGCTCCCTTTGAGATGGACTTCACAGTGGAGGAGCTCTTATTTTGCTATGTACTCACGAGTGGTGCTACCTTAGTAAATTTATTTTGCTATGTACTCATATTTTTTTGCTACTTTCGCATAACTCTTTTGGTACAACCAATTTCTATGTTTTTGCTACGTGCTCTCCGGCGAGAGTGTCCGGCGATGTCTCTTTTGCTACATTAGAAAAAACATTTTGCTACATCCGTTTTGTGATTTTAATACAATAGCGTTGATTTTTTTCTACACGATCTCCGGCGAGGTCGTCTCCGGCAAGGTCTACCGGCGAAAGTCTTCGGCGAGGTCGGATCTGCTATATTAGCACAACATTTTTGCTACCACCGTTTTGCGGTTTTGTTACAATAGCGTAACGTTTTTGCTACACGGTCTCCGGTGAGGTCTACCGGCGAAAGCCTCCGGCGAGGTTGAATATGCTACGTTAGCCCATTTTTTTTGCTACACGGTCGCCGACGAGGTCTCCGGTGAAATCTCCGACGAGGTCCAATTTGTTTTTTTTTATTTCTAGGCCGAACCGTTTTCTGCTACATATTTAAAAGCGAGACTAGTTGTAACAAAAACGGGATTTTGACCCCAAAAAGAGAACACGTGGTTGGTTGGGACCCGAAGATAAAAATCACAAATCCGCCGGAGGACACCTAGCACTGTCCTTTATGCAATGCCCAGGCATGCAAGTGGCGATTTTATAGATGGTCCAAGATGAGGTATTTTTGTTAAATCTGCCCAAATTTGAAAACTACAATCAAATGTGATCCCTATTCAAAACTAATTCGGAATTTGATACTGGAATTTGATACTGGGATCGGCGTCACTTTTAAATAGAGCCGAAGTTGTACAAATCGACGCACGCATCAAAAAACCGAATCAAAGGAGGTCGGCTCCATTTAAAACGGCGCCGAATCGAAAAAGGTTGGCTCCATTTAAAACAGCAGCGAATCGAAAAAGGTCGGTTCCATTTAAAACGGCGCCGACGTCAGCTCCATGTTAAACGGCGCCGACCTCGCTAGATTACCCTTGTTGTCACGTGTTGACGTCGACCTATATAACTTTGGCTCCGTTTAGAATAGCACCGACCCTAGGGATCAGATTTCAAATTAGTTCGAATTAGTTTTGGAGAGGGGCCAAATTTGGTTAAAGTTTTGCAAAAAGTTCAGATTTGGCAAAAAAAAATACCAAGATGAGCGTAATCGACAAGGCGGCAACTGGGCAAGGAGCAACTTTAAGTAAATTATCCCACCTTAGACTGCATTTTGTATGTGCATGCGTATCAAGGCATGCACCGACTGGAATTTCTTGCATCTCTACAAACTGCCCTTTTTCCATATTTCCATTGCAACGAGATAATAACAGGAGCTACATTATTGTTTTCTCTACAACCCAAACCCCTCCATATCAATAAAATGTTTGGGCGGTCCTTTCCCTGGCCGACGATCTTCTCAACAAGACACTGCCCCTGGCTTCTCCAGGGTCATGCTCGCTACCACCTAACTGCCTATATTGTTCTTCTAACTTACTACTCGAGTGTTGCTTACTCCGGTCAGTGTACGACAAGGATGAGCTTCCTGCACCGTCGAACCAATCCCCTCGGCTACCCTCAAACCTTTGATCAGCAAACCCATCAGCACTATCCTGGCCTGATGAGCTGGTGCCCAAGGTAGATCTCGACCGGGAATAGCCTCCTGTGAAGTCGACTTCCTCATGTGCTGCTGCCGAGGAGCCTCCTCCTGGGTACATTTGATCTGAGGTCCCAAAAATGTACTGTTCATACTCATCGGTGCTGGTTGAATTCCTTGTGCTTTCGCTGCTGTCTGTGCTAACGGTGCTATGTGAACCAGCATCCGAGTTGCTGAACAGCGATGAACTCTCGCTTGGACTCGGAGATTCCGCTGGTGGGTATGGTGGCTCCCCAGATTCGTCAAATCGATCTGTATGCAACTGGCCACTTGGATGTCTGTTCAAGGAACCTCTTTTCGATGGTGCCTGTCCAATGTTTGGCTTATGCTTGCCTTTCTTCACATATGCTGGGTCTTGAGCCAGCATTGCTTGTCGCACAGAGTTTGGAGCCCTTGGTGAACACCTGATACAGTTAACGCAAGATTTAGATATGTTCAGATTCAAAAAAAAAATATAGATATGTCCAGGACATGAACACATATGAAATTGCTACTAGTATCTATTCAGAAAAGAGGAGTGCTGGTATTCACCTTGCATAGAGCAGCATGTAAGCACACTTCGACGTGACAGTTTCCAGAGATACAGGTTTGACCTGCAAACAGAAAATGCAAGCTATTTAGAATAGAAGATTGCCATATCTGATTCATATAGACGATAACCCATAGAGAAGGTAGCTTCATGCTAGAGGAACACCAACGAGGTGGTACTGTTGCTTATTTCAAACAACTAGAACTAAATATGGAAACTGGTTTACCAAAAGGATTTAGGTCTAATATGTTGAGTTTGAAGAAAAGATTATTCTTAACAAATGGGCAAGTATAGCACCTAGCCACCTGTCCAGAGAGGGAAGTATACCTGACTGTCATCTGTCTTGTACCACTTCCCATGAGTGTCTTTGACATAACATACGTAATGACCAGAAAAGGCAGCATTCATAACATCATGATGGACAACCACTCCATATAGGCTGTAAACAGGAGAATTGTCGTCACTTGTGCTCATGTAAGAAGATAAGTTCAGGGTTTCCGGGAATCTGATGGCTTTGCTTATCTTCCCAAACTTGCCAGACTGTACGCATAAGAAAGAACTGATTAGTGGATCTCAACTATTAAGGCTCACTTAATCAAAACTAATAAAACACATAAAACTACAACTCCCAAAAAAAAGTGAAATACATTCATTTTAGAGTTTGCCGACATAAAAGAGAGCTATGCAGTGCCCTTGGACATATGCCATATTGACAGTTCTCTTTCAAGGAAAATAAACAGGTTGGTACTTTATACGGTACCTGATATCTTTTCAATGCAATTGTCAGGACATTTGGGGCTTCTGATATTGTCAACTTCTTCTTAGCACGCTCATAGGATTTGCATCTGACATTACAGGGCAGAGAAAATTAGCATTAGGAAAGCCATCTCAAAGTTGTCAGTCAAACTTTTCAAGTAAATCAATGACCTGGTGCAATTCACCAGAGCAACAAGCAGTCTACATTGAGAAACCTCAACATGCCATGGTCTCACACACCATCTTAGGTAGTCAAAGCAAGAGGCATAAAAATGGCACAACCAACATATTCCACAAAAAGTATTCATACCATCTCTATAGCAAGTTGAAACAGTTATTAGCATACGACTTGGTTATCTTACAACGTATGTGTTGTTTTCCTACTCTTGGCCGGTTCTCGCGAACTTTATCATACATATCATTCGTTTTATTTTCCATTCAATTATGTTTCTGTTGTTCAAGTCCGACTGTGTGGTAATTTTTGCATTTCCCCATAAAAACCCCGACTAAATGATGGCAAAGTATTATCAACCGCTAACTTGGTAAAGTTACAATGATAGATCAAGTACTGTGATCTACTGATCAAAAATGAGCAATGCAATGAACACAAATATGGCACAGAATAAACAGGTACAGAAAGCTGAAGACAACCAAGTAACCAAACCTGCTGCATTGGTATCTATTATCTCCATCCATGACTTCCGTAGATGTAAACCGCTGAAGCGCTTCTTCGAGCGAACTGATGTCCCCGTCTATTTCAACAGTAAGATCCAACATACGCTCATATTGCTCAGAACTAACATGACACCTTGTGCATTTTATCTAGGAAAGAAACAGAAACAGAGTGAAACAATCAATAGGAATATACTGAAAGCAATTTCAGGTTACTGAATATATAGAAATAACAAAATCTAAGCTGTTCTGTAAATAAACCTTAGATCGCAGATAACCCCCGAATATTAATTGTACAAGTGTGGTTTCTTCAGCTAAACGATGAGCACCACCTGTTCTGGCTTCCTTCATGCATACAGATTGCATAGCATCAATTGAGTGCCTGTAAACATATCAGGTAGCACGGTACCATTAAAAACTACTCTTACAAAGAAGGTATGCCAAAGTAATTAACAAATATTTTTACTTAAGACAAGGCCATTCACAATACTAAACATAGTAACATACCCAAAGAGACTATTGTTAGACAACTGTTCTATCAGGTTTTCCACTTGACATTCAGACAACATTTCATGGATAAGAATGTTTATCAACCTGGTTGGAACAATGAATTCCAAACAACTATACTCAGTGATGACTTCAACTAACCTTCGGTTTAACAGGAAAAAAAAGAAATGACAATTATAGAAGTTGAACAAGATTAGGAGAAACAGGTCCGACAAATTGAGCCATAAATGCCTCAAAAGAATTGAGCCTACAAGGATATATCATCTATGATTATACAGTAGCCTATCCACCACCAGTGAAGTCGGGCAGATCAGATGGACACTTTATCCTTCTACAGACGTCATAACTGGTCATTCAAGGTATAACATTGACGGATTCAACTTAAGAGCTAAAATTACTACGGAAACCTCTGCATGATATAATAATAAATGGTCTCTTACCGGAGGAATTCATGAGCATCTTCTTGTTTACCAGGACCAAAGCTACTTCCAATCTCGTGCAAATGGGACAATATCCCAGTTGGTGACAAAGCAGTCTTACCCTGCTTGCCCTCCACAATAAGTTTTTCAAACTCACACATGAAACACCATTCCCTTTTGGAGCCTGCAAAACACAAGATTATTATTCAAGGAAGTGCAATATGGAGAGAAAATGCTGTAAGAAACAGATTAGTGGAAACTTACAATTTTTGGAATGAAAACCTCCCAGGAGATATGATGTAAGTGGCCGAGTAAACATCAAGCACTGAAGAACAGCATTTGCATAGCAACTGCAGAAAATTAAAGGACAGGTTAGACAGGGCGAGACAGAACAACACACCCAACAGTATCTCAACTACTACCACGACATTGTGTTTAACATAATATGTTCTATGTAATGGTAACTGGTAATTCACTGACAGCAGGACAAAAATGTTGCAGAGAAAAACTACCATGCTATACAAAACTATCAGAGCATGCTAGACCAATAAAGCTAGACCATATTTGTCAGATCGCTTCATATATCACTTCTATAGCAACAGGTTATTATGTTGTGTCAACAAAATAATGATAGCCCCTAGGGGAACAAACCAAGAAAAGATCTACTCGTATGTCAACCAGACTCCAACAGAAGTAAAATGTAAAGCTGCAAACAGATTACAAAGCTAGAGATGCCCAAACAAAGGAGTTGGATAAACTTGAAGAAATGCAATGCATGCCAGTTCATCTTCCAACACATGTTACTTTTCAAAAAGAGTAATTTAATATTTACCTGTTGCCAAGGTTATGAAGACCAAAAGGCTGCAATTCAACCTTTTCATAGAGCTTGATGAAAAGATCATAAGGAAAAAGTGTCTGAAAAAATAGAAGTTGTTAGCAAATAAAGTAAGAAAATAGATGACTAACTAAGCAGAGATACTCGGTTCAATTACCAATTCTGATGGATAGTGCCTCACAACTTTTGGTACTGTTTGTTGTCTGACCATTTTCTTCAGAGATGTTGCAAGGCTATTTGCTGCTGAACCTGCTCTATCTGATGGATTATCAGACCTTTTCGGTGGAACAGATGTCACAGAACGGCCACCTTGAATAGACGAAACTTTATCAGCAGCTAAGACAGATGGCACAAATTTTGAGCTTTCAATGTTGTTTGTACCAGTAGCTTTTATTTTGCACTGTTCAACTTCAACACGAAGGGAAGTCCTATAACTTCTGGGTGCTGGTTCAGCAGTTACAGCAGCTTCGGAGTTGTTCTTATCTGAAGGTGTTCTAGTATGTGTGACCGAAGAGCGATCCTCACTAACATCACCATCCCGAGTGTTACCATGTTCCTTGGAATGAACTGATAGATCTTCATTGATGAAACTGCTAAGGCCACTCATCTTTGGTGCAGAAGCTTGAGATTTATGAACGAATATCCCATCCAAGTCCTTCGTGTAAGAGACATTTTCAACAAAATTTGTAGGTTTGATATTTGATTCTGTCCTTTTGCTGTCAAAGGATGTTACTTGAGGGGTACTTTGTTTAAGTTTGACAACACTGTCAGAATTGCCATTGTCAGGAACCTCTGTGGTAGCAGATACCTCTTCGAAAGGTGTATCTTTCGTTTTATCATTTAAGCTCATCGCAGTATGGTTTGCGCCAGGATTATCAGAACCAATGGCAACTGGTATGTTGATTTCATCCGATGGTTGTACACCAGCAACCACATTCTCTTGAGAAACTCTCCCCTGTTCAATGATTCCTTCCGTTGCAACAGAAAATGCAGCACCATCATCTGGCCTAGCATTAGCACTTGGTGGATGGCATTCATCTTTGTGGCCTTGTCTCCAGTGGGCTATCTGGCATTTGAAGGAACTGCAATGAACCAGAGGTAATCAGATCAGGATATTCAAGTGTCAACTTGTCTGTATCAACATACTGTTAAGTTCACAAAAAAGACAAATTGTGTATAAAAAGGTTCAGAACAGGATGAAACCTATACTCAAGACCATTACTTCAAATGCTAAGATTATCAACAAATAAGTAGACGAAAATACCTAAATTCAGCCAATAGCAATTGGAGTTGGACAGCCCAAGTTCTCATGTTTAAGAATGTGACTTAAAACAACCATCCTTTACTTCCAACTGAAGTGGCTCAGTATATCGTCCAACATAGGGGCTAATAAAGCTAATACATTGCCACGTGCTACTTTGACAGCTATGCTGCTGCTCACAAAACACTGAGTGCAAGTATTATTGTAGCACAACTTGTTAGCTGGTGCATTTACTCACTACCAAACATCGTATGTGGAGGCACCCGCGAATTTTTTACAAGTACAATGCAATCTCCGTACATGCAAAGATGCCCATGCAAAGAACCAGTAATCAAGCCTCATACAAGGAATCAAACATGCGTGTTAATTTTGCCGCGCGTGGGCTAATTACATCTACCGCTGCTGCCTACAGGTGGCTTAATCCTCCTAGACCTTTGCGCTTTGTGACGGGATAAATCTTTCAACAGATCAATGCTAGTAATGCCCATGGCAACAGGACATTGTGACATTCAAATAGTGCATGCTCATCTAGAAACATGTGATTCGTTAAAGGATACTAAATACCATTATTCAGGTCGTGGCATATGTTGTCTAATAAAAAAAGGCAACAGACTGTCTGGAATTGACAGGAAGATAACTTGGGAATCGGGGATACAAAGCAAATGTTCAAGTTTACGAGGAAAGGCACAACCCCTCCAATGGAAAAAACAAAACTGAGCCACTAGAACCCTAGCGGCCTTCCAGATGACTGTCATAATAATAGATTAATGGCTGACAAATTCAAGAGCAAGTTCTATGGAGCTAGAGCTTCTAGAGAGATACTAAACGGAGGATTGACAATAGCCCTAACTCACTTCACAAGCAGTCATGTTCGGTGCACACAAAACTGGGGCAAAAACCAAATCTTCTCGATCTACTAGCCCACAACATGTTACAAACCCAAAATTTCTACAAGAATACAGGGCATTCCCACTCCGAATTGTACAAATCGTAGATTATCTTTCCCCAATTTCCCAATCAACCCACTCAGATTGCAGGAACTGCGAAGGGGATTAGGAAGAGGGTTTGAGGCCACTCACCAGTACTTGACGGCCTTGCACTGCTTGCACCTGAACGTGGTCGGTCTGAAGCACACCGCGCAGACCCCGGCCGCCGCCGCCGGTGGCGGCACCGGCGCTGGCGCCTCCGCGACCTCCTCCTCCTCCTGCGCTGGAGAAAACACCGGCTGCGGCGCCCACATCGGCGCCTCCGGCACCTCCCCCGCGTGCACCACGCTCGGGAAGAGCTCGGAGTAGTACGCGAGCACCGACTCCCGCTCCGCCAGCTCGGACTCCTCCGCCGCGAGGCGCGCGAGGCGCCGAACCTCCTCCCTCCGCGACGCGGCGCGGCGCAGGCTCCGGCTCACCAGCAGCGCCAACAAGGGCACGACGAACATCAGCACCGCCAGCGCAGCGGCCACGGCCGACGACCCCGCCGCCTCCGCCATTGGCCCTCGCTTCCCTCTCAGTCCACGCCTCTCCCGCCGCCTCCTCCTCTCCAGCGCATAGATCTGTCCCGAACGCCGGATCCGCGGCCCGATTTCACGCCCGCCCGACCAAATCCGGCGGGGATTAGGGCTCGGAGATTTCCAATTTTCTCCCCCTTTCCTTCCTCCCGTCCGGGGCTCTGTGTCTTGGTCTTTGGAAGTGACGGAGAGGCGGCAGCAACCAGGGGGGAGGAGAAGGAAGGAGCCGGCGGTATCCGTTTCCACCTCGGCACTCGAGGAATAATACGTTACGCCTTCCTTCGGGGGAGGGGGGGCGAGATAACGGCACGGTGACGGTACGAGGTGGAAGACAAGAAAGGAATGGGTTCCCCACGAGGTACCGTGTGTTGGGCCTCGGTACCCGCCCGCGGTCGCGCGCGCCTACGGGCCGTCCGATGGCCTCGACGGGCACACCGGCGCCGTCCGATGGGACGCGGGGATCGCGTGTGGTACCCCCGCCTTGTGTACCAGGGTACCGACTCGGAACGTGGCTTTGCCCTCTGCGCGGTGCAGGAGAGAGAGGGGGGAAACGCGGGAAACTATTTTTAGCAGGGAGTAGGTGTTTTCCTGGGCTACTATTACGCGCCAATTATGATTAGGCCCCACAGTCTGACGAATCCGTGTTCACCTTTACTACCTATAGGTTATTACGCGGAAATATTTTCCAACAAAAGGTCACGCAATTTTCTCACCGCAAATATCTACCTTTGGAAAGTATACTTTACGTGCTTGATGATTCAGATACACCGATTGCATCCACCGCCGTGTTCCAAAGGCAATTGATGACTTTTATTCGGTTTGTCGAGATCTGATTTTTTTTCCACATTAATCGCCCTGATTCTCCAGGAAGAAATCTTCATTTATGGTATTATTCTCCAGGAGTAATATATTTGCTTGTTTAATGGCGGCAATGTTTACCTAAAATTGGTTCTGATCAACTGGATGCGACTGGGACCAATTTAATGTGTGAGGAGTAGTACAATAGGGTTTTGGGAATTAATGGCAATGTTTTGCTCAAAGGAAATGGTTCGGCTTGACGGACGCAAAGGAGACAGTCTATTTTTTTAATAAATGCTTCGATTTTTATGATATTATTAGTAATATATTTGCTTGTATTAATCACTACATAATGGACCAACATTTAAGAATAAAATGGACTTTGTTTACTACATAGAATCATAAAATGTATAATTCAACTTGGAATTTTCGATGCTAAATCAAATCCAGCTAACACACCATCAAAGGTTGGTAGCCAAAACATGGTTATAAACATCAAGTCTAATCCTTTAAACACCACAAATATCAGTTCAAATTTTTACCATTGATAATGATAGTGGCCACAATCCCGTTACAATGTATGTCATATACACACCAAGTGGAATACGCGTATGTGGCCCATGGTAACAAATGAATCGTTTCACGATCTCACAGTAATCACACTTCCGAGAATTACAAGGGCGTTTATTTGTTCGGTAGGGACTCGGGCTAACAAGTTTGGATCAAGATGATGATGAGGTTCTCTCGGAATTTATTCATGGTGTGATCACAAAAACATACAAGACTATTACTGATGGATCTCAGTCGGATTTATAGATGCAACTGACAAGAGTAAATGAATCTAGGGTTTATGGATATGGAGACTACGAATGTCGGGGCTTCAACTTGGGCATGGATGCATCTACCCTCTAGGTAGAATGATCTTTGGTGTGTTTTATATGCACTGGTGAGTCTCCGTGTTGCACATAAGTTGTTGAGATGTCTTAACATGTTATGTTGATCTTGTAACCTTACTTTGGTGTGTGTCTAGTTTAGGAGTCTTCATGGAACATGACAAGTTAGGCCGTGAAGCTTCTAGATGTGAGCTTTTTTGGTCGTGGATATCGTGGATGTTGTGGGCTTGTGGTGCACGAACATATACCGTAGAAAATGTTCGGTTTCGCCGATGCAAAAGGAAACAATCTATTTTTTAACAAATGTTTAGATATAATACTTCCTACTCTCATGAAAGTTTCTCTTTGCATTGAGGATTAGTTGGATATATGCTACAGTGAGGATTCCAATTAACTATTGTATTCAGTCACTTCATAATTGATCAACATGTAAGAAATTAAATGTATTTTGTTTACTACATAAAATCATAATGCATAATTTGATTTTGAACTTTCAAATCTAAGCCAAATCCAACTAACACCATCAAAGGTTGGTAGCCAAATCATGGTAATAAAACATCAAGTCTTATACTTTGAACACCACAAATCTCACCTCAAATTTCTACACTTGATAATGGTAGTTGTCATATGTCATATACAAGCCGAGTGTGTACTTTGGTTCACAAGGAAATAATTAAAGGACAAGAAAGATGATTATTTGTCGTACCTATATAGGAAAAGGATCCCCGCACATGAGAAAGGAGGCTGTCGAGTTTACTCGTTATGTATATAAAAGGAGGAACCCAAAGGCCCCACAAGAGATCGAGTTCTTTACATACACTAATGCACACGCCTCTCACAAAAACCGATAATTATCTAGAGCAACACATCTAGTTTAATCCTCAAAGATAAGTCGAAATACTCGTCAAGTTCATCTTGTAATCATTTGAAACAAATCCAACTTAAAACACGAGTATGGTTACAATCCACAAGGGGTCCGAACCAGGATAAAATCCATGTCTCGGAGTGACCGATGACCTGACCGTATCTCCCCGAACAAACAACTCACATACTATCACCATACGCTTTTAAGGCCCTGATATTTTAATCAACAATGATAAAGCTAAAATCATGTATGCACACAATCGACGAGGCTACATAAATCGGTGTGGAGTCTAAGTGGTCATTCGATTATGTTCTCACGTTAACCATCATTCTAACAATTGTTTGTTAATCCAATAGCTTGCCAACTACATGTCGAATCTACACTCGCATAGTCCAATACTGAAGACCAAAGAGGGCAACAATCTTTTCTCTTATCCGAAGACAGATGGATGTTAGTGTCAATATGAAGGTTCAATGTGTTAAGTGGAAATTTGTTGAATGTTCTTTAAGATGGCATGGGGACTCATCCACATACCCAAAAACTAGTGGTGTCGGTGGGTCGATACATAACAAAGATGGAAGAACAGAAAGAGATATCATGGTTAGGATGTCCCCGAAAGATGGCGACATATCTTATGATGTTAAGAACTTGGGCAATGATAGGAACGATTACATACATGCTCGTACATGTCTATACCTATTTCCTAATTGACGTATGTTTGTTAAATTTCAATTGAATGAGAAATTTTGAAATGCCGATCATGCTCGTACATGTCTATACCTATTTCTTAATTGACGTATTTTTGTTAAATTTCAATTGAATGAGCAGTTTTGAAGTCCCGATCCATTTGGTAAAGTGCAACTTAACTTTAGTAAAAAGCGCAACCCACGCTTTTAGAAAAACTCAAGTGCACATTGCACTTTTCGCTAAACTGAAGTTCAAACGTTTTCAATTATGTTCAAACTTTAAAAAAACTCAATTGTAACCTCATGCAAGTGAAAAGAAAATTTTAATTGTAATCTCAAAGGAAACTACGAAAATCTCAATTGCAGCCGCTTGCAACGTAAAAAAAAAATCTCTGTTGTAACCCTATTTGTAGCTTGTGTAACCCTATTTGTAGCTGGAAAATCTCCATTGCAATTGACACTAACATCCAACTGTCTTCGGATAAGAGAAAAGATTGTTGCCCTCTTTGGCCTTTGGCCTTCGGTATTGGACGATGCGACTGTAGAGTCGATATGGAAAAACTCCATTGCAATCCTACTTAGGCTGTGTTTGGTTGTGCTGTGGCTTATCTGAAAGCAGTTGTGGACTGTGGGCTGTGGAAAAATAGTTGCCGGCTCTGTGCTGTGAAAAAGCTGTAAAAGTTATTTGGCAAGTAGCTGTCTGAACTGTGGGTGTAAGGATAAATGTCTGATATACCCCTAAACATCTGAGACACTTTTTAATTTACTTTTATCTAGATAATCATATTGTAGTTAATTATTATATTATCTAGTTAATTAATTGATGGATTTTTCGACTAATTGGGACCTTATGTACATAATTTTCTACGAGTTTTTGTTCAACTAATTAAGACATGTTTAACAAACTGAGGTGTTAAAGAACAAAGAAAAAGTAACCCAACAACCAAGTTTATAGTAGCAAGGCAACAGGGTTATCATTCGAACCTTCCCCTTTACAAAATATAAAAGTTCTCTCTTTTGAATGCTTGATATTTTCACAAGCTAACAGCCCAGCAACTAATTTTATAGTTACGGCGCAAAATATTATGTGCAGATGACACGTATCACAAAATATACTAGTCTGTCGCATCGATGAACGCAGAACTCATTCTTCCATCGCGCTGAACAAGGAGTCTGCAATTATATCACGCATTTTCATGTAAACAACGTCACGTTTCGCTGCAACCTCATCCCCTTGAATGTAGTCTCCCCCTCCTGGAATATAGTCTTCATCTTCATCGCATTTGTCGAACTCCTTATCAGGCAGCTTGGTCTCACGAATGTAATTGTGTAGCAACATACAAGCAATAATATTCGTTTGCCTACGAGGCTTGAAACTGGGCATACCCTTCAAAATGCGGAATTTAGCTTTGAGCACTCCAAAATTGCGTTCAATGACATTTCTCCCTTTAGCATGGACATAGTTGTAGACCTCGTGCTTCCCAACCGGTTTTCGTCCATTATGGAATTCCGGAATATGGTATATCTGGCCTTTATAAGGAGCAAGAAATCCTTTGCGATTTGGATAGCCCGAATCGACGAGGTAATATTTATCTACATAAACAAAACAAGTCAGGAAGCAAATAAAAAAATAATAGAAACATCTACAATTACATGCAGCTAATACAACTAGTACCTCCAGGAGGCTTGGGAAATCGATGTGCATACTTTGTCAACGTGTCATTTAAGATCCGCGTGTCATGAGCAGATCCCGGCCAACCAGCCACAGCAAAATTAAACCTCATATCGAAGTCACAAATAGTCATCACGTTCTGAGATGGGAACCCGTGCCGACCAGTGTGGTTCACAACCTCATCCGCTGGCACTTCAACTGGGACATGGCAACCATCTATTGCCCCTATTGCATCTTTGAAATGAGGCCAAAATGGCTCTTCTTTAATTCGCGCATGCACGGTTTTGAAAGAACGATCTCTAGGTGTTATGTTATCGCATGCTAACTTGCACAAGCAAAGCAAAACTTCATTGAACTTCCTATGAATCGTTTTAGTTGATCTCGCAAATCGATCTTCAACTTGAGAGAATGATTGTGGACCTCCAACTATCCACAAGAACATAGCTAATGACTCCACTGATGCCACTTCTCTAGTGGACTCTAATCCATAATGAGACACCAGGACATTATGCAATGACTCAAATACATCTCTATTCATCCTAAACATCTTATAGCAACTTCTTTTGTGACCAAGTTTTTTCATAACCCATTCATGCCCAGTTTGTTGAGGAATCCTATAAGGCTCTTTCATTAAATAAGTCATGGTATAGCGGTTACCTATCTGGCCCATACACCCAACTTGATAAGCCAAAAATGCCAACCGTGCAAGCCTTTCCTTCCTCTTGCTAGCCTCATCGTCCATATCTTGATCAACACCATTCATCTACAAGAAGGACAACAACATAATTATATATGGTAGAAATCACATATAATATGGTAGCAAATTGGATACAAAACAGGGCAGCAAATTGGATAGAAAACATGGCGGCAAATGGGATACAAAACATGACAGCAAATTGGATACAAAACAGGTATGCAAACACATACAATATATGCCAGCAAACTGACTATAAAATATAGCAGCAAAGTCACGAATATTTGCTCATTACAACATTGATATTTCATTACCAACTACTTCATCAAAGCGAGTACTTCCTAACAGCAAACTACTTGGTCATACATAAAGGATACACATAGCTCTACTTGTTCATTTGAGCATGTTTCCTCTAAAGCCAATCAAGCCTCCCTTCTTTTGTTTCAATTAGCGTGAATAACTCTATGTAGCTAGGTTGCATGACAAGGTCAGTAGCTGTGAAGTACAAAGGAGTGCCCTCTTTAGCCCCACACTCCTTCATCAAAGCAAGTACTTCCTTCATGGTAGGAGCAGAACTTGTTGGAGCACGAGTTGCTGCTATCTCTTCATTTATTTTCCCGAGTGTGACTTTGTACTCATGCAAAAATCCGTTCTTGTCCTCCTTAGCTGACTCGTTTATGTACTTGGCCTTGCGCTTCACACGTTTCTTCTTCACCTTCACCTTCTCATCCTTTACCTTGCAATCCATAGCCGCCTTGCCCTCCTTATCTGCCTTAGGACAAACATCCTTTAACTTGCCATCCTTTGAATCCTCATCTTCGTCGGATTCTAGAACCTCAACCACATCCTCATCATCGGTGTTGTCCGATATCTCCCCAGGAATACATGATGTGGCTCCGGTAACATGTGCCTTGTCAAACATGGCATCCAAATCATCCAAGTTGGCCAATCCCTTCTTCTTGTACTTTGCATGCTTTGGGTATTTCTGAAATGTAGAGTAGAAGTTACCAATCAAAAAAATATTATGATGGAAGATTATATATATAATGCTACATAGCCATCAACCGAACCTGCAGATGAATCTGCCACCAAGATTCTTCGGCCTCGACTGTTCCCTTCACATAGTCCCACCCTAGCCCTGTTGTCGCATTCTTCAACTCCATAAACTGAGTATACTCTTTTTTCAACAAGTCCCATTTGTTTTTAAACTGCTTCTGCGTCAATCATTTCCCGGTTCGTGCAAAGAACTTTTTATCAAGGCTTTTGTAACCTCTCCGGTTCAAACAACCCAGTGGACTATTTCCCGCAGTCACATTCTCTTTGCATATCTCACAAAAACAGTGATATAATGTTCATCCCAATTTGCCTTTTCCATCTATTTAACAGTAAAGAACTAACATATAAGAACAATTATAAATGGTGATGCACATAATCTGGGCATATCTCAAATACACACTACCTATTTTGCAAGTATCTAGCAAACCAAAATCAGCACATCCTAGTAATTTGCAAGTATCTACCAAATTAGCACATCCTAGTAATCTCACATACACACCAAAATCTAATTTGCAAGTATCTGGCAAATCACCACATCCTAGTAATCTAGGACTACCTTTATTGACTGCAGGAAGTTGAGGTCGACCTAGATGTGCTGCAGCCGTGCTCGAGGTCGAGGTCCAGGCGTGCTCGAGGTCCAGGTCCAGCAGGACTCCCCGTCGTGCTCGAGGTCCAGGCGTGGCGGCCGGTCGCCGTGATGGAGGTCCTTCGGCGGCCGCTTCGTGCGCGTCGAGCTGCTTCGGGATGGGGCGGGGACGGGTGGGATGGGGACGGGGGAGGGCGGCGGGAATGGATGGGGACGGGGGAGGGCGGCGGGAATGGATGGGCTAGGCGGCGGGATGGGGCGGGATGGGGCAGGCGACGGGCGGTGGCCGCGGAGCTCGCCTCCGACCTCGAGGCAGAGGCGCCGCCCAAGCTCGGGTGAGGAAAATATCGGTCTGGGACACCGAATTGGGCAAAAAGGTGAGGTCATTCCAGAGCCCTCTGGCACGTGGTGGGTAATTTTACCACATATTTCGGGGCAAAAAGGGAAATTGGTAAACGCGCGCGCAGCCACCGCGGGAAAAGCACCTCGGCGCGCGCTTCGCCCGGGAAGCTGGTTTCGGGATGATTTTCACAGAAAACGCGTTCGGTCACATGGTCGTTTGGTTGGGCTTTTACTTATAAATCCTGAAAACTACCGCAAAAAGTGCAACCAAACGGGGTCTAGCTTATAGGACGTAGGAACCATATGGGAATCCACCGGCCGGTTCTCGAGTAGAACCAGCTCTATGGACTAAAAATCAATAAGACCTATGTTCTGATTTGTTGGAAAACAAATGTTATACTTCCTCGGTCCGTAAATAAGTATACATCTAGCTTTTGTCTAACTTAAAGATAACCAAATTTGACCAATTTTATAGAGAAATATAAAAACATATATTATATCAAATTAACATATTATGAAACTAGATTAAAAATAAATCTAATGGTATCAATTTAGTGTCATAAATATTGGTACGTTGTTCTAAAAAATTAGTCAAACGTAATAAAATTTAACTTAAGATAAGGCTAGAAGTACACTTATTTGCGGACGGGAAGTATCTGGCTCATATTTCCAGCCTCGTGCGTCCTTGCCATCGATCGCAACATTTCTCCACCTGAGCGCGAGAAAAGTCACGCATGTGAAGTCATTTCTCGATGGCTGTTTAAAAAAAAAAGAGTCATTTCTCAATGGCAGTTCGATGAACCCAAGCAAATTTCCAACAAACAGTCAAAACACGGGCGCACGGGGAGCACAGACGTGCTAACCAAGCGACAGTTTTCCTTTTAACTTCACCGGTCGAGTCCGAGATTCTCCAAACTCCCACAAGCCCAAATGCGACTTTCCCCGGCACACGCCAGCCGCACGAGGCGCGACGGTACGGACGCGGCACCAGCTCGTCCACGCCCACGCGCACCGCTGCCCCCACACCTACGCCGGCCCCGTCGCGCGTCTCCGGCGACAAAGTGCCCCGCCGACGTGCGCTGATGTTTCCCGGAGGCAGCCAGCCAGCCAGCGAGCGGACGGACGGTGCGAGCCGACGCGACACCACGTCGGCGCCGCAGCTCTGAAGCAATAGAAAGCGAAAGCGCGCGCCCTCTACACGGCTCTCGCGGCACCGACCACCTACCTACGCCCGTCGAGTGTTGACGCCTTGGTATGGGACTGTCTCCTGAACGACGGAAACGACAGCGGTCGGTGGGATAGCTCTGCCTGATTCTTGTCTAGATGGGTGCATACACAGTACCTGATCCATTTTATAATAATACTAGTACTGGATTCTGATTCGGCTAATAATATTATGAATCAAGTACTCAACCACACGTCAACATGTGAGTAGTAAAAGAAAGCATTTTATGTTCCAGACTTCGACATTTCGATGCAAGTTAATTAAATTAGCGGTGACGGTCGTCGACTAGTCTGGTAGTACCTTTCAGCGTAGAAGGACTTCCGGCCTCCGGCGCCTCTTGCTTAATCAGACATTCAGCTGCCTGGCCACACGAGTTCCACACGGCACCGGCGAGCAAAAGAAAAAGGGAAGTGCACGTACGTGACGAGTTAGTCGTCTCGTCTCTCGTCGTTTTGGCAAGATGCGTAGCTGCTTGATTAGTTTGCTGATGCGGTAGATATCGATCGGCTGATGCGACCTCCAACAACCATTCGATCGATGTGGTGGTACCGATGACAAACTAGGCCAACCGGTGTCGAGCATGCTTAATCTAGGATTAGAAGAGTTTCCCTGATCTATTTGTTGCCCGGCATAAAAACGGAATAGACTTTCTAAAACCATACATCGATCAAAGGTTTTCTAGTCTGATTTTGACTCCCACGTGTATGAAAAATATATGTTTCGAGATAGGCAATGTTCCTTCGAGTCCGGCTGTCCGTGGGAATTCTCCCTTTCTTTTTTAGGGCAACCAAGTAGAAACAAATCTAAAAAAAATGAAAAGTGCAACGGAGACCCTATGTATCTCATACTCCCTCCGTCTAGAAATAACTGACTTGAGTTTGTTTAGATTTAAATATATGTATATACTAAAGGTGTGTTTGGTAACCCGGTTCAATCAAAATATTCTCATATTAACCGAGATTTGCAGCGATTTGGGTATTTGGTAGGTTGGTTTTCTCACCCGGGCAGTGCCCACCTCGCACGAAAAAGTCAGCCTTGCCCGGCAAAGAAGTTCAAATCAAGCTTCGCTACTCGCCATTGCTGGACTCGCCCGAAATCCCACCCGCGTCCTCCCGCCTAAGCCGAAACCAACAGGGGTCAATCGCCCAAGCTCCGGCAGCGGGTCACATTGTCGTGCCGCGACCCAGCCGGCCAAGCTCTAGCAGCGGTCCACCCAGCTGCCCAAGCTCCTAGAAGCGGCCCATCTCGTTGCCGCCACCCATGGGAGAGCACCCAGTGATACGTCGGAAACGTATCTATAATTTTTAATATTCCATGCTTGTTTAGTATCTATTTTACTTTGCTTTGTCTACACTTTGAGGTGTTTGTAGGGGTTCGTAGCATGGAAAACAAAAAAATTCTACCGCATGCACACAAACAAGCCAAGATCTATCTACTAGATTGTAGCAACGAGTCGATAGAGGAACTCACCCTCGAAGATTCCAAAGCGGTTAACGAGAGCAGATTCTCGTGGGTGATGTAGTCGTACACTTGCCGATCTCAAGATCGCGTAGACGATCCTTCTGTTGGAGATATGCCCTAGAGGCAATAATAAATGTAGTTATTATTATATCTTTGTGTTTATGATAAATGTTTATATTCATGCTATAATAGTATTAACAAGGAAACATTAATACTTGTGTGATTTGTAAACTTAAATTGAAGTCCCTAGTAAAGCCTCTATAAAATACTAGCTTGTTGGTTAATAAATGATTGTGGTTTCCCTATCATGAACATTGAGATGTTATTAACAACAAGATCATATCGTTAGAAGAATGATATGGTGGACATACTCCTATAGATAAGCATAGCATAAAGATCAAGTCATTTTAATAGTTCAATTGCTATATGCTCTCTGATACATAGTAACCTAATTCCTTCGACCATGAGATCATGCATATCACCTTTACCGGATGGATGCTTTGATGACATCAAACACCACACCGTAACTGGGTGGCTATAAAGGTGGCATTGAGTGTTCGGAAAGTATTGGTTGAGACACATGGATAAAGAGTGGGATTTGTCCATCCATATGACGGATAGATATACTCTGGGCCCTCTCGGTGAAATGTCATCCAATTAGCTTGCAAGCATGTGACTGGCTCACAAGGGATCACATATCACGGGAACGAGAAAAGAGTACTTATCAGTAACGAGGTTGAACTAGGTATGCAGAGATACCGACGATCATAACCTCGGATAAGTAAACTATCGTGAGACAAAGGGAAATTGGTATCGTATGTAAGTGGTTCATTCGATCGCAAAGTAATCGTAGAAATATGTGGGAGCCATATGAATTTCCAGATTCCTCTATTGGTTATTGTTCGGAGAAGTGTCTCGATCATGTCCGCATAATTCACGAACCGTAGGGAGACACACTTAAGGATTCGACGTTGTTTGAGTAGTTATGGAATGATGAGAAAGAGACCAAATGTTGTTCGGAGTCTCGGATGGGATCCGGGATATCACGAGGAGATCCGGAATGGTCCGGAGAATAAGATTCATATAAGGAAAGTCCTGTTTCGGAGTTGGGGAATGGTTCCGGTGTTTTCATCGGGAATGTTCTAGAAGGTTCTGGAATGTCCGGCACTCCGGAGGGGAAGGGTACATGAATGTGTTATATCAAGTTGGTATGATTGCATCATGTACTAAGTGTCATCGCTGAACAAAATAAAGGGTTTAATCAAATCCTAGTTTGAAAAAGTCAAATGCCAATTTGAAAGTCAAACGGCTATTTTGGAAAGTGGAGGGGAGGTGGAATCCGAGTTGGGGAGGAGTTCCTCCCCTCCACCGCCGGCCCCCTTGGGAGACTGAGTTGGGGAGGGACTCCCCTCCCCTAGCGCGGCCCCTCCACCTATATAAGGAGGGGCAGGGCTCCCCTCCTAGACACACAAGCTCCCTACCTCTAAACCCTAACCCTAGCCGCCACCGCCCTCCATAGCCGCCGCCGGCCTAGGGCATCTCGCCGCCGCCACCTAGGTCAAACCCTAGCCGCCGGCCTAGCCCCCTCCTTGGTGTGTCTAAACCCTAGAACACCGAGGGCTCTCTCATAGTCCACCATACTCGCTCCGGCTTAAGGCGAAGCCCTGCGAGATCTCCCCTCTACTTCCGGTACCATGCCGTTGTGCTGCCGGAATCGCGAGGAGAGTGTTACAACCTCTGCTGCCTGATGGAACAAGGGAGAGGAAGGTCTTTGTCGAGTACCGAACGTGTGACCGACTGCGGGAGCGCTGCCGGAACGTAACGCCGGAAGGATCGTCTACGCGATCTTGAGATCGGGAAGAGTACGACTACATCACCCACGAGAATCCGCTCTCGTTAAACACTTTGGAATCTTCGAGGGTGAGTTATTCCATCGACTCGTTGCTACAATCTAGTAGATAGATCTTGGCTTGTTTATTTGTATGCGGTAGAAATTTTTTGTTTTCCATGCTATGAAACCCTACAGTGGTATCAGAGCCGTGTCTATATGTAGATCTGTTGCATGAGTAGAACACAATGGTCATTGTGGGCGTTGATGCTTTTATTGTCGATTGCTTCTTGTGTACTTTGCATCTTGCGGGATGTTGGGATGAAGCGGCCCGGGCTGACCTTACATGACATCGTTCATGAGACTTGCTCCACGCTTGACATGCAACTTGTATTGCATAAGTGGCTTTGCGGGTGCCTGTTTCTCCCAGCATAGTTAAGATTCAATTTACAATGGGTGATTAACAATACTAGTATCAATGTTGTGGTTCTTGTTCGTAAGTTAGAGCGACACTTATTGAAAGCCCCAAACCACGTAAAACATGCAAAGAAAGTAGAGGCGTCTAACTTTGTTTTGCAGGGGTGTGCAGTGATGTGATATGGAGATGATTGTGATTATATTTGATGTATGCAATGTTCCTTATTGTAAGTTGGCAACCGACAGGAGCCATATGGTTGTCTTTAATTTATGTTAAGACCCGCGTGTCTATTCAAAGTAGTTGTAATAGTTGAAGCCGGTGGACGACAACCATGGAGAAGCGTCATTGACCTTGATGCAATGCCGGTGATGATGGAGATCATGTTCGTGCTTGAAGATGGAGATCGGAAGCACAAAGAAGAAAGGCCATATCATATCACATATTATGAATTGCATGTGATGTTAATCCTTTATGCATCTTGTATTGCTTAGTAGACAACGGTAGCATTATAAGATGATCCCTCATGCACATGAATTTCAAGTCATAAAGTGTTCACCCTTAGTTAGCACCGTTGCTAAAGCTTGTTGTTTCGAAGCACCACGTGATGATCGGGTGTGTTAGATTCCGCAAGTGTATACAACGTGAGCAAGCCAGATTTGCTCATGCGGAAACTAAGGTTTGATCTTGACGAGCCTAGCATGTACAGACATGGTCTCGGAACACGGATCACCGAAAGGTAAAGCATGAATCATATAGTAGATATGATGAACATGTCGATTGTTCGCCATTGAAACTATATCAACTCTCGTGATGATCGGTGTTGATATGGTGGATTTGGTTCGTGTGATCACTAAAACAATGTGAGGGATATTGTTTTGAGTGGGAGTTCACCTAGATTAATTTTATTATTAATTTGAACTCAATTTGTCATAAACTTAGTCTAAACTATTGCAAATATGTTGTAGATCAATGGCAGCCCCTACCATCAATTTTAATGCGTTCCTAGAGAAAGAAAAGTTGAAAAACAATGGAAGAAACTTCGCGGATTGGTTCCGCAATTTGAGGATTGTCCTCACAGCTGGTAATTTTACCTATGTGCTGGATGCACCGCTGGGTGACCCACCTGCAGCCACTGCTACCGATGAAGTAAAGAATGTTTACCTCACTCGGAATACTCAGTACTCCACAGTTCAGTGTGCTATCTTGTATGGTTTAGAATCGGAGCTTCAGAAAAGGTTTGAGAATTCAGACCCACATGATATTGTCCGTGATCTCAAATTGATCTTTGAGACTCATGCGGCAATTGAGAGCTATGAGGCTTCTGAAAAGTTCTTTAACTGCAAGATGGAAGAGGGCAGCTCCGTCAGTGAGCATGTGCTTAAGATGTCTGGGCACGCAAACAAACTTCAAAGCTTGGGTATAGTGATTCCTAATGCTTTGGGGATTTACCGTGTCCTCCAATAGCTACCACCAAGTTACAAGAACTTTGTGATGAACTAAAACATGCAGAACATGAACAAGACGTTGCCAGAACTCTTCGCTATGTTGAAATCTGCAGAAGTGGAGATCAAGAAAGAGCACCAAGTGTTGTTGGTCAATAAGACCACCAAATTCAAGAAAGGCAAGTCTAAGCAAAAGGGACACTTCAAGAAGGGTGGTAAGAAAGTTACCACGCCAACGAAGAAGACCAAGGCTGGACCTAAGCCTGATACTGAGTGCTTTTACTGTAAGGGAGAAGGTCACTGGAAGCGGAATTGCCCAAAGTACTTGGCGGATTTGAAGAACGGCAACATCAAGAAGAAAGGTATATCTGATATACATGTTATTGATGTGTATCTCACTAGTACTCGTAGTAGTGCCTGGGTATTTGATACTGGTTCGGTTGCTCATATTTGTAACTCGAAACAAGTGCTGCAGAATAAACGGAAGATAGCGAAGAACAAGGTGACGATGCGCGTAGGAAACGGATCAAAGGTTGATGTGATCGCGGTCGGCACGCTACCCCTTCATCTACCATCGGGATTAGTTTTATACTTAAATAATTGTTATTTGGTGCCTGCGTTGAGCATGAACATTATATCGGGATCTTGTTTATTGTGAGACGGTTACTTGTTTAAATCCGAGAATAATGGTTGTTCGATTTATATGAGTAATATGTTTTATGCACATGCACCTTTGATAGATGGTCTATTCTTATTGAATCTCGATAGACATTGAGGCTAAACGTTTGAAATCGAGCGATAACTCGACCTATATGTGGCATTGTCGTCTTGCTCACATTGGAGTGAAGCGTATGAAGAAACTCCATTCCGATGGACTTCTTGAATCACTTGATTTTGAATCACTTGAAAGATGTGAAGCATGTCTAATGGGTAAAATGACTAAGACTCCATTTTCTGGTATGATGGAGCGAGCTACGGACTTGTTGGAAATCATACATACCGATGTGTGTGGTCCAATGAGTGTAGCATCGCGCGGTGGTTATCATTATGTTCTTACCTTCACAGATGACTTGAGTAGATATGGGTATATCTATTTCATGAAACATAAGTCCAAAACTTTCGAGAAGTTTAAGGAATTTCAAAGTGAGGTAGAGAATCAACGTAACAAGAAGATTAAATTTCTACGTTTTGATCGTGGAGGTGAATATCTAAGTTACGAGTTTGGCGAGCATTTGAAGAAATGCGGAATACTTTCACAATTGACACCGCCGGGAACACCACAGCGTAATGGTGTGTCCGAACGTTGTAATCGAACTCTCTTAGATATGGTTCGTTCTATGATGTCACTTACAGATTTATCGCTATCATTTTGGGGTTATGCATTAGAAACAGCCGCATTCACTTTAAATAGGGCACCATCTAAATCCGTTGAAACGACACCGTATGAATTATGGTTTGGGAAGAAACCTAAATTGTCATTCCTTAAAGTTTGGGGTTGCGAAGCCTATGTAAAGAAGTTACAGCCAGATAAGCTTGAACCCAAAGCGGAAAAATGCGTCTTCATAGGATACCCGAAGGAAACTATTGGGTATACCTTCTATCATAGATCCGAAGGCAAAATCTTCGTTGCCAGGAATGGATCCTTTCTAGAGAAGGAATTTCTCTCGAAAGAAGTGACTGGAAGGAAAGTAGAACTCGACGAGGTTGTCGAACCTTTTCTCGAAATTGCGAGTAGCGCAGCACCGGAAGAAGTTCCTGTGGTGCCTGCACCAATAAGAGAGGAAGCTAATGATGATGATCATGAAACTTCGGTTGAAGTTGCTACAGAGCCTCGCAGGTCAACGAGAACTCGTACCACTCCTGATTGGTATGATCCCGTTATGAGTGTCATGTTGGTGGACAACACCGATGACCCTGCGACATATGAGGAAGCGATGATGAGCCCAGATTCCAATAAATGGCAAGAAGCCATGAAATCCGAGATTGGATCCATGTACGAAAACCAAGTATGGACTTTGGTGGACTTACCGGATGGCCGGAAGGCTGTCGAGAACAAATGGATTTTCAAGAAGAAAACAGATGCTGATGGTAATGTTACTGTCTATAAAGCTCGACTTGTCGCAAAAGGGTTTCGACAAATTCAAGGAGTTAACTACGATGAGACATTCTCACCGGTAGCGAAGCTAAAGTCTGTGAGGATTATGTTAGCAATCGCTGCATATTATGATTATGAGATATGGCAGATGGATGTCAAAACAGCATTCCTCAATGGAGACATTGATGTAGAGTTGTATATGATGCAACCCAAAGGTTTTGTCGATCCTAAAGATGCTAACAAGGTATGCAAACTTCAACGGTCCATCTATGGATTGAAGCAAGCATCCCGAAGTTGGAATCAACGTTTTGATAAGGTAATCAAAAGTTTTGGTTTTATACAAACTTATGGAGAAGCTTGTATTTACAAGAAAGTGAGTGGGAGCTCTGTAGCATTATTAATACTATATGTAGATGACATATTGTTGATTGGGAATGATGTAGACCTTCTTAATAGTGTCAAGGAATATTTGAATAATAGTTTTTCAATGAAGGATCTTGGCGAAGCAGCTTACATATTGGGCATAAAGATTTATAGAGATAGATCAAGACGCCTAATATCATTGTCACAAAGTACATATTTGGACAAAGTTCTAAAGAGGTTTGGAATGTAAGATAGCAAGAAAGGGTTCTTACCCATGTTGCCCAATACGACCTTGAGTAAAACTCAAAGTCCGACATCGGCAGAAGATAGAGAAAGGATGAGTAAGACTCCCTATGCCTCAGCCATAGGATCTCTAATGTATGCCATGCTATGTACTAGACCTGACATTGCATATGCTGTTAGTTTAACTAGCAGATATCAAAGTGATCCAGGAGTGGATCATTGGACAGCGGTCAAAAACATCCTTAAGTACTTGAGAAGAACTAAGGATATGGTTCTTTCTTATGGAGGTGATGAACAGCTCGTTGTTAATGGTTACACTGATGCTAGTTGGAACACCGATCCGGATGATTCTAAATCACAATCTGGATACGTATTTACTTTGAATGGTGCAGCAGTTAGCTGGAGGAGTGCAAAGCAAAGCGTTGTGGCGAGATCTTCAACTGAATCGGAATACAGGGCTGCTTCGGAGGCTTCACAAGAAGCGATATGGATGAAAGAGTTCATTACAGAGCTGGGTGTGGTTCCTAGTGCGCTGGACCCAATGCCTATCTACTGTGATAACATGGGTGCCATAGCCAATGCACAAGAACCAAGGTCACACAAGAAGCTGAAGCACATCAAGCTACGTTTTCACGCTATTCAAGAACATGTCCAAGATGGGGACATAAAGATTTTCAAAGTACACACAGATCTGAATGTGGCGGATCCGTTGACTAAACCTCTCCCGAGGGCAAAACATGACCAACACCAAACTGCCATGGGTGTTCGGTATATTACCATGTAATCTAGATTAGATGACTCTAGTGCAAGTGGGAGACTGTTGGAGATATGCCCTAGAGGCAATAATAAATGTAGTTATTATTATATCTTTGTGTTTATGATAAATGTTTATATTCATGCTATAATAGTATTAACAAGGAAACATTAATACTTGTGTGATTTGTAAACTTAAATTGAAGTCCCTAGTAAAGCCTCTATAAAATACTAGCTTGTTGGTTAATAAATGATTGTGGTTTCCCTATCATGAACATTGAGATGTTATTAACAACAAGATCATATCGTTAGAAGAATGATATGGTGGACATACTCCTATAGATAAGCGTAGCATAAAGATCAAGTCATTTTAATAGTTCAATTGCTATATGCTTTCTGATACATAGTAACCTAATTCCTTCGACCATGAGATCATGCTTATCACCATCACCGGAAGGATGCTTTGATGACATCAAACACCACACCCTAACTGGGTGGCTATAAAGGTGGAATTGAGTGTTCGGAAAGTATGGGTTGAGACACGTGGATCAAGAGTGGGATTTGTCCATCCATATGATGGATAGATATACTCTGGGCCCTCTCGGTGGAATGTCATCCAATTAGCTTGCAAGCATGTGACTGGCTCACAAGGGATCACATATCACGGGAACGAGAAAAGAGTACTTATCAGTAACGAGGTTGAACTAGGTATGCAGAGATACCGACGATCAAAACCTCGGATAAGTAAACTATCGTGAGACAAAGGGGAATTGGTATCGTATGTAAGTGGTTCATTCGATCGCAAAGTAATCGTAGAAATATGTGGGAGCCATATGAATTTCCAGATTCCTCTATTGGTTATTGTTCGGAGAAGTGTCTCGATCATGTCTGCATAATTCACGAACCGTGGGGAGACACACTTAAGGATTCGACGTTGTTTGAGTAATTATGGAATGATGAGAAAGAGACTGAATGTTGTTTGGAGTCTCGGATGGGATCCGGGATGTCACGAGGAGATCCGGAATGGTCTGGAGAATAAGATTCATATAAGGAAAGTCCTGTTTCGGAGTTGGGGAATGGTTTCGGTGTTTTCATCGGGAATGTTCTAGAAGGTTCCGGAATGTCCGGCACTCCGGAGGGGAAGGGTACATGAATGTGTTATATCAAGTTGGTATGATTGCATCATGTACTAAGTGTCATCGCTGAACAAAATAAAGGGTTTAATCAAATCCTAGTTTGAAAAAGTCAAATGCCAATTTGAAAGTCAAACGGCTATTTGGGAAGTGGAGGGGATGTGGAATCCGAGTTGGGGAGGAGTTCCTCCCCTCCACCGCCGGCCCCCTTGGGAGACTGAGTTGGGGAGGGACTCCCCTCCCCTGGCGTGGCCCCTCCACCTATATAAGGAGGGGCATGGCTCCCCTCCTAGACACACAAGTTCCCTACCTCTAAACCCTAACCCTAGCCGCCGCCGCCCTCCATAGCCGCCGCCGGCCTAGACCCCTCCTTGGTGTGTCTAAACCCTAGAACACTAAGGGCTCTCTCATAGTCCACCATACTCGCTCCGGCTTAAGGCGAAGCCCTGCGAGATCTCCCCTCTACTTCCGATACCACGCCGTTGTGCTACCGGAATCGCGAGGAGAGTGCTACAACCTCCGCTGCCTGCTGGAACAAGGGAGGGAAGGTCTTCGTCGAGTACCGAACGTGTGACCGACTGCGGGAGCGCTGCCGGAACGCAGCGCCGGAAGGATCGTCTACGTGATCTTGAGATCGGGAAGAGTACGACTACATCACCCACGAGAATCCGCTCTCCTTAAACACTTTGGAATCTTCGAGGGTGATTTATTCCATCGACTCGTTGCTACAATCTAGTAGATAGATCTGAAGGGTTTCGCAGCATAGTAAATCAAAATTTTCTACGGAAGCGAACAGAAGGAAAGCCAAGATCTATTCTAGGAGATGCATACAACGAGAGAGATTGGATTAGATCTTCATACCCTTGAAGATTCGCACAGCGGAACGTTCGTCGGAACATGGGTGATGTAGTCGTACTCGCTTCTCCTCCTCGCGATCCGATCCGATCTAGCACCACAAGTGGCGGTGCCTCCGTGAGATGCACACGTGTAGCACCTCGACGTCTCCTCCTTCCTCGGACCAGCAAGTAGGGTGGAGAGATAGATTGGATCTACAACACGACGGCGTGGTGTATATGGTGGAGAATTTCTGCAGCAGGGCTTCGCCTACAAACAGTCGGGAGGGAGAGAGGAGGGCAGCAGGGCAACTAGGGTTTGGAGGAAGGTGTGTGTGTGGGGGGGGGAGGGGGCGCACCAGCCCTCTATATATAGAGGGGGGGTGCGGCCAGCCCTTGCCCATCCTCCAAGCCTATCTCTAGTTTAAACGATTTAAACTTTCCCTTATCTAGAAACCCTATCTCTAGTTTAAATGAGTTTAAACTTATCTAGGATCGGCTGGGCCCTATGGGGCCTTGTGCCCCTGGCCCAATGCGGCCAGGACACTCCCTCATAGGCCCATGCCCCCTCCCGGAAGGTGGGACCACGTTGGCCCCCTTCCGGAAGGTTCTAGAAGCTTTCGGTACAATACCGATTAACCCGGGACAATTCCGAACTCCAAAAACTGCACTGCCTTATAGGAATCTTATTCTCCGGACCACTCCGGAACCTCTCGTGATGTCCCGGATCCCATCCGAGACTCCGAACAAAAATTCATAAACCAAGTATCCAATCTATCCTAGCGTCGAGACACGTTAAGTGTGTGACCCTGCGGGTTCGAGAATATGCAGACATGATCTTCTATCAATAATCAACAGCGGGGTCTGGGCACCCATATTGACTCCCACACATTCATCGATGATCATATTGGATGAACCACGATGCCAGGATTCAATCAATCCCATGTATATATTCCCTTCGTCTCGCGATATTTTACTTGCCCGAGATTCGATCGTCGGTATCGTCATACCTAGTTCAATCTCGTTCATAGCAAGTACTTTACTCGTTCCGTAATCCGATATCACTTTGTGATTAACTCCTTAACCACATGCTTGCAAGCGGTGTTGATATCGATTACCGAGTGGGCCCGAAGTATATCTCTCCGACTTGGGAGGGACAAATCCCATCTCGATACATACAACCCAACAGATACTTTCCGATCACCTGAGAGACACCTTTATGATCACCCTCTCATAGGATGACGTTTGATGACCTCAAAGCTTTCTTCCGATACCAGGGAGTTGTATTATCTCATGGCCTAAGGAATACAATATTTGACATAGGAAAAGCTTCGCAAAGATGAACACAAAGACACGATCTAATTGCTTCGCTTAGTTTGGGTCTATCCACCATATCATTCTCCAATGATATGATCTCATTATCAATTGACAACTCATGTCTATGGTTAGGAAACCTTAACCATCATTGATCAATGAGCTAGTCCATAGAGGCGTACTAGGGACACGGTGTTGTTCACAAACCACACAAGTATTAATGTTTCCGCTTAATACAATTCTAGCATGGAATATAAACTTTATCATGAACAAGAATTATAATAATAACATCTTTATTATTGCCTCTAGGGCATAATTCCAACAAGATCTTGGCTTGTTTGTTTGTATGCGGTAGAAATTTTTTGTTTTCCATGCTACGAAACCCTACACCTTCCGGCGCTACGTTCCGGCAGCGCTGCCGCAGTCGGTCACACGTTCGGTACTCGATGAAGACCTTCCTCTCCCTTGTTCCAGCAGGCAGCGGAGGTTGTAGCACTCTCCTCGCGATTCCGGCAGCACGACAGCATGGTACCGGAAGTAGAGGGGAGATCTCGCAGGGCTTCGCCTTAAGCCGAACAACATTCGGTCTCTTACTCATCATTCCATAACTACTCAACAACATCGAATCCTTAAGTGTGTCTCCCTACAGTTCGTGAATTATGCGGACATGATCGAGACACTTCTCCGATCAATAACCAATAGAGGAATCTGGAAATTCATATGGCTCCCACATATTTCTACGATTACTTTGCGATCGAATGAACCACTTACATACGATACCAATTTCCCTTTGTCTCACGATAGTTTACTTATCCGAGGTTTTGATCGTCGCTATCTCTGCATACCTAGTTCAACCTCGTTACCGATAAGTACACTTTTCTCGTTCCTGTGATATGTGATCCCTTGTGAGCCAGTCACATGCTTGCAAGCTAATTGGATGACATTCCACCGAGAGGGCCCAGAGTATATCTATCTGTCATATGGATGGACAAATCCCACTCTTGATCCATGTGTCTCAACCCATACTTTCCGAACACTCAATGCCACCTTTATAGCCACCCATTTACGGTGTGGTGTTTGATGTCATCAAAGCATCCTTCCAGTGATGGTGATAAGCATGATCTCATGGTCAAAGGAATTAGGTTACTATGTATCAGAAAGCTTATAGCAAATGAACTATATTAAATGACTTGATCTTTATGCTACGCTTAACTATAGGAGTATGTCCATCATTCTCCTAATGATATGACCCTGTTGTTTAACAACATCTCTATGTTCATGATCAGGAAACCATGACCATATATTAACCAACAAGCTAGTTTAACAAGAGGCTTTACTAGGGACTCTTTTATGTTTACAAATCACACAAGTATTAATGTTTCCGATTAATACAATTATAGCATGGTATGTAAACATTTATCATAAGTATGAAGATATGATAATAACCACTTTATTATTGCCTCTTGGACATATTTCCAACAGTCTCCCACTTGCACTAGAGTCAATAATCTAGTTTCAAACCTTTGTGCATTCAACACCTATGGCTTTCCGGTGTTGTATTTACACGATTGCTAGTGGTCAATTGATATCCGGATCTGACACTTCCAGGTCCGTGTGTAATTGCATGTCTTTGCGTCTCTACGCATCACTCATTCTCTAATGAGATGGCTTTGTATAATTTTGGTCCTTTGGTGAGACCTTTAGTTCTTTGGGGTTAAAACATGTTGATAATATTGTCGTACAATATATCTTCATAGTATTATCCCGCTGTGAACTACACCCAGTTTGATAACAAACTTCTTGACACAAATGCCCTCTTTTGCTGCTATAATAGCAGTCATATACTTAGCCTTTTGTTGTAGTATCTGTCATAATGTCTTAACTTTGGAATTCATCCAAATTCATTATGGAACTTACTTTCCATCATATTGTGCCACCATTAGTTTAGATTGAGATAAACTTAATTTGTACTTTGTGACAAAACTAGTATCAATGTAATTCATTTACAATGAACTAACCATCTATTTGTCATTTCTACAAAATAATATATTATTAGTTCTTTTACAAGATCATAAGAATATCTTTACTATCGTCCAATGATTATCTTATGAATCATTCTGGTATATGCTCATAACATTTAGAGCATAGGACATATCTGGATTTGTACATATCACAGTATGATTGATATAAATAATCTTTGTGATTTCATACATCAAGTATCAATCTATACTTGAATCTTTGTTTCACTTACCAAGTGTCAATACACTTGAATATATCATCAATATTGAACTCATTCAATCCTTTCTGTGCGACAAGAACCTTTCTTGTAGTTTCTATATTGAACTTATTCAATACATCATCTATGTACTTTCGGCATAACCATATTAGCGTCTATTGATGCCAAATATTTGGGTTTTGCCTAAGTCTTCATCGGGATGAAATTCTTAATATGTGTTAATAAAAGATACATCATTTTTAATCAACAATATGTCTTCCACATAATGTATTAGAAACATGTCTTAGCGCCCCCACTTAATTTCTTGCAAATGCAAGCATCTTCATTGTCTTTGATGAAATTAAACTCTTTTAACAGTTTCATCATAGTGAAGATTCCAACTCCGCGATGCTCACTTCAACCATTGAAGTTTGCATATGCTTTTAGCATCCTTTGAATTAACAAAACCCTATGGACTGTGTTATGCACATGTCCTAGGTAACAATTCTATTAGAAGAACTTGTTTTGTTTATTCAACTACCACATAACAAAATTATATGTAGTGGTTGCTGCATTAATCCGTCTAGACTAAATATCACTATGAAAGATCAAATCTTGTCATAGTCAACCTTTGAACATTGTTGTGAACTCTTTCCCAACATGTCGACCATTTCATAGATGCGAAACATCCATGTCTATTTCTTTATAGATCCAAACACAACTGTAAGGTCTTACACCTTTCTCGAGGGTCCTTCAAGTTCAAAACTTGATTTCTCGTGTATGGAACTATCACGGATTTTATGGATTCAAGCCATTTGACAGAGTCAGGGCTCATCATTGCTTCTTTGCATGTAGTCGGATCATTATTGTCAAATAATGATTTAACTCTCAAATCTTGGTATTTTATTGTTTACCCGACCTACTTGTTTCAATAGGAACTTAGATCTCCGTGACCACAACCTTTGAGGCACGTGAGCCATAGCATTGTTGCTACCTCCGGAACACTTTTCGGCGCTGCACAACTTTGCACATATAGCTAAGGTTCTTTTAACCTTATCAAAGTTCTATTGTCCTACCACTTAACTTTTCACGAAAAATTCCTTCTCTAAGAAACTTGACGTTCTAAGCGACAAACATTTTTTGTCTCCGATGTTATGGAGGAACAGTTATTCGAAATAACATCCAAAGATAGGTTCATCCGACTTTGGTTGCAAACATCTTTCTTATGCATAGCATACCAATGTTTAAGAAAGGACAACTTGGGTTTTATCCCAAACCATAACTTTATATGGTGTCAATTCAACGGATTATGATGGAGCTCTTTTCAGTGGAAAAATGGTAGTCTCTAAAGCTTTTAATCTTTAAAATATAATGGCAGTTTTATGAATTACACCTTTGATCTTGCCATGTCAAACAAGGTTTAATTACATATCTCGAACGCTCCATACTCTTATGGTGTTTCGGGAAATGCAAATCCACGGAACGATTCCTTAAATCTTAGGTGTTTTTATGCTAAACTTGTAACTCAAATATCTTCCTTCATGATCTTATCATAAACTATTTATATTCTTGTTACAATGATTTTGCACTTCATCTTGAAAATCTTTGAACTTTTCAAATGTTTCATACTTCATCCTTATTAAGTAAATATTCATATATTCACTCAAATTTTCGGAGAAAGCATATGAAGTTGAAATCCACCCCTCTTTACTACACATAATGGACTTCATACAACAATATGTACAAGTTCCAATAAGCTAGTCATTCGTTCCCTTTTGGCCTAAGAACAAAGTTTTAATTATCTCTAGGAAAGTTTCACAAGCGTCATTTGATCAAAGTCAAAAGGACTCCAAAATTCCATCCACATGGAGTTTCTTCATGTTTTCTTTCCATTATAATTTAAACGGCGATGTCACTTCCTAAGTGATCTTTCTTATCAATTTGTCTTTCGACATTTTTAGCACTAGTTTTATGGATGTGATTTCTCCAACGAGATTTGTGAATCATCCATCTTTTATGGATTACGACAATTATTTGAACAACCCTTTTGTTCTCATAATACCTGAACAAATCTTGAAGGCAAGCTTTGATGTTTAACGAGCAACACAATAACCCTTTATTTGTTCTCGATGAACATCATCACATATTCTTTTGCTAGTTACTTAGGACATTGTAGTTCATGAATTATGTTGTTTCGTATGACGATTCATACCAACAAAATCAGTATCAAATACTTAAGAACCACATTGTTTAATAAGCAAAGAATATAGCCATAACATGTATATCATCTATATACTTAAGCTGAACAATTCTAGTCTTTTCTTTTCTGCCATATATTTATGAGATTTTATTTCAGTATTTCCTTTTTTGTTTGAAAGAATCTATCAACATCAATAGTGGAGCCATATACATGACACATAGTCCAAAGCATGTATAGTAAAATACCAATGTCTTTGGACTTGCACTTTGAAGTAGATCATCATCATCAAATGTTTGGTATTCTTTCAAATTACTTTCTTTAGTAATCTCTTGATGTAGTAAACATTTTACCTACATCAATTATTCACCCTTATCATAGAATCATCCATGATCAAGCTATTTTTAGCTTATAACGGTGAATCACGAGTATAATGTTGCTCTCCAAAACCTTTTGGAGGATTGGGACAACTAGTGTCTCCAACCTTTTGCAAATTCTCATCAAATATGAGAACATAACTTTTGCCATATTATACTCTATCATGTTGCAACCAAAACTTCGTTTCAGATATCACAATATCTTCCACACATCATGGTTTCTGAAACAACTCTTTCAGATCCTAGATAACCTTGATATTAAGACAATCCTTTGAATATCAAGAATCATGGAGACAAACATGATACCCATACACTAACACTTGGAATTGTCACTCTTGATTTAATACCAATTATTAAACTTCATGGAGTAACCGGAACTTACTGAAAGTTTGCAATAGGACTTTTAAACTTTAGATTAACACTTCAAAACAATACGATACCAGTTCGTAAAGTTACTAACCAGAATTCTATAGTTCTATCATCTCAATTATAACTAAGCGCAAGGTGGTAAACTGATGCCAATGACTACAGCAATTATGCAAATTCACTTTGATTTAATTTATGATAAATAGTATTCAACTTTCAATCATATTGCCGTTGAACTCCCACTCAAAACAATATCCCTCACATTGTTTTTGTGATCACATGAACCAAATCCACCACATCAAAACCGATCATCACGAGAGTTGATGTAGCTTCAATGGCGAACAATCAACATGTTCATCATATCTACTATATGACTCATGCTTTACCTTTCGGTGATCCGTGTTCCGAGACCATGTCTGTACATGCTAGGCTCGTCAAGATCAACCTTAGCTTCCGCATGAGCAAATCTGGCTTGCTCACGTTGTATACACTCGCAGAATCTAACACACCCGATCATCACGTGGTGCTTCAAAACAATGAGCTTTAGCAACGGTGCTTACTAAGGATGAACACTTTAAAACTTGAAATTGTGTGCTTGAGGGATCATATTATAATGCTACCATCGTGAACTAAGCAATACAAGATGCATAAAAGGATTAACATCACATGCAATTCATAATATGTGATATGATATGGCCTTTCTTCTTGTGCTTTCGATCTCCATCTTCAAGCACGAACATGATCTCCATCATTACCGGTGTGGCATCAAGGTCAATGGCGCCGCTTCATGGTTGTCGTCCACTAGCATCAACTATTACAACTTCTTTGAATAGACATGCAGGTCTTAACGGAATTTAAAAGACAACCATATGGCTCCTGCCAGTTGCCAACTTACAATAAGGGACATTGCATACATCATATATAATCACAATCATGGCCATATCACATCACAGCGCACCCCTGCAAAACAAAGTTAGACGCCTCTAATTTTCTTTGCATGTTTTACGTGGTTTGGGGCTTTCAATAAGTGTCGTTCTAACTTACGAACAAGAACCACAACATTGATACTAGTATTGTCAATCACCCGTTGTAAATTGAGTCTTAACTATGTTGGGAGAAACAGGCACCCGCAAAGCCACTTATGCAATACAAGTTGCATGTCAAGCGTGGAGCAAGTCTCATGAACGATGTCATGTAAGGTTAGCCCGGGCCGCTTCATCCCACCATCCCGCAAGATGCAAAGTACACAAGAAGCAATCGACAACAAAAGCATCAACACCCACAATGACAATTGTGTTCTACTTGTGCAACAGATCTACATATAGACACGGCTCTGATACCACTGTAGGGGTTCGTAGCATGGAAAACAAAAAATTTCTACCGCATGCACACAAATAAGCCAAGATCTATCTACTAGATTGTAGCAACGAGTCGATAGAGGAACTCACCCTCGAAGATTCCAAAGCGGTTAACGAGAGCAGATTCTCGTGGGTGATGTAGTCGTACACTTGCCGATCTCAAGATCGCGTAGACGATCCTTCCGACGCTGCGTTCCGGCAGCGCTTCCGCAGTCGGTCACACGTTCGATACTCGATGAAGACCTTCCTCTCCCTTGTTCCAGCAGGCAGCGGAGGTTGTAGCACTCTCCTCGCGATTCCGGCAGCACGACGGCGTGGTACCAGAAGTAGAGGGGAGATCTCACAGGGCTTCGCCTTAAGCCGAAGCGAGTATGGTGGAGTAAGAGAGGGCCTTGGGGATCTACGGATTTTAGAAGCACCAAAGGGGCTTGGTGTAGCCAGCGGCTAGGGCTTGGAGAAACCCTAATTCGGCGGCTAGAGGATCCCTAGGTGGCGGCAACACTTGGAGGGGTGGTGGCGCCTAGAGCTAGGGTTTTTGGGTGGAGAGAGGTGTGTCTAGAGGGGCAGCCCTGCCCCTCCTTTTATAGGTGGGAGGGCGCCGGCCAGGGGAGTAGAGTCCTCCCCCAACTCGGCCTCCAAGGACGGTAGGTGGAGGGAGAGGAACTCCTCCCCAAGTAGGTTTCCTACTCTCCCTCCACCAAGCAAACTTGCCGTTTGACTTTTTCAAATTGGCGTTTGACTTTTCAAACTAGGATTTGATTTATCCCTTTATTTTGCTCAGTGATGACACCTAGTACATGATGCAACCATTCCAACTTGTTATGACACATTCATGTACCCTTCCCCTCCGGAGTGCCGGACCTTCCGGACCCTTCTAGAACATTCCCAATGAAAACACCGGAACCATTCTCCAACTCCGAAACAGGACTTTCCTTATATGAATCTTATTCTCCGGACCATTCCGGATCTCCTCGTGATATCCCGGATCCCATCCGAGACTCCGAACAACATTCGGTCTCTTACTCATCATTCCATAACTACTCAACAACATCGAATCCTTAAGTGTGTCTCCCTACAGTTCGTGAATTATGCGGACATGATCGAGACACTTCTCCGATCAATAACCAATAGAGGAATCTGGAAATTCATATGGCTCCCACATATTTCTACGATTACTTTGCGATCGAATGAACCACTTACATACGATACCAATTTACCTTTGTCTCATGATAGTTTACTTATCCGAGGTTTTGATCGTCGGTATCTCTGCATACCTAGTTCAACCTCGTTACCGATAAGTACTCTTTTCTCGTTCCTGTGATATGTGATCCCTTGTGAGCCAGTCACATGCTTGCAAGCTAATTGGATGACATTCCACCGAGAGGGCCCAGAGTATATCTATCCATCATATGGATGGACAAATCCCACTCTTGATCCATGTGTCTCAACCCATACTTTCCGAACACTCAATGCCACCTTTATAGCCACCCAGTTACGGTGTGGTGTTTGATGTCATCAAAGCATCCTTCCGGTGATGGTGATAAGCATGATCTCATGGTCGAAGGAATTAGGTTACTATGTATCAGAAAGCTTATAGCAAATGAACTATATTAAATGACTTGATCTTTATGCTACGCTTAACTATAGGAGTATGTCCATCATTCTCCTAATGATATGACCTTGTTGTTTAAGAACATCTCTATGTTCATGATCAGGAAACCATGACCATATATTAACCAACAAGGTAGTTTAACAAGAGGCTTTACTAGGGACTCTTTTATGTTTACAAATCACACAAGTATTAATGTTTCCGATTAATACAATTATAGCATGGTATGTAAACATTTATCATAAGTATGAAGATATGATAATAACCACTTTATTATTGCCTCTTGGGCATATTTCCAACAGTGTTTTTTTATGTTTTCTGGTACTAACCTATTAACAAGATGTCACAGTGCTAGTAGACTGTTTTTTGGTTCCATAAAGGCAGAAAATCAATATTCTCGGAATTGGACGGGACAAAAGTCAAAGTCAATATTTTACTGTGGGGAACACAGAGCCAGAAGACGAGAGGAGGAGGGCCTCGAGGGGGCCACACACCCTGGCCGCGCGGGTGGGTTCACCCCGCGCCTGGGGTGCAGCCGCCTCGGGCACCCCCTCGGCCTCCCTCTTCGCCTATAAGAAGCCCCCGATGCCTAAACCCTAAGTACCCGATCAATATTCCACGAAACTGTCTGTAGTCACCGCCACCATTGTCCCTAGATCGGGGGGATCTAAAGCTCTTCCCGGCACCTGTCGGAGGGGAGATCATCCCGGAGGCCTTCTTCTTCATCATGTCAGCCTCCGGTATGAAGCGTGAGTAGTTCCACCTTGGACTACGGGTCCATGTAGTAGCTAGATGGTTGTATCTTCTCCTTTGTGCTATCATGTCTGGATCTTGTGAGCTCCGTTCATGATCAAGATCTCATCTATTTGTAATCATGCATGTTGTGTTTGCGAGGATCCCATGGATATTGAGATTACTATGTCAGATTGATTAATGGTTTTGTCTTATTGATTCTATCATGTCCGTGTTGTTTGTGATCTTGCATGCTCTCCATTGTTAGTAGCTATCTTTGCCAAGTAGTTGCTAGTGACTCCAAGAGGGGGTATTTATGCTCGATAGTGGGTTCATGCCTCTATTTAATCTAAGGGAAGTGACAGAAATATCTAAGGTTGTAGATGTGATGTTGCTACTAGGGAGAAAACAGCGGTCTCTTGTTCATGGAACAAGTGGATTATTTACCTTACACACTTTGCTTAAAGCAGTTGTCTGTTGCTTGCAACTTAATGATAACGTCCAATTTGCATCACCATTCTATATCATAATTTGCCTCTATTCATCGATATATTTCATATTAAGAGGTGTTACTCATGTATTTTCATCTGTTTTTGCATGTTGGATGATTCTTGGAGGATGAACTGCCGAAGTCAGGATTATGATGGAAAAAGAGGCATTTTGACGCAATTACGTGAAGATCGGAAAAATACCATAAAAACTATGGAAAATCATATTTTCCTAGAAGACGAAGAAAGCCAGAAAAGGAGGCGGATATGGGCTATAGGGGGCCCACACCCCACAGGTGCGGGCCACCCTAGGCCATGCCTACAAGGGGTGTGGCCCACCTGGCCCACCTCTGGCTCCACCCTCTCGCCTATATCTTCTCCTCGAAACCCTAAAACACAAGGAGCAACCACAGAAAGATTCCGCCGCCTCTGCGGGGCGAAAAACACCGAGAGAGAAAGAGCTCTCCGTTAGACAGATTTTTGCCGGAGAAATTCCTTCCCGGAGAGGGGAGATCATCACCATCAACACCATCGTCAAGCTAGACTTCATCGGGATCATAATCATCATCCACACCATCATCTCCACCAGCACCATCATCACCACTCCATCCCGATGTAACAATTGTGTTGAATACTTGCATAGTTCTTAGGGGAAACTTTCCCGATGTTGATTACTATTGTAGTTGATGCTTGTAAGTGGAACCATTGGATTATTGTTTATGTTCAGATTGTTATCCATCACCATATAATCTTTGATCTTGATCCATATGATGTTTTGTGAGTAGTTCTTTTAGTTCTTGAGGACACGGGAGAAGTCATGTTGTTAGTAGTGGATTTGTGTTGAGATATTATTCAATGGTTTAGTATTTAAGTTGTGGTGCTATTCTTCTAGTGGTGTCATGTGAACGTTGACTAGATGATACTTCACCATTTATGGGCCTAGGGGAATGCATTGTGTATTTGGCTACTAATTGTGTGGTTGTCGGAGTGACAGAAACCTGAACCCCCGTTAGGACACCATTGCACAAGGGAGCATAGGATCTCATAGTTTAAGGTTGTGGTTAGGTTTATATCTTAATTGCTTTCATGTAGTTGCGGATGCTTGCAGGGGGTTAATCACAAGTATGTATTAGTCCAAGTAAGGTTGGTACATTAGCACAGGTTCACCCACACAACACTTACAACACCAAATAAGACTACTCAGCTATTTGAAGCGAAAGCACTTGACAGAATTCCCATGTGTCGTCGAGAACGTTTGGTCCTTATAAGTATTTCCATCGGCTTGTCCTTTGCTAAGAAAGGATTAGGCCACTTGCTCCAATTATCGTGTTGTCTTTATTACTTGCACTTTATTTCTTTGCTTTATCATAAAACCCCTAAAAATCCATTTGCTAAGTATTTACAGAGATTTCCTGCTCCATACCACTAGTCAACACCTTCTGCTCCTCGTTGGGATCGACACTCCTATTTATCAAAAGTACTACGATACACCCCATTTACTTGTGGGTCATCAAGACTATTTTCTAGCGCCGTTGCCGGCGAGTGAAGCGCTATTAAAGAGTGGAACTGGTAAAGGAAACTTCTACTGTGAGTATTGCTTTTTATTTTTGTTTGTTACTTTGTTTCCAATATGGATAACCCACTTGGTTTTCTGTTTGGAAAACTACTACCACTGTTAGGGTAGTAGATGAACCACCACCTATTGAGATAGATCCTTTTAAGATACCTACAAGTATTGTTGATCGTGTTATAGATAATTATTATTTAGGGGATGGAACTGTCCACCCTGATGATCATTTGCTTTTTATCCATGAATTATACAGGTTGTTTAAGTGTGAAAATATCACAACTGAACAGGTGAACAAGAAGTTACTCTCTATATCCTTGAAAGGGAGAGCTGAAGAATGGGCAATCCATGGAATGGGAGGAAATAATACCTCTCTTTTATTCTAAACTTTATCCTCCCAGTGAAATTCATAAGGATAGGAATATGATATATAAATTTTGGCCTCGTGATGGAGAGAGTACATCTCAAGCTTGGGGGAGATTCAAGTTACTAATGCTTAAATGTCCTATTCATGAACTCCCTAAAAATATTATTATCAATAACTTTTATGCTAGGCTTTATCTTCATGATAAAGATTTACTGGATGCTTCTTGTGCTGGATCATTCACACGTATGAAGGAAGAAGCTAAATGGGATCTCCTAGACCGTATTCAAGAGAACACTGAAGCTTGGGAGAATGACAAAGGGAGAAAGTCAGCTATAAATTATGATTATGAATGCATTAAATCTTTTATTGGAACTGATGACTTCCGTGATATTAGTACTGAGAGTATGGTCTTGATTCTCATGTTCTTGCAAAATGTTTTAAGTCCTTTGCCTCTTATATAGCAAAAAGAGTGGGACAAGTACCATGCTCCTTATAAAGACATTGTTACCCATGTTCCTCCTAGCATAGAAGTTTGTACCGTTGATCCTATTTTGAGTGAACATTATGTTGAGAAAATCCCTTTTCCTGCTAAGGTAAAGGAACATTGTATCAAATCTAATGTGGTTAGCAAAAGTACAAAGAAAACTGTGGAGCCTGACGAGCAAATAAATATTAAACCTGTGGTAGCTATTGTGAACGATCTTGTCACTAGAAATATAGAGGATGAGCACATTGTCTGTAGCACCCCGGGTAAATCCACTACTAGGAAATCGCCGTTGTTTTTATTATGTGCATCATCATGACATCATCATGCATTTATTCGCCTAAAACTATTTCCCAAAAGCCTATTTTGTTTTCTAGATATTCCCCTCTTTGTTCAAATCAAAACCCTAGATCCGTCCGGATCTTTTATTTGTCTAAACCTTTTTGCAAATGTTTTGTTTTAAAAGAAAGAAAAATAATAAATATAACATATTTTGTATCGGGGGAGGCAGCCGCCGGCCAGGCCCAAAAGGCCCAGCTAGCAGCCGGCCTACCACCCCTCAACCAAACCCTAACCCTAGACCAAGCTTTGACCAAACCCTAAAAACCACCCTACCTATCCACCCCTCTGTCCTATCGCCGCCGCCACACAGCAGCCGCACCCGGCCTCGATCTCTCCGCCTTCCACCAACCTCCCGCACCCCATCTCCCAATCCCACCTGCCTGCGGGCCCGCACCCAACCACTCTCCCTCGCGACCAAGTCTCCCCGCAGCATCGCTCCCTCCCCAATCCCAGGCACCGCCGCCTCCCTGTTCGCCACCGACCCCGACGCCTAGATCTACTACGGCGACCGGCGGCCTCGCCATGGCGCCTCCGACCGCCACCTCTCCGGCTCGCCCGTCCCCGCGAGCGCGCCTCCGCCGCCAGGCCATTCCCGTCCTCTGCTCACCCGCCGCCCTGGGTCTCCCTCCTTCCTGGCTATCCCTCCTCGAGCCCGACCCCTTCCGCCACCGGTAGCCGCCCTCTCGGACAAGCTCCCCGTTGTCCACCTCGTCGCCGTGCTCTCCGGGCCATCGGCATCCCTCTCTCCTCGCTGCCTCTCTGGCTCTCTGCCCCACCGGCCCCGTCCCATCCCCCGCCACCAACCTTCCCTCCGCCAACGTCCAGCAAGCCCGTCGGCGCCCCCTCCATGGCCGCCCGTCCTCGACCTTCCTCTGTGCTTCGCCCGCCACCGTTCCCCTTCCCTTGCAGGTCGTGCGCCGTCGCCTTCCGCCATGGCACCCTCCTCTGCACCTCCGACCTGCCACCGCGAGCGACCTCCTCCTCTGCCGGCCTCCTCGTTGCCTTCTGCCTGCCCCTCGCCCTCGACCCCACGATCCCCTGCGGCACCGACAGCTCCCGTCAAGGACGACACCCCCTTGGAGCCTCGACCGTGGGCTGGAGTTCGCGCCCTGTCTCTCTGGCACTGTCGCCTTCCTGCAGGTCTCCATGCGCGCCTGCGACCTCTGCGCGTGATCGGTTGACCATGTGGTTACCACGTTGTTGCTGTTTGATGGGTATCGTGTTGTACTAGTGACCCTGCTCAGGTGTACTTGTGTCGATGACCTGTCCAGACCAAGGGCAAGTTCTTCCGTTTGACAAGCGCGACAAGTCGGACAAGACCATCGGTGTTGAACAAGTCTTCACCACACTGAACCTCGTGAAAATACAAGTCCATCCTCGACACCGATAATTGAAGTTAACTGCCAGGGTCTTCATCTCGGAACGCCATGATCACCTTCACGGACAACCGAAGCCGAGAACCCCGACAAGATCTTCCGAGTGCCAACGGCGCGGACGAACGGTACCCCTAGGCCTCCAACATGGTGCGACATGTACTTCTACCGGAGCATAAGCCCGCGGAACCCTGATGCCGTTGACACGGAACCCCAAGTTCGCCATCACGGACATGTGGCGCCACACCCCAAGATCTCCAATAAGGAACACCAAGTCCTTCTTCCCGGAACGCCAAGTTCTCCTTCCCGGACCCGAAGACCGAACCTCGACGTTCTTCCCCCTCCTCTTCGAAACCCGAACACGAACCCTCGGCGAACCCCAAGATCTTCGGACCACCGTGTGTGCTTCTCTTTTCCAAGCCCTATTTTATGAAATGAAATATAATATATGATATTCACTTGTTGCATATTAAATGTTCATGCTTGCATACATGTGGTTGGGTGTTTGGGGGTGTTTCGACGATTCACCTAAATTAAATATGGGGTCCATACGCAGGCTTTTCTAGTCTAATATTGGTCCCATTTAAATTTGTGCATCGAACCGGTGACATAATTTGTCTTAGATAAGACAACAATTAAATTGTGGGGTATCTAAACAACATGAACCATCTAACTAATTGTCGGGACCCCGGTTCCGTTAATATGGCCTAAATGCATCGCACCTTTGCCATGTCATACATCATACATGCATAATGCCCGATCTTCTGTCATAGTATTAAATAGTGCATCCGGTGTTTGTGCTAGTGTTTTGCCTCTTCACGGACTAGGCCGATGATTTGATGCGAGTGTCGATCCAATCTTCGGATGAACCTTCGGCAATGTTTTCAGGCGAGCACCTCCCCCTTTCTACCTATCTTACTTTTATAGTATTTATTCCCTCCTGTTGATCTATTGCTATCTGTGTTGCGATGCTCTAGTTTTCGTGCCCGTGATATCCCTTGCAGCCTTATATTGCCTTGGACACATCCTATTACCTGTTGTTTGGTAGATAGTTGGACTTGCGCGTCGTAGTCGCTTGCTCAAGTGCTGTTGCGTGTCGTCCAGTACCACAACTGTTGAAAGGCTGCCATATGCTTTATGTTGGAGATGATCATGGCTTTAATTATTGTTTAATAACTAAAATTGAAGTAGGTAAATAATGCAGAGGCACCGGTGGGTAATAGACAATATTTGGTTTTAAACCGCTCACTGGTGTCCCGTAGGACCCCGAGTTCTTGACACCTGTTCCGAGATCGAGCGCGCTAACCACAGGTGGGGTGTGTGGGCACCCCCATCGATTTAGTACCTGATTCCAAGTACTATACTGGGGGCCACAAAGTAGTTTGGAGCTTTATTACTATCTTGTACTTATGCCATGCTTTACTGCTTTATTTACGATTGCGCGTGGAGCGCCTGTACTGTTTAGGATTGCGGAGTGTTTTCGCGGTATCGACAAGCCCAGTCACATTTTCGGGTTCCCAGCCGTTTACAGCCACTGACGCAAACCCTGGGTCCGTTCCGGAGCCGGCCAACTTCGTTGCGGGTAGCTTAGTGCGGTGGCCCCCCCGTGCTTGCTTTGGGTCTGGGAAACGTCGTGTCCGAAACCCCGTCGACATACCGTTGGGTGTATGTTTTGTGATCTTGTACCTACCTGATCTGACAACAAGGGTGTAGGTGCGTGTGGAAACTTTGGTGCACCCCTGCAGGGTTAAATCTTTTCGAGAAGCCGTGTCCGCGGTTATGGACGACTTGGAGCACAATTCTCGATCATAGACAACTATAACTAAAGTTTACTGTTATAATTTGACTTGTATCCGATATGACTAGTAATCAGCTCCACTACAACGGAATGGCTAAATAAAAGCACCAACAACTGCTGGGTTTGGGATATCTCATGCTAATCGTATCTGACTAGTAAGTGTTGCAACTACAACGGAATGGTTAACTAAAACTGCCCACTGCTTATTATATCAGGATGACTCATGCTATCTATACCTGACTAGTAATTGCTGCAACGATAACTGAATAAATAAAACTGCCAACTGTGTGAGTTCCTCGGTTGACTTCCTCGTTTGGTCTCGAGGGGGAAATACCAGGATGGGTGTGTTTGGTGGTAGTATCAGGATGGTTCCGAATAGGTCTTTCTTATCCCTCTCTGATAGCCGACAGTTATCTCGAGTCTCTATAGGTTGTTTAGTGCATGCCGCGCTGCCGCTCAGTCCACCATACCTATGTAGGCGAGGACCGCCGAATTCTAGTCTCGCCGTGTACTGGCCTCAGTACTGACCGCTCTCTTTTTCCTTTGCCCTTTGTCGGCACCCCTTTTGTTTAAGCAGGTTTTGAGATCGACGTCGTTAGCAGGGTTACCCTTCCGGCTTGGCCTGGGCAGGGTTATGGACGCCATAGTTTATTCTTCAGGCCTCTTAGCTCAATTTGCATCTTGTCCGTACTCGGACGCTATATCGTTTTCCAGGTGATTTGGATCTTTGTATTGTATATCTGTATTCTTGACTCTTTGAGTCGCTGTTGTATATATACGTTCTGTGGGTTCCATCGTGGACTATTGTGTAATGATATTACTTCGTTTTCCACCCGCACGCAAGTGCCTGGTGGGCACCTTTGAATCGTTTCTATGCGGGTTTGGCGGGATTCACTAAAACTTGCATAGGGCCGATTCCGAGGGTATTACAGAGTGGTATCAGAGCTCAGCAGTTACGATACCCCACAAGTCCAGCCTGTAGGATAACCTAGCTAACGGCCGAAGTAGAGTGTCAAAACTATTTTTGCAAAAATCGATTGGATAGATCTGATTAGGTCTGATTTTACTCCTTACCCCTCTGATGCTCTCCTCTCACCTCTGCGTGTTTTGAATCCGCTCTCTTCTCTCTCTTCGAGTCCAGGATTTCTCGTGGTTGGGTTCCATCGTGCCTTCAGGGTTTCGCTTCCTGCTTTGGTAACTGTGTTGCTACATCTGGTCTTCATGCTATCCGAGGAATCCTTCGTCTGGTGGACTTCTCTTTATTCCTTCTCGTGCCTTCCGGTGTTTTCCGACGCGACGACATCATCTACGCCAGATCCGATGCAGAGTCTGCATCACTCCTTTGTTTCTGAACCTCGATTGTCAAGATCTTCAGTCTGATTCCGAGAATGGTTGCACGCTTTTCTACTGATTGTGCAGAGTAATAGTTTGGGTGTGTGATGGATTGGCCCCCATGCCGACTACTCACTCTATTCGCTTGTGTACATTGAAGTGGATGAGAATGCATCGGTTCTCTCTTTCTATCGAAGTTAGAGGTGGATTGATTGGTTGATACCTCTACCTTCGCCTTTGTTTTCCGGAGTGTTCTCTCGACGATCACGGACAAGGACCTCTTGTTAGTGGTGTCGTGAGGATCTACACGATGCGAGAAGATTCAGATCACCGCCCTTCTTCCCGGTACCATGAGGCGGATCTCGAGGGCGAGATCCATTGTTAGTGGTGTCGAATTGTAGCACCCCGGGTAAATCCACTACTAGGAAATCGCCGTTGTTTTTATTATGTGCATCATCATGACATCATCATGCATTTATTCGCCTAAAACTATTTCCCAAAAGCCTATTTTGTTTTCTAGATATTCCCCTCTTTGTTCAAATCAAAACCCTAGATCCGTCCGGATCTTTTATTTGTCTAAACCTTTTTGCAAATGTTTTGTTTTAAAAGAAAGAAAAATAATAAATATAGCATATTTTGTATCGGGGGAGGCAGCCGCCGGCCAGGCCCAAAAGGCCCAGCTAGCAGCCGGCCTACCACCCCTCAACCAAACCCTAACCCTAGACCAAGCTTTGACCAAACCCTAAAAACCACCCTACCTATCCACCCCTCTGTCCTTTCGCCGCCGCCGCCACACAGCAGCCGCACCCGGCCTCGATCTCTCCGCCTTCCACCAACCGCCCGCACCCCATCTCCCAATCCCACCTGCCTGCGGGCCCGCACCCAACCACTCTCCCTCGCGACCAAGTCTCCTCGCAGCATCGCTCCCTCCCCAATCCCAGGCACCGCCGCCTCCCTGTTCGCCACCGACCCCGACGCCTAGATCTACTACGGCGACCGGCGGCCTCGCCATGGCGCCTCCGACCGCCACCTCTCCGGCTCGCCCGTCCCCGCGAGCGCGCCTCCGCCGCCAGGCCATTCCCGTCCTCTGCTCACCCGCCGCCCTGGGTATCCCTCCTCCCTGGCTATCCCTCCTCGAGCCCGGCCCCTTCCGCCACCGGTAGCCGCCCTCTCGGACAAGCTCCCCGTTGTCCACCTCGTCGCAGTGCTCTCCGGGCCATCGGCATCCCTCTCTCCTCGCTGCCTCTCTGGCTCTCTGCCCCACCGACCCCGTCCCATCCCCCGCCACCAACCTTCCCTCCGCCAACGTCCAGCAAGCCCGTCGGCGCCCCCTCCATGGCCGCCCGTCATCGACCTTCCTCTGTGCTTCGCCCGCCACCGTTCCCCTTCCCTTGCAGGTCGTGCGCCGTCGCCTTCCGCCATGGCACCCTCCTCTACACCTCCGACCTGCCACCGCGAGCGACCTCCTCCTCTGCCGGCCTCCTCGTTGCCTTCTGCCTGCCCCTCGCCCTCGACCCCACGATCCCCTGCGGCACCGGCAGCTCCCGTCAAGGACGACACCCCCTTGGAGCCTCGACCGTGGGCTGGAGTTCGCGCTCCCTGTCTCTCTGGCGCTGTCGCCTTCCTGTAGGTCTCCATGCACGCCTGCGACCTCTGCGCGTGATCGGTTGACCATGTGGTTACCACGTTGTTGCTGTTTGATGGGTATCGTGTTGTACTAGTGACCCTGCTCAGGTGTACTTGTGTCGATGACCCGTCCAGACCAAGGCCAAGTTCTTCCGTTTGACAAGCGCGACAAGTCGGACAAGACCATCGGTGTTGAACAAGTCTTCACCACACTGAACCTAGTGAAAATACAAGTCCATCCTCGACACCGATAATTGAAGTTAACCGCCAGGGTCTTCATCTCGGAACGCCATGATCACCTTCACGGACAACCGAAGCCGAGAACCCCGACAAGATCTTCCGAGTGCCAACGGCGCGGACGAACGGTATCCCTAGGCCTCCAACATGGTGCGACATGTACTTCTACCGGAGCATAAGCCCGCGGAACCCTGATGCCGTCGACACGGAACCCCGAGTTCGCCATCACGGACATGTGGTGCCACACCCCAAGATCTCCAATAAGGAACACCAAGTCCTTCTTCCCGGAACGCCAAGTTCTCCTTCCCGGACCCGAAGACCGAACCTCGACGTTCTTCCCCCTCCTCTTCGAAACCCGAACACGAACCCTCGGCGAACCCCAAGATCTTCGGACCACCGTGTGTGCTTCTCTTTTCCAAGCCCTATTTTATGAAATGAAATATAATATATGATATTCACTTGTTGCATATTAAATGTTCATGCTTGCATACATGTGGTTGGGTGTTTGGGGGTGTTTCGACGATTCACCTAAATTAAATATGGGGTCCATACGCAGGCTTTTCTAGTCTAATATTGGTCCCATTTAAATTTGTGCATCGAACCGGTGACATAATTTGTCTTAGATAAGACAACAATTAAATTGTGGGGTATCTAAACAACATGAACCATCTAACTAATTGTCGGGACCCCGGTTCCGTTAATATGGCCTAAATGCATCGCACCTTTGCCATGTCATACATCATACATGCATAATGCCCGATCTTCTGTCATAGTATTAAATAGTGCATCCGGTGTTTGTGCTAGTGTTTTGCCTCTTCACGGACTAGGCCGATGATTTGATGCGAGTGTCGATCCGATCTTCGGATGAACCTTCAGCAATGTTTTCAGGCGAGCACCTCCCCCTTTCTACCTATCTTACTTTTATAGTATTTATTCCCTCCTGTTGATCTATTGCTATCTATGTTGCGATGCTCTAGTTTTCGTGCCCGTGATATCCCTTGCAGCCTTATATTGCCTTGGACACATCCTATTACCTGGTGTTTGGTAGATAGTTGGACTTGCGCGTCGTAGTCGCTTGCTCAAGTGTTGTTGCGTGTCGTCCAGTACCACAACTGTTGAAAGGCTGCCATATGCTTTATGTTGGAGATGATCATGGCTTTAATTACTGTTTAATAACTAGAATTGAAGTAGGTAAATAATGCAGAGGCACCGGTGGGTAATAGACAATATTTGGTTTTAAACCACTCATTGGTGTCCTGTAGGACCCCGAGTTCTTGACACCTGTTCCGAGATCGAGCGCGCTAACCACAGGTGGGGTGTGTGGGCACCCCCATCGATTTAGTACCTGATTCCAAGTACTGTACTGGGGGCCACAAAGTAGTTTGGAGCTTTATTACTATCTTGTACTTATGCCATGCTTTACTGCTTTATTTACGATTGCGCGTGGAGCGCCTGTACTGTTTAGGATTGCGGAGTGTTTTCGCGGTATCGACAAGCCCAGTCACATTTTCGGGTTCCCAGTCGTTTACAGCCACTGACGCAAACCCTGGGTCCGTTCCGGAGCCGGCCAACTTCGTTGCGGGTAGCTTAGTGCGGTGGCCCCCCCGTGCTTGCTTTGGGTCTGGGAAACGTCGTGTCCGAAACCCCGTCGACATACCGTTGGGTGTATGTTTTGTGATCTTGTACCTACCCGATCTGACAACAAGGGTGTAGGTGCGTGTGGAAACTTTGGTGCACCCCTGCAGGGTTAAATCTTTTCGAGAAGCCGTGTCCGCAGTTATGGACGACTTGGAGCACAATTCTCGATCATAGACAACTATAACTAAAGTTTACTGTTATAATTTGACTTGTATCCGATATGACTAGTAATCAGCTCCACTACAACGGAATGGCTAAATAAAAGCACCAACAACTGCTGGGTTTGGGATATCTCATGCTAATCGTATCTGACTAGTAAGTGTTGCAACTACAACGGAATGGTTAACTAAAACTGCCCACTGCTTATTATATCAGGATGACTCATGCTATCTATACCTGACTAGTAATTGCTGCAACGATAACTGAATAAATAAAACTGCCAACTGTGTGAGTTCCTCGGTTGACTTCCTCGTTTGGTCTCGAGGGGGAAATACCAGGATGGGTGTGTTTGGTGGTAGTATCAGGATGGTTCCGAATAGGTCTTTCTTATCCCTCTCTGATAGCCGATAGTTATCTCGAGTCTCTATAGGTTGTTTAGTGCATGCCGCGCTGCCGCTCAGTCTACCATACCTATGTAGGCGAGGACCGCCGAATTCTAGTCTCGCCGTGTACTGGCCTCAGTACTGACCGCTCTATTTTTCCTTTGCCCTTTGTCGGCACCCCTTTTGTTTAAGCAGGTTTTGAGATCGACGTCGTTAGCAGGGTTACCCTTCCGGCTTGGCCTGGGCAGGGTTATGGACGCCATAGGTTATTCTTCAGGGCTCTTAGCTCAATTTGCATCTTGTCCGTACTCGGACGCTATATCGTTTTCCAGGTGATTTGGATCTTTGTATTGTATATCTGTATTCTTGACTCTTTGAGTCGCTGTTGTATATATACGTTCTGTGGGTTCCATCGTGGACTATTGTGTAATGATATTACTTCGTTTTCCACCCGGACGCAAGTGCCTGGTGGGCACCTTTGAATCGTTTCTATGCGGGTTTGGCGGGATTCGCTAAAACTTGCATAGGGCCGATTCCGAGGGTGTTACATTGTCTTATGTGAAGACGCTTCTAATATTATCTCTCATCCTAGAAAAGCTAGAAAAGCTAGTGTCCCTGTGCTTTCTGTTAGAATTGGTGATCATTGCTATTATGGTTTATGTGATATTGGTTCTAGTTCTAGTGTTATACCTTATGAGATTTATAGGGAAATTATGCATGAAATTGGTCCTTGTGAGCTTGAGGACATCGATGTGGTTATTCACCTTGCTAATAGAGAGACAGTCTGTCCCATTGGCATTGTAAGAGATGTGGAGGTTCTTTGTGGTAAGATTAAATATCCTGCTGATTTTCTAGTACTTGGTTCTAAAGCTAGTAAAACCTATCCTATTATATTTGGTAGACCCTTCTTGAATACTTGTGCGGCCATCATAGATTGTAGGAAGGAAAAAGTTTTGACTAAGTTTGATGGAGAGTCTTATGAGTTTAATTTTTCCAAATTTGCTAAAACTCCTTATGAAAATGAACTGCCTAATGAGGATTTTAGGGTTGAACAACTTTCTACTATTTCTCTTGCTCCTAACAATGTCTTGCAGCAGTTTATGGAAGATCATGAAAGCGATGTCTTCATGAAGGAAAGAAATGACATTGACGAGGTTTTCCTTCGTCAGCCTAAGTTACTTAAGCATAATCTACCTGTGGAATATTTGGGTACCACACTACCACCTAAAGGGGACCCTGTTTTCGAATTAAAACCTTTACCTGATGATCTTAAATATGCTTATCTTGATGATAATAAAGTATATCTTGTTATTATTAGTTATAAACTTTTAGGAAAGGAAGAAGAGAGGTTATTGGAAATACTGAAGAAACACCGAGGAGCTATGGGCTATACTCTTGATGATTTAAAAGGGATTTCTCCTACTATATGTCAGCATGCTATTAATATAGAACCTAATGCAAAACCAGTTGTTGATCACCAACGTCGTCTAAATCCTAAGATGAAGGATGTGGTAAGAAATGAGGTATTAAAACTCCTTGATGCTGGTATTATTTACCCTATTGCTGATAGCCAATGGGTTAGCCCGTTCATTGTGTTCCAAGGAAAGGGGGAATTACTATTGTGCCTAATGAAAATAATGAGCTTATACCCCAAAGAGTAGTGGTTGGGTATAGGATGTGCATTGATTTTATAAAGGTTAATAAAGTTACTAAGAAAGATCATTATCCTTTGCCCTTTATTGATCAAATGCTAGAAAGTATGTCTAAAAAGACCCACTTCTGGTTTCTTGATGGTTATTCTGACAAATCGCTGTGAAAGCGCAAGACCAAGGGAAAACCACTTTCACTTGTCCTTATGGCACTTATGCTTATAGGTGTATGCCTTTTGGTTTATGTAATGCTCTTGCTACCTTTCAGAGATGTATGCCCGCTATCTTTTATGGTTTTGTGAAGAAATTGTGGAGGTTTTCATGGATGATTTCTCCGTCTATGGAACTTCTTTTGATAACTGTTTGCACAACCGTGATAAAGTTTTGCAGAGATGTGAAGAAACCAACCTTGTTCTTAATTGGGAGAAATGCCATTTCATGGTTAATGAAGGGATTGTTCTTGTACACAAAATTTCTGAAAGAGGCATTGAAGTTGACAGAGCCAAAATTGAAGCAATTGAGAAGATGCCTTGCCCTAGGGATATAAAAGGTATTCATAGTATCCTTGGTCATGCTGGTTTCTATAGGAGGTTTATTAAAGATTTCTCCAAAATTTCAAAGCCCCTTACCAATCTTCTTCAAAAATATGTACCTTTTGTTTTTGATGATGATTGTAAGGAAGCTTTTGAAACTTTGAAGAAAGCTTTGACTACTGCTCTTATTGTTCAACCACCTGATTGGAGTTTACCTTTTGAAATTATATGTGATGCTAGTGATTTTGATGTGGGTGCTGTCCTTGGGCAACATGTTGATAAGAAGTTCAATGTTATTCATTATGCTAGCGAGACTCTAGATGCTGCGCAAAAGAATTATGCTACTACTGAAAAAGAGTTCTTAGTTGTAAGCTTTGCCTGTGATAAGTTTACACCCTATATTGTTGATTCAAAGGTCACTATTCATACCGATCATGCTGCTATTAAGTACCTTATGACAAAGAAGGGCGCTAAGCCTAGGCTTATTAGATGGGTGTTGCTTTTACAAGAGTTTGATCTGCATATTGTAGATAGAAAATGTGCTGAAAATCCTATCGCTGACAATTTATCTCATTTGGAAAACATTTCTTTTAACCCTATGCCTGTTAATGATAGTTTTCCAAATGAACAGCTGGCTGCAATAAGGGTAAGCCCGCATGAGAGTCCTTTGTATGTTGATTATGCTAACTTTATTGTTTCCAAGTATTTGCCTCCAACCTTTACAGCCTAGCAAAGAAGAAAATTATTTTATGATCTAAGGCATTACTTTTGGGATGACCCACATTTTTATAAAGAAGAAGTAGATGGTATTATGTGAAGATGTGTTACGGAATTTTAACAACAACAGATATTGAGAAAATGTCATGGTAGTGCTTATGGAGGACATCATGCTGGTGATAGGACTGCACAAAAGGTTTTACAATCTGGATTTTATTGGCCTACCCTTTTCAAAGATGCAATGAAGTTTGTCTTATCATGTGATGAATGTCAAGGAGTTGGTAACATTTCTGGACGCAATGAAATGCCTATGAATTATTCTCTTGTTATTGAACCTTTTGATTGTTGGGGATTTGACTTTATGGGTCATTTTCCTCCTTCAAAAGGGTATACTCATATTCTTCTTGTTGTTGACTATGTTACAAGGTGGGTAGAGGACATACCTACAAATAGTGTTGATGGTAAGACCTCTTTAAAAATGCTTAAAGATGTTATTTTTCCTAGTTTGGTGTGCCTAGATATGTCATGACTAATGGAGGCTCTCATTTTATTCTTGGTGGTTTTAGGAAAACTCTCGCTAAGTATGATGTTAACCATAGAATTGCTTCAGCTTATCACCCCCAAACTAGTGGGCAAGTAGAACTTTCCAATAGGGAAATTAAATCTATCTTGCAGAAGACTATTAATAGATCTAGGAAAAATTGGGCTAAAAGGTTGAATGCCGCTTTATGGGCTTATAGAACTGCTTATAAAAATCCTATGGGGATGTCTCCTTACAAAATGGTCTATGAGAAAGCTTGTCACCTGCATTTAGAATTAGAACACAAAGCTTATTGGGTAGTGAAAGAATTGAATAGAGATTTTAAACTTGCTGGTGAGAAAAGATTGCTTGAATTGAGTACTTTAGATGAGTGGAGAAGTGAAACTTATGAAAATGCTAGACTCTTTAAGGAAAAAGTAAAAAGATGGCATGATAGGAGAATTCTCAAAAGGGAGTTCCATGTTGGTGAGAAAGTTCTTTTGTATAGGTCTCGTCTCAAATTTTTTGCAGGGAAACTACTCTCAAAATGGGAAGGGCCTTTTGTTATTAAGGAAGTATATTGTTCAGGTGCTATCAAAATATCTTCTTTGAAGGACGACACCACACATGTGGTGAATGGTCAAAGACTAAAACATTATATTTCTGGAGATTCTTATAACGAAGGTGTTGATATTATTCAAATGGTGACTCTAGAAGAATTTATCAGAAACCAAACACCAGAATCTGCAGAGTCTTGCTTTGAATAGGTAAAAGTGGTGAAAACATAAGGTTCATGAAAACCTTATATTTTTGATATTTTTATTACATACAGAAGGTTACTAAACGAAATAGAGGAGGAAACGGAGGCCAAGGTGGCCACACCCACCCTAGGCACGACCCCCAGCTAGCCGCGCCTAGAGGGGGTGTGAGCCCCCTGAGCTCCGTCTCCGCCTCGTTTTTGCACCAGTACCTTCCTTATGCTTTGAAACTTTGTAATATATAACCCCCTGAATCCCCCGAGGTTCGTGTATCGTGTTCTCGTCGTGTTCCTGATCTGTTTCCGTCAGGAAGATTCTCAGTTTGGAGCCTCAATATCTTCCTCTGGATCGCCCATGGAGGACTCCTCCGCGGATTCTATCAACCCGTACATGTATGAGTTGAAGATTCATCCCAAGGAGTTGATTCTCAAGGATGGGAAGGTGCAGATGAAAGAAGTTAAAGGCCCTAAAGGAGAAATCAGTCTAGAAGACGGGATGGAAGCGTTGGAGCATGAAGTTTTCAGGTACAAGAAGATGGAAGAACGCGAATTGGATATCATCCATAAGATAAGTTCAGAACTCATCACCAAGCACAAGGAGGAGGTTGATGAGATCCGGGACAAAATCCTCTCACTCCATCAGGCCACCAACCAATTACAAGCAAGCTCTACGACATACAAAATTAAAACTGTGAGTATGAGGCTAGATTTAATCGCATAAGCTCTACTGCTAGTTTCACCATTGTGGAAACCAAGGCATCCTTTTTGGATGGAGAACCTTTGCTTTGGAAGTCTGATGATGACAAGAGAACACCACCACCACCGAAGGAGTAATTCGTCATCAGGTTTGGCATCCCCTCGGCTTGTTCCAAGCTTGGGGAGTGCCGCGGTATCACATCATTATATTTTATCTTTTACCTTTTTAGTAGATTCGTATCTTTGGTAGAGAAGTTATCTTATAGGGTGGTTTGCGTTGTGGAAGTATCTCTCCTTTAGTTGATTATCTATGTATCCCTTGGTGTGAGTGCCTTTATGGAATATTAATGAGAAGTTTCATCTTTTACTTTTTGCACTTCTTATTTTAGTTTCCAATTTCTATTCTATGATTGATCTTGTTGATCAGTATTGGTATCACTTTGGGAGCATCAAGTAGATCTAAATTGGTTTTGGCAAATCGAGCTCTGGTCTGTAGCAACACTTTTTGAGGTTTGAAAGGAAAAGAGAAAAAGCTTACAGGTATTTTGTATCATTTATTTTCTTTCTTGATTGGCTCATAAGCTTATTATTCTTTATTTAAGATCTTTTGTATTCAAGGAATATTGCATGTTTGGCTTTATCACTTGTAGGTTTGCTTGTTTCCTTCAACTCTTTTGCTTGCTACCCAGCCTTGCTAGCCCAAAACCTGTTTTGATAAGGCATACTTCTCATTCATCCAACCCCTTTGAACCAAACATGTGCCATTTGTGTCCACCATATCTACCTATTATCATTATTGCTATTCCAAGAAAATTCTCAAGCTTCATCTATCTTTCGAATTAAAAAATATTTTTTTATGTGAAAACTAGTTAGTAAAGCTCTCATGAACTTGATGGCACACCTTATTTTCTTGCCCCTAATAAACTTGAACCATTGTGTCATCGAAGTTGCATATGCTTGCATCTATACGTTGGGATTAGCAGAACCGCGTTCTCACGGGGAATACTTTCAACACTTATGGATACATATCCAGTTGATATCATGCTCTTTTGTTTGCGGATGTCATCAGTGTGAAATAAAAGGGGAGCTTGTAAGTCCATGGAGTTATGTATGTGTGCTATAGAAATGCCTGGGCCGCTAGCCTAAGCCAAGCCTAATCATGGTGGAAACTTGCAGCATAACCATAGTGAGCAATATGTGAAGCATCCTCAATAAAAACCTATGCAAATAGCAAATAAAAATATCACTGAGATGCTCACTGTCTGCTTGCCTTGTCATTTTGATTATGGGATAGCTCTTGTATCATGTGCAAGGGGTACCCCATTGGCGGTTCTTTATGATACACATGTACTAAAATGACAAGAACTTACCGGTAACTAAAGTTGAGTAGCATGGGGAGCGGCCCTCTTACTCAAGGGACATGAGATTGCCAACTTATATTTCGTCAAGCATATACTCCATCTTTGTTCACTTTAACCTTAATCACCTCAAGATGCTTATGATAGGGGCAATGAGGGCTCAAAGCTAGTAAGTACCATAATCTTTTGGAAGCTCTTTATGAATTGAAATCCCTATTTACCTCTATGAAGGTCCTTTCTTATATTTCTAAGTTGAGTCGGTAAACCTATTTCCTCTCTATCTCCAGCAAGCATTTGAGTTGTTGTGTTTCAAGCATTCATATGATGATTTATTCAATCATATTCTTTATCTTCCTTGTTTGCACAAGACTCTTATCTATTGAGTATTACTTTGAATTCCATCATTGTGAAAAATCTTTTATGTTTGAGCAAAGAGTACTTTTGTTGTGAAGACTTCTACAAAAGCTTTTTGTGAAATTGTTTGCCTGCTGTTCTCTTACCAAGAACAAAGTTTGCCAATTCCAATTATGATTTATGTTTATGCATCTCTATTGTGACTCCTATACTTGTTGCAAGCTAAGTTATATAATGGTGAGTTGTTTTCTTCTATGAGTTGTGTAATGGTAAGTGTGATGCTTCTTGTCTGTATTCTTTTATCGACACTTCACTCCATAAACCTGTGGGCATGTTTACTGAGCTCAGTTTTCGCTTGGGGACAAGCGAAGGTCTAAGCTTGGGGGGAGTTGATACGCCCAATTTGCATCACCATTCTATATCATAATTTGCCTCTATTCATCGATATATTTCATATTAAGAGGTGTTACTCATGTCTTTTCATCTGTTTTTGCATGTTGGATGATTCTTGGAGGATGAACTGCAGGAGTCAGGATTCTGATGGAAAAAGAGGTGTTTTGATGCAATTTCTGATACGTCCAACTTGCATCACCATTCTATATCATAATTTGCCTCTATTTATTGATTTATGTCTTATTATGAGGTATTACTTATGTCTTTTCAACTATTTTTGCATGTTGGATGATTCTTGGAGGATGGACTGCCGGAGTCAAGTTTTTGATGGAAAAAGAGGTGTTTTGATGCAATTTTGGGAAGATCAGAAAAATACCAGAAAAATATTGGAAAATCATATTTTCCCCGAAGACGGAGGAATCTAGAAGGGGAGGCATAGCTGGGCCACAGGGGGCCCACCCCCTAGGCGCGGGTCCCCCTAGGCCACGCCTAGGGCAGGTGTGGCCCACCTGTCCGGCCTCTGACTCTGCCCTCTCGCCTATATCTTCCTCTCGGAACGCTAATACCGAGGGAGCGACCATAGAAAGATTTTCGCCGCCTCTGCGGGGCGGAAAACACCGAGAGAGAAAGATCTCTCCGGCAGACAGATTTCTGCCTGGGAAATTCCTTCCCGGAGAGGGAAGATCGTGGCCATCAACACCATCATCAAGCCAGGCTTCATCGGGATCATCATCATCATCCACACCATCATCTCCACCAGCACCATCATCACCACTCCATCCTGCTGTAACAATTGTGTTGAATACTTGCATAGTTCTTAGGGGAAACTTTCCCGGTGTTGATTACTATTGTAGTTGATGCTTGTGAGTGGAACCATTGGATTATTGTTTATGTTCAGATTGTTATCCATCACCGTATCATCTTTGATCTTGATCCATATGATGTCTTGTGAGTAGTTCTTTTAGTTCTTGAGGACACGGGAGAAGTCATGTTGTTAGTAGTGGATTTGTGTTGAGATATTATTCAATGGTTTAGTATTTAAGTTGTGGTGCTATTCTTCTAGTGGTGTCATGTGAACGTCGACTAGATGATACTTCACCATTTATGGGCCTAGGGGAATGCATTGTGTATTTGGCTACTAATTGTGGGGTTATCGGAGTGACAGAAACCTGAACCCCCGTTAGGACACCATTGCACAAGGAAGCGTAGGATCTCAGATTTTAAGGTTGGGTCCTCCACGGCCTGAAGCCACGGCTACAAGTCCTACTCGAGCGCACCGCCTGGTGCTGGGTCGAGGAGCTACCCTCCGTCATCTGGGGCATCCACACCTCCATCAACAGGTCGACAGGATTCACCCCCTTCTTCATGGTTTACGGCACCAAGGCAGTCACGCCAACCGACCTCGAGCACGACTCACCAAGGGTGGTCAACTATACGGAGGCCGCAAACGAACTCGCACGCTAAGACGGAGTCGACCAGCTCGACGAGGCATGCGACCTAGCTCGCTCCCGCACCGCCATCGACCAGCAAGGGCTTCGCCGCTACCATAGCCGGCGAGTAAGGACTCGCACTTTCCAGGAAGGCGACCTGGTGCTGCGCCTCATCCAGGACAAGAAACGCATGCACAAACTCTCCCCCCCTTGGGAGGGACCATTCGCCATCGGGTGAGTCCTGGGCAACGACGCCTACTACCTCACCGACGTCCGAGAACTCGACGTCAAGCGGCCATGGAATGTAAACCTCCTACGGAAGTTCTACTCCTAGAACTCCATACATGTACTCCCCACCCGCTATGCAATAAAATATATTGGTTACCGAAAATTGTGTCTACTCTCCGTATCTTGTGCCACTCGCACTTGTAATAACAGCGTTACGCTATGCGCAGAAGTCAACCTCTGGTAAAGCGACCAGCACGGCCAAATAGTGCGGTACGAGAGCACTGGGAAACCCCAGGCCTCGTAACGTCCACGAAAAACGCTAACCCGGAGCCCCATTGGAGTCGCCTAGCTCGATTGGCTCCCCGAGCCAAGACAACTGCATTCGCTCCTTACAGCGACCAAGTCCTCCGCATCCTTGGCGCAACGACTCGAAGGGCCAAGTACCACGCTCGGGGACTGACACTCGATCAAATACGAGCGACTAGGGAAAAACACCAAGTATGAGAGCGTGCCCAGGACTCGCCATGCGACTGATCCTCCGGATCAGGCAGGAGCGATGCGCTTACAATGACGCGCTTAATCCTCACCTACCTTGGGCCTGCAACTAGAACCACCAAGTACCACGCTCGGGGACTCGGCAACCCGACCTCGTTCACGTCCGGGAAAACGGTCAAGTAAAGAGCACCCCTGGGAGTCGCCATGCGACTGGCTCTCCGAGATATGGTGAGTCGACCTTAACTCATTAAAAGTTAACAAACATATCACAAACGAGGTAAACCCCATAAAAAGGGCGGACGCACTCGGGGACTCGCTCAATCAACATTCAAAATCGCAAAATGAATGACAAAATAACACGAGTTTCCTTTATAGCAGCACAAATTGTTCCACATACAAGGAAAGTTACATAGTTATTCCGTACTAATGCCCAAGGGCACAACACTTTTACTCCGCAGGTTTTGATGCAGACGCGCCACCGTCCCTGCGACTGCGGATGAAGGGCACGTACGGTTTCGACGGGTACGTCGTCAGCTTGCCAACCATCGCCGCACGGAACGGATGCTCGACCTTGAAGTCCCGATGCTTCGGTTCAGGATCATTGGGAGCGACAATCGTCTCCTGATAGGGGATGAGGTCGCCCATCGCCCAAACGTGATCGGAGTACACCGCGGCCCGGTCCATCAGCTTCAACACTTCGGCAATCTCCACCGAGCCCGTCGCCGAGGGGTAGCCGCTCGTGACATCGTCGAGGTCGAAATCCTCCGGGAAGTGGGCAAGCCCAAGGCTGAGCGCCGTCGCCGCCCCGCGCCGGAAGGCCGATCGCGTCATGAACTCGACGACCCATTGAGCCTTCTCCAGGTAGCGGCATACCTCAACAAGGTCGCTGGGGATCACCTCCGTGGGCGATATCTCCTGAAGATACGCACGAAGGCAAGTCACTGACAACGCGGCTGAGTCGACCAGGGTAGTCACACATTGCCGCGCGTCGTATAACCGTGCCTCCTCCGCGTCATCAATGATCCAACCTGCGTCACAGAAGCAAGCAGTGAGCAAACCATCGACATCACAATACAGTTATTGCAGTCGGAATGAAGAACAAGGAAGGTCTACCAATTAGCGGTCAACAGAGGTCCGTGATGAAGCTCTGAAGAGAAGAAAAGTCATTCTGCAACCCAGCAATGAGCGCATCAGACACTCTCCGCTCTTCAGCGGCAGAAGTAACGACAGCCTTGGCTCGTCCTTCCGCTGAGCTCGCTTCTGCCTTCGCCTCCTTGAGTTCACGTTCCAGGGCGGCGACTCGCTGCTCGGCCGTGCTTAGAGCGGATTGAGCCGCCGTCAAGTCACCCACCGGGACGAGGCCTTGGCGGGCTTCCTTCACCTCGGTTGCAGCTGCTTGAAGCACCTTGTTCGCCTCCTGAACGGTAACAAGCTCCTTCTCCAAGCGACACTTGGCAGCAAGCCGTTCGGCTGACTCGCGTTGTAGACCCTGCGCACATACCACAACGTCAACAACAAACACTTTATAAGTGCCCACCCGCTGAAATTCAGCGACTAGGCACTCGGGGACTGGACAATGAAATTCCTCAGTGCCCACCTGCTGAGATTCAGCGACTAGGCACTCGGGGACTGGATGATATAAAAACATTAAGAATCCAACCACTGAAATTCAGTGGCCCGATCCTCGGGGACTAGACATACCTGGATGGCAGCGCCTAGCATGCCGTGAAGCTCCAGCGCATCCACCGACGCAAGAACGAACGGAGTATGGCCACGACACTGCTCAACTTCCGCCTCGGCGACCCCAGGCATCCGGCTCGCTGGCGCCGAGGCACCCGCTGCGGCCACCTTCGCCATGAAGCGAGGGAAGGTCGCTGCAGATGTCGCTGCGCCACTCGGAGTCGGCTCGGCCACATCGGGTGAGTCTGCAATCACCATATGCTGCGACCCAACACCCTCCTTGGTCTCCGAGACCACTTCCGCTGCAGTCGGAGGATCACTCGGAGCAATAGCCGGGTCATCAAAGACCGTGATGACTTCGTCGCCTTTCGTCCTCTTGACACCTTCGGCGGGAGCAGCGACCTCGTCGGCTTTCCTCTTCCGCGAGGAATCTGCTGACACCTCGGTGGTGACTGGCGAAACCTTGGCCACAGAAGGATGGCCGATCTTTTTAACACCAGTCCTATGAAATAGTTTTATGAATAAGATTGTCCGATTAAAACGAAAAATAAGCACATGAGTAAAGGACAGAGCAGCACTCACTTGGCGACTGGTAGGAACCGAAGAACGGTGCGGATGCTGGCCGGCTTCTCCAGTTCGGGCCCCAACTTCCGAGTGAGGCCCATCTCGAACACATCGTGTTCCCAAGACACTGACGGCTTCTTTGAAGATGAAGCCGCGGCAGGAGCCTTCGTGGTAATTGCTGCGGGAGCCCCCCTTGGTGGCGAGGGCCCTGCGGCCGGAGCGGCCCCCAAGCTAACGACTGGGGCGAATGGCGGTGGTAACGACGCCAGCGGCGCCTCATTCCTGGGGGCGGCAGCGCCTGTTGCCGCGGTCGCATGTGCCGTTGCGTCCTCAGCCGAGCTGGTGGCGTCGGAGCTATTCGCAGATTGGGGCGGATATATCGGCTTTGCTGGCTTCGTCTTCTTCTGAGGCGGAGATTTCTTCTTCTTTGACGGCGTGGCCTCACGATGCGAGGTGTGCTCGGGAAGCTCGTCGTCGTCATCGTCGTGGGGCTCGAGGCTCTTGCTCGCTTCGAGCTCGCGCTGGTGTTGCCCGCGAGTTCTGCGAACCGTGGGGGCAGCAACCTCCACGGGCTCGTCATCTTCGTCATCATCGTCGTCGCCTCCGTCGCTCTCGGCGTTACCCTTGGCGGGCGATGACTCGCTTCTGTCCTGGGGATAGACGAGCTTGAGTTCTCGTCATCTACGGGTGGAAGCCACCCTTCCACCACTTGGAACAACTGCAACAAGAACAAACAATGTTAGCACGACCGCGAATGCACAAGCTACGACTGCGAGTGTTAACAGAACGACAGCTTACCGTTGGAGTTGGGCGCCTTGCAGTATAAGGGGCGACCCCGGCCTTTGCGTCGAGGTACACGGCCAGGGTAATCTTCTTCAGGGCCTGCGTATAATCGTTGAGTCTCCACTCAACTAGGCAGGACTTCGTCGGGTCGTCCTTACCCGTATACTCATACATATAGTGGTCGCGGCTGGCCAAGGGCCCGAGCCGCCGCCCGAGCCAGCAGTTGTAGAGGTTGATGGTCTGGAGGCCTTTCTTCTTCAGGCCGCGGATGGTTTGTAACATTTCGTCGACAACCATCCGCTGATCCAGCGGGAGTTTGACGACCTGGAGTCGACGCGGCTCAGGCCGGTCGGCGGAGTACCTTGGAAGCGCCACTTCATCGCCTGGAGTCGACTCGGTGATGTAGAACTAGTACTTCTTCCACTCGTTCGCCGCCTTGGCGGGAAGCATCAGATCGAAGAATGATGCCTTCGACTTTAGCTGGAATGTCAGGCCGCCCGCGGCTAGCATCGGGCCACCTGTCTCTTCGCGGCTGAATTTCCCGTGGAACAGGTCTTGCCACAGGGGAAAGTAGGGCCTGCAACCCAGATAACACTCGTAGAACGCCACAAAAATGGCGAGCTGCTCGATACTATGCGGACCCAGATCCGATGGTTGGATTCCGTAGTAGGCACAGAAACGTCAGAAGAAGAGGAAAGTTAGGAAGCCCAACCCCCGCTCCAGTTGGCTGGTGAAGCAGATGAACTCCCCCTCGCGCGGATCCGGAATCACTTCTTCGGCCGCGGGGATGCGCCATCTACAGGCGCGGAGGATCCCTGCCTCCTCTAAAGATGCTAGTAGCGCCTTAGTGCATTTGGATCTGCCCCATGGCTCGGTGGAGGGGGCCATCGGTTGGAAGTTCGTGGAGGTCGGGGCTCTGTGGATTGTTCTGATCGCTGCGCGGAATGGGGAAACAGAGGTATGCGAGATCGGAGGAAGTGAAAGAAGCGTTTTCCCGTTCGCCTTTCGTCCTCCTTATATAGCTGTTGCTACCCGCCATTTTCATGAGCCGTTACTGCGCGGTAATTACGCCGAAGTTACCGTTGGATTACCCAACGGCTAGTTTGACCCCAATTGATGGTTCAACTTCATCCATTTGACTCGTCGCTCCTAGCGACTCGACGACTTGCCGACCCGATCACTATAACAGTGACTAAGTATTCGCCGACCCGTTCGCCGAGCTGCGGCACGATTGGTCGTCGTTATTGTGACTAAATGACTAGTTCTTTCCTTTGTTCAGGAGTCCGCCGCCGATTCGACTAGGCGTCCGCATTGGACCCGCATACTCTGACTGCCAGCAAACACCTGCGACAAATCAACTACGGCCTCGAGGACTACTGATGGGGATATGCCTACCGGGGTATACCCAGCGAGACGTTTCCTACTAGCCTAAGCCATCAGCGAGTGGGCCTGCAGGACGACGACTGGATCAAGACTTGGCGTGGACTCAGGCGACTGGAAGCTGGAGGCCCAGAAGCGTAGCTAGGCCCAGTCGGACTAGGTCATAGAGTCTCCGAATCCTTAACTAACTCGGTTGTGATCTGTAAACCCTAGCGAGGTGAGTCTATATAAACCTCCCTAGGGAACGCATAGAGGACACGTTCCATCATACACCCAAGCGACTCGCTGCCTATTCATCGAGCTCGCCCCATTGTACTCTCACCATAATACAATCTAGCAGGAGTAGGTATTTACCCTCCGGGGGGCCGAACCTGGGTAAATCCTTGTGTCTCCACCCTCATCTCGCACCGCAGATGGCTGGCCGCCCTTGCCCCATGTTCTACTACTCGCTGCCAATTGCAGCATCTGCCGTGGCCATTCCCACGGCATTGCATGCTTGGCTTTATCACTTGTAGGTTTGCTTGCTTCTTTCAACTCTTTTGCTTGCTACCCAGCCTTGCTAGCCGAAAACCTGTTTTGAGAAGGCATACTTCTCATGTTTCCAACCCCTTTGAACCAAACATGTTCCATTTGTGTCCACCATATCTACCTATTAGCATTATTGCTATTCCAAGCAAATTCTCAAGCTACATCTATCTTTCGAATTAAAAAGTATTTTGTTATGTGAAAACTAGTTAGTAAAGCTCTCACGAACTTGATGGCACACCTTATTTTTTTGCCCCTAAACTTGAACCATTGTGTCATCGAAGTTGTATATGATTGCATCTATATGTTGGAATTAGCAGAACTGTGCTATCATGGGGAACGTTTCAACATTTCACCTATACGTAGTACAAAGTTGATATCATGCTCTTTTGTTTGCGGATGTCGACAGTGTGAAATAAAGAGGGAACTTTTAAGTCCATGGAGTGATGTATGTGTGTTAGAGAAACGCCTGGGCCGCTAGCCTAAGCCATGCCAAATCATGGTGGAAACTTGCAGCATCACCATAATGAGCATTTTGTGAAGCATCCTCAATAGAAAGCTATGCAGATAGTAAATAAAAAGATCGCTAAGATGCTCATTGTCTGCTTGCCTTGTCATTTTGGTTATAGGATAGCTCCTGTACCATGTGCAAGGGGTACCCCGTTGGCGGTTCTTTATGATACACATGTACTTACGATGACAACAACTTACCGGTGACCAAAGTTGAGTAGCATGAGGTGCGACCCTCGTACTCAAGGGACATGAGATTGCCAACTTATATTTTGTCAAGCATATACTCCATCTTTGTGCACTCTAACCTTAATCATCTCAAGATGCCTATGATAGGGGCAATAAGGGCTCAAAGCTAGTAAGTACCATAATCTTTTGGAAGCTCTTTATGACTTAAAATCCCTGCTTCCCTCTATGAAGGGACCTTTCTCCTATTTCCAAGTTGAGTCACAAACCTACTTCCTCTCTATCTCCAGCAAGCATTTGAGTTGTTGTGTTTCAAGCATCCATATGGTGATTTATTCAATCATGTTCTTTATGTTCCTTGTTTGCACAAACTCTTATCTATTGAGTATTACTTTGAAAGCCTTCATTGAAAAACCCTTTTGAGCAAAGAGTGCTCCTGTTATAAAACTTCTACAAAAAGCTTTTTGTGAAACTGTTTGCCAGCTGTTCTCTGACCAAGAACAAGAGTTTGCCAATTCCAATTATGATTTATCTTTATGCATCTCTATTGTGACTCATGTACTTGTTGCAATCTAAGTTATATAATGGTGAGTTGATTTCTTCTCTCAGTTGTGTAATGGTAAGTGTGATGCTTCTTGTCCGTATTCTTTTATCGACACTTCACTCCCTAAACCTGTGGACATGTTTACTAAGCTCAGTTTTCGCTTGGGGACAAGCGAAGGTCTAATATTGGGGGGAGTTGACACGTCCAATTTGCATCACCATTCTATATCATAATTTGCCTCTATTCATTGATATATGTCTTATTATGAGGTATTACTTATGTCTTCTCCACTGTTTTTGCAAGTTGGATGATTCTTGGAGGATGGACTGCCGGAGTCAGGTTTCTGATGGAAAAAGAGGTGTTTTGATGCAATTTCGCGAAGATCAGAAAATACCAAAAAAATATTGGAAAATTATATTTTCCTAGAAGACGGAGGAATCTAGAAGGGGAAGCGTAGATGGGCCACACCCCTAGGCGCGCGTCCCCCTGGGCCACGCCTAGGGCAGGTGTGGCCCACCTTGCCGGCCTCTGACTCCACCCTCTCGCCTATATCTTCCTCTCGGAACTCTAATACCGGGGGAGCGACCACAGAAAGATTTCCTCCACCTCTGCGGGGCAGAAAACACCGAGAGAGAAAGATCTCTCCGGCAGACAGATTTCTGCCGGGGAAATTCCTTCCCGGAGAGGGGAGATCATCGCCATCAACACCATAATCAAGCTAGGCTTCATCAGGATCATCATCATCATCCACACCATCATCTCCACCAGTACCATCATCACCACTTCGTCCCACTGTAACAATCATGTTGGATCTTGCATTAGTTCTTAGGGGAAACTTTCCCGGTGTTAATTACTATTTTAGTTGATGCTTGTGAGTGGAACCATTGGATTATTGTTTATGTTCAGATTGTTATCCATTACCATATCATATTTGATCTTGATCCATATGATGTCATTTGAGTAGTTCGTTTAGTTCTTGAGGACATGGGAGAAGTCATGTTGTTGGTAGTGGATTTGTGTTGAGATATTATTCAATGGTTTAGTATTTAAGTTGTGGTGCTATTCTTCTAGTGGTGTCATGTGAACATCGACTACATGATACTTCACCATTTATGGGCCTAGGGGAATGCATTGTGTATTTGGCTACTAATTGTGGGGTTGTCGGAGTGACAGAAACCTGAACCCCCATTAGGACACCATTGCATAAGGAAGTGTAGGATCTCAGAATTTATGGCTATGGTTATTGCTTTCCTGTAGTTGCGGATTCTTGCAGGGGGTTTAATCACAATTATGTATTAGTCCAAGTAAGGTCGGTACATTAGCACAGGTTCACCCACACAACACTTACAACACCAAAGATGGGTACTCAGCTATTTGAAGCGAAAGCACTTGACAGAATTCCCATGTATCCTCGAGAACGTTTGGTCCTTATAAGTATTTCCACTGGCTTGTCCTTTGCTAAGAAAGGATTGTGCCACTTGCTGCAATTGTTGTGTTGTCTTTATTACTTGCACTTTTTTGTTGCTTTATCAGAAAACCCCTAAAAATCCATTTGCTAAGTATTTACAGAGATTTCCTGCTCCTTCAGATTGTTATCCATCACCATATAATCTTTGATCTTGATCCATATGATGTCATTTGAGTAGTTCGTTTAGTTCTTGAGGACATGGGCAAAGTCATGTTGTTAATAGTGGATTTGTGTTGAGATATTATTCAATGGTTTAGTATTTAAGTTGTGGTGCTATTCTTCTAGTGGTGTCATGTGAACGTCGACTAGATGATACTTCACCATTTATGGGCCTAGGGGAATGCATTGCGTATTTGGATACTAATTGTGGGGTTGCCAAAGTGACAGAAACCTGAACCCCCGTTAGGACACCATTGCACAAGGGAGCGTAGGATCTCAGAGTTTATGGCTGTGGTTATTGCTTTCCTGTAGTTGCAGATGCTTGCAGGGGGTTTAATCACAAGTATGTATTAGTCCAAGTAAGGTCGGTACATTAGCACAGGTTCACCCACACAACACTTATAACACCAAAGAAGACTACTCAGCTATTTGAAGGGAAAACACTTGACAGAATTCCCATGTGTCCTCAAGAACTTTTGGTCCTTATAAATATTTCCACCGGCTTGTCCTTTGCTAAGAAAGGATTGGGCCACTTGCTGCAATTGTTGTGTTGTCTTTATTACTTGCACTTTATTTCTTTCCTTTATCAAAAAAAACCTAAAAATCCGCTTGCTAAGTATTTACAGAGATTTCCTGCTCCATACCACTAGTCAACACCTTCTGCTCCTCGTTGGGATCGACACTCCTATTTATCAAAAGTACTACGATACACCCCCTATACTTGTGGGTCATCACTTAATACTGGAGGGGGTTCAGATGATAACCCAAAGGTGGACTTCTAGTCATAGATGCAGTTGGATGGCGGTCTATGTATCTTGTTGTATTGCCCAATCGAATATCATAGGATCATGATGTCTAGTATTGCATTGTTATGCCTTGCTCAGTCCTATCAATTGCCCTGCTGTAATTTGTTTACCTAGCATGCCATGTTTGTTTATCTAAGGAGAACACCTCTAGTGAACTATGGACCCCAGTCCAATCTTTACCATTGATACATCTTCCACTGCTACTTTTTACTAATGACGCACACGGTGTTGTTTGTTGGGGTTCGTAGCATGGAAAACAAAAAATCTACCACATGCACACAAACAAGCGAAGATCTATCTACTAGATTGTAGCAACGAGTCGATTAGAGTACTCACCCTCGAAGATTCTAAAGCGGTTAAAGAGAGCATATTCTCGTGGGTGATGTAGTCATACGCTTGCCGATCTCAAGATCGCGTAGAAGATCCTTTCGGCGCTGCGTTCCGGTAGCGCTTCCGCAGTCGGTCACACGTTCGGTACTCGATGAAGACCTTCCTCTCCCTTGTTCCAGCAGGCAGCGGAGGTTGTAGTTCTCCCCTCGCGATTCCAGCAGCACGACGGTGTGGTGTCGGAAGTAGAGGGAAAATCCTGCAGGGATTCGCCTAAGCCAGAGCAGGTTATGGTGGATCTAGGGTTTCCGGTGATCTAGGGTTTAGAGGGCCGGAGAGGAGGAGGTGGAGTTAGCGGCGGCTAGGGCGGCGGCGACGTGGCGGTGGCAAGGGGCGGCACCCCCTCCCCTCTATTTATGAGAGGGAGGGCAGCTTGGGAGAGGGGAGTTTGAATCCTTCCCCAACTCCCTCTCCTAGTTGGCTTGTGGTGGAGGGAAAGAAGGATCCTTTCCTTCCTCCACTAGGATACATTGTCCCAGTTTGACTTTTCAAACTTGCCTTTCGACTTTCAATTTGGAGCTTTATTTCTTTCTTGCAAATTCCCAACCAAGTGACCTAGGACATGATTCAATCATTCCACTTATCCATGACACATGCATGTACCCTTCCCCTTCCAGTCCGGTGACCCTTCTAGACCCTTCTAGAACCTCTCCGATGAAATCATCGCAATCATTCCCGAACTCTGGAATTGGACTTTCCTTATATGAATCTTATTCTCCGAACCATTCCGGATCTCCTTGTGATATCCCGGATCCCATCCGAGACTCCGAACAACATTCGGTCTCCCTACTTACATTCCATATCTACTAAACAACATTGAATCCTTAAGTGTGTCTCCCTACGGTTCGTGAATTACGCGGACATGACCGAGACACTTCTCCAATCAATAACCAATAGAGGAATCTGGAAATTCATATGGCCCCCACGTATTTCTACGATTACTTTGCGATCGAATGAACCACTTACATACGATACCAATTTCCCTTTGTCTCGCGATAGTTTACTTATCCGAGATTTGATCGTCAGTATCTCTGCATACCTAGTTCAACCTGGTTACCGATAAGTACTCTTTTCTCATTCCCGTGATATGTGATCCCTTGTGATCCAGTCACATGCTTGCAAGCTAATTGGATGACATTCCACCGAGAGGGCCTAGAGTATATCTATCTGTCATATGGATGGACAAATCCACTCTTGATCCATGTGCCTCAATGCATACGTTCCAAACACTCAATGCCACCTTTATAGCCACCCAGTTATAGTGTGGTGTTTGATGTCATCAAAGCATCCTTCCAATGATGGTGATTAGCATGATCTCATGGTCGAAGGAATTAGGTTACTATGTATCAGAAAGCTTATAGCAAACAAACTATTGAAATGACTTGATCTTTATGCTACGCTTATTGACATGGTTATACCCTACGGGTACTCGACATTAGTATACCTGGTCCAGACCAAGGAAGGCCCACGAGAACATACGCGGCCTGCGGAGACTTACTGGTGGCCCAAGCTCATGACACCTTCGGATCCTTGGAGAACAAGACTAGAGTAGATAGAATTTTCAAGGGGCTAACCCTAGTCTGTAACCGACTCGACCTGATGCCCGAGACCTGCCTATCTCTATATAAAGGCTAGGAGGGCACGACGAGGAGGGCACCTCTCAACTCACTGCATACACACCTCCACGCTAGATTGCATCTGTGCACCCCTGTAACTTTCGGTTCCGCCGTAATCAAGAGCAGACAAGCAGGAGTAGGGTTTTCCCTCCGGGGGCCTAAACCTGGGTAAACTTCGTGTCCTCGTGTTGCTTGTTTGCTAACTGTTTCATGATCTCCAGCATCCCCATCTTCTCCAAAACCCAAGTCCATAACAATGGGCATTGACGAGATTAAACCTCATCAATTGGCGCCGTCTGTGGGAAGCGGGGATGCTGATTGTGTGATCGTGATGGTCCCACCCGAATCGATCTACAACTCATCGACGACGGAGAGACACCTCCTCTTCGGCGCTTTCGACTTCACCGCCCACTCGCCAGCCACCATGAAGGATTTCGAGCCTGTAGGTGACGGGCTCGAGATTTTGTTCGGGAGTTTTTGCTTCCAGGTGGGGCAGACTGGCACTCTCCGCCTCCCAGAGCGGGTGCCGCCACCATCTATCAGGCTCGCTTCATGGGTCCCACCCATCGGCGTGCTACGCACGTCGACGCTAACAAATGAGTCCTATGACAGTAGCAGCTGCAACTCTGATCTGTTTGGCCCCCATCAGACGAAGGAACCTACGGTTTCGGATCTGAAAGCTGCGGCATCAGCGATCCAATCCGCATGCACTACCAATGTGTCGTGGTTATCCATGGTGAATCGGAAGTGCCACCAGGTTCGAGCACACCCAACCCACCTCCCAATCCATCGCCCAACCCGCGGGCCGGGAACGGAGGAAACAGAGGGAAACCGCCCCTTCAGCCGAACGAAGGCGATGCTAACGCCTACCAGAAGATCAACCTCAACGAGGACGGATGACGCCAGGCACGCGAAGCCATGGCGGGCAACAAGATCCTTCCTGTGAATGCTTCACGGGATCTGCTGATGGCATACCACCTGCTCCTCATCGGCGAGCATAACCGGCAGGTAAAAATGCAGGAGGAACTCGACAAACGCAAGCATGCAGCTTCGAAGTCTAGCGCGTGGCGAGCTGCGCTCTCCGCCGCTGGTGGCTCCAGCTCGCACGACAATCATGCCAATGAGCTTCGCTCTCGCAGGGAGCACATGGACCCCGCCGCACGACGTGAGGTCACCAAACGTCCTTCGTGGAGATGGACGTCAACAACAACGTCATACCGAAGACGCCGCAGACTGCGATCATGGCAGCCACCACGTACCTCGCGTCCCATCCACCTCCGGTGGGGGACCCGAAGAGTTCCATGCACAAGTCCACGCTAGCCGGACTCAGACTCGTCGGAGCCGTGCTCCATGAGGAAGCTCCCGCGGAGCCGAAGAAAAAGGCTACAGTCAGATTCAACCGCAGCCCCACACCCTCATCCGACGAGGATGAGCATGATCTACCTCGACGTCGCAAGAGTCCAAGACATCACAACAGCGATTACGACGCTCAAAATGACCTCGCCTAGTGCAAGGTCGACAAGGCACGCGCCAAACGCGTGTGCTCAACCGAATCCGAAGAGGATGGCATGGAGAGATGTGCGGAGCCCGATGCTTCAGCAGATCTGTTCGGCGCACACAGATGCCGAAAAAATTCAAGCTCCCTTCGGACACTCCGAAGTTAGATGGCATGCAAGATCCAAAGGCCTGGATCAGCGACCACCTCTCGTCCGTCAAGCTGCACGGTGGTAACAAGAACAATGCCCTATAACGCCTTCAGCTGTAGCTGACTGGCGCAACCCGGAGCTGGCTCAGCAGCCTGTCCTCAGGCTCCATCCGAAGTTGGGAGGAGCTGACCTATAGTTTCATCCAAAACTTTAAGGGCACTAGCAAGAGGCCAACCTCGATAACTATAGTCCTGCACCCAACGAACGGGTGAATACATTCGCTCGTACATACTACGCTAGTCCAACATCAAGAACTCCACGGCACACATCTCCGAGGAGAGGACGATCGTTGCCTTCAAGGACGGTGTCAAACGTCCAGACTTCAAGGAAGAACATGGGCGCGTCAAGCCCAAGACACTCGACCACCTCATGGACATCACCAACAGGTGGGCAGATGGCGAGGATTCCCTCCATCGAGCACATTCAGATGATGAGGATGATTACGACCGCAGGTGCGAGCGTCGTAGCAAACAAATATCGTGCGTCTACGACGATAGTGACGGACCCGACATGGTTGCGGCTGGCTACGTCGACCGCCACAACGACAACAACCGTAGCAGCGGAGGATACCGCAGAGGCAACTTCCGCGACGGAGGATGCCCCATGCAAACATGGCAACATCGCAGCCATGATGACGATCCATCAGCATACGACAAGTTATCGGGTTCCTGCACTATCCACTTCTACATCGACAAGCAGGATGGCAAAAAGAAGGCCAGCCACATGCTGAAGGACTATCGTGAATTCCAGAAACTCAGCGAGGGTATCACCCAAATGCGACGCCAGATCGTGAACCCTGGGTTCAGACCCGCACCTGCACCAGGTGACATCGCTCACGGAGCTCCTCCACCACCACCCGTGTGACCGCCGAATCCAGCAATCGCACCTGCGCCAAACAACAGTACATGCAGATACCCGCCGCCAAAAGGGTCCCTGATGATCCAGAAGGGACGCCCTACCAACAGGGTGCAAAAGAAGATCACTCGACAGGTTAGCCTCGCTGTAACCGCTCTGCCCGCCATCCCTGAGTACCTCAGTGGATCAGCACGTTCGATCGTTCGGATCACATCCGCTAGATCCCTCACCCAGGTCATGCTGCCCTGGTGCTCGAGGCACAGATCGGAGGATTCGAGATGAGTCGCGTATTCAGGATGGTGGCAGCGGCATCAATCTGATGTTCACCAGCACCCTCGCGACGATGCGGATCCCACTGTGCAGCCTGGAACAATCCGACACAATGTTCCATGGCATAGTCCTAGGGAAGGGAATCTATCCCCTGGGAATGATATGGCTCGACGTCCTCTTCAACAAGCCAAAAAACTTTCGATGCGAGCGACTCGAATTAGAAGTGGTGGATTGGCCATCAAAATACCACGCCATCCTCGGGTGCGTGGCGTTCGCAAGATTCCTAGCAGTAACGCACTATGCGTACCTGCTGGTCAAGATGCCAGGGCCCAAGGGCGTCATCACAGTCCAGGGGAGCTTCACCCGATCGGATCACTGCGATAGAGATTTCAACAGAATCTCCGAGTCGTTCGGCATACAAGAGGAGCTCATGAGACTCCGAGAAGTGACAGACAACGGGGCACCCCTAGTCGCCAGGCAAAACTCACCTGACATGTCATTCGACTCCACGGTCAACACGAAAAAGGTGCAGGTCCACCCAACGGATGCCTCCAAGACGACGCTGATCACCAACGTCCTCAGCCTCGCATAGGAAAGCACGCTCATCGAATTCCTCCGTGAGCGCTGGGAAATCTTCGCCTGGTGTCCTGCGGACATTCCAGGAGTTCCTAGGGAATTCGCCGAGAACACACTCAATGTGTTCCCAGATGCAAGGCCAGTCAAGTAGTTGATCCGACGAATGTCCGAACCATGAGAAGAAGCAGTTGGAATCGAAGTCAATAGACTCCTCGACGCCAACTTCATCCGAGAAATCAAGGAGAGCGAGTGGCTGGCCAACACTGTGCTGGTCCCCAAAAAAGACACGGACATCCTGCGGATGTGCGTGGACTTCACGTCACTCAACAAGCACTGCCCCAAGGATCACTTCCCTCTTCCTCGGATCGATCAGATCATCGATTCGACTGCAGGATGCGAGAAACTCTCCTTCCTCGATGCCTACTCAGGCTACAATCAGATTCGGATGAAGGTCGAAGATCAGGAGAAAACAACGTTCATCACGCCGTTCGGAGTGTTCTGCTACAATACCATGCCTTTCGGGCTAAAGAATGCAGGTGCCACGTACCAGAGGTGCATGAAGCCGTGTTTGAAGAACCAGATCGGTCGCAACATCCAAGTATATGTTGACGACATAGTCATCAAGACCAGGGAAGCCAAGACACTAATCGACGATCTCCACGAGACGTTTGATAACCTTGATCACAATAAGATCAAGCTAAATCCAAAAAAGTGCGCCTTCGGCATCCCATCTGGCCAACTACTCGGCTACTTCATGTCCCAGTGAGGGATCGAGGCGAATCCGAAGAAAATCTGGGCCATACTGACCATGGAGAAGCCGAAGAACCTCAAAGGTGTCCAACAACTAGCTGGGCGCATCATGGTGCTGAGCAGATTCATCAGCCGCATGGGTGAGAAGGCCCTGCCCTTTTACCAGCTGCTACGCAAGACGGACAAGTTCAAGTGGACACCCAAAGCAGACGATGCATTCGAAGCACTCAAGCGACTGCTCTCCACCTCGCCTGTCCTTGTCACGCCAAAGGAGCGAGAGCCACTGCTGCTATACATCGCAGCCACACACCAGGTGGTAAGCACCGTACTCATGGTCTAATGACTCGAAGATGGGAAGACCCACGGGGTCCAACGCCCAATCTACTACCTTAGCGAGGTACTAACGCCAACAAATCAGAGGTACGCTCACTACCAGAAGCTCGCCTACGACGTGTTCATGATGGCTCGTCGGCTGAGCCACTACTTCCAGGAGTATCAGATAATGGTCGTCAACGAGGCGCCACTGTCCAACATCCTGAACAACCCCGAAGCCACAGGACGCGTGGCCCTGTGGGGCATCAAGTTATCCCCTCTAGACATAGTCTACGAGCGGTGCAAGGCGATCAAATCTCAGGTTTTCTCTGACTTCCTCGTCCACTGGATGGAGCTCCAGCTGCCAGACACCCCGTACATGACACAGTCATGGACGATGCACTTCAATGGCTTCAAGCGCGAGGCTGGAGCAGGAGATGGCATCATACTGACGTCCCCGCAAGGTGATAAGATGAAATACGTCCTTCAGATGAAATTTCGTGCCTCCAACAACGAGGCCGAATACGAGGCCCTCATCCACGGCATGAGGATGGCAAAGATGTGCGGCGCAACGTGCCTAGTCATCTACGGTGACTCGAACCTCGTCGTCTAGCAGACGATGAACGAATGCGACGCCCACGCCGCCAACATGATCGCGTACCACGCGCTCTACAACTCACTCGAAGGAGACTTTGATGGTTGCGAGCTTCGGCACGTTGGAAGGGAAAGCAACAAGGAAGCAGATATACTCGCCAACATCGGCTCCACCTGCGCACTGGTGCCACCAGGTGTGTTCCTCGAGCAAATCTGTGTACCCTCTATCAAAAGGAAATTCCCCAAGGGATCACCCAAAGAAGCAGAGACTCGGGGGCTGCGTCACCAGAAGGCCGTGAAGGGCCTGAAAATCTTGACACGGAGGCCGAGCTCGTCAGCCTGATGCAGGTCATGGCGATCGAGGAGACATGGACGTAGCCGTACCTTCGGTACCTGCTAAACAAGGAACTTCCCGACGACCAGACAGATGCCCGTCACATATCTCACCTATAAAAAGCATTCACCCTCCACAATGGCGAGCCGTACAAGCGCAGCATTTTGGGTGTGTTCCAAAGGTGCGTCACCATCGGTGATGGCAAAACCATCCTCCAAGACATCCACGAGGGCATCTGCGGTCATCACGTAGGCAGCCGCGCCCTTGTCACTAAAGCTTTACAAGCTGGATTCTATTGGCCAACGGCCATGAACGATGCTAAGGACATCGTCCGAAGGTGTAACGACTGCCAAAGGTTCGCGGACAAGCCACACGCACCAGGATCAGAGCTCAGGCCCATACCACTGGCCTGGACCTTTCCCCAATGGGGCCTCGATATGATTGGCAAAATGCCCGAATATTCAAAAGGAGGCCACGTCTACCTCCTGATCGCAGTCGAAAAGTTCACCAAGTGGATCGAGGCCATGCCCGTCACCAATCAAAGCGGCAAAACGACCATAAAATTCTTCGAGTTTATAGTCTACAGGTTTGGTGTGCCACACAGCATCATCATGGACGACGGCTCGAACTTCATCTCGAAGGAATTCCAGGACTTCTGCGAGGGCCTTGGCATTAACACATCATACGCCTCGGTGGCGCACCTGCAGACTAATGGACAGGTCGAAAAGGCCAACGGACTCATAGGCGGAGGCATCAAGCAATGCATGCTTAGCCCACTCGAACGGCTTGCGGGAGCTTGGGCAGAAGAGCTACCATCCGTCCTTTGGAGCCTATGCACAATGCCGAACAACACAACTGGCTTCACACCTTTCTTCATGGTGCACGGAGCCGAAGCCGTACTACCTGCCGAGGTACGCCACAAGGGCCCACAGGTCGTCGCCTAAAGCGAAGCCGAATCAACGAACGCAGTCGAAGATGCCGTTGACACACTCGACGAAGCACACGAGATTTCCACGACTCGCTCAACGGTCTACCAGCAGAGCCTCCGCAACTACCACAACCGACGGCTGCGCCCAAGGTCCTTCGTCGAAGGAGACCTCATCCTACGACTCAAGCAAGAGCGGCCAAAAAAGCTCGAGTCACCCTGGGAAGGACCCTACATAGTCACAGAAGTCATCCCAGGCGGCGCTTATCGCCTCATGGACATCGCTTCAGGAGTCGAATACTCCAACCCCTAGAACGTCGCACATCTGCGACGCTTCTACCCCTAGTTATCCATCTACTTTCAATAAGGCTACTCAGCCGAACAATGTACCTCCTCGTTACGATATGAATAAAAGCTAAGTCCCCAGCCCGAAAAATTTCTCATACCTTGCATTACTTTTAGCTATAACTCGCTCGGGGGCTCCGCCTCACCTCACGACTTCGTCGACTGAGAATAATGCACGTAACCTGAGTAGCTGACCATGCCAGGCTAACGAAAAGGACATGCACACAACAAAAGTACCACGTGCTAGCACAAATAAAATTTACAGAAAAGGGCATAACAAGCCCACTCGAATATATACAAGTTTTATATCTATCTTTTTACAGGGTCTATCTATTCCAAAGAATCACGTGTGCCCGATGCTCAAAGAGATCCACGATCTCTTCGGCATACTGCCTAACAGCCGCATAATGCGGGCGCATGTCCAAGAGGCTACCGTTTGGCTGAAGAGGTGGCCCTGCCGCTACAGCCGCGAGATCGACGTCAGGGCGATGCACACGAACAAGCGAAAGGGCAGCTTTCACCCCTACAACTAGCTCGGCCGCACCAACTCCCTCACATGACCTACGTCTCGAAACTTCGACAACAAACCCCAAAGAGTGGAAGGTGCCTCGTCTAGGGGGAACATGACGTACATAATCGACGCCAGGGAAGTTTTTGCCTGCTTCAATACCCGCGACACCTGATGCACATGATCCTGCATCGTCGCAAGGACGGTGGCCCGGTCACGGTCCATCCAGAAAAAGCCGCCAGCTTCCAAGTCTTGTTGGGTCAAACAATTGATCTGAACTGCAACGCGCTCCTTCTCCTCCCTCGTAACAAGGTTGGCACCTGCAGAAAACTCAGAATACTGTGACATGCAAACAAGGCACATCCGAAAATGAGTAGCAGCTCAAGAAAACTCACATTGCAGTTGCTCGCTCAACTGTCGCAGCTCCCCCATCAGATACTCCTCTCTGGCAGTAGCTCGCTCAGCCTTCGACTTCCACACGTCCACGTGGCCTCGAACACTAAGGATCTCCTTCTCCAAACTACGGACACAGTCGCAAAGGAAAACAAGCTGCGACGCATCATCCAACGATGGTCGCGGATCTGGAGCAGTCAAAGTACCAACGGGTGCCCCTCCCAAAGTACCCTAAAGACAAACAAGTAAGGAAGATGAAAATAACACACATCTCTAATGATAGCTCGAAAAATACTTTATATACATAAAAGGCCACTGCGTGGCACAAGGAAAGATTGTTCACCGACCAAAGCGTACATTACAAAAGATAGAGGATAAACTATCCTAAACTACAACATCAGGGCCTAGGCACCACCATCCGGAGTGGCCTCAGAGCCAGACTGCCTGCTCTTGACCTCCTCCTGCTGCCTTGCTGCGTACTCCGCCAGTAGATCAATGAGCTTTGGCCCATAACGATTACAGGGGGAGGCGAAGAGATCGAAAGCTACCCCTAAGCCATCGGCAGCCGTTGGCATCTGGAAGGTGATGTGCAGCAGGTCCAGCTCCGCTCCGGATGCCATGGCCATGGCCAACCCCATCGAGGCGCCAAGGCCCTTCAACTTGCCCTTGTAGGCCGCAGGAGCATCCTCTGACAAGGCATCCGCCAACGCGTCGACATCCTCAAGTGTAGCTCCCTTGGGGACAATATCCTTGTAGAAGCGTTGGAGCACCCCCTTGGCTTTCCCCAAGGCACCAGCAGCAGTACCACAACGATCTTCGACCGCTATGGTAGCATCATTTAGAGCATTTCCGTGCTCCATCACACCACGATCAAACGCGATGCCTGCAGCATCTGAAACAAAGAAAGAAGAAAAGGGCCCGAATAAGAACGAGATAAAGAGCAGCCTAAAAAGCAAGGACGAATCAAATAAACTAACCAGAGAAAGCCTTGGCCACAGCCATTAGCCTGTCGGCCATCTCCTTCTCGCGAATGACAGCCGCAGTAGCAATCTCCCTCTCGTGATCCGCAAACTCCTTCCGTAGGCGCTCCTGAGCCTCAGCAGCAGCAGTAACCACCTCCCTCTCCAGGCGCTCCTTTGCCTCACAGCATCTGCAACTTTTTTCTTAGCTCGACCGAGGCTCTTGTCGAGAGCGTCCAACCGACGGAGAGCCGCATTATTTTCATCTACAAATGCCAAGAACAAAGGATTAATCGAAGCAATGAGACAGCTGAAATAAGCAACGAATGATCAAAATACGTACCCTACAGCTGCTGCATATTGGCCTCCAGTGCCAAATGCTGCTGGATCAGGAGATTCGCACTACGCACGAAGGGCTGCAAAAAACAAAAACGCAATCAAGCATCAGAAAAGGCTCGGGGGTTCGCCCCACGAGAGCAAAACCAGACCAAACTGATCATCCGAAAAAGGGCTCGGGGGTTCGCCCCTACAAAACAAAGGAGCAGAAAACTTACGTACTCAGACGGAGACTCCGAGGGTCCATGTGTAGTCTTTTGAGTAACGACTACCCGAGCCTCTCGTGGGAAGGGATTCAGAGCGTCATCCTTAGAGTCGGCCACCATCTGAAAGGGAGGGGCCATCGGCTTCGACTCACCTATGGCCTCCTAAGTGCCCTCAGTGAGAGAGCCCTCTGAGGAGTGGCTGCAAGGAAAGTATTGGTCAAGAACAAGAGAAAACATAGCACGCGCAAATTACAGAACAGAAACGCATCTGCAAATACTTACTACTCAATAACGGACAAATTGAAGACCGACGCGGCCTTCTCCTCCTCCTCCTCCTCCTTCTTCTTCTTCTTCTTCTTCGCCAGTGGCTGCGGCGCCATCGCCCAGATTGGAATAGAAGGGAAAGGTGTAGAGGAAGCACCTTCATCCCCACCATGCCGCTCCAGGAAGGAAGGGCCACGAGGAGTAGGTGGCGTCGATGCATACGAAGGTTCACTCCGGGAGCGCTTTCGGGTCTGCCCCTCGCTCGCCTCGGGGGCTTTGTGCGTTGGAGATTGTGCCGACGGAAGTTCGGACTCAGAGTCCACAACCTCGTTGTCAGGCACAATCGGATATTTTTCAGGCAACAGAGGCATCATGCCAGCTACCTTAAGTTCCTACAAAAGAAGACAAAAGACATGATTAGCAACGCTATTCATATGAAGACATCAATTGTAAAAGAGCGCAACACGCATGACGCAGTTCTACACCTGAGGAACTGGATTCGAAGAACTGAAGGGAGCGGTCAAGGACTTCTTCGGAAGGTCCTCTTCAGCCTTGAACTTCAGCAGTGGCCGAAGAGCCCAATCGAGGTCGCCCCTGGATAGCTCCTCGGCTGAGACCCTTGTCGGGTCGTTGCGGCCGGTGTAAAGGAACATCGAATGTGCCCTCGCCTGGAGCGGCTGCACCTGACGTTTGAGGAAGGTGCGGATGATATCCACACCATTAACCCCCTTCTCCGCAACCATATGGAGCGCCTCCACCCGACGGTAGAGCTCCTCTACCTCCGCCACCTCGCCCTCCAGGACATGGTTCTTCCAGGATCTCTTCGAAAGGATCTGCTAAGAGGAGTCGAAGGGAGCAAGGCCAAACTCTTGTCCGTCCACTGTGGAGTCGCGGATATAAAACCACTTCTTCCGCCAGTATTGGACAGACTCGCACATAGAAAAAGAAAAGAAGAGAACAGAAGATCGGATGGAAATGACGCAGCCGCCGAGCGGGTAGACCCCGCCGGTGCTAAATCGCCTCTTCACGGAATAAAGTTTCCAGAAGAGGCCAAAGTGCGGCTCGATACCGAGCCAGCACTTGCAGAAAGTGATAAAACATGTGATGTGGAGGAGAGAATTGGGCGAAAGATGATGAAGCTGGATGCCATAGAAAAAAGGAGTCCACGAAGAAAATCGTGGACCGGAAGCGATAAGACGCGAAGAACAAATGCAACAAACATCACCCGAAACCCTACGTGTGGACGGGGAGTTACCTCATCGACTGGAAGCTTCGTAGCCTCCTTGTCCTGCGGGATCATACCCGCATCGTGCAGCTTGCGCAAGTCCTCCTCGCGCACCTCCATGCACCTCCAGTTGCCGTCGATGATGCGCGTGGCACTGGCAACCTTCTTGCCGCCGGCAGCAGCGCTTGAGCCTGCTCCGGCGGAGGCCTTCTTCGACTTGACCATGGCGGAGCGTCGATGATGGCGATGCGCTCGAAGAAATGAGGAAGGGAAGGACCAAAGAATGTCCAGTGGGTGCAAGAGAGAAAATTCTCACGAAAATGGAGACAATGGTGGAAATCAAATGGCAGGGGGTGAAAACAAAATCACTGTTTTCCCCACGGTTATAAGGATGAAGACAACGAACATGAACTGTTCGTCCAGAAACCCTAATGCTAGGGACAGATCCAACCGTACACGTGGCAACACAACAGTGAACCGTCGCCCGCACGCCGTCCACTATACACGGAAATCGAGGAGACGTCGTAATTCTCGCCACGTCGCACATGCCTAGTCAACTTCAAGTCATAAAGTGGGACCCACGTTCATCCTATTATATCACCTTTGGCGCCGCAGATGGTTGAGGTCATCGACCGTCAGCAATGACGTCATCAAGCAGTCTAGCAATGGCTAGAATTCCTCGACTTATAAAACAAGTACTTCCTCAAATCTACGATTCGAACAACTACTCGGGGGCTACTCCTATCAGGAGCGCTGGCCGCGCACCTGAGAAATGATTCAAGAACTGTAACTCTCAACTATCTTCGAGTCCCACGTCGAGTCTATGACTCCACTACGGACTCGGGGGATACTACCATAGGGAGGATTGATCAAGCATCCGAGAAAATTGTGTTCTACGGACCCAAAGCTAAAAACAACTGAATTAAAGTCTCTACTCGAGTCTACGACTCGAACAGACACTCGAGGGCTACTCCCATAGGGAGCGCTGGTCGCGCACCCTATGAATTCTTCGACTGCGATCCTTCGGGTCAAAATGCAAAAAACTTTTTGGCAACTTTGCCCAAACAAACGCTAAGTGGGAAACATTTTCCTTAGCCACCCGAAACACCTCCGTGGTGATAACATTTCGGATGCTGTGTCTACGGCACAAAGATAAGACCTACAGATATCATCTGATGGCCTAGTAACACACCTGACTGCGCTCTGCCAGTAAAATACCGTGTCAACAGGCATGATGAAAAATTCTGACGGACACGTTGGGTACATCACTCGAAAACTACTACTGGGATTCAACTCTTGTAAGACCTCAGCGGCCAGAGTCGAATTATGTCAGCATCCATTCCAGATTCGAGTCCGGGGACTCGAGTCTGAAGAAGATCGTGTTGTTTTGTCCTATGACAGTTAACTGGCCCTGATCCGTCAGGAGAGTCAGGCACACGCATTAATAATCCCTACGAACTAAAATCATTTTTTCTCTTATAAACATGACTAAATGCACCCGAAGGATTGAGGAGTCCTCAGCCCAATCTATGATTCAACTAATTACTCGGTGGCTACTGACATGGTTATACCCTACGGGTACACGACATTAGTATACCTGGTCCAGACCAAGGAAGGCCCACGAGAACATACGCGGCCTGCGGAGACTTTTGGGTGGCCCAATCCCATGACACCTTCGGATCCTTGGAGAACAAGACTAGAGTAGATAGAATTTTCAAGGGGCTAACCCTAATCTGTAACCGACTCGACCTGATGCCCGAGACCTGCCTATCTCTATATAAAGGCTAGGAGGGCACGACGAGGAGGGAACCTCTCAACTCACCACATACACACCTCCATGCTAGATTGCATCTGCGCACCCCTGTAACTTTCGGTTCCGCCGTAATCAAGAGCAGACAAGCAGGAGTAGGGTTTTCCCTCCGGAGGCCTGAACCTGGGTAAACTTCGTGCCCCCGCGTTGCTTGTTTGCTAACCGTTTCACGATCTCCAGCATCCCCATCTTCTCAAAAAACCCAAGTCCATAACAATGGGCATTAACGATATTAAACCTCGTCACTTATCTATAGGAGTATGTCCATCATACTATTCTCCGAATGATATGATCTTGTTGTTAACAACATCTCTATGTTCATGATCCAGAAACCATGATCATCTATTAACCAACAAGCTAGTATTACAAAGAGGCTTTACTAGGGACTCTAATTTAGTTTACAAATCACACAAGTATTAATGTTTCCGGTTAAAACTATTATAGCATGAATGTAAACATTTATCATAAACACAAAGATATAATAATAACCACTTTTATTATTGCCTCTAGGGCATATCTCCAACATTGTCGTGGGTGCTTTGTTGGAAGACCCTAAGAGCAAGGTATGATGAGCACAACAACAAGTTTTCCCTCAGTAAGAAACCGAGGTTATCGAACCAGTAGGAGGAAGGAAACAATTCAAAGGTGTTGCTAGAAACTTGGAGAGCTGTAAAACACAAACTCAAGACTTTGCCCCAATGAACAGTGAGGTTGTCAATCTCACCGGTTTGCTGTAACAAAGGATTAACTATATGGTGTGGAAGGAAATAGTAGCTTGGCAGAAAGTAAACAGTAACAGTGGAAGATGTATCAATGGTAAAGATTGGACCAGGGTCCATAGTTCACTTGAGGTGTTCTCCTTAGATAAACAAACATGGCATGTTGGGTAAACAAATTACAGCATGGAAAATGACAGGACCGAGCAAGGCATAACAATGCAATAATAGACATCAAGATCCTATGAGATTCGATTGGGCAATACAACAAGATACATAGACCGCCATCCAACTACATCTATGACTAGAAGTCTACCTTTGGGTTATCATCCGAACCCCCTCTAGTATTAAGTTGCAAGCAACAGACAACTTTTTTAAGCAAAGTGTGTAAGGTAAACAATCCACTTGTTCCATGAACAAGATACCATTGGTTTCTCCTTAGTAGCAACAACACATCTACAACCTTAGAGATTTCTGTCACTTCCCTTAGATTAAATAGAGGCATGAACCCACTATCGAGCATAAATACCCCCTCTTGGAGTCACTAGCAACTACTTGGCCAAGATAGCTACTAACAATGGAGAGCATGCAAGATCACAAACAACACAGACATGATAGAATCAATAAGACAAAACCATTAATCAATCCGACATAGTAATCTCAATATCCATCGGATCCCCACAAACACAACATGCATGATTACAAATAAATGAGATGTTGATCATGAATGGAGCTCACAAGATCTAGACATGAAAGCACAAAGGAGGAGATACAACCATATAGCTACTACATGGACCCGTAGTCCAAGGTGAAACTACTCACGCTTCATACTAGAGGCTGGCATGATGAAGAAGAAGGCCTCCGGGATGATGTCCCCTCCGGCAGGGTGATGGGAAGAGCTTCAGATCCCCCTGATCTAGGGACGATGGCGGCGGCTACAGACGGTTTCGTGGAATATTGATCGGGTACTTAGGGTTTAGGCATCGGGGGCTTCTTATAGGCGAAGAGGCGAGGCAGGAGGGCGGCCAGGGGGCCCACACCCTACCTAGGCGCGGCTCAGGGTGGGCCCGCGCTTGGGGGGTGCAGCCGCCCTGTGGCTCCCCTCCGTCTCTCCTCTGGACTCCATGTTCTCCACGTAGAAATATTGACTTTGGCTTTTGTCCCGTCCAATTCCGAGAATATTTCCTTACTAGCTTTTCTAGAACCAAAAACAGAAGAAAACAGGCAATAGGCACTGTGGCATCTTATTAATAGGTTAGTACCAAAAACATATAAAAACACCTCAAAGTTTAGACAAAGCAAAGAAAATTAGATACTAAACAAGCATGGAACATCAAAAATTATAGATATGTTTTCGACGTATCAAGCATCCCCAAGCTTAACTCCTTCTCGTCCTCGAGTAGGTAAGTGATAAAAAAAAATTTGAGGTGACATGCACCATCAAAACCAAGATTAAACCATTTGCAAGGATTGAAAGCTGGGATCAAAGAACTGTAAACATGTGCATGAAAGATGGAGTTCTAACAATAAGACAAAGTAACTATGCATGCAACATGAAAGGCTACAAACAAAGATCATGAATAACATGCATTGAAAAACGTTTGTTTGTTTCACATACAGAAAACATAGCATAGTAGCATTCAACTTGTCCCTCATAGAGTAGCAAATAGATGCATAGGACACCTTCAAAGTTCATAAGAGTGACTAGATACAAATATCACAAGAACAAGTAATATCAACAATATGCATCAATCAATAAGTTTTGGGACAATGCACATAGAACTAAGAATGGAAACTATGCTCTCTTAACTGGTGCCTAAAGGTAGAAGGTGGAGACTCAATATAATAGTGGAAGAAAGGCCCTTCATAAAGGGAAACATGGATTTCAAGTTTCAAAAAGAGTTCCAAAAATTATGGTACTTGTTAGCTTTCAGCCCTCATTGCCCCTATCATAAGCATCTTGAAGTGATTAAGGTTAAAATGAACAAACTATGGAGTATATGCTTGACAAAGTATAAGTTGGCAATCTCATGTCCCTTCAATACGAGGGCCACTCCTCATACTACTCAAGTTTAGTGAGTTGCAAGTTCTTGTCATTGTAAGTACACGTGTATCATAGAGAACCACCAACGGGGGTACCCCTTGCATATGGTACAGAAGCTTTCCCATAACCAAAATGACAAGGCAAGCAGACAATGAGCATCTCAACATTCTTCTTATTTACCATGGGATATGGTGCTTTTTTCTCTCTTTCCTATTTTCTCGTATGTATTTTTTCTCAATCTCTTTTTTTATAAGAAGAATGCTTCATAGATGTCATTATGGTGATGCTGCAAGTTTCCACCATGATTAGGCATGGCTTAGGCTAGCGGCCCAGGTGTTTCTCTAACACACATACATAACTCCATGTACTTACAAGCTCCCCTTTCATTTCACACCGACGACATCCATAGACAAAAGAGCATGATATCAACTGTGTACAAAGTACAAGTGCAATGTTGAAAGCGTTCCCCATGAAAACATGGTTCTGCTAATTCCAACGTATAAGTGCAAGCATATACAACATAGATGACACAATGGTTCAAGTTTATTTAGGGGAAAGAAAAATAAAGTGTGCCATCAAGTTTGTGAGAGCTTTAATCGCTAAGTTTTCACATAACAAAATACTTTTTAATTGGAAGATAGCTAAAAACAAGAATATACTTGGAATGGTGTAACACACCATGCATAGGAATTTATAGTGGACACTTTGGAATAACTTGGTTTCTTGGGAGTTGGAAGCAAGAGTAGAGCTTACTCATACAAGTGGAGCCTAGCAAAAGACTGGGAGCGACCAACTAAGAGAGCAATAATGGTCATAATCATGGAGAGCGATAAAACATTACTAATCAAAGCATAGAGTGGTACTACAAGTCAAGTACTAAATGATCATGTGCCAAGTCAACTCAAATAAAGCATCAAAGGATAATACCATAATACTATGCTTTTGCATACTAAAACAACGCATGATTTTTTCAAGGCACACTAAGCAATCCCAATGATTTGGAACAAGTCATGCTACATCAATATTCACTAAGCATAAGGTCAAAACAACACCTAGCATGACATGCTAAAGTCTAAGTCACAGTCAAAGCAAGCTCCTCTTGCACTATTCAAGCAAGAACTTTCTACTCCTTTCCAACACCAATCAACTTATTTGAAACAACACAGCGAGAGAGGGGGTCCAAACTACTTTATTCAAGCAAACTAAACAAACTAAGCAAAGAAAACAAAAAATAATACACTCCAAGAACAACACAACAGTGCATGAAACAATAAAAACAAAGTGTCTAGAAAGACGTGAGCTTTTTATTGATGAAGAAGGGGATGCCTTGGGCATCCCCAACTTTTGACGCTTGTACCTCTTGGATATTTATTGGGGTGACACCGGGGTGGCATCCCCAAGCTTAAGCTTTTGTCCATTCTTCATCTCATTACATCATTATCTCTCTACACCTGAAAGTCTTCCTTCATACAAAACTTCACACAATCTTCATTACCAACATTAGTGTATTCAAAAGATAATAGTCCCTTGGGTTTAGCTTTCGAACTACAAAACTTTTCACTAAAAACACAAGCTACTGTAGCAACTCCCTCAAAAAGCTCAATTTCCCAAAAAGAGCCCAAAAAGGAAATCAATAAGAAGCAAATGCAAATAATGGTAGAAATCTGTCAAATCAGAACAGCAGGTAGAAACTGATTTTTTAGAAGACCTTTTGTTGCTCAAATAAAAAAGTGTTGAACTAATGGAAGTTATCTAACATACTGGGGGATTTATTCGTAAATTTTTAGCTCAATCTGACTTACAGAGACTCCTCGCGAATTTTTATGGTGGAGCACAAAATCTGTTTCGGGAGAGCAACTCCCCAAATCTTACTTCCCTCTCATTAGAGGTCATTCTTGGCACAAAAAGCAAACAAAAAGGATAAGGAGAGGTCATTACTGAAGTAATAATTTCCAATACTCAAGTAAACTCTTGGGTTATCTCCAAAGAAGTACTTTTCTTTAACGCCTTTAAGTTAGGCACAAAAAGCAAGAAATCAAGTCTTTTCAAATGAAGAAGCATTAACATCAATACTTGCAGACTCTTCAACTATGAAGGGTATCTCATCCAGATGAGTTTTGGAGGATCCCTTCTCATATCTCTTTGGTTCACTACTTTCATCAAATAGATTTTTAGGAACAATCCAATCAAAATTCTTTTCAAAGGCTTCATGCATCCCAACAAGCTTAAAGGGTATGGGTATCTTAATTTCCTCTCTAGGTTTGGGTTTATCTGTAGTACACACAACATCTACACATGAGCCTAGCATATTAAAACGCTCAAAGACCTTTTTGGCTTCCTTAGCAACATCATGGAACTCTTTTAGTAAAGTTTCAAGGATAAATTCTCTCTTTCCAGCCTTCTTTTCTTATTTTAGTTTTAGGAACAAAATTTGCATCATGAGGTTAAGGCTAACAAACCTAGACTCCAACATATGAACTAAACAAGCTGCAGCAATTTCATAATTAGTAGCTAGTTCTGCTATAGATCTATCCTCAATATCTTCATAATTAGTAGCAATTTCATAAAGCTTGCTAACATGATTAAAGAACTCTTCAATATTTTCTTTCCCAATTATGGAGCCACTACCTATCGAAAGGTCATTTAGGGTGAACTTGGGGAACAACATGGTGAGCTAGATCAAGGCGACAACTAGAGTGGGAACTAATTTTTTTGTGATTTTTATAAGAGAAAGCAAACCAAACTAAACTATTTTTTTTGGATTTTTTTGATAAAAAGAGGCAAACAAAACCAAGCAAAAGAAACTAAGAAAACCAAAAACAAAGTAAAGGGAAAGGTTGAGAAGGACTCCCCTTGTGAAGACGTCCTTAGCCTCCCCGGCAATGGCGCCAGAAAGAGTTTGATGACGCGCACGGTGTTGTCGTGGGCGCTTTGTTGGAAGACCCCAAGAGCAAGGTATGATGAGCACAGTAGCAAGTTTTCCCTCATTAAGAAACCGAGGTTATCGAACCAGTAGGAGGAAGGAAACGACTCAAAGGTGTTGCTAGCAACTTGGAGACCTACACAAAACAAACTGAGGACTTCGCCCCAATGAACAATGAGGTTGTAAATCTCACCGGTTTGCTGTAACAAAGGATTGACTGTATGGTGTGGAAGGAAATAGTATCTTGGCAGAAAGTAAACAGTAACAGTGGAAGATGTATCAATGGTAAACATTGGACCAGGGTCCATAGTTAACTAGAGGTGTTCTCCTTAGATAAACAAACATGTCATGCTGGGTAAACAAATTACAGCAGGGCAAATGACAGGACTGAGCAAGGCATAACAATGCAATACTAGACATCAAGATCCTATGAGATTTGATTGGGCAATACAACAAGATACATAGACCACCATCCAACTGCATCTATGACTAGAAGTCCACCTTTGGGTTATCATCTGAACCCCCCCTAGTATTAAGTTGCAAGCAACAGACAACGGATTTAAGCAAAGTGTGTAAGGTAAACAATCCACTTGTTCCATGAACAAGAGACCGATGTTTTCTCCCTAGTAGCAACATCACATATACAACCTTAGAGATTGCTGTCACTTCCCTTAGATTAAATAGAGGCATGAACCCACTATCGAGCATAAATACCCCCTCTTGGAGTCACTAGCAACTACTTGGCCAAGATAGCTACTAACAATGGAGAGCATGCAAGATCACAAACAACATAGACATGATAGAATCAATAAGACAAAACCATTAATCAATCTGACATGGTAATCTCAATATCCATCGGATCCCCACAAACACAAAATGCATGATTACAAATATATGAGATCTTGATCATGAACGGAGCTCACAAGATCTAGACATGAAAGCACAAAGGAGGAGATACAACCATCTAGCTACTACATGGACCCGTAGTCCAAGGTGGAACTACTCACGCTTCATACCATAGGCTGGCATGATGAATAAGAATGCCTCTAGGATGATCTCCCCTCCGGCAGGGTGCCAGGAAGAGCTTCATATCCCCCGATCTAGGGACTATGGTGGCGGCGGCTACAGAAGGTTTAGTGGAATATTGATTGGGTACTTAGGGTTTAGGCATCGGGGGCTTCTTATAGGTGAAGAGGCGAGGCAGGAGGGCGGCCAGGGGGCCCACACCTTGCCTAGGCACGGCCCAGGGAGGGCCCGCGCCTGGGTGGTGCAGCCGCCCTGTGGCTCTCCTGTGTCTCTCTGATGACCCACAAGTGTAGGAGATCGCAACAGTCTTTGCGGGTAGTATTACTCTATTTATTGATTCGACACAAGGGGAGCCAAAGAATACTTGCAAGCCTTAACAAATGAGTTGTCAGTTCAGCTGCACGAGGAAATAGTTCTTGCTCACAGAAGTTTATCAGTAGCAACAGTCTGTAGTAGCAACAGCAAAGCAACAACAGTAGTAAACCATGAGAAATAGTAGCAGTAATGGTAGTAGTAGGATTCGAGTGTGGTAGGCATAGGGATGGATGGACGGGCTTTGCATGGACGAGTATAAACATGTAACTTCAAGATCTAGGGCATTGCAGATAAATAATAACAAGCATCCAAGTACTAAAAAATCCTAGGCATGTGCTCCAAATATAGTCATACGTGCTCGCAATGAGAACTTGCACAACATCTTCTGTCCAGCCAGCCCGTGGCAGCGGGGCCTCTAGGGAACTACTAGCAATTAAGGTGCTCTTTTTAATAGAGCATCGGATCAAAGCATTAACTCTCCGTGAACACATGTGATCCTCACTCCACAACCATCCCATCCGGTTGTCCCAATTATTGTCACTTTGGGGCCTTTGGATCCGGACAATGATATGTGTACACAACTTGCAGATAAGACCACAAACAATACTATCATAATGATTCAATAATGAGTTCAGATATGAGATCATGGAACTCGGGCCCTAGTGACAAGCATTAAGCACAACAAGTTGCAACAAAGTCAAATAGCACTAATAGAGACACTAGGCACTATGCCCTAACAGATCTTATTCTATTACATGATAGAACTCATCCAATCCCTACCATCCCCAAGCCTACAACGAGGGATTACTCACTCATGGATAAAGGGAAACATCGATGGTTGATGGAGAGGCGTTGGTGATGACGATGACAATGATCCTCTCCAAATTCCCCGTCCCGGCAGGGTGCCAGAATTGAGTTTCTAGATCTGAATCTTGGTTTCTGGTGGCGGCAGCAGAGCGAAACTCTTTCTGGAAAACTATCGAACTCCCCTTGATTTTTAGGTCGAGAGGCAACTTATAGGTGCAGAGGGAGGCCGAGGGGGTGCCTTGGGTGGCTACACTCCCCCTAGGCGCGGCCAGAGGTGGGCCCGCGCCTAAAAGGAGTGTGGGCCCCCCATGCCCCTTCTCCATCTCGTCTTTTGGCTCCGTGGGTCTTCTGGTGAAATATAATTTTTGGCATATTTTCCGGCATTTTTCCTGATAGTTGATTTTCTGCACAAAAACAAGACACCAAGGTAATTCTGCCGAAAACAACATCAGTCCGTGTTTGTATCCAAATCACACAAGTTTAGAGGAGAAAAAATAGCAAAAGTGTTCGGGAAAGTAGATACGTTTTGGACGTATCAACTCCTCCCAAGATTAGCTTATTGCTTGTCCTCAAGCAATTCAGTTGAAAACTGAGTGCGATCAAAGAATTTTCACGAACATATTTGCTTCATATGATGTATATATTCTCAGCACATGAGTAGATGCTTAAACCATTCATAATAAGAAGTATGCAACTAAGTCTACTCAATAGTCATTGCAAGCTATGAAGAGAAACCAACTCAATAATAATAAGTAGCATGAAACACAAACATAAGTAACATTGCAATGCTCATAGTAAGGTATGATAGAGTGGTATCTAGCTTGCCTTTGTTTGTAGAACACAATATAAATGCCAAGGCACCTCTGAAGTTCAAGTGAAGACTAGAAGTAAAGATATCAGAGATACAAGCATCAAAGTCATGACATAATTAACCAAGTTTTGGAACAAACACAAGAATGACAACTATGCTCTCAAGAAGGTGCTCATAGAATAAGTGGTGAATCAACAAGGTTGTGAAAAGGTTTTGAAAAGTTTGAAAGGCTTCCAAATGCTGAAAGGAAGTTACTCGCTAGCTTTGAGATCTCATTGCCCCTATCATAGGCATCTTCATGTGGTTAAGGTGAAAGTGAGGTCCAATCTGAGTTATATGCTTGACAGACCATAAACTAGAAATACCAAGTCCCTTGAGTACGAGGGCCGCTCCGCATGCTACTCAACTTTGGTTACATGCAAGTTCTTGTCATTGTAAATACATGCATATCATAGAGAACCACCAACGGGGTACCCCTTGCACATGATACATGAGCTATCCAGTGATCAAAATGACAAGGAAGCAAAAATGAGCATCTCAGCAATCTTTTTATTTATTATATGCATATCTTTTTATTGAGGATACTTCAAAGAATGCTCATTATGGTGATGCTGCAAGTTTCCACCATGATTAGGCTTGGCTTAGGCTAGCGGCCCAGGCATTTCTCTAACACAATGTATAGACTCCATGAACTCACAAGCTCCCCTTTTATTTCACATCGTCAACATCCGTAAACAAAAGAGCAAAGTATCAACTGGATAGGATATCCAAAAAGTGTTGAAAGTGTTCCCCATGACAACACGGTTCTGCTGACTCCCAGCATATAATTTGCAAGCATATAACTTTCATGGACAAGTCACAATGGTTCAGGATTATTAAGTGGAAGGAATAAAGTGTGCCATCAAGTTCGTGAGAGCTTTACTAACTAACTTTCTCAAAACAGACAAACATTTTATTTGGAAGAAAACAAGGCATATTGAATATGCAGTGAAATAGCAAACGATGCTAATAGGTAGGTATGATGGACACAGTTGGCAATATTGGTTTTGGGGAGTTGGAAGCATAGGTATAGCGCATACTCAGTGCAAGTGAAGGCTAGCAAAAGAGAGGGAGCAACAACCGAGAGAGCAATAATTGTCATAATCATGCTTGCAACAAAATAGGACTAACTATGGCATGAAAGTGATACTAGAACTTCGAGGCAAAATAAATCGTCAAGGCTTACTGACTGTTGTTTAGTCATATGCATGCGTGAGCATGTACCAAGTCGATTCACATAAACTTCCAAAGGAGGATACCACAATATCATACCAAAATATGAATAAAACATTGTAAGCAAACATTCATATGACATGCTACAAACTATTAGCAAGCTGGAGCTAATCATAGACAAGCAAGAACTACTAAGCATCCATCAGTAATACACTCCTTACAATGAACAGACTAAGAATGATCACAATGATGAGTATATGTACAAAAATGAAACAAATAGAGTTCATTACCAGCCTCTTACCACACCTCGAGTTGTCTTAATCTTCATTATTGCCCTTCACTTGTGTGACTTGAATAATAACATGAAACCAAAATCCACTTAGGACGGCTGAACCCTGCAAAGAACTCACAAAACCAAACAAGAACAACACATATTTTTGGTGATTTCGATTTTTCAAACAAGCCAACAAAGCAAAAACAAGAAAAGCAAAAACAAACCAAAAACAAAAACTAAGACGCTGCATGGACAACACAACTATGCATGAAACAATAAAAACGAAGTGTCTAGAAAGACCTGAGATTTTTATTGATGAAGAAGGGTATGCCTTGGGCAACCCCAAGCTTTGACGCTTGTACCTCTTAAATATTTCTTGGGGTGACACATGGTGCCCCCCAAGCTTGAGCTTTTGTCCATTCTTCATCTCATTACATCATTCTCTCACTACACCTGAAATGTTTCCTTCATACAAAACTTCACACAATCTTCATTAGCAACATTAGTTTATTCAAAAGATATTAGACCTCTGGCAAAGCTTTGTAACATCAAGTCTTTTCACTAAAAACACAAGCTACTGAAGCAACTCCTTAAAAAAGCTCAATTCACCTATAGAGAACTCAAAAAAGGAATCAATAAGAAGCAAATGCAAATAATGGCAGAAATCTGTCAAAACAGACCAGCAGGCCGAAACCGATTTTTTCAAAACTATTGTTTTCCTCAAATAAAAAAGTGTTGAACTAATGAAAGTTAGATAACATACTGGGGGATTTATTTGTAAATTTACAGCTCAATCCGACTTAGAGAGACTCCTCACGATTTTTTATGGTGGGGGACAAAAATCTGTTTCAGGAGAGCAACTCCCCAAATCTTACTTCCCTCTCATTAGAGGCCATTCTTGGCACAAAAGCAAACCAAAAAGGATAAGGAGAGGTCATTACTGAAGTAATAACTTCCAAGACTCGAGGAAACTCTTGGGTTATCTCCCAACAAGTACTTTTCTTTAACACCTTTAAGTTAGGCACGACGAATTGCAAAGATTGGAAAGAAGAAAATAAAAGTGAGCAAGTATAACCACATTCAAAACATTATTTTGTTCACTAAAATACTTTTGTTAACAAGGTTGATCAAGTCTTGTTACCAAAACAATCTTATATGAAACAAAACTTTGCATTCCACGAGGTGATTAGGTTACCTCATACCTGATAGCTATGGTCCCAATCATAATAGTTTCAAAATTTTATTGTGGAATGGGACAATATATTTCTCCAACCTTGATGCTCTCAATATTTTCAATGGAATTCAGGCAATAGATTTTAACAACCTTCTTTGGGAAATAAACAGTATGCTCTTTGTCATCAATATTGAATGTTACTTTTCCTTGATTACAATTAATGACAGCACCTGCAGTATTAATAAAAGGTCTCCCAAGAATAATAGACATATTATCATATATAGGCATTTCAAGCACAACAAAATCAATTAAAACCAAGCAATTATGAGCCACTTGCACAGGAACATCCTCATATATACCAATAGGAATAGTAGTTGAATTATCAGCCATTTGCAAAGATATATCAGTGGGTATCAACTTTTCCAGCTGGAGTCTCTTGTAGAGAGAAAAATGCATAACACTAACTCCAACCAAATCACATAAAGCAGTTCTAACATAATTGTTCTTAATAGAGCTAGGAATAGTTGGTATACCTGGATCACCAAGTTTCTTTGGAACCTTACCATTGAAGGAGTAATTAGCAAGCAAATTGGAAATTTCCTTATTAGGAATCTTCCTTTTATTAGACACAATATCCTTCATATACTCTGAATAAGGAGGCAATTTAATAGCATCAGTCAAAGGAATTTGCAAAAATAACGGTTTCATCCACTCACAAAACTTGTTGTAGTGTTCTTCCTCCTTTGACTTGTGTTTCTTACCTGGAAAAGGCATAGGTTTCTTGTAACATCCCAGCATTTAGGAACCAACGAAGGGTAGATTTAGGAATCTATGAAATTTCATGCATTCATCTGTAAAAATGTGGGTAAATTTTTTGACAAATAAAAAACCTAAAGAGATCAAAGTTTCTTTCATGCTTTGAGATTAGGTATAGTCTTGAAGGATGATTGTTATAGACTTTGATATGATCTTTGTGGATTTGTGTGTTTTGGGAAATGAAATTTGAATTTAAATTTGAATGTTGGAATTATAATGTAGAAGAATTTAGAATTAGGTTTGAGTGATTTGATTTAATCAAGAGGTGATAATTAGTAACTCAAACTTTAAATAAATAACATAATCAATAAAAATAAATATTTATTCCATAATTTTATTCAATAAATAAGTTACAAAAATGTAACTTATGAAAATATTCAACAATCTTTACAATAGAAATTAAATAAAAGAATAATCTTTATATATTGAGTAATAGTACAATCTTTATTACAAAAGAATAAAATAAAAAGATTACAATAGAATAAAATAAAGATTACAAAATAATAAAAGAAATATTACAAGTGACTAATCTATAAAGAAAAAGAAAACCTAAACTAAAGTCTTGATCTTCAAGTCTGGTACCTGCAAAACAAACACAAACAAAAAGAGAGAAAGTTAAGGTTAAAAATGTTTTACTCTCAGAATTGACAGTGAAGTGCACTGTTCAAAGTTCATCATTGAGTAATCTTTTAAAGGGGCAAATTTCACCAATATGAAAGAACTGAATCTTTCATAATTTAAGCCAGAAGTCAAATAACTCCAAACAGCAAGGAGGGGCAAGTTTCACCAAATCAGTAAGTGTAACTAGATAAAAGTAACTTCCATATCCAGAGCATATCCACATGATGCAGCAGACACATAGGCAGCACACACACCAAACTGCATGGTGTGTGATGTCAGCACAGCAGCAACAATCACACACACACAAAACTATCAGCACAGCCGTGGGAAGCCACACCACACCATTTCCTTGTTCATACACACCAAGAACATTCAGCTTAGCAAAGCCAAACCAGATCACACCAACCAAACCCTGGATCACATCACCAAAATGGTGACATAAGGAGGAGGTAGATCAGGTGGATCGCAAGATCAAGATCAAGCCACCAGGACCAGGAGGTGAAGAGCTAGATCAAGGACAAGCCTAGGAGCTGGAAGTATCAGGAGGAGCACCAGATCAAGCTAGATACACAACCACAAGATCCACAACTTGCAACCCCAACAACACCCAAGTGTGGTGAGTATCATAACACAACCATTTATTCTGTTCATCTTAAGTCAAACAGAAAAGCATGTGATGTTTTACAAATTAAACCTCTCAGTGATCACCCAAGTGGGGTGAACCTATCATAGAGGAAATTTGAAATATAAAGGATAGTAGTAATCTCTACCAAATCCACCAGGACCTCAGACCAGCATCATAGGTCCTGGTGATCATAAACAACTCATATATTCCAAAATGTTCTCAAATAGCTTATAAAATTTGGGCACATATCATGATGGAGTAGCACCTCAGATTTTATAAACTATATGCACCAACATTAAGCTACAAGCAAACCAATCATTTTAGCCCACTAGGATCCAAGGTTCAGTAAACAACTTTAATACTTAATCATATCTATGAGGGACAGTAGGATAGGAATTTAATTCCTAAGCCTTAGACCAGCATCATAGGCATTGATCTTTTAAACAAAGAAGCTTACAATTTATCTTTAATAGACATCCAATCTTAAGCACTGCTATAGTAAAGCCCAGCAATAGAATCACCACTTGTGTGCCATCCTAGGATGGTGTCACAAGAACCAATTCTAAAACAATCCAACAATCATTGAGCTTTCATAAATAAACCAATAAAATAATAACTATCATTTTCCTGGAAAGAATACCCAGGAATCAGGATCAGGTTTATATGTGCAAAGTGTTACTGTAAGAAACTAAGTAACTTCAATCTGCACATCTCCACTGACAGTGCTACTATCAGTACTGGAGTACTAACAATAGAGAAACTTACTAAGCATCAACCTAACCAACCAGGTTTCACAGTTATACCATCATCTTAACCAAGCTTTATCACCAGTTAAAGGCAACACTACTGAACCACCAGCATCAAATCAAGAATATCATCAGGTAATCAAAACATGACAGAAAGCACTAAAGTGCAGTGAGCACAATCTTCACTAGGCATCACTACCAAATCGAACCAACATCTTACAAGCACAAAGAGGGATGAATCCTAGAACCAGGGAAGAACCCTAGAACAAATATGAACCCTAATGAGGGATGGCCACTAGTTACACACATATGAACTCAGAGGAAGTAGAGGCACGGGTGAGAACCCAAGGACCAACTCACCTGTGGTCCTCGCTGTAGATTAGAAGAGGAAGCAGAGGGTCGTCGACGAACAAGGCGGCACGGGGATCACACCAAGGGGGCGCTGCGACCCACACCATGCTGAGGTGGCGACCACAACCATGCCTGGAGGCGATGAGCACCACCACAGCACACGACAGCAGCGGCGGCGACAGCACCAGCACCACCCCAAACCCTAGGGTTCGGGATGGAGCCAGTCTGGCCACAGGAGGGCTCTAGGTCCAAATCGAATTGGACAGGAGGGTAGAGCGGGGCCTACAACCTCGTCCCGCAACACGACAGCGGCCAGGGAGGTCCACGGCGGCATGAATCGCCAGCAGTGACACCGCTGACCACGGGGTCGAGGTAGGAGAAGAAGAGAGGTGAGCTCGAGAGAGAGACAGAGAGAGTTGGGTTGGTTGGGCCGAGAACCCTTCGGGTTGACGTTTTGACTCTGCCCTACAAGGCCACAAGGGCCCAATAAACCCAAAAGTGATCCCAAATCACTTAGAGCCTCTCTTAATAAATGGAAAATACCAAAATGCCCCCTGAATTCAAATTAATCCTAGAGAATAAAATAAAAATCCAAAAATTATAAATAAATATTTTTGGATTCACAATAATCCAAACTATCCAAATAAATTAAGAAATAAAATTTTAGACATATAAATTTTATTAAGAATTTTGTGCTATATTTATTCCTTTTGGAAATTTACAAAATTATTGAAAGATGATAAAAATAAATAAAAATCACTTTCATTATATATTAATATTGTAGTATTTTAGAAAAATACTAAACAAATATTGGATATCAATTTTTGGTATTTAAATGATAATTCTTAAAAGAATTATTAAATAAATAAAATTCAAATAAAATGAAATAAAACAAAAAGAATACAATATTCAATAAATATTAAAAAAAATATTTATAAATTCTTTATTATTAAAAAGAATTTTTATAATTTAAATAAATGGGGGATAATACATATAAAGCTAAATAATGCATTACATTACTTTGCATAAACATTTTGCTTCTTGAAATATTGTCCTTACCGGGCAATAATGATGTTTATGTAGACATAGAAGCTCAAGGTCCAGTGCAAGCATCAGACTTCACTACCTTGCCATCACAAGGTAAGTTCATCACTTGCTCATATCCTTTGAAGAGTCTTTATCAAAGTATTTGCAAATTGTGTGTTATCATATATACTCCAAAGAAAGAAAATATTATTTTCACAAATAAAGAAATCTTAGATATCATCCTAAGTGATGATATAATGGAGCAATAGAACTTAGGGTTCTATTTGCAACAATGATGATCAATTAGGGACTTAATAACCCATGACATCAGTGATTCTAGCGCCGTATATCATGCGTTAGCCATGAGATTTGGAATAGGACAGAGAATTCAGTTGTATCTTCTTCCTCTCGCATGTAGCCAGATGTGCAGGTCGTGGCTATTATCCTCGTAGCGTGCATATTAATTGGTAATTTTTAGAGGATATGCAGCACATGGGTGGGAACCCTCAACGTCCCATGATAGTTCTGGCATCTAACGGTTTGTACAAACCATTGTCGTAATTCCATATGTGGGAATGGTGTACACCAAGGAGGCATGCGAGGTCGCGAAGGGGGCAGTGATTGGCTTGGACCAACTACTGGGCCCCATATCATGGAATTGTGGATAGGAAAGTACGCCCGGTTGTGCAACAAGGAGTTGATCTCTCATGGGTAAAGTAACGCACCTTTGCAGAGTGTAAGAGTCGTAACTTGTTACTCCCTGTTCCGGGAAGGAGCTACGAACGCGGCAGGAAAGGAACTCCATGAAAGTTCTAGTCAACCTGTGAAGGCTGATGGTCATAGATTTTCATAATAAAATCAACCTTTGAAGAAAAATTTACAAAAACTACATAGTGCCAAGGACTTATAGTCTGAGGTGGTAGTTAGAGCATCAAACTTCCCACCTTGCATATAATGAACTTGTTGGGTAACGCTGTTACTCACCCTTTCCTTTGATCCCTTTCTTAGACTCTGAGGATCCCGAAGACACGCCAATGTATGCAGCCGAATGCCAAGAAGATGTGCTCTACGAGGAGCCTGACCTGTCAGGAGGTGTTGAAGGAGTGGATTACGAAATCCGCTATGGTGTCGATGATAACAAGTCCAACTGAGTATCCTAGTTAGTAGTAACCGATGGAGCCGAGCAGCATGAACTCTATAGAATAAGCTGCTGAGCTCAACTCCCAATTGGAGTTGCTACTTTTAAATTCCGCTGAAACACTTTATATTTTGGTTTGTAAGTTGAATCCTTTTGAAGTCTCGAACTTCTGGTATTGTAATAATAATAGTGTTTGAATGTTTGTAATATGGACCCGCAATGTTTCTGTTGTACCACTCTGAGGGATGTGATATTTACAGAACGGTGTTCTGTGGATGTCATGTCAACGAATATAGTGTCCTACACATGCAGTGGTATGCTGGGTCACCGCAGTTGGTATCAGAGCAAATTTCTTTGACCTTAGGTTGGAAACCTAGTAAGGGTATTACCTGTAGGAGAGTGTTGCAATGATAATCTCTAAAACAAATATAATGGGTATTCAAATGAGAATATTCCGTTATATGTTTTAGTGCGATAATTCTTAGTTATGATGCAATATATTATTGGTTACTAATAAAAAATATTTTCCTGATATACAGAGCTATGGCACCAAAGTTTTTAGAACAGACTTTGGTAAGGAAAGAGGAGACTCTTGATTATTATCAAGGATCATTCACAGACCAACTTCGTCAAATTTTAAAGATTTTTAGTTGTCCAACTAGAATTCCAGTGAACTCCATAACCTATTATGATGGTCGAATGTTATCCAAGTATCGTGTGAGTATCCAACTCCTAGAGGAGCTTGGATTATATCACGATCTACCTATAGGTGAAGGTAGGAGTCACTTAGCAGCCTATCATGTTGCTGTTGTGGAGGCGATAGCTAATATCCGGGAGCATAAAGCCAAGGAGTTAGAAGGTAGCACATTTTCTATGATACTTCATGATTCTACATACTCGGAGCCTATACCGGATCATCTTACTTTAGTTAAGAAGCATCCTAAGTTAGCTTCCAAGTTTATGGATAGATACCGAATACTCGTTGCGTCTTTTTATAAGACACATCAAGTGATTGTCGAAGATAAAAATGACATGTTAGAGGATCTAACTGATCTGGAAAGGAGGAAGCAGTTAGCATTCCAGTTGGAGAACGAAGCAAGTAGTAGTGCAAAACCTATCTTTAAGGATATACCTATAGATCCTGAATCTTTTACACCATATCCTTATTCACCAAGTCCTGAACCTATACATGATCCTACTATGGATATGAGGTATGCAGTACCACAAGGTTCAGAGGATGGTTCTAATTCAGAACTTCCTATTGAGGATTCTGATGGTTGGAGAAGGGGATCATATGAAGGATCTCATGAACACCAGATGTCCACAGATGGTTCTGACAGAAATGTTGGACAATCTAGCTGGATGGATGCAAGAATTAACCCTAGTAACAGTAGTAGAAATGCCATGTCGATAGATAATCAGGATGAAGAAGAAGATCCTGAGGAGAGAGTGTTTGAATCATCAACATCTTCTCCAAACCCAGGGAATATACATTATCCGGTGTTTAACTATCTTGCCCAAAGGAGCACTTGGGGACCAGCAGGATCTGCGTATTCTGTTGACAACTCAAGGAATGAATCTCAGGAGATGCAAGTGGGAGATAATGTTGAATATGTTTCTAAAGACTTATCAGCTGAGCTGGAGGGAGTCAATGCGCTCAAGTTGAGTAATGACTCAAGTCCTGACACTTCAGATACTGAGTACGTTCCTTCTGGAAGGCCATTTGTTCCACAAACTGTGCGAAGAACATCACATCATCACGGTTGGACATCAGGCATGTATGATGAGCGTAGTTACTACTAGAAGTAGGCAACTATATAGAGGTATCGAGTACTGTGTATTGTAATTCGAAAAATAAGATCGTGTTGTAATTATACCTATATGGTATATGTTGTAATGACTTTGTATTATTATGATATTGTAATGTATAATATGTGAAATGCATATTTGGATTTTATTTGGACCTTCATTATGTGACTAGTTCTATGCGTAAAGTCGAGATCAGAACACATGTGCATGATGTAATTATGAGTATTCGCTTTATGTTGCAGGACTAGGGGGTCATGTATACGGGTTTAGAGACCGAATCTGAGTAGCAGCGGATGGAACGTGAGGCCAAGGAGAAGGCCAATGCAGATGCAGCAAATCAGGGAGCATTACCACCACCACCAATGAGGCCGTTAATGGAGCAGAACTTTATGCAGTGTATGCAAATGATGCAAGAGACCCAGAACAAGTTCATGGAGGAGTTGCTAGGACGATCAAATCAGAGGGCACCTGAAGGTGGAGGAGTAAGTCTTTCTGACTTCCAGAATGCAAGGCCGTTACCTTTTGCATCAGCCCCTGAACCAATGGATGCAGAAGATTGGTTAGCAGATACAAAAAGAAAGATAAAGACTATAGGTTGCAATGATGAGGAGAAATTGAGGTATGCAACTCATCTTCTGACTGGACCTGCAACATCCTGATGGGAGAATGAGTTGGCCATGCAACAGCCAGGAAGGGAGTACACCTGGGAAGAGTTCAAGCAGAAATTCCGTGAATATCATGTTCTGGAAAGTGTTATGGAGTTGAAGTGGAGAGAATTTGAGGAGCTTCAGCAGGGATATACTAGTGTCATGAAGTATATCTGGGAGTTTAGTCAACTGTCTCGTTATGCTGAGGAGGATGTTAACACAGAAGAGAAGCGAAGAAGCGTTTTCTACGTGGGTTAAATCCATTTGTGAGGATGCGGTTGAGGTTGGCTAATAAGCAAACTTATCAGCAGTTGCTAGATGCAGCTATCACTTTTGAAGATGACTACAAGAATGTCCAAGAGGATAGGAGGAAGAGAGCCAAGAAGGAAACCAAGAGAATTCAGGCAAGCAAACCAAAACCCAATCTGGAGTTCAAACCTCGGAACAAGGCCTATGGTAACAATAACAATAACAAGGGCAATGGTGGCAATCAAGCAAATCCTAGGAGGAATGTTATTTGTAACAACTGTGGAATTCCGGGGCATTTCCAGAGGGAATGCAAAAAGGCTGTAGTGATCTATTACGGTTGTGGTCAGAAGGGGCATATCAAGCCTGATTGTCCGAGCAAACCACCAGGAGGTTGGCCTACCAAGGGAGGAGGACAAGCCAGTGGAGGAAATGGACAGCCCAATCGAGGAGGAAATAATGTCAAGAACAACAATGGCAAGAGGAACAGACCTACCGGGAAGCTGAATTGTGCAACCCTAGAGGAGGTGGATAATTTGGAGCATGCAGTGATAGGTACGCTCAATATCCTTACCAATCCCGGCAAAGTTCTATTTGATACTGGTGTAACTACTTCATTCATTTCTAAAGAATTTTGTGATAAATTCGGGATTAGAAGGGCAACGTTAGAAAAACCCTATGACCCTAGTTACAGTAGGGGGAAATGTGATTGTATGCCACATTAAACAAGATTAGGTTATCTCGATCTGTGGTTGTACATACTTTGCAGACCTTTATGTGATTCCTTTGAAGGGGATTGTAGTAGTGCTGGGGATGGACTGGATGATGGAACATGGGGCTCAGATAAATTGTGAGGAGAAAACTGTCTCAATCAAAACTCCAAGTGGAGCAAGGATAGTTTACCAAGCAAATAAGCACAGTCATATCATGGTGGATCTGTAGTTGAACTCGATGAAAGAGGTCAAATTGGCAGATATTCCTATAGTAAATGAATTTCCAGATGTTTTTCCAGCAGAGCTACCTGGAATGCCACCAGATCGGGAGATAGAGTTCACTATTGATCTAATTCCTGGTACAGCACCAATAGCTCAAGCACCATATAATATGGGACCAAAAGAATTAAAAGAACTCAAAGAGCAAATTGATGAGTTATCCAGAAAAGGGTTTATCTAGGAAAATATATCCCCATGGGGAACACCAGTAATCTTTGTGGATAAGAGGGATGGTGGAAGAAGGATGTGTGGAGATTATAGAAATCTGAACAACGTTACTATCAAGAATAAGTATCCTTTTCCAAGGATTCAAGATTTGTTTCATCAAGTGAAAGGAGCCGGAGTATTTTCAAAGATCGACCTAAGATCTGGATACCATCAAATAAAAATCATGCCTGAAGATGTTCCAAAGACAGCATTTGTCTCAAGATATGGACACCATGAGTATCTGGTAGTACCATTTGGTTTGACCAATGCACCAGCAATATTCATGAATCTGATGAACAAAATCTTCATGCCATATTTGGATAAGTTCGTCATAGTCTTCATTGATGATATCCTGATATATACCAAGGATAAGGAAGAGCATGTTGATCATTTGAGAATAGCATTGCGGACTCTAAGGGAACATAAACTTTATGCTAAGTTAAGTAAGTGTGAATTTTGGCTAGATGAGGTAGAATTCCTCGGCCATGTGATCAGTAAAGATGGAATTGCTATAAATCCATCTAAAGTTTAGTCAGTACTAGAGTGGACTGCACCAACCAATGTGAAACAAATTCGAGGTTTCTTGGGGATGGCTGGTTATTATCGGAGATTCATTGAAGGTTTCTCCAAAATATCTGTACCAATGACCAAATTGTTAAGAAAGAATACACCATTCATTTGGGATGAAAAGTGTGAAGCAAGTTTTCAGGAGTTGAAGACCAGATTAACCACAACTCCAATCTTAGCAGTTCCAGAAACAGGGAAAGACTTTACAATATATTGTGATGCATCTAAAGAAGGCTTGGGTTGTGTGTTAATGCAAGATTGGAAAGTGATTGCTTATGGTTCAAGGCAACTAAAACCACATGAAGTCAACTATCCAACTCATGATTTAGAGTTAGCAGCAGTAGTCTTTGTGCTGAAAGGATGGAGGCATTTTCTTTATGGAGCCAGATGTGAGTTATACACTGACCATAAGAGTCTTAAATATTTCTTCACCCAAAAGGAGTTAAATATGAGACAGAAGCATTGGTTGCAACTAATCAAATATTATGATTTAGCAATCAACTATACTCCAAGGAAAGCAAATGTTGTAGCTGATGCTTTAAGCAGAAAGAGTGCAGACATTCAGCCTAGCAATCGGGAGCTAGCAAAAGAGTTACAGATGGACTTGGAAAGATTAAAGCTTCAATTCATTAGAACGGAGTTTCTTGGAGGATTAGCCACTATGCAGGTAGTTGCAGAGCAGGATAGTGATCTTAAGCACGAAATTTTTAGACATCAAGCAAAAGATCCTTTTATTGCTGAGGAAATTCGGAGGATGTCTCAAGGGCAAAAATCAGTTTTTCACCTTGGAGATTATGAGTCTTTGTGGTTCCAAAATCGTCTTTGTGTTCCATATGTGACTGAGATTGGAGATGTCATACTTGAAACACCATATTCTATACATCTAGGAAGTACTAAGATGTATATGGACTTGAAAGAACTATTCTGGTGGAATAACATGAAAAGGGACATTGCTAAATATGTATCAGAATGCCATACTTGCCAAAGGGTGAAGGCTGAACATCAAAGTCCAGCAGGACCATTGCAACCTTTGGAAATTCCCGAATGGAAGTGGGAGGAAATAGGTATGGACTTCATCACAGGATTGCCCATGACATCTAAAAGGAAGGATATGATATGGGTAATTGTGGATAGACTCACTAAAAGTGCACATTTTATTCCGGTAAATTAGAAAGATAATGTCGATAAGTTAGTAGAAGTTTACATTAAAGAGATAGTAAGTAAGCATGGAGTGCCCAAAAATATCGTAACTGATAGGGGATCAGTGTTTACTTCAGCATTTTGGCCAGGGAGGTCCATGGCGGCTGAATCGCCGGCGGTGACACCGCTGACCACGGGGTCAGGGGAGGAGAAGAAGAGAGGTGAGCTCAAGAGAGATACAAAGAGAATTGGGCTGGTTGGGCCGAGAACCCTTCGGGGTGACGTTTTGACTCTGCCCTACTGGGACACAAGGGCCCAATAAACCCAAACAGTTAGCCCAAATCACTTAGAGCCTGTTTTAATAAATGGAAAAAGACCAAAATTCCCCTGAATTTAAATAAATTCTAGAGAATAAAATAAAATTCCAAAAATTATAAATAAAATATTTTTGGATTCACAATAATCCAAACTATCCAAATAAATTAAGAAATAAAATTTTAGACAAATAAATTTTATTAAGAATTTTGTGCTATATTTATTTCTTTTGGAAATTTACAAAATTATTGAAAGATGATAAAAATAAATAAAAATCACTTTCATTATATATTAATTTTGTAGTATTTTAGAAAAATGCTAAACAAATATTGGATATCAATTTTTGGTATATAAATGATAATTATTAAAAGAATTATTAATAAATAAAATTCAAATAAAATGAAATAAAACAAAAATAATACAATATTCAATAAATATTAAAAAAAAATCATTTATAAATTCTTTATTATTAAAAAGAATTTTTATAATTTAAATAAATGGGGGAGAATACATATAAAGCTAAATAATGCATTACATTACTTTGCATAAACATTTTGCTTCTTTAAATATTGTCCTTACCGGGCAATAATGATGTTTTTGTAGACATAGAAGCTCAAGGTCCAGTGCAAGCATCAGACTTCACTACCTTGCCATCACAAGGCAAGTTCATCACTTGCTCATATCCTTTGAAGAGTCTTTATCAAAGTATTTGCAAATTGTGTGTTATCATATATACTCCAAAGAAAGAAAATATTATTTTCACAAATAAAGAAATCTTAGATATCATCCTAATGGAGCAATAGAAGTTAGGGTTATATTTGCAACAATGATGATCAATTAGGGACTTAATAACCCATGACATCAGTGATTCTAGCGCCGTATATCACGCGTTAGCCATGAAATTTGGAATAGGACAGAGAAGTCAGTTGTATCTTCTTCCTCTCGCATGTAGCCGGATGTGCAGGTCGTGGCTGTTATCCTCGTAGTGTGCATATTAATTGGTAATTCGTAGAGGATATGCAGCACATGGGTGGGAACCCTCAACGTCCCATGATAGTTCTAGCATCTAACGGTTTGTACAAACCATTGTCGTAATTCAATATGTGGGAATGGTGTACACCAAGGAGGCATGCGAGGTCGCGAAGGGGGCAGTGATTGGCTTGGACCAACTACTGGGCCCCATATCATGGAATTGTGGACAGGAAAGTACATCCGGTTGTGCAACAAGGAGTTGATCTCTCATGGGTAAAGTAATGCACCTCTGCAAAGTGTAAGAATTGTAACTTGTTACTCCCTGTTCCGGGAAGGATCTACGAACACGGCAGGAAAATAACTCCATGAAAGTTCTAGTCAACCTGTGAAGGCTGATGGTCATAGATTTTCATAATAAAATCAATCTTTGAAGAAAGATTTACAAAAATTGCATAGTGCCAAGGACTTATAGTCCGAGGTGGTAGTTAGAGCATCAAACTTCCCACCTTGCATATAATGAACTTGTTGGGTAACACTGTTACTCACCCTTTCCTTTGATCCCTTTCTTAGACTCTGAGGACCCCAAAGACACGCCAATGTATACAGTCGAATGCCAAGATGTGTTCTACGAGGAGCCTGACCTGTCAGGAGGTGTTGAAGGAGTGGACTACGAAATCCGCTATGGTGTCGATGATAACAAGTCCAACTAAGTATCCTAGTTAGTAGTAACTGATGGAGTCGAGCAGCATGAACTCTATAGAATAAGCTGCTGAGCTCAACTCCTAGTTGGAGTTGCTACTTTTAAATTCTGCTGAAACACTTTATATTTTGGTTTGTAAGTTGAATCCTTTAGAATTCTCGAACTTCTGGTATTGTAATAATAATAATGTGTGAATGTTTGTAATATGGACCCGCAATGTTTCTGTTGTACCACTCTGAGGGATGTGATATTTATAGAACGGTGTTCTGTGGATGTCATGTCAACGACTATAGTGTAATACACATGCAGTGGTATGCTGGGTCACCGCATTTCTGCACCCAAGGTTCTCTCTCTTTACCATGTTTATTAGCAATAAAATCTTCCTTAGTGTACCTGGTGTTCTTAGTGTGCTTCTCAGGTTCTTCCTCAACTTCCTCCTTATCAGGAGCATCATTTTTATCATTACCACTCTCAGTTTCAGCATCAGAGACAGATATACTATTAGGATCCACAGCAGGTTCAAGCGGTTCCTCAACTACCTTATGTTTCTTTTTCTTTCTCTTACAAGGACTACCACTACTTTCACCTTGTTGAGAATCCTGCTCAATTCTTTTAGGGTGTCCTTCAGGATATAAAGGGTCTTGAGTAGCTGTACCACTCCTAGTTCTAATTCCATAAGCATGTTTATCTCCTGAGGCATTAACTAGCATATCTTTTTGTACCTTAGCAAGTTGATCAAGTTGGGTTTGAACCATTTGAAAGTGTTTACAAAGCATTTTAATATCATTAGAAGTTCTTTCCACAATATCTTTCAACTCATTAATATCTCTAGAGTTTTCCAATAAATGATTCTGAACTTGTTTATTAAAATGACCTTGTTTAACAATAAAAACGTCAAGTTCCTCCAAACATTGATCAGGAGGCTTACCATAAGGAATATCACCTTCATCAAAGTGTTGGAGAGAGTGTACCTCAATAGTAGATGAGTGGGGAATTGACTTACATAATTCTTATATAGGAGGTAGATTCTTCACATCTTCAGCTCTAATACCTTTCTCCTTTAGACACTTCTTAGCTTTCTTCATCACTTCATCATTTAATGCAATAACTCCCCTATTCTTTGGTGTTGGTGTTGGAACTAGTTCAGGAGTAACTGGTTCAGGAGTAATAGGCTCAGGTGTATTTAGCTCAGTTGAAGTCCAATCATTAAAATTCTTGCTTATCTTAGCCATTAATTCTTCAGCATATGTAGGAGTTCTTTTCCTGAAAACACAATCAGCAAAGCTATCTAGGTAGGTCCTAGAATCATCAGTTAGTCCATTATAATAAATATCAAGAAGTTCATTCTTAGGTAATGTACATCCAGGATGTGCATGAATTAAGGCACAGAACCTTGTCCATGACTCAGGCAATTTCTCTTCTTCTCCGTGTTTAAAATCAAAAAGTCTCTGCAAAGCAGCATGTCTAGCACTGGGAGGAAAATATTTCTAGAAGAAAGAAGCAATCAGGGCTATCAATGGAACCAGGAGGTAATCTATTAAACCAAGCCCTAGCTTCTCCTTTTAGTGAAAAAGGGAAGATCTTAGCGACAAAGTACTTGTGCATCTTAAAATCATCAGAGAATAAAGCACTCATAGTAGAAAGCTCATTCATATGAGCCACAACACTCTCATTTTCAGTCCCAGAAAAAGGTTCTTTCTCAACAATATCTAAATAAGATAAATCAAGAGAGAAATCATAGTCTTCATCTTTAATATCTATAGGAGAGGTGAAAAACTTAGGATCAGAGGACAGTTTAGGCATAATAGTACATCTAGCAAGGGGACTCTTAATAGCACTAGTACCATGTGTGTTTTGACACTCTTCAAACAATTCATCAGTGAACTCAATGTAACCATCATTAATATCATAACTCTCACTAGGCTTAGGTGAGCTAACAGGTGTAATAGTGTCTTCACTAGGAGTTTCAGTATTTCCTAGACTATCCATAGTAGCATCTAGGAAAGGACCTATTGAACCACTCGCATCAAGCACAGTAGAAGTAACATCATGAGCATCAAAAGCAGTTTCAGATTTAGCAGTAGTAGCAGTGTGTAGCATGAGTATGTGGTGGTGGTGTGACAAGCTTACTTATAACAGACGGTGAATCAAGAGCAACAGAGGTGTTTAGGACTGTACCTCTTCTTGTAGTGGATAGTAAAATAGGAAACTTTCCATCACGAGGCTTCCCCATGGTGAAAGGAGTAGCAATGAACAATAATAGATCCAAGTGAACTTACAAATAAAGCTATGCCCCCCGGCAACGACGCTAGAAAATAGTCTTGATGACCCACAAGTGTAGGGGATCGCAACAGTCTTCGCGGGTAGTATTACCCAATTTATTGATTCGACGCAAGGGGAGCCAAACAATACTTGCAATCCTTAACAACTGAGTTGTCAGTTCAGCTGCACCTGAAAATAGTTCTTGCTCAGAGAAGTTTATCAGTAGCAACAGTCTATAATAGCAACAGCAGTAGTAAAACATGAGCAATAGTAGCAGTAACGGTAACAGTAGGATTCGAGTGCGGTAGGCATAGGGATGGATGGACGGGCGTTGCATGGACGAGTCTAAACATGTAACTTCAAGATCTAGGGCATTGTAGATAAATAATAACAAGCATCCAAGTACTAAACAATCCTAGGCATGTGCTCCAAATATAGTTATACGTGCTCGCAATGAGAACTTGCACAACATCTTCTGTCCAGCCAGCCCGTGGCAGCGGGGCCTCTAGGGAACTATTGGAAATTAAGGTGCTCCTTTTAATAGAGCATCAGAGCAAAGCATTAACACTCCGTGAACACATGTGATCCTCACACCACAGCCATCCCCTCCAGTTGTCCCAATTATTGTCACTTTGGGGCCTTTGGATCTGGACAATGATATGTGTACACAACTTGCAGATAAGACCACAAACAATACTATCATATTGATTCAATAATAAGTTTAGATCTGAAATCATGGCACTCGGGCCCTAGTGACAAGCATTAAGCACAACAAGTTGCAACAAAGTCAAATAGCACTAATAGAGACACTAGGCACTATGCCCTAACAGATCTTATTCGATTACATAATAGAACTCATCCAATCCCTACCATCCCCAAGCCTACAGCGGGGGATTACTCACTCATGGATGAGGGAAATATCGATGGTTGATGGAGAGGCGTTGGTGATGATGATGGCGATGATCCTCTCCAAATTCCCCTGTAACATCCCTAAAATCATGTTTTCAAAGATTTCATATCATGCATGCATGCACATCATTTAGGGATCAAATTCAAACTCATTTGGAAGAAACAGAAACTTGAGAGCTATGATTTTATGTGAGCAAACACTAATCAAATGTCACTCTCAAATGAGAGTATAATTGTTTTAAAACCAAGACTTGTTGATCTCAGATTGTTTTGCTTGAATACTAGTGCTTAAACCAAAAATTTACAAAACAAATATGGTTTAAAACCATTTTCAAAACTTATTCAAATCAAGTGCTACGACACTGTTTATTTTGTTTAATCAAAGGGACCAAGTTAGTACAGAGAGACCACATGTTTTTATGCCCAAAAATATGAGTGTTACACTCTACAAAAATTCAGAAAAGATTTGAATTCAAATGGCTTTTGAAATCATTTGAAAATGTTTCCTGGAAATTCAAATAGAAAAAGAAAAAGAATAAAGAAATAAGAAAAGGTCGGCGCCAGACTTTTGGCCCATCAGCAAACGCAGCCCACAAGCCCACCCGGGTCGTTTCCCCCTCTCCCCTCGTTTCCTAACCCGCACACGCGTACCCACTCGCTAACGACTGGGCCCTCACTGCCATGTCACCCCTTCGTCCTCAATCAACGCCGACGACCACCTCGCCACTACAGTTTCCCTCACTGATGTCGCGCTTAATTGCATTGATTCGGCGAGTGATTTCCGCCCCCGCTCTGGCTACATAAACCCCTCCCCCTCGCGACCATTTCCCCCAACAGAGCTAGCTAGAAGCGCCACCAGGCTGCCCGCAATTTTGCTCGCACAGCCGCAGTATCGAGCCACTCCGGCGGACGATTTCGGTAAGCTCCGTCCACCCCACTCGGTCTTGTTCACGCTAGCATGCTTCCTTTGACCACGCTACTCACGTCATGCATTTTCCTTGTCTGCTCGTGGCCTAGATCGACGGATTTGACAACCACCGCAAGTGCCCGACGCTTTCCTCAACTCCGGTGAGAAATCACGGTACGAATCGAGCGCCCCTTGATCTCTCCTTGAAACCATCTTGCTCACTGTGACTGCGCACCCCCTGATGCATTTTATTCATGCAAGGACGGCGCAGAGCCTCGGCAACGTTGACGTCTGCAACCACCCGACACCGCACACGACTCTGACGAGCTCCAGCGACCACCTCTGCGCGCCCCTTCGCCAACGAAGCCTACCTCGAGCATCAGTAGCACACGGCGAGCACAGTAAGCCCCTTCTCCCTCTCCCTCGCGACCTAGAACATCGGCAATGACTCTGACAGAGCCGCCGCCGCCAGTCTCCGCCGCTAGCGCTGCCCGTCTATGGTTAATAGATCTGTGGCCGTAGGATCTAGATCCAACGTATAAGATTAGAACTGTGACGAAGAGGTAAGGAGCAGATCTGGCCGCGCGTTTTAGTTAGATCTAACGGTTCGCAAGCGCGATCCAGCGCGAAGCGGTACCAGCCAATCATATGCCGCCGCGTGTCTATGAGTTAGATTTAAAATCAGAAATTTGATCTATTAGATGTTAAAACTTGTTTAATTCATAACTTTTGATTCCCATGTCCAAATTTGACAAATTTTATATCAATGGAATCAGGAGAGAAAATCCTTTCCATTAATGCAATGTGTTTAAAGTTTTGCTTCTTTTAAAATGGTTGTTTTTGCAGAAACATTTGTAGGCATAATTTGGGTATAATAATTATTTGAAAAATGTTTTATTGTTCAAATAAAGTTTATTTGGCAAGTCTTGAACTTTTTTATGATTCAGTACTGTGCACTTGTATTGTTTGGTGTAGAGAATCATCACATGGCATTATGCATGCATCCATATATTTTTGCTTGTATTTATTTTGTATGTGATTTTGGTGCTATTATTTTATGTGTAGATTTTGGTGCAAATAGTGATTATGATTGTGAGGGTTGTAGCTACTCTCCAAACTACCAAGGCAAGTGGTGCTTCATGATTTTATTCCTATGTTTTTTCAAATATGCATTAGAAATATTTTGCTAGACTTGCATGGATATTTTTGACCTATATGCTATGCTTGGGAAATCCTAGTAGTTGTAGAATTGCTAGAAATATTTCTAAGTCTTATCAATGCCATGCTTAACCTAGCTAGTAGCAACCAAGGGTGGTTATATATTCATGCTATGAATAAATATTTCTATGTCTTTGGACTATGTTTTTACTTAATAAAACAACTAAGTGAATGAAACACCTGGGTGGAATGGAAAGAATGGGTTATGTTGAGTGGTTACACAAGGCCCATTTCTATGGCTTACCTTGTGTATCTCACTTGTGGAAAGCCACCCAGGAACAAAGGGATTTGAGAGGACAAATGTTAAGAAGCTTCTAGTGCAGCCACTTGGCAATATGGGCTCTGCCTGGATCACATAGGTTGCAATAACTTAGCCATTTGGACAGTTGGTGGTAGTGGGATGATAGGTTGGAACGCGTCCATTTGGTCTAAGGGAAGGCTTCTGAAAGGTCCTGTCTTGGTGAAAATCAAGTCTTGTGGGGAAAGTGCACAACCTCTGCAGATGGAAGAATCTAAGTACTTAGCCATGTCCCTGGTATTGGACAACTTGAGCATCAAGACATGGAAGCTATCAAGAATCTCCTCATCCCAATTTCTAAGTAAAAACTTGTGGTTGAACAAGGCTGAAGGTTCCCCAATTTCTATTGGTGGTTCCTTGGGAAGGATTTTGACAAAGAAAAACTTAGTGTTTTCAACTAACAGGTAAACCTATTTTGAGCAAAGCAAGCCTAAGCTACACTTAGCCAAAATGCATATAGTATTTAGTCTACCAAAATTCTACTAAGGTATCACTTGCCAATACTATTCCAATGTATTGACCCACTGTGGCTATAATTTGTGATGTTGCAGGTTATTCTGATGATGATTAGTAGTCATGAGTCTACACTCAACATGCTTGCCTGTGGCACATGAAGATGAAGACTTATTTATCTTATTACATATTTGAACTCTCGTACTAGGCCTATGGCCATGGAGTTTGTAAAAGACTATGTTTGTCTCTGGAATGACTTGTAATAATGACCTTTGTTTCTGTGTACTTCATCTTAAACTGTGGATGCTATCATTGATCCAGGGACTAGCATTGCAATCACATGGATCCTTTCCTTTACAAAGGAGGGATCTTACAGATGGTATCAGAGCACTATGTTGCCTGTAGGATTATGACCCTAGGATTGGAAACCACTAAGGAAAAAAAATTCAACAACTTCCACACTTGTCTTTTCTTCTCGTAAAATTTTCTAATATTCTTTCTCATCTCTATTTGTAGATGAACTCCATCAACGAAGCCGTGAAGAAGGGACCACTCATGACTATGACTTTGGAATGTGAGATAGAATTCCCCAAGGCTCTCAAGGACCTCATGGTTGCCATGGGAATACATGGTGCAGCTGTGTACAAAGGTTTTCCTGTGATGGATGAAGGAGTTGAGTACTGGTGGGTGTAACTTCACTTGTATAAAAACAAGGAAGACAACCACAAGGACTCAGGATTCTGCATGGTCACCAACTCAGTGATGCACACTACATTCTTTGATTCAGCAAGGGATGCAGCTTGGAAAGCCATCAAAGAGCTTGGTGATAGAATCAAGTGCAGAGTGCTCAACACCCAGAATGATCTTAAGGAAGAAAAGAAGCATACCCAAGAGTTAGAGGCTACCAACCAAAGTTTAAGGAAGGACATCATAGACTTAGCAATGGAGTCATGTGATCTAGATAAACAGATTGCCTCTAGGGATGCCCTGTTAGCCAACTTGGCAAGTGAGATGGGATTGTAAACGTACTCCGTTAGTTGGACCATCACACTTATCATTTTATTTCCCAAATGTTGTTTAAAATAAGTTGAACCTTGGCTGTTTGTAATGAATCCATGTATGCCATGACTTGTGTGTTTTGATTTCCAAAGTTATGCATGTGATGCCTTGTCTTGTGATTTGTCTTAAATTGTGTTGATTCTAACTTTTTCTATCTTATTAAATAGATGCCTAATGTTACTATCAGCACGGCTGGAGAGTTCAAGGGAACTCGTTTTGGCACTCGCATTATTGAGCTCACTATTCTGCTCAATCTCCCTCTTCCTACTATCATGATGCTTCCCCTCACCAAGTTTGAGAGGAAAGACCTTTGGGGCTTCAAATTTAATCAGCCAGGACGCCAGACTGAGCCTACCACAGAGGCAATCATCTTCAATCTCATGCATGATGACAAGGAGAGAGGCCTAGAGGTAGTCATGCAGGATTTGCTTGGACGTTTACTAGGGAGACACTCTCGAGAGGTTAGAGGTACTCACTTCCACACCTTCGGTAGACGTGATGAGGATGGTGAGGCCATTGACTTTGAGGATACTTCGAGAGAGACGGCAGAGCCTATTCGTCTATACCTCCAGGACTTAGAGGTTCTTCTTAGGCACCTAGACACTGATAGGACCAACGTCATGCTTAGCAATGACGAACTCCAGGTGCAGCTTCGTGATAAGGACAAGCTCTTCGCGGAGCAAGATGAGATAGTCAAAGAGATGGAGGCCAAGTTTGAGAGTCAGGATAGAAAGTTCAAGAGTCAAGAGAAGCGAGTCCAAGATAGGAACAAGAGGATTCGAGACATGACTACAGAACTAGAGGCCAAGGATTTCGAGCTCGAGCATCAGCAAGGTGTGATTGAGAGGCTTCGTGCACAAAAGAGGGCTCTCAAAGCCAAAGTAGAGACCTTGACCACCAATGTCGAGGAATACAAGACCGCTATGGAGAATGCAGGTCTTACATTTGTTGATGAGGAGGTTGATGCAGAGGAGTAGTGATGACTACTCATTTACCTTTATTTATCATGTCTTTGATTATTGAGTCACAATGACCATCCAACATGTGGATGGCTTGCTATTGGTGTGTTTACTTTTCCAAAAACGTGTTGTCTCTGTTGTTGAACCTTTACTACTATGATGCATGATAGTGATTTGTATGTGATGTATTGTGCATGCATGTTAGCATCTATGGGTATCTCATTCTTATCTTTATTGAAAATCACAGATGCCTCCCCGACGTGCCAATCCCAACCCCAACAACAATAATATCACCCTTGAGATGCAGCAGATGATGACAGCTCATACTCAGTTGATGCAAATGATGACCACGTTCATCCAGAATCGGAACAACAACAACAGCAACAACAGCAACAACAACAACAACAACAACAATCAGAACAACCCACCGGGTTTTGACATGCTTACCAGGTTCTTAAGACTGAGACCAACAAAGTTCTCAGGAACTACTGATCCTATGGTAGCCAATGATTGGCTACGCTCTGTGAACAAGGATTTGGTAACTGTTGGTTGTACTGATGAAGAGAAGGTCAGATTTGAAGCACACTTGTTGGAAGGACCAGTAGCCACTTGGTGGGATAACTTCCAGATCACCACTCCCATTGAGGATGTGACGTGGGCTATCTTTGAATATGGTTTCCGTACTGCTCACATCTCATCCGGAGTGATGAGTTTGAAGAAGAAAGAGTTTCGTAACTTGAAGCAACACCACCGCAGCGTGGCTGAATATATTGAGGAGTTCAACAATATGACGCGATATGCACCGGATGAAGTTGACACTGATGCTAAGAGGAAGGAAAAGTTCCTTGAAGGGTTGAATGATGAATTAAACCTGCAGTTAGCTGTGGCCTATGTTCCCACATACCAGTCTCTTTGTGACAAGGCTGCTATTTTGGAGAGCAAGATGAAACAAGTTGAAAGCAGGAAGAGGAAGCACTCTGACAAGCACATCTCGGGATCGTCTCACAAGCGTTCCCATTATGATGATAGTGGGAGCTCTGGATCCCACAAGCATGGGAGGTTCAACAAGCACCACAACCACAACCGTCATCATGACAACAAGCACCACCGTAGTCATGACAATGACAAATATAAGAATCCCAAGGGTGGATATAAGAACCACCATAGTGGAAGCCAGCCTGTCAAGAAGGATCTTAGTCAGGTTGAATGTTTCAAGTGCAAGAAGATGGGGCATTATGCAAATGAATGCCCAGAAAATAAAGTTGAAGGACCCAACAAGCCCAACCCTTTTCAAAAGGGACAAGTGAACCACATCAATGTGGAAGAAATCTATGAGGAACCTGATGTTGTTGCTGGTAAGTTCAAACTCAATTCTGTTCCGGCATTTGTTCTCTTTGATACCGGTGCATCTCATTCATTCATATCAAGAGCATTTGTTGAAAGAAATGAACTACCGGTAGAAACTATTGGGTATCCTATAAAAGTAAGTTCTCCTGGCGGAGAAATGATAGTGAATTCAGGATGTCATGATCTAGTCATAGAGTTTGGGAAGTATAAGTTTCCCGTTAACCTGATAATCCTAAACTCCCAAGGATTGGATGTTATTTTGGGAATGGACTGGATGACTAAGCACAAGGGAGTGATAGATTGTGCCAACCATACTGTCTCACTCACAACTCCAGAAAACAAAAGGATCAGATTCAAGACCAACTTTGAAGCAAAAAGGAGTAAGCTTAATTCTCTTAAGGGGGTTAGCATAGACAGTGTGCCAATTGTGAGTGAATATCCGGATGTGTTTCCGGAAGAATTGCCGGGAATGCCACCAGATAGAGATGTGGAGTTTCTTATTGATTTGCTACCAGGATCTGGACCAATAGCAAAGAGACCGTACAAGATGTCAGTTGATGAGTTGAAAGAACTCAAGAAGCAACTTGGAGAACAGTTGCAGAAAGTTTTTATCCAACCAAGTTCTTCATCTTGGGGAGCACCAGTTTTGTTTGTGAAGAAGAAAGATAGAAGTCAAAGGTTATGCATAGATTACCGTTCACTCAATGAGGTGACTATCAAGAACAAATACCCTTTGCCAAGAATCAATGACTTGTTTGATTAGTTAGAAGGAGCTTGTGTGTTCTCAAAGATTGATCTCCGGTCAGGTTATTTCCAGCTCAAGATAAGGGAACAAGACATACCTAAGACAGCTTTTACCACAAGGTATGGATTGTATGAGTATACCGTGATGCCATTTGGTTTGACCAATGCACCAGCATACTTCATGAATATGATGAACAAGGTGTTCATGGAATTCCTTGATAAGTTTGTTGTCGTTTCATCAATGACATTTTCATATACTCCAAGAGCAAAGAAGAGCATGAAGGACATTTACGTTTGATACTTGAGAAGCTTAGAGAGCATAAGTTGTATGCCAAATTCAGCAAGTGTGAGTTTTGGCTGAATGAAGTTGGATTTCTTGGACACGTTGTGTCAGGAGATGGTGTAGCAGTTGACCCTGCTAAAGTTTCAGCTGTAACTGAATGGGAATATCCTAAGTCAGTGAAAGAGGTTCGTAGTTTCCTTGGCTTGGCAGGATACTACAGAAGATTTATTGAGAATTTTTCCAAAGTAGCTAAGCCCATGACACAGTTGCTAAAGAAAGACAAGAAATTTGCTTGGTCTGAAGGATGTGAACTCGGTTTCCAAGAGTTGAAGAAGAGACTAGTGACAGCACCAGTCTTATGTTTGCCAGATTTGGAGAAAGATTTCCAAGTGTATTGTGATGCATCTCATCATAGATTAGGTGCAGTACTTATGCAAGAAGGAAGAGTTGTGGCTTATGCCTCGAGACAACTCAAAACTCATGAGGTGAATTACCCTACTCATGATTTAGAGTTAGCCTCTGTTGTCCATGCAATCAAAACATGCAGACACTATCTTTTAGGAAAGCGATGTGAAGTGCTCACAGATCACAAGAGTTTGAAGTATATCTTCACCCAGAAAGAAATTAACAAGAGACAAAGAAGATGGCTAGAACTCATCAAGGACTATGACTTGAGTTTGCAATACCATCCCGGTAATGCAAATGTTGTAGCGGATGCTCTAAGCCGTAAAGTTTTTGTGAATGGCCTTACTAAGGGAGAATTGCCAGATGATCTGTGTACCCAATTCAGAAATCTCAGATTGGAGATTGTGCCTGAAGGACATCTCAAGTCTTTGGACGTTCAACCCACTTTGTTGGACAAGATCAAAGAAGCCCAAAAGGCAGATAAGGAAATTGAAGTTATTAAGGAAAAGATTGGCAAGGGAAAAGCCAAAGGATTCCATGAAGATGAACAGGGTACTTTATGGCATGGAAAACGTATCTTTGTTCCACAGGATCCGGAACTTCGGAAACTGATTTTACAAGAAGCACACAACTCACCATATTCTATTCATCCGGGTAACACCAAAATGTACATGGAGATGAAAGAAAGATTTTGGTGGAATAATCTCAAGAAGGACATCGCCGAACATATTGCTTTGTGTGATGTATGTAGTAGAGTGAAAGCAGAGCACCAGAAACTAGCAGGATTGTTACAACCACTACCTATTCCTGATTGGAAGTGGGACAAGATTGGTATGGATTTCATCACCGGATTGCCAAGGACGCGGTCAGGATATGATTCTATTTGGGTAGTAGTGGATCGCTTAACTAAAGTGGCTCATTTCATACTCGTGAAGACAACTTACACAAGTGCTAAGTTAGCCAAGATCTATATGAGTAGAATTGTATGTCTACATGGAGTACCCAAGAGTATTGTGTCTGATAGGGGAACTCAATTCACTTCTCATTTTTGGAAGCAATTACATGAGTCATTAGGAACGAGGTTGGAATTCAGCACTGCTTTTCATCCTCAGACTGATGGACAAACAGAAAGGACCAATCAGATTCTTGAAGATATGTTGAGAGCATGTGCTCTAGACTATGGAGCCAGTTGGGATGAAAGTCTTTCCTACGCAAAATTCTCTTACAATAATAGCTATCAAGCCAGTATTGAGATGGCACCATTTGAGTTTCTCTATGGGAGAAAGTGTACCACCCCATTGCTATGGAATGGTGTGGGAGAAAGAGTTTGTTCGGACCAGAACTAATCAAAGAGGCTGAAGAGAAAGTCAAGCTAGTTCAGGACAGATTAAAGATAGCACAGTCCCAACAGAAAAGCTATGCAGATCCTAAGCGTAGAGAGGTCACCTATGAAGTAGGTGATAGAGCTTATCTTAGAGTGTCACCACTTCGTGGATTGAATAGATTTGGTGTCAAAGGCAAATTAGCCCCAAGATATGTTGGACCATTCAAGATTCCGAGTCGTAAAGGAGAAGTAGCTTATAAGATTGAATTGCCAGAGTCTTTGTCAGCTGTTCATAATGTGTTCCATGTGAGTCAGCTTAAGGAATGCCATCCAGAAATGGAAGAGACTTCTTTGAAGGATACTATACCTTTGGAAGAGGTTCAATTGGAGAGTGACCTCACTTATGAGGAGAAGCCTATCAAAATACTTGAGACTGCAGAAAGAGTTACTCGGACTAAGACTATCAAATTCTGCAAAGTTCAATGGAACCATCATTCCGAAGAATAAGCAACATGGGAAAGAGAAGATGATCTTCGTAAAGACCACCCTCGCCTATTTGCTAGCCAACCCGAATCTCGAGGGCGAGATTCACCTTAAGGGGGTTAGATTTGTAACATCCCTAAAATCATGTTTTCGAAGATTTCATATCATGCATGCATGCACATCATTTAGGGATCAAATTCAAACTCATTTGGAAGAAACAGAAACTTGAGAGCTATGATTTTATGTGAGCAAACACTAATCAAATGTCACTCTCAAATGAGAGCATAATTGTTTTAAAACCAAGACTTGTTGCTCTCAGATTGTTTTGCTTGAATACTAGTGCTTAAACCAAAAATTTACAAAACAAATATGGTTTAAAACCATTTTCAAAACTTATTCAAATCAAGTGCTACGACACTGTTTATTTTGTTTAATCAAAGGAACCAAGTTAGTACAGAGAGACCACATGTTTTTATGCCCAAAAATATGAGTGTTACACTCTACAAAAATCCAGAAAAGATTTGAATTCAAATGGCTTTTGAAATCATTTGAAAATGTTTCCTGGAAATTCAAACAGAAAAAGAAAAAAAATAAAGAAATAAGAAAAGGCCGGCGCCAGACTTTTGGCCCATCAGCAAACGCAGCCCACAAGCCCACCCGGGCCGTTTCCCCATCTCCCCTCGTTTCCTACCCCGCACACGCGTACCCACTCGCTGACGACTGGGCCCTCACTGCCATGTCACCCCTTCGTCCTCAATCAACGCCGACGACCACCTCGCCGCTGCAGTTTCCCTCACTGATGTCACGCTTAATTGCATTGATTCGACGAGTGATTTCTGCCCCCGCTCTGGCTACATAAACCCCTCCCCTCGCGACCATTTCCCCCAATAGAGCTAGCCAGAAGCGCCACCAGGCTGCCCGCAATTTTGCTCGCATCGCCGCAGTACCGAGCCACTCCGACGGACGATTTCGGTAAGCTCCGTCCACCCCACTCGGTCTCGTTCACGCTAGCATGCTTCCTTCGACCACGCGAGTCACGTCATGCATTTTCCTTGTCTGCTCGTGGCCTAGATCGACGGATTCGACAACCACCGCAAGTGCCCGATGCTTCCTCAACTCCAGTGAGAAATCACGGTACGAATCGAGCGCCCCTTGATCTCTCCTTGAAACCATCTTGCTCACTGTGACTGCGCACCCCCTGATGCATTTTATTCGTGCAAGGACGGCGCAGAGCCTCGGCAACATTGACGTCTGCAACCACCCGACACCGCACACGACTCCGACGAGCTCCAGCGACCACCTCTGCGCGCCCCTTCGCCAACGAAGCCTACCTCGAGCATCAGCAGCACACGGCGAGCACAGTAAGCCCCTTCTCCCTCTCCCTCGCGACCTAGAACATCGGCAATGACTCTGACAGAGCCGCCGCCGCCAGTCTCCGCCGCTAGCGCTGCCCGTCTATGGTTAATAGATCTGTGGCCGTAGGATCTAGATCCAACGTATAAGATTAGAACTGTGACGAAGAGGTAAGGAGCAGATCTGGCCGCGCGTTTTAGTTAGATCTAACGGTTTGCAAGCGCGATCCAGCGCGAAGCGGTACCAGCCAATCATATGCCGCCGCGTGTCTATGAGTTAGATTTAAAATCAGAAATTTGATCTATTAGATGTTAAAACTTGTTTAATTCATAACTTTTGATTCCCATGTCCAAATTTGACAAATTTTATATCAATGGAATCAGGAGAGAAAATCCTTTCCATTAATGCAATGTGTTTAAAGTTTTGCTTCTTTTAAAATGGTTGTTTTTGCAGAAACATTTGTTGGCATAATTTGGGTATAATAATTATTTGAAAAATGTTTTATTGTTCAAATAAAGTTTATTTGGCAAGTCTTGAACTTGTTTATGATTCAGTACTATGCACTTGTATTGTTTGGTGTAGAGAATCATCACATGGCATTATGCATGCATCCATATATTTTTGCTTGTATTTATTTTGTATGTGATTTTGGTGTTATTATTTTATGTGTAGATTTTGGTGCAAATAGTGATTGTGATTGTGAGGGTTGTAGCTACTCTCCAAACTACCAAGGCAAGTGGTGCTTCATGATTTTATTCCTATGTTTTTTCAAATATGTATTAGAAATATTTTGCTAGACTTGCATGGATATTTTTGACCTATATGCTATGCCTGGGAAATCCTAGTAGTTGTAGAATTGCTAGAAATATTTCTAAGTCTTATCAATGCCATGCTTAACCTAGCTAGTAGCAACCAAGGGTGGTTATATATTCATGCTATGAATAAATATTTCTATGTCTTTGGACTATGTTTTTACTTAATAAAACAACTAAGTGAATGAAACACCTGGGTGGAATGGAAAGAATGGGTTATGTTGAGTGGTTACACAAGGCCCATTTCTATGGCTTACCTTGTGTATCTCACTTGTGGAAAGCCACCCAGGAACAAAGGGATTTGAGAGGCCAAATGTTAAGAAGCTTCTAGTGCAGCCACTTGGCAATATGGGCTCTGCCTGGATCACATAGGTTGCAATAACTTAGCCATTTGGACAGTTGGTGGTAGTGGGATGATAGGTTGGAACGCGTCCATTTGGTATAAGGGAAGGCTTCTGAAAGGTCCTGTCTTGGTGAAAATCAAGTCTTGTGGGGAAAGTGCACAACCTCTGCAGATGGAAGAATCTAAGTACTTAGCCATGTCCCTGGTATTGGACAACTTGAGCATCAAGACATGGAAGCTATCAAGAATCTCCTCATCCCAATTTCTAAGTAAAAACTTGTGGTTGAACAAGGCTGAAGGTTCCCCAATTTCTATTGGTGATTCCTTGGGAAGGATTTTGACAAAGAAAAACTTAGTGTTTTCAACTAACAGGTAAACCTATTTTGAGCAAAGCAAGCCTAAGCTACACTTAGCCAAAATGCATATAGTATTTAGTCTACAAAAATTCTACTAAGGTATCACTTGCCAATACTATTCCAATGTATTGACCCACTGTGGCTATAACTTGTGATGTTGCAGGTTATTCTGATGATGATTAGGAGTCATGAGTCTACACTCAACATGCTTGCCTGTGGCACATGAAGATGAAGACTTATTTATCTTATTACATATTTGAACTCTTGTAATAGGCCTATGGCCATGGAGTTTGTAAAAGACTATGTTTGTCTCTGGAATGACTTATAATAATGACCTTTGTTTCTGTGTACTTCATCTTAAACTGTGGATGCTAGCATTGATCCAGGGACTAGCATTGCAATCACAGGGATCCTTTCCTTTACAAAGGAGTGATCTTACATCCCCGTCCCGGTAGGGTGCTAGAATGGAGTTTGTGGATCCGAATCTTAGTTTCTGGTGGCGACGGCGGAGCGTAACTCTTTCTGGAAAACTATCGAACCCCCCTCGGGTTTTAGGTCGAGAGGTAACTTATAGGCGCAGAGGGAGGCCGAGGGGGTGCCTAGGGTGGCCGCACCCTCCCTAGGCGCGACCAGAGGTGGGCCCGCGCCTGGCAGGGGTGTGCCTCCCCAGGCCCCTTCTCTGTCTGGTCTTCTGGCTCCGTGGGTCTTCTGGTAAAATATAATTTTTGGCATATTTTTCGGGATTTTTCCTGATAGTTGATTTTCTGTACAAAACAAGACACCAAGGTAATTCTGCTAAAAACAGCGCCAATCTGTTAGTTGTATCCAAATCACACAAGTTTAGAGGAGAAACAATAGCAAAAGTGTTCGGAAAAGTAGATACGTTTTGGACGTATCACTCTCCTCTGGACTCCGTATTTTCCTCGGTAAAATATTGACTTTGGCTTTTGTCCCGTCCAATTCCGAGAATATTTACTTACAAGCTTTTCTGAAACCAAAAACAGAAGATAACAGGCAACTGGCACTATGGCACTTTGATAATAGGTTAGTACCAGAAAACATATAAAACACCTTAAGGTGTAAGCAAAGTAGATATTAAACAAGCATGGAACATCAAAAATTATAGATACATTTTTGACGTATCATTTACTTTCTGCAAACCACTATTACCTTCCACACCATACAGTTAATATTTTGTTACATCAACCGGTGAGATTGACAACCTCACTGTTCGTTGGGGCAAAGTCTTGACTTTGTGTTGTGCAGGTCTCTAAGTTTCTTGCAACACCTTTGAGACGTTTCCTTCCTCCTACTAATTCGATAACCTCGTTTTCTTACCGAGGAAAGACCTGCTGATGTGTTCTTCACATCTTGCTCTTGGGGTTTACCGACGAAGCGCTCTTAGACGCCATCACCTAGCGATGCCCATGACTGGCCATGACCTGATTGGTTTTTTACTTTTTGTGTATAAGGACCTGATTGCTTTTTTATTTCCATCCTAAGGACCTCCGTGTAAACATTTCGGGTCCAGCTTGTTTTAACTCACAGAAGCCACTAAACAACATCTGAGCTGAACTTGTTTAAACCTGGGATACCAAACAAGTGAGAATATCTGAGCTAAACTTGTCTAGGGGTAGCATGTATGAGGGAAGATGGGGATTCTAAGTTGCCCCAGGCTATCAAACACACCCTAAAATACATCTAGATACATTTAAATCTGGACAAAACCAAATCAGTTATTTTTGGACGAAGGGAGTACCACTTTTCATCACAGTCTTTCGAGATACCATCTTGCCGGCTCCCTCCATATTTGATTTATATTTGCGACCGAACTTTTTCTCATTCTTGTCTGGCACTATGTATGTCAGGTTCTGACCCCTAGAGAAAAAAAGCTCGTCAAACATTGTTTTCTTTAGAGAAAACTAGTAATTGGGCACGTGCAACGCACATGTTTCTCTTCTTTGTGTTTGTACCATACAATTATTTTAATGCAAAACCCACATTTCAAGCATAATTTGAGGGTATCATCCTTTTTTCATGCCAAAAGCATGATCAGAATGAGGCTGCAATTTTTCAAGATAGGGAAAAAGGTCTATAAGTTGCAACAAAAAACACCTAGACAAAAGCCGTTATCATGTCCACAACAATGTTTCTTCAAAACCACACCAACAAAGCTAGTATAAGTCTATAACTGCAATTGCAGGAAATGACTTCCTTATTATAGACAAAGAGATCTTGATTTTGTTTGTAGCTATACAAGCTACAAACCTGGGAGGACGTCTAAATAATTTAAGGGTCAATGGCCTAGGCTAGGGTTGTGATTTACATGGAAGCTAGATATACAATATTGACACTTTCTTTCAGTCAGCAATGTGTTAAATGAATACGTTTTATTGAGCCTGCTCTAGAATGACATAACAAACCTCACCTACGAAGCTAGAATCCATCCAAGTCCTATCTTCGGCATGATGTCACTGTTCTTTCAGATTAAACAGTAACGACTAAAATATCCAAGAAGAATGACACTGTTGTGAAAAAACTTCATGATCCGATGGACCATCTGACACTAATAAAGACTCCAATCTCAGCCAAGTCTGTTAAGAACTTCATGATTCATTGGACCATATATAAATCTACTCTATATGTAATATGGAGTACTAACTTGTTGAATAAATACTCGGTCTTGGCCAAGGTTGTTAAGAGCTCTATGATCCAATGGACCATATATAAATCTACTCCATCTAGAGTACTAACTTATTGGATCTCTTCTAATAAGGATGACTGGAAGCTCCAGAGGTAGCCAATGCATGGCCCGACTATCCATGTTCTTTTTTTTGAAAAGGAGCATATAATATATATCGTGATGATACCAATTACACCCAACCTCTGCAACAACGCATTATCCTATTAGCATTACGAATGCACACATCCGAAAAAAGAAGAATTACAAAAAGAAGTCCCACTACAGCGATAAGATCCATAGTAGCAGCGACACTTCACCCCACTGGAACAACACCAGAAGTCTAACATCTCCAATAGTGACGCCTTCAAGAAGGAAACATAACACAAGCATCGTCTTCGCCCGATCAAAGATCATAGGTTTTCACCCTGGAAAAAGTTCTCGCTCATAAAACAATGCTTTCAACAAGGTCATTGTGAGGCACAACCAATTAAGGTCAGACCTTGGATTTTTACCTTGCAAGGTAAGACTGTGAACTCCTCGTATGTTGTCGCCCCCACTTCCCGATGCCGCCGCTACAAGTCACAAATCACCAAGCCAATTTCTCATCGCCACCAGGACTCGACCCACCCTTGCTAGTCCACAAATCTTGGCTTTCATGATATTCTTTGCACACTGACTTTACAATGGAACTAAAGACATGTTCCACGATGGCAACAGACTGCAGAGTTTTGTCTCTCTCCCTCTAAAACCAAACGGTCAGAAAAATGGTTGCGCGCAACTGAATTCCATCCATTCCAGCAATCTCCAGGCATGAATCGGCCATGTGAGTTCGCCGGCGAAGCCTTCCTGAACACAACACTACCACCAGATCAATGGAAACAAGCTGAAGGTAGATCTTCGTCTTGGCGTGAGAGAAACCCTAGGACTGCGCCCATGCCAGCAGATGTGACCCATGCCGCCATCCACCGAGGGGGGGCCGCCATCAAAGCCCGAGGCCGCCGCCCCGGCTTCCACACCCCGCTGCCATCAGATCGCCGTTGGGGCGACAACCTTAGAGCGCACAAGGGGATCCCTGCGGGGGAGAGGCCACCACATGAGGAAGCAGCCCGCCACCACCGTCGACCAGCCAGGCTATGCATGTCGGTGTCCTCCGGTGGCAGCGGGGGAGAAGCAGGAGGAGTCAGGGGCAGCGACGGCTTAGGGTTCAGCCCGTGCCGCCCCTCCCAAGAGCGACGCGTGTGGGAGTTTTTTCTCGTCATCCATGTTCCTATTATTTGAATCTTCTAAAAAATCTTAGATCCTATCAGAAATGATAAAAGGCAAGTACAAATCTGCATATTTCACAAAACAAATAGCAAAAACAGTAAGTCATACAAACAAAAAGGGGTAAAGGAAACATATCTGAAATAAAATATTTTCATTTGCACTGCTATGTATATGCAAGGGTGAATGATATCCTTTTGGCTCTGTGTGAGGGCCCTTTTTTCAATATCTATTAGTTGGAATTAAGTCTGGCTAAGCAAATAATTATTCTGAAATGTCTTTGGTTTAGTCTTCTCAGAAATACTTGAAAACAAGGAATGTTCACATTTATGATTCAGCACTGTAGTGGAAAGAAAAGAACACGACAGAGACATCACCACAGTTTTCAACTTTGAGATCAATGCTTGGTATTAGGGTAAGTTGCACTTGCCCTCAACCATGAAGGCGAGGACCGTCACGCTACAAACTGGAGAATTATCACTCTATACCAAAATAAAGCAATAATTGTTCAAGCTACCGGCAATGTGCATTAGCAAAAGCAAGGCCAAATAACTTCCAAACGTAGATTGTAGGTCCGTGAACAATTGTAGGATTAAGGAAATAAGAACCACTTCTAGAGCACATAATTTAGTAGAACAAACTGCAGTTCTTACATGCTAATAATATGACGCCGTTTGTACTTCTGCAATGAACACTGACATCAGGTTCTGGACCGGTAAATGGAAATTTAGGATTCAGTTTATATTTATATGAAAGACACCACTATTCAACATATTTCTCACCTTTTTCAACGGGAAATGCTTTGAGGTAAAGAGTATACCACCCCCATAAGTTTCCATCTTCAATAAATTAGCATTCTAAAAGCACATGAAGAATCTCCTAGCAAAAAATAACTCATATTGCCCCAAACCAAAAATTTGGAACAAATCAAAGAGCTGGCAACAAGATGAAATTTACACAAAGCAAACAAATGATTAAAGAATAGATCTAAAATTGGAGCTAGTGATGAGAAACTCGTTAGTCATTTTGTCAGTCAACTTGCAGGCATGAAACAAGTAGTTACTTTGTGCCACCATGAGAGGTTATAGTGTTATACGTAACAGGTAACTCTTGAGACCATACTTTCTATCGCTTCTTCGTCTGACCTTTCACTGAGATAAACTGTAGCGCAGCCAACCATCTCCATTCCTTCTATCAAGAATGTGGCTGAATCGAATCGATGCCTTTGTGCACATAAAAAAATTAATGCATGCACAAATAACCAAGAAAAGTAAATCCCTAAAATAAGCTATAGAGATCAGCCAAGAGCTCAACAATAACTTATCATCGAAGGGGGCAACCTGAGTTGGTGAAGTAGTAGCTGACACCATCAATCATCTTTCCACCGAGCAGCGATTTTACTGGCGGAGCAAACAACGAACAGAGGGGTCTCTGAGTGCTGCAATCGGCGCATGAGGTGGAAATCTCCCTTGGGGCTGTCTTGGGACGTGATTTTAACAAGGACATGACTCCATGAGGAGTGGGGACGGATGCATGGAGCCAGCGGCAGCCCTCGGATTGACGGGGGGGGGGGGGGGGCATGTTGGAGGGGGCATGTCGGTAGTGAACCGAAGGCGGGAAAGACCTAGAGGTACGCGGGCTATGAGAAGCGTCGGAGGCGGAGATGCGTGGGCGGCGTCGGTGGAGACCAGAGGCGGCGCACCTGGGTAGAGATCGAAGGCGACGTGCAGGTGGAGAAGCACGTAATTTCAGGACACAAGATTTTCATTATTTAGATTTGGGAAAGGAGGAGACGACGCGATTGGAATCAAAGAGATAGTTGTCGTAATTTGGGGACTCGGGATTTGCCTTTTCAGCGTACGGAAGTTTTATCTTTTTCTCTGCCGGTGGAGTGCAGTTAGTTAACATAAATTACCAAGTGCACACCAGATTAGTGCGAGACGTTAGATTGAGTTTAGTGGGACTAATCATGCAGTGGTAATAGGCTTGTATATATTTCAGGGGTATGTTTAGAAAAGGTATTGTTTACTCTTTTATTAGTAGTAGAGATTTGTTCCCCATGAAACCGATGACTTTGTTTCATTGGCTTGAAACAATTTTTCTTGAAAGGTTGTTGGTTTTCTTCAAAATTGTGCCAAAGTACAGCCAATAATAAATGAGTTGAAAGCACAACTCAAGATTATTGGTAAACCTAAATTGGTGTTCGCGTGATCGTATACTTGTTTAGCATGACTCCTTGTGATCGGTCCGTCCATGATCAATTTTACGTCAATGGTTGGGATCTCCTCGTCGAGCCCTATGCCAATTTCTAAGCAACACATGAAGACGCCGGACCGCACCAAGGGCCATAATACAACCATCATGTTCGCTAAGTTTTTGTCCTTATAATTTTATTTCTTATTTTTTCGGAGCGCCCAATATTTGGCATTTGGCTGCGAACGCGACCCAACCCAATGTATGTGTACCCTCGGATAATCCTTGCAATAGAGCTAGGAAGTTATCGGCAAAAAAAAGAGCCGGAAAGTTTCCGGCCCCAGTCGGGTTCCAGTCCAGTGTAGCCATTCCCTGATTCCGGCCCACATGATTTTTCGTAAAGCGTTGTCCCTCTATGCTTTGCAATTTGATCATTCTCCCTAAAAAAATGCAATTTGATCATTCGACGGCAAATTCACCCTGATCGTTTCCGAGAATGTATTTGGCTTCCAAATTCCAGCGTTTCGTCTATTTTTTTCAAAAATCATAGTAACAAGTTTCATAACAATTCAAAAATAAATTATAGGACATAGTCAATGTTTTATCTTACAAGCATAAAAATTACAGAATCAGGTAAAGTACGAGGATATAAAAATATGCATTCTCATATTCACACTTATGTCTTTTTGCGTAACTCTCTTTGGGAATAATATAAATTACTCCCTCCGACCCATATTAGATGACTTGGATTTGTTAAAATTTGGACGAACCTATATACTAAATACTGTCTAGATTTATCCAAATTTAGACAAATTTGTGTCAACTAATATGGGTCGGAGGAAGTAGTATTTTTTATCCATAAATAACTAATTTAAATTTGTGTCTAGATTTAAATATATCTTGACGTGCTTTAGTGTATAGATACATAAAAATTTAGACAAATACCAGCGCTTATTTCTGGACAGAGGAGGTATTTGAAATTGACACTTTGCATATTCATGGGATACATGTTTTTCTACATCCGTTAGATTTTAAAAAAAAGTTAGGAATATAATTTTCAATTTTAAAAAAGATAAATCACAGGTGCCCATGTGTACCCAAACCTCCGCTCTGATCGTTTGCCCTAGAAAGATCTTTACCAAAAGTGTCACCTTATCTCTCCGTAATATCTTTCAAATGAATAACCTCGTAAGAAACTTAAATAAATCAGTCTTTTCAACTCCCTCCGATTTTAGCTAGGCTTTGTTTTGATTCAAATACTCTTTATTTTGGGACTGCAATCCTCCTAGCATTATTATTCCTGATGTAATGAACGATGTAATTTTGTTCCAAGAGAAATAAAGCGCGAGCCTGAAGGCTCCCCCACACACATCACCCAAAAAAAAAACTCCCTCCGATTTTAAGCTCGTACTCCTGGTTTATTTTTTTTAAACTATGTATATCGGTGGGTATATATTACCTGTACTCCCTCCGATTCATATTAATTGTCATTAGATTGGATGTATCTAGCACTAAAATATGTTTAGATACATCCATTTTCGTGACAAGTAATATGGATCGGAGGAAGTATTTATAACTGTAGTAATGCAAAGATGATATGCATGCAAGCACAAGAAAACAAGGAGAAAACAAACGGTTAGACAACTGCAAACCGTCCTCGGACAACTACTAAGAACCCAAATCCTTCATCGTCGCCGGAGAAGAAACAGCTAGTCCATACTTTGACACTGAAAAAACCCTTGCCATGAGGCACCAAATAACCACCAGCCCCGTAAAATTAGATCTAGACTGCTGCTAAGGAACATTGGCTGGAGAAGCCCTCCAAGCATCTTCAACGACGGATCCAGAGCCACCCCCCTTATCAAGCGGTCGGGCCCTCCACCATCCACCACAAACTAGCAGCAATCTGAACCACGGCACTCCAAGGACACTAGGACTAGATCGCCGACGAGATTAACACCACACAAAGTCCGAGCACACGTCCGGCAGAATACCATATCCCACAGGCTTCTCGATGCCATAAACTTCACCGAGATGAAGTTGAAGTCAGGGTACCATTATTCGAAGTAACGCATCCATCACCATCTGAGTTACGCCACCACGACACCACAAAAATGCTAGCTTTAAAGACCTTAATGAACGCCGAGCGTAGTTCCTTGGTCCCCACCCCTCCCACCAACGGGAATGGAAGAGGAGGAGGTGAGGACCCGATCGCCGGTGGGAGGAGGCTGCGGCTAGGGATTTTTTCGGAGTAGGGCGGGTTAGAGCGGATACTACTGGTTCCTCTTACCAGTTGGCCAAACGGTCCTCTTTTATGATAGCGTTGAGCGCGTACTCGTTTCAGGATGGGCGACTAACCATTCCTCTATGAGATAACCGCACATGCGGTCCTTATTCTTTGTCGATAGCTTCAGTTTGGTTCTAAATCTTTAAAATTGCATATCCAAATTCTAAATATTTTGTAAGTGATTCATCTGAGGTCATATTTTGCTCTGACCGCTTTGACATGTCTATGTGGCGCTTTGACCACTGCCACGTCAGCAATAGGGATACCAATTGGACGTGTATATTTGTGAAAAGGTCCCTTTAAACTCGGGCGAACCATCGTATGTATTGGAGCGGCAAGATGGGCAGTCTTTGCCGCCCGACGCACGCCTACAGTCTCGACCCGACCATCAACGTCACTTTAAAGATGTAGTCCTCGATCCCGTAGACGCTGATGCCGAGGTAGGACTCCATGACCATGGGCTGCCCGTACGCCCCAAGGCCGGCAGAGTAAGGTGCACATGACGCTGTTGGCGAGAAGCTCGGGCGACGCCTCCATGGTGCAGTCGTGCACAGCGAACCCGATGTCCCGGTCCGGTCGCGACTTGGACTGCACGGTAAGCATGTTGGACTGGCCGTAGAGTGGGGCTGGAGCATGCATGCGCACACAGGTTACGTACATACGTGCAGATTATAGATAGATAATGCACACATGGCAGCGGGCTCTACACACATGCGGTTTGAAAAGGAATATAAACTAAGAAACTTTTCGCAAATATACATGTCCAACTTGTATCCCTATTGCTGATGTGGTAGTGGTCAAAGCACCACGTAGACAGGTCAAAGCAAAATAGGACCTCAGGTGAATCACTTATGAAAGATTTAGGACTCGGATGTGCAATTTAAAAATTTAGGAACAAAGTGAAGGTATCGGCAAGAGAAAAATGCACCTGCGGTCTCTATTCTTTCTTATGCGGGTCACTTAAGTCCAAATTCTATAAAACTGCATAGTCAAGTCCTAATTGTTTCGTAAGTAAGTCATCAGAGGTCCTAAACCGCTTTCACCACCGTCGACTGCTGCCACGTAGGATGCGGAGCCCAGCAGCAGCAACTGTCGGTGCTACATTTTTGCAAAAAGCCCCGTGCCTTTCATTTCTCGTCATAACCTCCATCCACCGATCGTTTCCACTTCTCGGAGTTTCCGCGACAGAGGAGGCGGCGATTTGGAGGCGGTGGTGCTAGGAAGTTGATGACACCGGCAGCGATCTCGTGGCGGGCGTTGATGGCGCGTGGTAGCGCTGCGTTGGGAGATCCCAACAGCAAGGTGTGATGAGCACAGCAGCAAGTCTCCCTCAGTAAGAAACCGAGGTTATCGAACCGGTAGGAGGAAGGAAACGACGCAAAGGTGTTGCTAACAACTTGGAGACCTGCACAACACAAACTTAAGACTTTGCCCCAACGAACAGTGAGGTTGTCAATCTCAACGGTTGCTGTAACAAAGGATTAACTGTATGGTGTGGAATGTAATAGTGGTTTGCAGAAAGTAAACAGTAATAATGGAAGATGTATCAATGATAAAGATTGGACCGGGGTCCATAGTTCACTAGAGGTGTTCTCCTTAAGATAAACAAACATGGCATGCTGGGTAAACAAATTACAGCAGGACAATTGACAGGACTGAGCAAGGCATAACAATGCAATACTAGACATTCATGATCCTATGAGATTCGATTCGGCAATACAACAAGATACATAGACCGCCATCTAACTGCATCTATGAAGGAAATCCACCTTCAGGTTATCATCCGAACCCCCTCCAGTATTAAGTTGCAAGCAACAGATAACTGCTTTAAGCAAAGTGTGTAAGATAAATAATCCACTTGTTCCATGAACAAGGGACCATTGTTTTCTCCCTAGTGACAATAGCACATCTACAACCTTAGAGATTTCTGTCACTTCCCTTAGATTAAATAGAGGCATGAACCCACTATCGAGCATAAATACCCCCTCTTGGAGTCACTAGCATCTACTCGGCCAAGATAGCTACTAGAAACGGAGAGCATATGCAAGATCACAAACAACACAGACATGATAGAATCAATAAGATAAAACCATTAATCAATCTGACATAGTAATCTCAATATCCATCGGATCCTCGCAAACACAACATCCATGATTACAAATAGATATGATCTTGATCATGAACAGAGCTCACAAGATCTAAACATGGTAGCACAAAGGAGGAGATACAACCATCTAGCTACTACATGGACTCGTAGTCCAAGGTGGAACTACTCACACTTCATACCGGAGGCTGGCATGATGAAGAAGAAGGCCTACGGGATGATCTCCCATCTGGCAGGGTACCGGTAAGAGCTTTAGTTCCACCGATCTAGGGACGATGGTGGCGGCGGCTACAGACGGATTCATGGAATATTGATCGGGTCCTTAGGGTTTCTGCATCGGGGGGTCTTTATAGGTGAAGAGGCGAGGCAGGGGCGGCCAGGGTAGTCACACCCCCCAGGCGTGGCTAGCCCTAGCCCGCGCCGCCAGGGGTGTGGCCCCTGGTGCCTCCCCTCCATCTCGTACTCTGGATCCGTGTTCCCCACCGTAAAATATTGACTTTGGCTTTTGTCCCATCCAATTCCGAGAATATTGATTTTCTGCCTTTCTAGAACCAAAAATAGAAGAATACAGGCAACTAGCACTGTGGCAACTTGTTAACAGGTTAGTACCAGAAAATATATAAAAACACCTCAAAGTGTAGACAAAGCAAAACAAAGTATATACTAAACAAGCATGGAACATAAAAAATTATAGATACGTTTCCGACGTATCAAGCATCCCAAGCTTAACTCCTGCTCGTCCTCGAGTAGGTAAGTGATAAAAAGAATAATTTTTGAGGTGACATGCACCATCAAAATCAAGATCAAACCATTTACAAGCATTGAAAGCTGGGATCAAAGAACTCTAAACATGAGCATGAAAGATGGAGTTCTAACAGTAAGACAAAGTAACTATGCATGCAACATGAAAGATTACAAACAAAGATCATGAATAACATGCATTGAAAAACGTTTGTTTGTTTCACATACAGAAAACATGGCATAGTGGCATTCAACTTGTCCCTCATGGAGTAGCAAATAGATGCATAGGATACCTTCAAAGTCCATAAGAGTGACTAGATACAAATAGCACAAGAACAAGTAATATTAACAATATGCATCAATCAATAAGTTTTGGGACAATGCACATAGAACTAAGAATGACAACTATGCTATCTTAACTGGTGCCTAAAGGTAGAAGGTGGAGACTCAATATAATTGTGGAAGAAAGGCCCTTCATAATGGAAGCAGTGATTTCAAGTTTCAAAAAGAGCTTTCAAAAAATATGGTACTCGTTAGCTTTCAGCTCTTATTGCCCCTATCATAAGCATCTTGAAGCGATTAAGTTTAAAGTGAACAAACTATGGCGTATATGCTTGAAAAAGTATAAGTTGTCAATCTCATGTCCCTTGAATACGAGGGCCGCTCCTCATGCTCCTCAAGTTTAGTTACTTGCAAGTTCTTGTCATAGTAAGTACATGTGTATCATAGAGAACCGCCAACGGGTACCCCTTGCACATGATATAGGAGCTATCCCATAATCAAAATGACAAGACAAGCAGACAATGAGCATCTCAGCAATCTTCTTATTTACCATGGGAATATGGTGTTTTTTTTCTCTCTTTCCTCTTTTCTCATATTTTTTTCTTTTTCTCAATCTCTTTTTCTATCTCTTTTTTTTTCATAAGAAGAATGCTTCATAGATGTCATCATGGTGATGCTGCAAGTTTCCACCATGATTAGGTATGACTTAGGCTAGCGGCACAGGCGTTTCTTTAACACACATACATAATTCCATGGACTTACAAGCTCTCCTTTTATTTTACACCAACGACATCCATAGACAAAAGAGCATGATATCAACTGTGTACAAAGTACAAGTGCAATGTTGAAAGCGTTCCCCATGACAACATGGTTCTGCTAATTACAATGCAGTAATGCTACACGTACGGACTGCTATCTTACGGAATTCATTACGCAAAGACGTGGGATAATTCAGTTGGTGCAAGATCCTTAAATCACGGGAGGGGTAAAAAATCAGAACCAACCAACAACGTGCATGTCATTCCGTAGAGTATTTCCGTAGCAAATGTGTCCGTAGGTATAGCATTTTCGATTACAATGTATAAGTGCAAGCATATACAACATAGATGACATAATGGTTCAAGTTTATTAGGGAAAAAAAATAACGTGTGACATCAAGTTCATGAGAGCTTTAATCACTAAGTCTTCACATAACAAAATACTTTTTAATTAGAAGGTAGATTAAAACAATAATATACTTGGAATGTTGTAACACACCATGTATAGGAATTTATAGGGGACACTTTGGAATAAATTGGTTTCATGGGGGTTGGATGCATGATTAGAGCTTACTCATACAAGTGGAGGCTAGCAAAAGACTGAGAGCGACCAACTAAGAGAGCAATAATGGGCATAATCATGTAGAGCGACAAAACATTACTAATCAAAGCATAAAGTGGTACTACAAGTCAAGGACTAAATTATCATAGAGGCTATGGTGACTTGTTCATAGTCATAACATGGTATGATCATGTGCCAAGTCAACCCAAATAAAGCATCAAACAAGAATACCACAATACTATGCTTTTGTATGTTAAAACAATGCATGATTCTTTCAAGGCACACTAAGCAATCTCAATTGTTTGGAAAAAGTCATGCTACAACAATAATCACTAAGCATAAGTTCAAAACAACACCTAGCATAACATGATTAAGTCTAAGTCATAGTCAAAGCAAGCTCCTCTTATACTACTCAAGCAATAAATTTCTACTCCTCTCCAACACCAATCAACTTATTTGAAACAACACAGTGAGAACGGAGGTCCAAACTAGTTTATTTAAGAAAACTAAGCAACCCAAACGAAAGCTAAGACGCTCCAAGAACAATACAATAGTGCATGAAACAAAAAACAAAGTGTCTAGAAAGGTCTGAGATCTTAATTGATGAAGAAGGGGATGCCCCCAATCTTTGACTCTTGTACCTCTTGAATATTTCTTGGGGTGACATGGGGTGGCATCCCCAAGCTTTGACGCTTCTACCTCTTGTATATTTGTTGGGGTGAAACAGGGTGGCATCCCCAAGCTTGAGCTTTGTAACACCCTCGGTCACTCCGGACTGACGGCTGTCACTTCTGGCAGCTCAATAGAATCTCTAGACTAACCCCACAGACCAACACTAGTCTTTTCTGCGCACTTTTTCCTTACTCATGCGCACCAGGTACCCACTTCCTGGCCGGTCACCCATCCTAGAATTGCTCCAGGACAAGCTCGCTTAACCTTTTTGAATTTGCTTCCGGAAAATAAGTTGCAACTTGTTGGTATGGGTTTCCTATCAATCCTATTGAGCCATGCGCCAGGGTCTCACATACACCCACCCTTAGAAGATCGACGTACTCGTCGATCAACCACAAGCCAGGAACATCCCCTCTAGGCACACGTATGTGCGTCCAGTGCCGGCACATTGCCATGTCGTGTCTACTCCGGGCCACACGCGCCATGCTACACATGTCTGCCACTGACCGCACATGCCCATGTAACCGTGAGGGTCGGCTCTGATACCATTTGTAACACCCCCGGTCACTACGGACCAAAGGCTGTCACTTCTGGCAGCTCGATAGGATCTCTAGACTAACCCCATAGACCAACACTAGTCTTTTCTGCGCACTTTGTCCTTACTCATGCGCACCCGGTACCTACTTCTCGGTCGGTCACCCATCCTAGAATTTCTCCAGGCCAAGCACGCTTAACCTTAGAGTTCTTTTCGAATGAGCTTTTGGAAAAGAAGCTGCAACTTGTTGGTATGGGTTTCCTATCAATCCTATTGAGCCATGCGCCAGGGTCTCACAAGATTTTGTCCATTCTTCATCTCATTACATCATTCTCTCTCTACACCTGAAAATTTTCCTTCATACAAAACTTTACACAATCTTCATTAGCAACATTAGTGTATTCAAAAGATAATAGACCTTTGGGTTTAGCTTTAGAACAGCAAAACTTTCTTGAATAGAAATTGATATTTAATGGTGCCTTCTTTCATATCAATGATGACACCAACAGTTCTAAGAAAAGGTCTTCCCAAAGTTATAGGACAAGAAGCATTGTATTCAACATCCAAAACATAGAAACCAATAGGGACATAAGCATTGTTAACCATAATAAGAACATCATTAACACTCCCCATGAGTTTCTTTTTAGCATTATCATTAAGTGGGACATCCAAATAACAATCTTCCAAAGGTGGAAAATGTAGAGGTTGTTGGAGATATGCCCAAGAGGCAATAATAAAGTGGTTATTATCATATCTTCGTATTTATGATAAATGTTTACATACCATGCTATAATTGTATTAACAGGAAACATTAATACTTGTGTGATTTGTAAACATAAAAGAGTCCCTAGTAAAGCCTCTTGTTAAACTAGCTTGTTGGTTAATATATGATCATTGTTTCCTGATCATGAACATAGAGATGTTATTAACAACAGGGTCATATCATTAGGAGAATGATGTGATGGACATACTCCTATAGATAAGCGTAGCATAAAGATCAAGTCATTTCAATAGTTCAATTGCTATATGCTTTCTGATACATAGTAACCTAATTCCTTCGACCATGAGATCATGCATATCATCTTTACTGGATGGATGCTTTGATGTCATCAAACACCACACCGTAACAGGGTGGCTATAAAGGTGGCATTGAGTGTTCGGAAAGTATTGGTTGAAACACATGGATCAAGAGTAGGATTTGTCCATCCGCATGACGGATAGATATACTCTGGGCCCTCTCGGTGAAATGTCATCCAATTAGCTTGCAAGCATGTGACTGGCTCACAAGGGATCACATATCACGGGAACGAGAAAAGAGTACTTATCAGTATCGAGGTTGAACTAGGTATGCAGAGATACCGACGATCATAACCTCGGATAAGTAACATATCGTGAGACAAAGGGAAATTGGTATCGTATGTAAGTGGTTCATTCGATCGCAAAGTAATCGTAGAAATATGTGGGAGCCATATGAATTTCCAGATTCCTCTATTGGTTATTGTTCGGAGAAGTGTCTCGATCATGTCCGCATAATTCACGAACCGTAGGGAGACACACTTAAGGATTCGACGTTGTTTGAGTAGTTATGGTATTATGAGAAAGAGACCGAATGTTGTTCGGAGTCTCGGATGGGATCCGGGATATCACGAGGTGATCCGGAATGGTCCGGAGAATAAGATTCATATAAGGAAAGTCCCGTTTCGGAGTTCGGGAATGATTCCGGTGTTTTCATCGGGGATATTCTAGAAGGTTCCGGATTGTCCGGCACTCCGGGGGGGGAGGGGTACATGAATGTGTCATTGCATATTGGAGTGATTGCATCATGTACTAAGTGTTCTTGCTGTCCCAAATGTAGGATTAAATTGAATCCTAAAACAGAAAAGTCAAATGTCCAGTTTGAAAGTCAAACGGCTAAAACAAGAAACTGTGGGAAACAAGCAAGAGGAGTTGGAACCAACTTGGAGGAGGAGTCCAACTCCTCCAAGCCGGCGGCCAGCCCTAGGCCGAGTTGGGGAGGGACTCCCTCCCTCCCCTGGCGCGCCAAGACCCTCCCATCTATATAAGGAGGGGCAGGGCTCCCCTCCTAGATACACAAGTTCCTATCCTCTAAACTAAACCCTAGATCTAAACCCCGGTTTAGAGCTATTTCGGTTTAGAGCTTTCTAATTGGTTTAGAGCCTTCTAATTGGTGTGTCTAATTACTAGACCACTAATAGCCTCTCTCATAAGCTCCACCATACTCGTACCGGCTTAAGGCGAAGCCCTGCGGGATTTCCCCTCTACTTCCGGTACCACGCCGTTGTGCTGCCGGAATCGCGAGGAGAGTGCTACAACCTCCGCTGCCTGCTGGAACAAGGGAGAGGAAGGTCTTCGTCGAGTACCGAACGTGTGACCGACTACGGGAGCGCTGCCGGAACGTGGCGCCGGAAGGATCGTCTACGCGATCTTGAGATCGGAAGTGTACGACTACATCACCCACGAGAATCTGCTCTCGTTAACCGCTTGGAATCTTCGAGGGTAAGTTATTCCATCGACTCGTTGCTACAATCTAGTAGATAGATCTTGGCTTGTTTGTTTGTATGCGATAGAAAAATTTTGTTTTCCATGCTACGAACCCCTACAGTGGTATCAGAGCCGTGTCTATATGTAGATCTGTTGCACGAGTAGAACACAATGGTCATTGTGGGCGTTGATGCTTTTATTGTAGATTGCTTTTTGTGTACTTTGCATCTTGCGGTATGTTGGGATGAAGCGGCCCGGGCTAACCTTACATGACATCGTTCATGAGACTTGCTCCACGCTTGACATGCAACTTGTATTGCATAAGTGGCTTTGCGGGTGCCTGTTTCTCCTAGCATAGTTAAGATCCAATTTACAACGGGTAATCAACAATGCTAGTATCAATGTTGTGGTTCTTGTTCGTAAGTTAGAACGACACTTATTGAAAGCCCGAAACCACGTAAAATATGCAAAGAAAGTAGAGGCGTCTAACTTTGTTTTGCAGGGGTGTACAGTGATGTGATATGGCCATGATTGTGATTATATTTGATGTATGCAATGTTCCTTATTGTAAGTTGGCAACCGGCAGGAGCCATATGGTTGTCTTTAATTTATGTTAAGACCCGCGTGTCTATTCAAAGTAGTTGTAATAGTTGAAGCCGGTGGACGACAACCATGGAGCAGCGTCATTGACCTTGATGCAATGCCGGTAATGATGGAGATCATGTTCGTGTTTGAAGATGGAGATCGGAAGCACAAAGAAGAAAGGCCATATCATATCACATATTATGAATTGCATGTGATGTTAATCCTTTATGCATCTTGTATTGCTTAGTAGACGACGGTAGCATTATAAGATGATCCCTCAAGCACACAATTTCAAGTTCTTAAGTGTTCACCCTTAGTATGCACCGTTGCTAAAGCTTGTTGTTTCGAAGCACCACGTGATGATCGGGTGTGTTAGATTCAGCAAGTGTATACAACGTAAGCAAGCCAGATTTGCTTATGCGGAAGCTAAGGTTTGATCTTGACGAGCCTAGCATGTACAGACATGGCCTCAGGAACATGGATTACCGAAAGGTAGAGCATGAGTCATATAGTAGATATGATGAACATGTTGATTGTTCGCCATTGAAGCTATATCAACTCTCGTGATGATCGGTTTTGATGTGGTGGATTTGGTTCGTGTGATCACTAAAACAATGTGAGGGATATTGTTTTGAGTGGGAGTTCACCTAGATTAATTTAATTATTAATTAGAACTCAATTTATCATAAACTAAATCAAAGTGAATTTGCATAGTTGTTGTAGTCATTGGCATCCGTTTACCACCGTGCGCTTAGTTATAATTGAGATGATAGAACTATAGAATTCTGGTTAGTTACTTTACGAACTGGTATCGTATTGTTTTTAAGTGTTAATCTAAAGTTTAAAAGTCCTATTGCAAACTTTCAGTAAGTTCCGGTTACTCCATGAAGTTTAATAATTAGTATTAAATCAAGAGTAACAATTCCAAGTGTTAGTATCATGTTTGTATCCATGATTCTTGATATTCAAAGGATTGTCTTAATATCAAGGTTATCTAGGATCTGAAAGAGTTGTTTCAGAAACCATGATGTGTGGAAGATATTGTGATATCTGAAACGAAGTTTTGGTTGCAACATGATAGAGTATAATATGGCTAAAGTCATGTTCTCATATTTGATGGGAATTTGCAAAAGGTTGGAGACACTAGTTGTCCTAATCGTCCAAAAGGATTTGGAGAGCAACATTATACTCATGATTCACCGTTATAAGCTAAAAGTAGCTTGATCATGGATAAATCCATGATGAGGGTGAATATTTGATGTAGGTAAAATGTTTACTACACCAAGAGATTACTAAAGAAAGGAATTTGAAAGAACACCAAACATTTGATGATGGTGATCTACTTCAAAGTGCAAGTCCAAAGACATTGGTATTTAACTATACACGCTTTGGACTATGTGTCATATGTATGACTCCACTATTGATGATGATAGATTCTTTCAAATAGAAAAGGAAATATTGAAAGAGAATCTCATAAATATATGGCAGAAAAGAAAAGACTAGAATTCTTTAGTTTAAGTATATAGATGATATACATGTTATGGCTATATTCTTTGCTTATTAAACAATGTGGTTCTTAAGTATTTGATACTGAATTTGTTGGTGTGAATCGTCATACGAAACAACACAATTCATGAACTACAATGGCCTAAGTAACTAGCAAAAGAATATGTGATGATGTTCATCGAGAACAAATAAAGGGTTATTGTGTTGCTCGTTAAACATCAAAGCTTGCCTTCAAGATTTGTTTTATCAGGTATTATGAAAACAAAAGAGTTGTTCAAATAAATTACCGTGATCCATAAAAGATGGATGATTCACAAATCTCGTTGGAGAAATCACATCCATAAAACTAGTGCTAAAAATGTCGAAAGACAAATTGATTGAAAGATCACTTAGGAAGTGACATCGCCGTTTAAAATTATATTGGAAAGAAAACATGAAGAAAATCCATATGGATGGAATTTTGGAGTCTATTTGATTTTGATCAAATGACGCTTGTGAAACTTTCCTAGAGATAATTGAAACTTCGTTCATAGGCCAAAAGGGAACGAATGACTAGCTTATTGGAACTTGTACATATTGTTGTATAAAATCCATTATGTGTAGTCAAGAGCGATGGATTTCAACTTCATATGCTTTCTCCGAAAATTTGAGTGAATATATGAACATTTACTTAATAAGGATGAAGTATGAAACATTTGAAAAGTTCAAAGACTTTCAAGATGAAGTGCAAAATCATTGTAACGAGAATATGAATAGTTTATGATAAGATCATAAAGGAAAATATTTAAGTTACAAGTTTAGCATAATACCTAAGATTTAAGGAATCGTTCCGTGGATTTGCATTTTCCCGAAACACCATAAGTGTATGGAGTGTTCGAGATATGTAATTAAACCTTGTTTGACATGGTAAGATCAAAGGAATAATTTATAAAACTGCCATTATATTTTAAAGATTAAAAGCTTTAGGGATTACCGTTTTTCCACTGAAAAGAGCTTCATCATAATCCGTTGAATTGACACCATATAAAGTTATGGTTTAGGATAAAACCCAAGTTGTCCTTTCTTAAACATTGGTATGCTATGCATAAGAAAGATGTTTGCAACCAAGGTCGGATGAACCTGTCTTTGTATGTTATTTCGAATAACTGTTAAGTAATCCTCCATAACATCGGAGACAAAAGTGTTTGTCACTTAAAACGTCAAGTTTCTTTGAGAAGGAATTTTTTCGTGAAAAGTTAAGTGGGAGGACAATAGAACTTTGAAAAGGTTAAAAGAACCTTAGCTATATGTGCAGAGTTGCGCAGCACCGAAAAGTGTTCCGGAGGCGGCAACAATGCTCATGGCTCACGTGCCTCAAAGGTTGTGGTCACGGAGATCTAAGTTCCTATTGAAACAAGTAGATCGGGTAAACAATCAAATACCAAGATTTGAGGGTTGAATCATTATTTGAGAATAATGAACCGACTACATACAAAGAAGCGATGATGGGCCCTGACTCCGTCAAATGGCTTGAAGCCATAAAATCCGTGATAGTTCCATACACGAGAAATCAAGTTTTGAACTTGAAGGACCCTCGAGAAAGGTGTAAGACCTTACAGTTGTGTTTGGATCTATAAATAAATAGACATGGATGTTGCACATCTATGAAATGGTCGACATGTTGGGAAAGAGTTCACAACAATGTTCAAAGGTTGACTATCACAAGATTTGATCTTTCATAGTGATATTTAGTCTAGACGGATTAATGTAGCAACCACTACATATAATTTGTTATATGGTAGTTGAATAAACAAAACAAGTTCTTCTAATAGAATCGTTACCTAGGACATGTGCATAACACGGTCCATAGGGTTTTGTTAATTCAAAGGATGCTAAAAGCATATGCAAACTTCAATGGTTAAAGTGAGCATCGCGGAGTTGGAATCTTCACTGTGATGAAACTGTTAAAGGAGTTTAAAAGTTCATTAGAGACGATGAAGATGCTTGCATTTGCAAGAAATTAAGTGGGAGCGCTAAGACATGTTTCTAATACATTATGTGGAAGACATATTGTTGATTGGAAATAATGTATCTTTTATTAACACATATTAAGAATTTCATCCCGATGAAAGACTTAGGCAAAACCCAAATATTTGGCATCAATAGACGCTAATATGGTTGTGCCAGAAGTACATAGACAAGATATTGAATGAGTTCAATATAGAAACTACAAGAGAGGTTCTTGTCACACAGAAAGGATTGAATAATTTCAATGTTGATGATATATTCAAATGTATTGACATTTGGTAAAGTGAAACAAATAATCAAGTATAGATTGATACTTGATGTATGAAATCACAAAGAGTATTTATATCAATCATACTGTGATATGTACAAATCCAGATATGTCCTATGCTCTAAATGTTGTGAGCATATACCAGAGTGATTCGTAAGATGATCATTGGACAATAGTAAGGATATTCTTATGATCTTTTGGAAGAACTAAGAATATAATATTTGTAGAAGTGACAAATAGATGGTTAGTTCATTGTAAAAGTACTACATTGATACTAGCTTTGTCACAAAGTACAAATTAAGTTTATCTCAATCTAAACTAAGGGTGGCATAATATAATGGAAAGTGAGTTCCATAATGGATTTGGATGATTTCCAAAGTTAAGACATTGTGACAGATACTACAACAAAAGGCTAAGTATATGACTGCTATTATAGCAGCAAAAGAGGGCATTTGTGTCAAGTAGTTTGTTATCAAACTAGGTGTAGTTCACAGTGGGATAATACTATGAAGATATATTGTGCGACAATATGATCAACATGTTTTAACCCCAAAGAGCTAAAGGTCACACCGAAAGACCAAATTTATACAAAGCCATCTCATTAGAGAATGAGTGATGCGTAGAGACGCAAAGACATGCAATTACACACGGACCTGGAAGTGTCAGATCCGGAGATCAGTTGACCACTAGCAATCGTGTACATACAACACCGGAAAGCCATAGGTGTTATATACACAAAGGTTCGAAACTAGATTATTGACTCTAGTGCAAGTGGGAGACTGTTGGAGATATGCCCAAGAGGCAATAATAAAGTGGTTATTATCATATCTTCGTATTTATGATAAATGTTTACATACCATGCTATAATTGTATTAACAGGAAACATTAATACTTGTGTGATTTGTAAACATAAAAGAGTCCCTAGTAAAGCCTCTTGTTAAACTAGCTTGTTGGTTAATATATGATCATTGTTTCCTGATCATGAACATAGAGATGTTATTAACAACAGGGTCATATCATTAGGAGAATGATGTGATGGACATACTCCTATAGATAAGCGTAGCATAAAGATCAAGTCATTTCAATAGTTCAATTGCTATATGCTTTCTGATACATAGTAACCTAATTCCTTCGACCATGAGATCATGCATATCACCTTTACTGGATGGATGCTTTGATGTCATCAAACACCACACCGTAACAGGGTGGCTATAAAGGTGGCATTGAGTGTTCGGAAAGTATTGGTTGAAACACATGGATCAAGAGTAGGATTTGTCCATCCGCATGACGGATAGATATACTCTGGGCCCTCTCGGTGAAATGTCATCCAATTAGCTTGCAAGCATGTGACTGGCTCACAAGGGATCACATATCACGGGAACGAGAAAAGAGTACTTATCAGTATCGAGGTTGAACTAGGTATGCAGAGATACCGACGATCATAACCTCGGATAAGTAACATATCGTGAGACAAAGGGAAATTGGTATCGTATGTAAGTGGTTCATTCGATCGCAAAGTAATCGTAGAAATATGTGGGAGCCATATGAATTTCCAGATTCCTCTATTGGTTATTGTTCGGAGAAGTGTCTCGATCATGTCCGCATAATTCACGAACCGTAGGGAGACACACTTAAGGATTCGACGTTGTTTGAGTAGTTATGGTATTATGAGAAAGAGACCGAATGTTGTTCGGAGTCTCGGATGGGATCCGGGATATCACGAGGTGATCCGGAATGGTCCGGAGAATAAGATTCATATAAGGAAAGTCCCGTTTCGGAGTTCGGGAATGATTCCGGTGTTTTCATCGGGGATATTCTAGAAGGTTCCGGATTGTCCGGCACTCCGGGGGGGGAGGGGTACATGAATGTGTCATTGCATATTGGAGTGATTGCATCATGTACTAAGTGTTCTTGCTGTCCCAAATGTAGGATTAAATTGAATCCTAAAACAGAAAAGTCAAATGTCCAGTTTGAAAGTCAAACGGCTAAAACAAGAAACTGTGGGAAACAAGCAAGAGGAGTTGGAACCAACTTGGAGGAGGAGTCCAACTCCTCCAAGCCGGCGGCCAGCCCTAGGCCGAGTTGGGGAGGGACTCCCTCCCTCCCCTGGCGCGCCAAGACCCTCCCATCTATATAAGGAGGGGCAGGGCTCCCCTCCTAGATACACAAGTTCCTATCCTCTAAACTAAACCCTAGATCTAAACCCCGGTTTAGAGCTATTTCGGTTTAGAGCTTTCTAATTGGTTTAGAGCCTTCTAATTGGTGTGTCTAATTACTAGACCACTAATAGCCTCTCTCATAAGCTCCACCATACTCGTACCGGCTTAAGGCGAAGCCCTGCGGGATTTCCCCTCTACTTCCGGTACCACGCCGTTGTGCTGCCGGAATCGCGAGGAGAGTGCTACAACCTCCGCTGCCTGCTGGAACAAGGGAGAGGAAGGTCTTCGTCGAGTACCGAACGTGTGACCGACTACGGGAGCGCTGCCGGAACGTGGCGCCGGAAGGATCGTCTACGCGATCTTGAGATCGGAAGTGTACGACTACATCACCCACGAGAATCTGCTCTCGTTAACCGCTTGGAATCTTCGAGGGTAAGTTATTCCATCGACTCGTTGCTACAATCTAGTAGATAGATCTTGGCTTGTTTGTTTGTATGCGATAGAAAAATTTTGTTTTCCATGCTACGAACCCCTACAGAGGTCCCAACCTTTAATAAGGTAAAGATCCCTGTGTTTACAATGCTAGTCCCTGGATCAATAGCTAGCATCCACAATTAAGATGTAATATCAAGAAACAAATGTCATAATACAACTTTATAACCAGGAATAAAATAATTCATTACATCTTACATAGCTCATTTGGCTATCTCATTACAATGCAGCAGAAATAACTATAGCATGGAGTCCTTCATCTTCAAAGTGCCACAGGCAGTCATGTTGGTTGTAGACTTGTAATCCTAATCAACACACTTCTAACATCAAACAAACCTGCAACATAATAAGTTGCAGCCACAAGGGTCAATACATTTGAATTGTATTGGCAAGTTTCACTACTATGTAGAAATAAGTGGATCCTATCAATATATGCATATTTGGCTAAGTAGGGTTTAGGCTCATTTGCAGAAAGCAATATAGTTTTATCCTATCTTTTCAATATAGTTTTGATCTTTTGACAATCTTTCTGAACTCCTTGGAAAACTCCAAGTGCTTCTAATCCCTTGTTGTCACCATCAAGTTTTACTTTGAGAAATTGGAATGTCGAGATCTTCCATAGCTTCAGGCCTTAGTTGCTCAGTAGTTGTCCATAATCGGGGACACGGCTAAGTACTTAGAATTTTGATCTTCTGCAGAAGTTGTACACTTTACCCACATGACACAATCTCGTCTTGATACCACCAGTGGCCGCTGGATAAGTACTCACCAAATGGAGTACCGGCAGATCGAGAATGTGACAAAGTCTTTCCATAGAAGTCCTCTCAATACACAATGCTAGCTTGTCTACCAGGCACCAATGTAGGGATAAATTTCTCTTACACAATTCTAGTTAACCTGAAGATGCCAATGCATGAGTCTTCCACTATGTAGTTGACTAAGCCAGAGCCCATTTAGCATGTGGCTATACATGGAAGCAATTGTACGAGAAACATGTTCAATCTCTAAGTCCCTGGGTGGTTTTCTTCTAGTGCACATACAAAAAGATAGCCATATAAACATGGTTCCCTTTGTTGCCACCTTGTCTAAAACTTGAGTATACTTGTCCACCCAGGTGGTTCATTGAGTATTTGTTTTATTATATAAAACATATATCTTTTCAACACTTCATATAATCATATCATGTATCCCATCCCAAATATATAGCAGGGCTAAGCTTACTACAACTACAATGTTTCCTCTAAGGGAGATATAAGGGTATCCTATTAGGATTTAGCATAGCATAAAATATAGTAGTCCTTATCATGCATGTTACAAAAATCCACTAAGTGTAATGAAAATAGTAAGACATGGATGATAGTGTCACTTGCCTTAGTAGTTGGTGGTGTTGGTACACTCTTCGCAATAACACACTTGAAAATCAACACAATCTATCAAGCAAAACAACCAAGACAAAACATACACAAGATCAACACTAATGGCAACACAAAAATCATGCAAAGTATGCAAACATGCAAGATGACAATTTTTATTATACAAATTTTTATAACAAGGTTTTGAACATTACTAAGTGATTTATGAACATTTTATATTTTCAAGATTACAAATGCAACCATTTGTGCAATTGTAGCAATTAACAACATTTTCTAACAGTTGGAAAGTCCATTCTTATTAAATAATTGCCATGGTCTTATTTATACAAGAATAAAATTATATTTTGGTTTTACTGTATAGAGGGTTCAATTTACAACCACTTGCAAAAGGATTTACTTAAAAATAATTTACACAACAATTTTATACTCAAAATACTCCACAAATGGTTCTGTATAAAACGTGAGTTTAACAGAATCAAAAATACCGAATTATGGCTCCACTGTGTTCTACTCGTTTTTGTGAATCCATAGACATATTATTTGCTAAATTTGGATATACAGAACTAAAGATATAATTTTTATGGTGAAAATGACCAATTAAACCATTTAATTTTTAAATCAAATTTTTGTACAAAGAATAAGTAATATTATTGCAGATATGGATTCTGCAGAATCTCAGCTTTTCAGGGATACCAAATTTATAATTTTGGGACTTCTAAATCTTTTTCTATGAATTATATGAGTTCATACTAAAATCTGGAAAAGTCAAACTCCGGAATTGACTGAAATTGACTTTGACTAATCTGACTGAGTTGATTGTTGGCTATGCTGATGTCATGATGATGTCAGATTTGACTATAGAAAAAGTTGCTCGGATGGAAAAACTTTCTACATAAAAGTTGTAGATAACAACTAGATCTATCTACTGTTCAAAGGAAATTGTGTTTGGAGCAACGAGGTGGGCGTAAAATAGATTATACCTTATAAGATCTGAATCTTTGACCGCGTTTTTCTCTTTGCTCGATGAACGAAATGAGGTGAAACCAGCGGGAATGGAACCGTCTTGACGAGGGGAACAACTTCCATCTTCAAGCCTCCACGATCCGTGGTCGTCTTGAAGGTCTATTTGGGTGGAGAAGATTGGGGAGAATTTTGGACGAAAATGTAGCTAAGATGAGTTGAAAACTTGTGAACTTTCCTGGAGTGAGGTTTATATAGGAGGGGTAGGGGCTGGATTAAAGGAGATTAAAGAGGGAGAGGAATTAGGGGGTATTTAGTGCAATTTAGAGGGCAATTGAGAGTCATTTAGGAGCATTAGATAGGAGGAAGACCAATTGCTCCGTCCTTACTGGTTCAGGTACCTACGCCCTCCTGGTGGTGGTGGCCTCTTGGTCTATCGGCATGGTTGGGCCGGCCCATTTTGGCCGGCCTGGCCGGCCATTTTTTTGTTTTATATTTTTTTATTTCTTAATTCTTTCATAACTTTTGATTTAGAGCTTCGAATTTATTGATTCAAATTTCTGCGGGTTCATTAATTCATGGGCAACATTTTAGGACATAAATTTGATGTATTTAGAAATATTTAATTTTCTCAATTATTAATTAGTTAATTATTGTACGATTGCATGTGTGCGATATTGGCCTAGTTGCAGGGCAATATATTTGGAATGACTTGGATTCTTTCCTTATTTAAACTTGATTCGATTTAGTTCCACTTTACATGGATAACCATGAATAAAAGTTTGAAAATATGAGAGGATAATTTTATAAAATCTTAAAATAGCTCACATAAGCTATGGTGCTTACTTTAAAACGAGACTCGTTGCTTTTATTTTTGGTTCAAAACAAAGGTTGTTTGAAAAATGTAAATGAAGTAGTTGAGATGTATAGATGGTTTTTGGTTGAGAACATTCCTCAAGATTAAAAATAGATTTTCAAATACAGGAAGTTTGTGAAAAAGATTTTGAAGGGGAACCTTACAAATTAAAATTTTGAAGTAGGGGAGATATATGGATAATCTTGATGCTTTGATCTTAGGTTTTTTGTTAAATGCTATTTTTATTTTAAGGAGTACTTTTTGGGGGGGGGACTTTTGTAATGGTTTAAAAGGTTTTTAATGTTTCCAATTAGAAGCAAAAAGTTTCTTTTCCCCATAAATTTCATTCTTTATTTATTTTATTTATTTCTTTTTCACATTTCAAAATTTGGAAATTTTTGGGATGTGACAGCAAATCAAGCATTTCATAAATCTTTCTAGGCATAATAAAGACACTAGAACCAAGGTCACACGAAGCTTTTAGATCAAAGTCATTCACTTGCATATTAATAATGGTTCCCAACTATCTTATACTTTCCTAGGAATAGAGGCTTTGTGTTTCAACTTATCTTCCTTAATTTTAATAAGAGCATCTGTAATGTGTTTGGTGAAAGCCACGTTCATATCACTAGCATTAGGACTTCTAGCAATCTTTTGTAGGAACATAATCACTTCAGAAATATTGCAACCATCAAGATCAAAATCAAACTTAGCATCACTAGTAGTAGACTCATTGGGTTTAGGCATTGTGGTAGGAGGAATAGGGACTTCTTATGGTTTAGTGGCATCCATATTGGTGGTGGTGATAGTGCACACACTATTGTTTCTAGTAATTTCAGCTTCTCTTTCCCACTTAGCATGTAGTTGGGCTAACAGTCTTACATTTTCATCAATAGTAACTTGTATGGCATGAGTAGCAGCAAAGGTACTTTCCAAAGTTTCACGTTTAGCAGCCATTTTATTAATCAAAGAGGACTGTGCTTCAGACAAAGAGGAAATAATTTTCTCAACATTCAAAAGCTTTTCCTCCACAGTCTTGTTGAAAGTGGTTTGTTTACTGATGCGTGTTGAACGCCCCGTTGGGAAACCCCAAGAGCAAGGTATGATGCAGCACATCAGCAAGTTTTCCCTCGGTAAGAAACCGAGGTTATCGAACCAGTAGGAGGAAGGAAACGCCTCAAAGGTGTTGCAAGCAACGTGGAAACCTGCACAACACAAACTCAAGACTTTGCCCCAACTAACAGTGAGGTTGCCAATCTCACCGGTTGCTATAACAAAGGATTAACTGTATGGTGTCGAAGGTAATGATGGTTTGCAGCAAGTAAACAGTGACGGTGGAAGATGTATCAATGGTAAAGATTGGACCGGGGTCCATAGTTCACTAGAGGTGTTCTCCTTAAGATAAATAAACATGGCATGTTGGATAAACAAATTACAGCAGGGCAATTGACAGGACTGAGCAAGGCATAACAATGCAATACTAGACATTCATGATCCTATGAGATTCGATTCGGCAATACAACAAGATACATAGATCGCCATCTAATTGCATCTATGACTAGAAATCCACCTTCAGGTTATCATCCGAACCCCATCTAGTATTAAGTTGCAAGCAACAGACAACCGCTTTAAGCAAAGTGTGTAAGGTAAACAATCCACTTGTTCCATGAACAAGAGACCGTTGTTTTCTCCATAGTGGCAACAACACATCTACACCCGAAGAGATTTCTGTCACTTCCCTTGGAAACTAAAGGCATGAACCCACTATCGAGCATAAATACCCCCTATTGGAGTCCCTAGCAACTACTTGGACAAAATAGCTACTAACAACGGAGAGCATGCAAGATCACAAACAACACAGACATGATAGAATCAAATAGACAAAACCATTAATCAATCTGACATAGTAATCTCAATATCCATCGGTTCACCGCAAACACAACATGCATGATTACAAATAGATTAGATCTTGATCATGAATAGAGCTCACAAGATCTATACATGAAAGCATAAAGGAGGAGATACAACCATCTAGCTACTACATGGACCCGTAGTCCAAGGTGGAACTACTCACGCTTCATACCGGAGGCTGGCATGATGAAGTAGAAGGCCTCCGGGATGATCTCCCCTCCGGCAGGGTGCCAGGAAGAACTTCAGATCCCCACGATCTAGGGATGATGGTGGCGGCGGATATGGACAGTTCCGTGGAGTTTTGATCGGGTGCCTAGGGTTTCTGCCTCGGGGGCTTCTTATAGGCGAAGGGGAGAGCCAGGGGGGCACCAGGGCGGCTGCACCCCCCAGGTGCAGGGTGGTCCCATCCGCGCGGCCAGGGGTGTGGCCCCCTAGTGAGCCTTCTTCGTCTCGTCATCTGGCTTTGTGTTGCCCATGGTAAAATATTGACTTTGGCTTTTGCCCCGTCCAATTCCGAGAATATTGATTTTCTGCCTTTCTGGAATCAAAAACAGAAGAAAACATGCAACTGGCACTGTGGCAACTTGTTAATGGGTTAGTTCCATAAAACATATAAAAACACCTCAAAGTGTAAACAAAGCAAAGTAAATAGTAAACAAGCATGGAGCATCAAAAATTATAGATACGTTTCTGACGTATCAAGCATCCAAAGCTTAACTCCTGCTCGTCCTCAAGTAGGTAAGTGATAAAAGAATAATTTTTGAGGTGACATGCACCATCAAAACCAAGATTGAACCATTTGCAAGCATTGAAAGCTGGGATCAAAGAACTCTAAACATGTGCATGAAAGATGGAGTTCTAACAATAAGACAAAGTGACTATGCATGCAACATGAAAGGCTATAAACAAAGATCATGAATAACATGCATTGAAAAACGTTTGTTTGTTTCACATACAGAAAACATGGCATAGTGGCAATCAGCTTGTCCCTCATAGAGTAGCAAATAGATGCATAGGACACCTTCAAAGTTCATAAGAGTGACTAGATATAAGTAGCACAAGAACAAGTAATATCAACAATATGCATCAATTAATAAGTTTTGGGACAATGCACATAGAACTAAGAATGAAAACTATGCTCTCTTAATGGTGCCTAAAGGTAGAATGTGGAGACTCAATATAATGGTGGAAGAAGGGCCCTTCACAAAGGGAAGCAGGGATTTCAAGTTTCAAAAAGAGCTTCCAAAAATTATGATAGTTGTTAGCTTTCTGCCCTCATTGCCCCTATCATAAGCATCTTGAAGTGATTAAGGTTAAAGTGAACAAAGATGGAGTATATGCTTGACAAAGTATAAGTTGGCAATCTCATGTCCCTTGAATACGATGGCCGCACCGCATGCTACTCAACTTTAGTCACCTGTAAGTTCTTGTCATAGTAAGTACATGTGTATCATACAGAACCTCCAATGGGGTACCCCTTGCACATGGTACAGGAGCTATCCCATAACGAAAATGATAAGGCAAGCAAACAATGAGCATCTCAGCGATCTTTTTATTTACTATGTGCATAGCTTTTCATTGAGGATGCTTCACAGATTGCTCATTATGGTGATGCTGCAAGTTTCCACCATGATTAGGCATGGCTTAGGCTAGCGGCCCAGGCGTTTCTCTAACACAAAATACATAAATCCATGGACTTACAAGCTACCTCTTTATTTCACACCGGCGACATCCATAGACAAAAGAGCATGATATCAACTATGTACAAAGTACAAGTGCAATGTTGAAAACGTTCCCCATGACAGCATGATTCTGCTAATTCCAACGTATAAGTGCAAGCATATACAACATAGATGACCCAATGGTTCAAGTTTATTAGGGGCAAAGAATATAAAGTGTGCCATCAAGTTCGTGAGGGCTTTAGGGCCTGTTTGGTTGGGCTTAAATATGGATTTTAGAATTTGGCTTATAAGCCACAAAAGCACCAAAATAGGTGCTTTCGGCTTTGGCTTTTGGCTTTTAACTGAACATAGTAGTATGATGGTATAAGCCAAAATCCAAAATAAAAAGCACCTATTTAGGTGCTTTTGTGGCTTATAATCCAAAAGCAAAAAGCCATAAATAAGCACAACCAAACAGCCCCTAAGGTTTCACATAACAAAATACTTTTTATTTGGAAGATAGCTAAAAACAGGAATATACTTGGCATGGTGTAACACTCCATGCATAGGAGTTTATAGTGTACACTTTGGAATAACTTGGTTTCTTGGGAGTTGGAAGCATGAGTAGATATTACTGATATAAGTGAAGTCTAGCAAAAGACTGGGAGCAACCAACTAAGAGAGCAATAATGGCCATAATCATGCAGAGAGACAAAACATTACTAATCAAAGCATAGAGTGGTACTAAAAGTCAAGGACTAAATGATCATAGAGACTATGGTGACTTGTTCGTAGTAATAACATGGTGTGAGCATGTGTCAAGTCAACCCAAACAAAGCATCAAAGGAGAATACCATAATACTATGCTTTTGTATGCTAAAACAACGCATGATTCTTTCAAGGCACACTAAGCAATCTCAATTGTTTGGAACAAGACATGCTACAACAATAATCACTAAGCATAAGATCAAAACAACACCTAGCATGTCATGCTAAAGTCTAAGTCACATTCAATGCAAGCTCCTCTTGCACTTTCCAGCAAGAACTTTCTACTCCTTTCCAACACCAGTTGACTTATTTGAAACAACACAGCGAGAATGGGGGTCCAAACTACTTTATTCAAGCAAACTAAACAAACTAAGCAAACCAAATGAAAACTAAGATGCTCCAAGAACAACACAACAATGCATGAAATAATAAAAACAAAGTGTCTAGAAAGACCTAAGTTTTTTATTGATGAAGAAGGGGATGCCTTGGGCATCCCCAAGCTTTGACGCTTGTATCTCTTGGATATTTCTTGGGGTGACACCGGGGTGGCATCCCCAAGCTTGAGCTTTTGTCCATTCTTCATCTAATTACATCATTCTCTCTCTACACCTGAAATTTTTCCTTCATACAAAACTTCACACAATATTCATTAGCAACATTAGTGTATTCAAAACATAAAAGACCTTTGGGTTCAGCTTTGTGATGACCCACAAGTATAGGGGGTGTATCGTAGTACTTTCGATAAATAGGAGTGTCGATCCCAATGAGGAGCAGAAGGTGCTGAATAGTGGTATGGAGCAGGAAATCCCTATGAATACTTAGCAAATGGATTTTTAGTTGTTTTCTAACAAGACAACAAAACAAAGAGCAACTAACAAAGGTAACGAGCAAACAGAGCAAGTGGCCCAATCCTTTCTTAGCAAAGGACAAGCCGGTGGAAATACTTATAAGGACCAAATGTTCTCGAGGACACATGGGAATTCTGTCAAGTGCTGTCGCTTCAAATAGTTGAGTACTCTTCTCTGGTGTTTGTAAGTGTTGTGTGGGTGAACCTGTGCTAACATACCGCCCTTCCTAGGACTAATACATACTTGTGATTAAACCCCCTGCAAACATCCGTAACTATAGGAAAGTAATTAAGATATAAATATAACCACAACCTTAGACTCTGAGATCCTACGCTCCCTTGTGCAAAGGTGTCCTAACGGGAGTTCAGGTTTCTGTCACTCCGGCAACCCCGCGATTAGTAGCCAAATACACAATGCATTCCCCTAGGCCCATAACTGGTGAAGTATCATGTAGTCGATGTTCACATGACACCACTAGAAGAATGGCACCACAACTTAAATACTAGACCATTGAATAATAACTCATCACAGATCCACTAATAACAACATGACTTCTTCCATGACCTCAAGAACTAAACGAACTACTCACAAGACATCATATGGATCAAGATCAAAGATGATATGATAATGGATAACAATCTGAACATAAACAATAATCCAATGGTTCCACTCACAAGCATCAACTACAATAGTAATCAACACCGGGAAAGTTTCCCCTAATGAACTAAGCAATATCCAACACAATTGTTACAGCGAGACAGAGTGGTGATGATGGTGTGGGTGGAGATGATGGCGTGGATGATGATGATCCCGATGAAGCCTAGTTTGATGATGGTGTTGATGGCGACGGTCTCCCCTCTCTAGGAAGGAATTCCCCCAGCAGAAATCTGTCTGCCGGAGAGATCTTTCTCTCTTGGTGTTTTCCGCCCCCAGAGGCAGCGGAAATCTATCTGTGGTCGCTCCCCGGTATTAGGGTTCCGTAGGGAAGATATAGGCGAAAGGGGAGAGTCAGAGGCCGGGCAAGTGGGCCAAACCCACCCCAGGTGTGGCCTCATGTGGGACCGCACCTAGGGGGGTTTGGCCCCCTGCAGCCCCCCTTCGCTCCTCCTTCTGGCTTCCTTCGTCTTCTGGTGAAATAATATGTTTCCATATTTTTCTGGTATTTTGTGATCTTCGCGAAACTGCACCGAAATGCCTTATTTTCCATCAGAATCTAGACTTTAGCAGTCCATCCTCCAGGAATAATCCAACATGCATAAACAGATGAAAATTCATAAGTAATACCTCATAATAAGACAAATATCCATGAATAAAGGTAAATTATGATATAGAAAGCTGATGCAAATTGGGCGTATTAACTCCCCCAAGCTTAGACTTCTCTTGTCCCCAAGCGAATACTGAGCTCAGTAAACATGTCCACATGTTTATGGAGTGAAGTGTCGATAAAAGAATACGAACAAGAAGCATCACACTTACCATTGCACAACTCATAGAAGAAAGCAACTCACCATTATATAACTTAGCTTGCAACCAAGTACAACAGTCACACTAGAGATGCATAAAGATAAATCATAATTGGAATTGGCAAAATCATTCTTGGTCAGAGAACACCTGGCAAACAGTTTCACAAAAGCCTTTTGTAGAAGTTTCGAAAGGGAGCACTCTTTGCTCAAAAAGATTTTTCACAAGTGAAGGCTTTCAAAGTAATACTCAAAAGATAAGAGTTTTGTGCAAACAAGGAAGATAAAGAACATGATTGAATAAATCACCATATGAATGCTTGAAACACAACAACTCAAAAGCTTGCTGGAGATAGAGAGGAAGTAGGTTTACTGACTCAACTGGTAACTGGGAGAAAGGTCCCTTCTTAGAGGGTAGCAGGGATTACAAGTAATAAAGAGATTCCAAAATATTATGGTACTTACTAGCTTTGAGCCCTCATTGCCCCTATCATAAGCATCTTTAGATGATTAAGTTTAAAGTGAACAAATATGGAGTATATGCTTGACGAAATATAAGTTGGCAATCTCATGTCCCTTGAATATGAGGGCCACTGCTCATGCATACTCAACTTTGGGTCCAGGTAAGTTCTTGTCATTGTAAGTATTTGCATATCATTGAGAACCGCCAACGGGGTACCCCTTCCACATGGTACAGGAGCTTTCCCATAACCAAAATGACAAGGCAAGCAGACAATGAGCATCTCAGCGATCTTTTTATTTACTATGTGTATAGATTTTTATTGAGGATGATTCATAAATGACTCACTATGGTGATGCTGCAAGTTTCCACTCATGATTAAGCATGGCTTAGGCTAGCAGCCCAGATGTTTCTCTAACACGGAATATAGACTCCATGGACTTACAAGTCCTCTCTTTATTTCACACCGTTGACATCCATAGACAAAATAACACGATATCAACTATGTACGACAAGGTACAAGTGCAATGTTGAAAACGTTCCCCGTGACAACACGGTTTTGCTAATCCCAATGTATAGATGCAAGCATATACAACTTCGATGTCCACAATGGTTCAAGTTTATTGGGGGGCAGGTAAATAAAGTGTGCCATCAAGTTTGTGAGAGCTTTACTAACTAGTTTTCACATAACAAAATACTTTTTAATTCGAAAGGTAGATGAAGCTTGAGAATTTGCTAGGAATATAAATAGCTATTAGGTAGATATGGTGGACACAAGTGGCAAAATGTTTTGGGTTCAAAGGGTTTGGGAAACATGAGAAGTATGCCTTCTCAAAACAGGTTTTTGGCTAGCAAGGCTGGGTAGCAAGCAAGAGAGTTGAAAGAAACAAGCAAACATACAAGTAATAAAGCCAAACATGCAATCTTCCTTGAAGACACAAAACAATCTTAAATAAAGAATACTAAGCTTATGAGCCAACAAGAAAGAAAACAATTGATACCAAATACCTGTAAGCTCTTTCTTTCCTTTTTCTTTCAAACTAAAGCCACTGACCAGAACTCAGTTTGCCAAAACCAAGTTAGATCCACTTGATGATCCCAAAGTGGTGCCAATACTGAACAACAAGATCCATCATATAATAGAGATTGCAAACTAAAAATAAGAAGTGCAAAAGGTAAAAGATGAGACTTCTCATTAATATTCCAATAAAGGCACTCACACCAAGGGATACATAGATAATCAACTAAAGGAGAGATACTTCCACATGAAAACCAAATTATAAGATAACCTCTGTACCACAGATATGAATCCACTAAAAAGGTAAAAGATAAAATATAATGGTGGTGATACCGCGACACTCCCCCAAGCTTGGAACAAGCCAAGGGGATGCCAAACCTGATGACGAATTACTCCTTCCGTGGTGGTGGTGTTCTCTTGATAAGCTATTCAATCAAGTTTCTTCAAATCCTCCATATTGAAAGCTAGAGTATGAATTAACTCCGAATTATGCTCAATGCAGCCCGCGATCAACTTGAACTGAGGATCCTAGTCCTTGTTATTCTTTCTCCATTCTTCCAAGTTAGAAACAAGCAAACTATTGTCGTAGTTTTGGATGAAGATTAGTTCAACGTGGGATGGCACATTCAGTAGGAACTGGTCCTCCTCCACTCCCCGATCTTGGAGGCACGAGTGGTGATGGGATGGCATCACCAAGTTACTCGATCCATGATCCGTTTTTGTCTCGCGTTCATTTTGTAACCGAGAGTGAATAAATAGAAGGAGAAAAGAGAAAAGTGGCTACTGTTGAACACCACACAAAAACAAAGTGTATTCTCTGTGTGCTTTCAGTTTCGTCAGATAACCATAGTTGGCACCTACACGTGGTATCAGAGCCACACCGGCGATGGTAGGCACTCCACCGCCGGCGATTCCACGGGCCTCTGCCTCCAAGCCTCCCCCCGCCACAAATTCACCTGCCGCATCCAGATCGCCGTCGGGCGGAGCCACGCGCGAGCGCTCCCCGAGCCGCGGACGGAGCCGGGTGAGGAAGGGGGAGATCGTGGTGAGGGAGGTCGTGCGCGAGGGCGGCGGCGGCGCTGTCACCTATCCGCTACTGACGAACGCGAACTACACCGAATGGGCCATCCTCATGCGCGTGCAGCTCCAGGGTGCAGGCTTGTGGGAGGCCGTCAAGTTCGACACCGCGCCGGAGCGGTAGGAGCGACGAGCGTTTGGCACCATCCTCCGGTCGGTGCCACCGGAGATGGTGATGTCCCTCGCGGCGAAGGACAATTCCAAGCTCGCCTGGGACGACATCAAGAAGATGCGCGTCGGCGTCGATCGAGTGCGGGAGGCGCGGCGGCAGAAGCTGCGCAAGCTGTTTGACGGATTGTCAAGCCAAAGCGGGGAGTCGATCGAGGACCTCGCTCTGCGCACCTCCAACCTCCTCGCCGAGTTGCAGTCGTTGGGAGATAGCACGACAGAGCTCGACGCCATGCAGAAGCTACTCCGCATCGCGCCACCTAGGTACACACAAATGGCGTGCTCAATCGAGACGCTCCTCAACTTGAAAACTTTGTCTATTGAGGAGGTGTCTGGGCGTCTTGCTGCGTCGGAAGGGCGTGGTGAGCTGGAGCAGGACATCGGCGGGAAGCTGCTCCTCACGGAGGAGGAGTGGCGGTCTCGCTACAAGGCGCACGAGCTCGACGTGGGCACATCGAGCGGAGGCGGCAAGAACCACGACAAAGGGAAAAAACCACAGGGTCGGCCGTCAGGCGACGGCGGCAGAAAAGGCGACACCAACGGCAAGCCACCTCGTCGCAACGGCAAGTGTAACTACTGCGGCATCGAGGGTCACTGGGCCCGCGAGTGCCGTAAGGCCAAGCGTGAGCGTGGGACCATGGTAAGCGCGACGAACAAGCACACCTGGCCCAGGGCCAGGAAGAGGCTTCGGCGATGCTACTAGCAGAGCTAGGCTCCATCATCGACAACGAACACCTGTGTGTCGCCTTTGCAACACCAGTGGCCTCGACTCCGACTCTAGCCACCGAGGAGCGTGTCTTCCTAAACGAGGAGCGCGTCGTGCCGGTGCCATCATGCGATGAGCGCTGGTACTTGGACATGGGGGCCAGTAATCACATGACTGGCACCCACTCTGTGTTCTCCTACCTTGACGACCATGTGAAAGGCAATGTCAAGTTTGGTGATGGGTCCGTGGTTGACATCCAGGGCCGTGGCTCGGTGCTGTTTGTGTGCAGGAATGGTGAGCACAGGCTGCTTACCGATGTGTACTATATCCCAAAGCTGAGGAGCAGCATAATCAGTATTGGGCAGCTGGATGAAATTGGGGTTAAAACAGTGTTTGCAGAAGGTGTCATGACTCTATTTGATCGGCAACGTGCAGTGATCGCGCGTGTGAAGAGGCTTCCCAATCGCCTGTATCCAATTTATCTGCAACTGACAGAGCTAGTGAGCTTCCTGACTCAAGCAGATGACATGGCATGGCGTTGGCACGCACGTTTCGGACATCTGCATTTCTGTGGACTGCACGACCTGTCTGCGAAGAACATGGTGAATGGAATATCTGAAATCAGACGCCATGAACAGTTCTATCAAGGATGTGCTCTTGGGAAGCAACACAGAACACCATTTCCCAGCGTGGCTGCATATCGATCTAAGGAGAGGTTGGAGCTAGCACGTGGAGACCTATGTGTCCCAATAACTCTAGCCACTCCAGCAGGCAGTAGCTACTTCCTCCTTGTGGTAGATGACACAAGCAGGTACATGCGGGTCGAGTTTATGAAGACCAAAGATGAGGCACTGAAGTTCTTCAAGAAAATCAAGGCACTAGCAGAAACAGAGATTGGTGCCAAGATGAAGGTGTTTAGAACTGACCGTGGGGGAGAGTTCAACTCTGTTGCATTCTCAGATTTCTGTGACGATCAAGGATTACGCCGGCACACTACTGCAGGCTACTCACCGTAGCAAAATGGAGTGGTCGAGAGAAGGAATCAAACGGTCGTCGAGATGGCTAGATGCATGATGAAGAACATGGGTGTGCCAGCTGTGCTCTGGGCAGAGGCAATCAAGGCTGCAGTGCATGTGTTAAACAGATCCCCAACTCGTGCCTTAAAGGATGTCACACCATATGAAATGTGGCACAAGAGGAAACCGAATGTGGGGTACTTGAGGGTTTTTGGCTGTGTGGCTCATGTCAAAGTTGTAGCACCTGGCGTCAAGAAGCTTGACGACAGGTCAGTGCCGATGGTGTTCTTGGGATATGAAGATGGAACGAAAGGTTATCGTGTCTACAATCCCACCACCAAACGCATACATATAACCAGAGATGCTATCTTTGAAGAAAATCGTGCCTGGAACTGGAACAAGGACAACATCGAACCAGATCAGCGCAAAGAGTTCACAGTGGTGTACAGTGATGAGAAAATCAGTGTGACATCTGATGAAGAAATGGCAGGACGTCCTGCCACGCCTGGCACTGGGGGGTGCATCACTCTGCCTCACAGTCAAGAACCAGTCCAGTGGGCAGATCATGTGATCACGATGAAAGGGAAAGGGACCAAGATGGTGAAGAGCCAGTCTATGAGGAAGATGGAGCTGCGGCTGATCCACCACTTGGGCTTGGCCATCCTATGCAAACCAGGCGCAAGAGTGGCATTGTACAGCCAAATCCCATATACACAGACGATGATTATGAGTACAGTGGTTTGTGTCTGCTCACGGCTGAAGAACTAGCAAGTGTGGAAGATGCATTAGCCGCATGGAAGAGGGAAATGCAGGAGGAGATAGACTCCAAGAGCAAGGTGTGATGAGCACAACAGCAAGTCTTCCCTTAGTAAGAAACCGAGGTTATCGAACTAGTAGGAGGAAGGAAACGACTCAAAGGTGTTGCTAACAACTTGGAGACCTGCACAACACAAACTCAAGACTTTGCCCCAACGAACAGTGAGGTTGTCAATCTCACCGGTTGCTGTAACGAAGAATTAACTATATGGTGTGGAAGGTAATAGTGGTTTACAGAAAGTAAACAGTAACAGTGGAAGATGTATCAATGGTAAAGAGTGGACTGGGGTCCAAAATTCACTAGAGGTCTTCTCCTTAAGATAAACAAACATGGCATGCTGGGTAAACAAATTATAGCAAGGAAATTGATAGGACTGAGCAAGGCATAACAATGCAATACTAGACATTCATGATCCTATGAGATTCGATTGGGCAATACAACAAGATACATAGACCGCCATCTAACTGCATCTATGACTAGAAATCCACCTTCGGGTTATCATCCGAACCGCCTCCGGTATTAAGTTGCAAGCAACAGATAACTGCTTTAAGTAAAGTGTGTAAGGTAAACAATCCACTTGTTCCATGAACAAGCGACCGTTGTTTTCTCCCTAGTGGCAACAACACATCTACAACCTTAGAAATTTCTGACACTTCCCTTAGATTAAACAGAGGCATGAACCCACTATCGAGCATAAATACCCCCTCTTGGAGTCACTAGCATCTACTCGGTCAAGATAGCTACTAGAAACAGAGAGCATGCAAGATTACAAACAACACAGACATGATAGAATCAATAAGACAAACCATTAATCAATCTAACATAGTAATCTCAATATCCATCGGATCCCCGCAAACACAACATGTATGATTACAAATAGATATGATCTTGATCATGAACGGAGCTCACAATATCTAAACATGGTAGCACAAAGGAGGATATACAACCATATAGATACTACATGGACCCGTAGTCCAAGGTGGAACTACTCACACTTCATACCAGAGGCTGGCATGATGAAGAAGAAGGCCTCCGGGATGACCTGCCCTTCGGCACGGAGCCGGGAAGAGCTTCAGATCCCCTGATCTAGGGACGATGGTGGCGGCGGCTATAGACGGTTTCGTGAAATATTGATCGGGTCTTTAGGGTTTCTGCATCGGGGGGTCTTTATAGGCGAAGAGGCGAGGCAGTGGGGGCGACCAGGATGGTCACACACCCAGGCGCGGCTAGCCCTATCCCACGCCGCCAGGGGTGTGACCCCCTGGTGCCTCCCCTCCGTCTAGTACTCTGTCTCCGTGTTCCCCACGATAAAATATTGACTTTGGCTTTTGTCCCGTCCAATTCTGAGAATATTGGTTTTCTGCCTTTCTGGAACCAAAAACAGACAACTAGCACTGTGGCATCTTGTTAATATGTTAGTACCAGAAAACATATAAAAACACCTTAAAGTATAGACAAAGCAAAGCAAAATAGATGCTAAACAAGCATGGAATATCAAAAATTATAGATATGTTTCCGACGTATTAGGCGCCGCCGCGGGGAAGGATGAGTCGACGATGGCGCCCGCGAGCAAGGGCCCGAATCTGCGGCGGCGAGGCGATGCTCTGCCGCGCTACAATTAGTTCTCTAAACCCTAAATCCCCAATTCGAGCAGCTGCTAGTTCTTGGTATTCTAGACACAAAAGTGATAATTCTTCTGGTTCGTAGGGGTATTTGATGACGAGTTCATGGTAGAAATAAATCATGGTGGATTTATTTACGGATTTGGGGCATCTAAGAGCTATGTAGATGGTACAGTGGCTCAGTTTGACGGATGCAAGGCAGACACATGGTCGCCTTTGTGGCTAGCTGATTTTATGGAGCAACTAGGGTATAAAAATCCAGTGGAATATAGTTTGTATTGGTTGCTCCCGGGTGAATATCTAGGACCAGGACTACGCATAGTGGACAGTGATATAGATACACTGCATATTATTGCAGTAGTGCCAAAATTTCAGTATTTTCAGTTGTTTGTGGATCATAAGAATCTGAATACTAGCACAACTGGAACTATTGTTGATGTTATAATATGTGGATCTTCTGAGTTGCCTTTAGTGTTGAGTCCAAATTTTGAGAAAAATATGGCCAAAGCAGCAGCAGGTAGTAACAATGCAGGTACTAGCAATGCATCAAAGCAACAACAACATGATGACCATGAGACCAGAAGAAGCATGGGGAAATTGTATGTAAAAGAGTTAGCACATTGCAGTGAAGACAGTGATTTTGATTCTGATTGGGTGGACTCTGAAAAAGAGCTAGAGGCAGATGATGACAATTTGTTTGATGAATGGGTGGATGAAACATATGAGGCAAACAAAAAGATTAGAAGCAAATGTCATGAAGACAGTGATTATGACACATATGCAGATTTGGAGGAGCTTGAAGATTCAGACATTCCACATGCAGATTCAAGATATGAAGTGGAAGTGAAGGACAAGCAAGGAAGAAGCCGCAGAAGAAAGTTAAGCTCAAAAGGTGGAGGCCAGAGAATATGAAAGAATTGTAATTCAAGATTGGAATGGTTTTTATGTCAGTTATTGAGCTTAGAGGAGCAATACAGGAATATATTGTGAGGTAGAGAGTTGGTGTTCAGTATGTCAAAAATGATTTGCAGAGAATTATGGCATGTCGTGAGGAAGGATGCCCATGGTACCTGTATGCTTGTAGCACTACCAAATCTTGGACTATCAAGAAGTACCGGCCTCAACACAACTGTGAGAAATTTTAGGATCAAGCAATTCACAACAAGATACCTAGCTGGGAAATACTTGGAGAAGTTCAGGGATGATGACAATATGTCATTGAAGAATTTTTCTAGGCTAGTTGAGCAGGATTCCTTGAGAGTCAGTTCATAGTCAGCTGCAGAGAAAATATCCCCCCTCCAAGGGCAGGTACCAGGACACTAGGTTTACCAAGGCAGAGGAAGAAGCCTGCCTCTAGGAAGAACTGATGCTCAGTAGTTAGGTTGCATGATTTTGGTTTGTCATATTTTGAATAGGTTTGTTAGAAACCTGATGCTAAGTTGTAGCTCTGGTTTCAACCAAACCTGTTGGTCCCAAAACTAGCCCTTTATGCTTGTTGAAATGACAGTTTATCTGCCTACTTATCAGACAATTATGCTTATAATGACAGTTTATCTGCCTAACCCTTTATGCTTGTTGTAATGATAGTTTACTGAACTTGGCAATTACAACAACATTGCATTCATCCATCATTTATCCATTGCATTCATTCATCAATCATTTAGCAAGTACTCAATCATTTAGCAAGTACATCATACACCAGTATAACAATGACAACAATTATGCTAGCAAAAATTAATTTGCACAACTTAATGAGCTCATCCATCTCCTGCATCACCCTATGCATCATATGCAACCCATCATTTCCATTCTCCTCCTCTTTTTCTTTAATTACATCAATAATATAACAATTAGCGAGTAGAAAATCAGCATAGCTATCTTCACCGTTCTCCCAGTAGTAGTGGTTGCAAGGATTAGGACCAACCTACGCCAAAAATCAGCAAAAACTCATAAAAATTCAGAAAATTGCAGCAAAAACAATGTCTAGATCCATCAACCAGCGAACTTACATGATGATTAGGAAATTTGTAGAAGACTCGTCCTCGCCTGATTGATAGACGAGGAGAATTGTCCTCCAAAATACACAGCGGGGGCATGACACCAATCACAGATTCCCTGTCGGCACAATAGCTGCAACTGCCACTGTAGGAGATGCCAGCAAGGGGGATGTAGAAGTTGGCTTCCTCCTCGGCCTAGTGCCAGCAGACAAGCTCACCGATTTACTCATGGTGCTACAGTGGGGGCGAGAGAGTAACGAGAGAGCAAAGAGAGAGACAGAGAGGACTAATGGCTAGATAATAAGAAGACATGTATTTATAGGGGTTCAATTGCAAAAAAACAAATGCCAGCCGCGCGGAAACTCCCGCCAAACTGCTCGTATCTTACGTGCCAGCAGTCAACGGCGGTGAAAGCGGTTTAGAGCCTCCGATGACTCACTTATAAAATAATTAGGACTTAACTATGCGGTTTCATAGAATTAGGACTTAAGTGAACAGCAGGCGAAAGAATAGGGACGGGGATGCGTTTTTCACTGTCGGCAAAGAAGAACCACTGTTACAGTTATCTCTTCCTCGACCCACCTTCTCACCGGTCACCGCTACCAGCACGGCAGTAAACCACCGCAACTCTCCGTGCTTGCGACCGGCGGCGACGAATGAGGTCTTAATCTTAATCTCAGTCCCATCCGTTCCAGTGCTTCCCGATGGCAATGTAAGATTCTCGATTCCGTTATGTTCTCATCTGGATCATGCTCTTCCTCTGTCGCAAGTCAAACAACTGTAAATCGGCTTTGATCAACTCGCGTAAACCATGTCAACCGAGTCCAGTTGTTAAAACATCGGAGATTCGGAGCCACTAGCCTGGCTAAATATAGACACGCCGATCTCTTTCCGTGCGCACGCGGGTGTGTAAGGACCACCGAAGAATCAAATGTTCTTTTAAGCTCCGTCGTGCTGATGGGTGGCCTGTTCAGAGCGGGGAGACTTGGCCACGCCTGCCGCATGTGCTGGTAGGTGGAGCTCTCCGGGGTCCTGGGGCGCACTCAAGCTGTTTGACATAATGCTGCAGTCGCATTGTAGATGTTCTTGTCCTGGAGGTCACGTGTCCGCGTCAGAGAGGGGATAGATTGTTCCTGGGGACCTTAGTTGCGTGTTTATAATTTGGCGCTGTGTGTAGCTGTTGTTTAGGTGGCATGTGCCTTTCAGAGCCTGGGTAGGAAAATTTCATGGTGGTGCTTTGCTGAGGTTTGGGGACGTCATTCCTTTATTTAGGAAGGTTATCACTCGTCCCACACAGTTAGAACATAGAAGTGTAAATTACGCGGAGCATAGTGGGGCTTTTGACTAGGTTAAAGGTTAGTTTAGTTCGGAATGTTCCTGGCGGTGAAAGAGTTCCGGCGATTAAACGTTTGTTTCCCTCTTCAGGAATCCCCTCAGCAAGTAGTTCTTTGGTTACTATTTTTTTCTCAGTAAAGGCTGTCGAAAACCAATAGAGCAGCTGTTTTTTTCCAGTGTCTTTTGGTGCAATGCACGCCTGTCATTCTAAAGTTAATGAGCATATATTATACTTTTTACTGGCTAATAATGGTCCTTTCTGAAAGTCACTGAAGTTTTTTACTACTACTAAGGCTGATCTTGACAGAGTGGTTGTTTAGTTACTAGGTATATTCAGTTGGCACCTGAACAAAATTCAGTTGGTCCCTTTGGAAGTATCCCCGGTCTTTTTTTTTGACATGTATCCCCGGTCTTTTGATTTAGCAGCGAGGTAGATTTTTGTACAGGCACATCAGTTCACCATACTCGCTATCATGTTCCTATGTAGGTATATATCCTTGTCTTATGATGATTATTGAGCATGACTGCAATAATCTACTGGAGTTATCTGATCCATTCAAGAATTATTTGGTTTAAACAATTTTTGTAAAACCAATTAAGTTGTTGTCAGGTTTAAAACTCGATTTGTGCTAAAACCGAAGCTTTCTTTATTCTTTACAGGTACCAGCCACTTTCTAGCTGGTCCACTACCAAGATGAGTTTGTCACACAATAGTGCAGTTTTTGTTAGACATTACTTTAAATTCCCCCTTTGAATAAGAACTGTCAGTATTTGTGTGCGTACATGATCTGACATATTTGCAAGTTGTAACCTCCTTTTTTTCTTGAGAAAACGCAAAGTTTGTACCTCGATCCATTGATAGAAAGAATAGAATTAAAATTCTACATGAATAAATCTCCTATCCAAAGTATGATTGGTTTATAATATCATTTCTTTGGAATTGAAGTTTCTTAATTATTAGGACTGAAATAATGTTATGTCTTACCCATATGTGACATTGAGCTAGGACTGACAGAAATAGTACATACCTTGTTTCAGGAGATTTTCCTTCGCAACACCGCAAAAGTTTGCATTTAGCAAAATCCCAGTGTCTAACAGACAAGTGAACCAACTTACCGCCTTAAAATTTCAATAATCTGTGCCTTCTGCTGTGCTCTATGGATAATTTTAAAAATCTTCTGATGCTACAGTATGAATGCCAAAACGATTGGTCACATTAATGTCGAGATGTTCATAGTACCAGTATACATGGTACCATTATGCTTCTTTGGGATATGCAACTCATGTACTTATATCGGCGATAAAGCATCATTCTGAAACTGTGGTAGTAACACAACGGAGGAAAATGAAGTGTTTCTTTGTGGTTGAAACTGGAGATGAAGTTACCATGCAATCTTTTTTGCAGCTTGCACACATAGTAAAAAACACGAGCGTACACAGTTTGGATTGTCCTGTACATGAAGTGTGAAATCATATTAACCTCTGTTCCTCTGATTTTAGAGCCTTTATTTATTTATTTCATGGTATTAATCTACTATAACTCTTAGAAAAGGCGGTAGCTTACCTACCAAGCGAAAGTTGTAGTTTATGTAAGTTTATTGCAACATCTCTTAAAAGTTAAAATAGCTGTTTAGTAAGTATTAGACGGCTGTTACGTGGTACAACCCAACCTTTCTGGACCATCACCATCTGAACAGCTCTGTGCAACCTGTCCTGGTGGCAAGCTGAAAACCAGTTAATTTGGCCAAGTCCAACAGGGTAACCAATTATATAGCCAATTCAGCTCACCAGGTTTTCCTGAAAATGTGCTGTAACGGAGGAATGCTCTACAATAGTAAGAATATGGTATGAGTAGATAAATTTTACTTACAGCGTGTTTTGTTTTAGAAATGAATTAATTGATAGAAGGTCAAAGAAAATGTTACATACCCAAGAAGCATGACCTTCTGAATAATAACTGCAATGTGATAGTGGGCACACATGGCTTCAGTAAATCCACGAACAATATTTCATAATCCCTGCAAAAAACCCTGATTGATACAACATCACATCAAGTCACCGATGAAGAGAAGGAAGTTATCCAAAGTAAACCTTGATACTTCCAAATATTTATTTGGTGATAGATGAATTGACTGAAAGTGGTAGACTTTCTCATTGATTCTAGACCATCCTTCTGAGGTTGAAGCAAGTGCCCGTTCTAGAAGGTATTTACTCCGACGAAATCAGGGTCCGCTGGCATTTGAGAAACTTTTTTTTTGTAATGAGCTATGCGCTGAGGCAATCCAACCATAGAATCCCAATCCCCTCCCTGCTTAAAGCCATTGCCAGATATGGCCACTGCTTAGTGTCCAGTCCAGTGAATGGGCCGGAAAGTATGGTGGCCCATCTTATCATTGATATTGTCTAAACTCTTCGCCAAGCCAGAATTTGGCAGTTTGCCAGTTTGGCATGTGTTTGGTTCTTGCCATAATTTACTATCCATAGGACCACTCTGTTATAGAGTGGTTTTTGCCAACTTTTGCCACACTTTGTGGCTTCCAATTTCTTAGCTACACTTGTAGGCGCAAAGTGTGGCTAGGAACCAAACATAAAACAATGAGTCGTGTCGGTGAATTCAAATCAGCACCCCTTCCAATGTTTCCGTAAACATGCAGTTTCTGAACCTTACTGTGGCGTTTCACCTTCTTGCCAGTCCGACTGTCTGAGCATATCTTTTCTTATTCTGGAATGGAAAGATGCAGCTTGCCAGTATCATAATTGGCTGACCGAAACTTGTTTGAAGTTCAGGTATGCATAACACCCCTCCATTCCTTTAGCAAAGTACTACTACTAGACTGCGATCTGTGAACGTGCGTGAGTTCAGGTATGCAGAGAAATACACTATATTGCTTACCTTCTCGTGATTGAATTTATTTACCGAGAAATATTTTGTTAAGTTCACATGCTTTATTTGGCTATGTCACATTAATATTGTTGGAGTCTGGTTTGTATAGCAGTGCTGTCCTAAGAGAGTTCGGAATATTCTAGTGGAGTGTTGAAGTCTGGATAGTATTCTAGCAGAGTCTAGAGTATTCTAGTGTACAAGTTAGGATGTAATCCTAAGTTGAGCTATATATATGAGGGTGCGCAGGTCCAAGGGACCAATCCCATCCAGAAATTTGCCCACAAAACCTACATGGTATCAGAGCCAGGCTCCTCCTCCTAACCCTAGCTACCACCATTCCACTACTGCAGCACCCACTCCGGCTCTTGTTGTCAACAACACCGGGAGCATTGTAGTCACCTAGTGTAACACCACGGTTCTGAAAAGACCGTAGCTTCTATGTGACATGCCAATCTCTGGATTGGTTCATTGGCCCACAATAGAATAAGATGAATAACATAGCAAAATATCCGTGTATCATAAATAACGAAGATCCAGAGTACCATTATTACAATAAAAGCTTAGCCCAAGGCTAGCTCAAATTATTCAGGTAGCAACATAAATAAAGTAAATCCTCCATTCTTCAAATTGCCCACAAGTGAACAAATGCCGAGTGGAGTACCGTGGCCTATATCGATTACTCAGAATCGGAATAACCTGCAACATGAAACGTAGCAGCCCCGAAGGGTCAATACATGGAATGTATGGCAAGTAGAGCTAGTAAAGGAGACAATAGTACTAACATCTACATGCATATTTGGCAATTGGAGCTGTGTCTGGCTTGCATTTGCAAATACCTTTGTCCTACTTTCATAAACAGTTTTTGATTTTCTTTGAAAAGATCCCAATTAAGTTAACCCAACAATATTAAAGCATTTATGAAATTAGAATGAGCGAGAAACACGTCATGGAATCAATATCAAGCAACTCAGATGTCCGTAACCGTGGACACGATTAATCGATTAGGTTATACACCCTGCAGGGGTTAGTACACTTTACCCATGTGACTTGGCCAGCCCAGCTCGTACCATCACTCTCATTTTGGGTGAAGATAGGGAGAAGTCCAAGAAGAGACTGTTCGGGAAGTAGCTCCCCAATCCCGACGCGCACCGGTCCAACCTACCAAAATTCTACATCTCTGGATACGCGGGTTCGAGTTACCACAACCTACTAAGTCCAACCAACCGCCCATTCCATTATTGGCACATGGTTGTACACGTAAGCTACAGAATAAAGAAGCCAATCATTTTCTCTTGATACCTAGGTGCCTTTCCGCAATGAAACCACCAAAATTTTATCAATCCCATCACACCCAGGAGATTCATTGATTAAGTTGTTTTAGTTTTCGCAACCAACACTTTTAGAAACAACTTTCAACGATGTAACCCAGCCCTCGTTCATCATAGCATGGCTAAGCACACCTACCAACGGTGGTTCATCTACAAGGAAGGCCCTACCACATAATAGGACATAGCATAGCGGTAGTATCATCCTACACATGCATCTACAAAATACACGACAATGCATTGAAAATAGTAGGACAATATCATGAACAAAGTAGCATCTACTTGCCTTGGTTGCAGCGGTCGGAAGAACAATCCACACACGAGCAAGCGTTGCACTCGTCACAATCTACACGATACAATTGCAATCATAAACAAACCATCCACAAGCATATGCAACAAAGATGATGCATGAATGCATGCATGACAAGTGAATTGATGCTACAGCAGCACCACATAATCCTATTCAGTAAAGCTACTGATTGCATGCATGGAAAATAGTTTTTCCGCAAGGAAAACTATTATGCAAAATATAATGCTCAAAACTAGAGTTAGAACCCAAATAATTCACTACCGATAGTATACTGTTTGTAAAATCCTGGGAAAATTCTACTGTATAGGCAATGTTATTTAGGAACAGTACCAATTGGAATTACTCAAAAAGGAATTATAAAACTCCCTGAGTAATTAAAATACTGCAGAAAGCCACTAAATAGTTTCTGCAAAAGTTTTTACTGTAAGCCTATCTTTTTAATTCACTTTGAGATTCCCCTTGTTCTACTGAATCCAGGGACATATTATATGCAATTTTTGGAGTTACAGATCTTTTTCTACGAATTAATTACTCCAAAAAGGCCATTAACTCTTTTAATTAATATGGACAAAATCTTGCTGCAAAAGTGTAAAACAAAGGTACAGCAAGATTCTACACGACTTACTGAATCTATACATATTTTATTTGCAATTTTTGGCCCAGTAGATTAATTACTACGCAATTTACAAGATTCTACAAATTTCTGCCAAATAAATCAATTAAGGAAATTACCCAGTCAACTTTGACTGTTGACTGGCCCACGTGGCGGCTGACTGGGCGCTGACTGGGCGGTTGACCGGTCAACGGCCGATCTGGACCGTTGGCCGCAGATCGTGCGGCAGAGGGGGTGGCGGCGGCGGCATCTCACCTGAGCATCGGCGGCGGGGAGCGGCTCCGGCGGCGGTGGCGTGGCGTCGGGCGTCGGGGCACGGAGAGGAGGCGGCAGGCGTGCACGCGGTCGCCGGCGGCGGGGTCGACGGGTCGCGGGCGAGGCGGCGGCTCGGCGTCGGCGTCGGGCGGAGGAGAGGCGGCGGCCTGCGGGGAGGTGGCGGTCAGGCGGGGGTGCGGCGAGGTGGCGGCGCGCGCGGGCGAGGCCGCGGCGCAGCGAGGTGAGGGCGGCGCTCACCTGAGCTAATGGCGGCGGCGGCGGCTCGAACTCCGGCGAGAAATCGCCGGAGATTTAGGGCGTCTCGGTTGCAATTAGGTAGGGGGTTTGGAAGAGGGGCTCGAGGAGATCGTTATAGGCAAAAAAAATCGTTGAAATCGGCTCGGAAACGACACAGGAATCCCGCGAGAAAATCTGCTAGTAGTTGGAGCTCGAGATGAACTCGGCTGACAGGCGGGCCCCGCGTGGCGGTGACAGGAGGCGGCCGACGGGCGGGCCCCGCTCGTCAGCGGGCGGCAGCTGGCGGCGGCGGCGGCTACTATGCGCCGCGCGGGCGGCACGCTGGCAGGCTGCTGGCTGCAGCTGGGCTGGCTCGGCCCAGCAGGCTGCGCTGCTCCTTTTTTTTCCAATTTTCTATTTAGTAATTCCTCCGTAACTTCTTCATACGAACTTCGAATTGGACGATTCTTGTTTCTAAATTTTTGTAAAATCCAGGGGATCAACCTAGGGTCATGTGGTAAGTGAAACCACTAGTCTACAAGGTGGAAGACACAAGTCCTAGTATACTCTCCCGCAGGAGCATTTTAGCAATTCAAAAATAGGGTTTGAGAATATCGTTTCGCCGGAGTCTTTTCAACCCGAAGTTTTGTATGGAAGACCATGATGCAATGATATGAATGATATGCAGAACCAAATCTAAAATTTGGGATGTGACAAGACTAACCCCCTTAAGATGAATCTCGTCCCCGAGATTCGGCGCGGCTAGCAATTAGGTGCGGGTAGTCCTCTCGGATGTCATCCTCACGCTCCCAAGTGGCTTCCTCTTCGGTGTGGTGGCTCTACTGCACCTTGCAAAACCTGATCGTCTTGGTACGGGTAATCCTCTCCGCTGTCTCCAGAATCTTGACCGGCTTCTCCTCATAGGTCAAGTCATTCTCAAGCTGAACCTCCTCTAGTGGCACTGTGTCTCTCAATGGTGTATCCACCATCTCCGGATGACACTTCTTCAGCTGGGATACGTGGAACACGTTGTGAACAGCGGACAGAGCCTCTGGCAACTCCAACTAATAAGCAACTTCTCCTTTGCGTGCTAAGACCTGATATGGTCCAATAAACCGAGCTGCCAGCTTACCCTTAATTCCAAATCTCTTGATTTCACGAAGTGGCGACACCCTGAGGTATGCTCTATCACCTATCTCATACACCACTTCCTTGCGCTTGGCGTCAGCGTAGCTCTTCTGCCTTGATTGTGCTACCTTCAGCCTGTCCCTAATCAAGGCGACCTTCTCCTCAGCGTCCTTGATCAAATCAGGCCCAAACAACTGCCGTTCTCCTACTCCATCCCATAGCAATGGTGTCCGGCACCGTTTCCCATACAGTACATCGAACGGTGACGTCTTGATGCTGGTTTGATAGCTGTTGTTGTAGGAAAACTCGGCGTACGGCAAATTCTCATCCCAACTAGAACCATGAGCCAAAGCGCAAGCTCTCAGCATGTCTTCCAAAATCTGATTCACCCTCTCGGTCTGTCCATCAGTCTGTGGGTGAAACGTTGTGCTAAACTCCAATATAGTCCCAAGTGACTCGTGCAACTGGCGCCAGAAGTGTGAGGTAAATTGGGTGCCTCTATCAGATACTATACTCTTGGTAACTCCATGTAGGCACACAATCCTATCCATGTAAATCTTGGCCAACTTTGCACTCGTATAGGTCGTCTTCACCGGTATAAAGTGGGCTACCTTGGTCAAATGGTCGACCACTACCCAAATGGAGTCATATCCTGACCTGGTCCTGGACAATCCTGTGATAAAATCCATTCCCACTCTATCCCACTTCCAATCTGGCACGGGCAAGGGCTGTAGCAGTCCTGCTGGCTTCTGGTGTTCCGCCTTCACTCGGCTACACACATCACATAGGGAAATATGCTTGGCGATGTCTCCCTTCATGTTGTTCCACCAAAATCTGCTCTTCAAATCCATATACATCTTGGTGTTGCCCGGATGTATGGAGTATGGCGAGTTATGAGCCTCCTGCAGAATCAACTCCCTTATCTCTGGGTCGCTGGGCACACACAAACGATCTCCATACCACAAGATACCATGCTCATCCTCGCGAATATCCTTTTCACGATTTTCCTTCATCTTTTCCTTTATCTCTTCTATTTCCTTGTCTCCTACCTGAGCCTTCCTGATCCTGTCCTGTAGTGTCGGTTGGACTTCCATTGTTGCCAAGTATCCTTCTGATACTACCTCCAGTCTAAGGTCCTTGAATTGCTTACACAAATCCTCGGGCAATTCCCCAATTGTCAATCCGTTGGCATAAACATTCCGGCTCAGAGCATCTGCTACTATATTGGCCTTTCCTGGGTGGTATTGCAGATTCATATCATAGTCCTTGATAAGTTCCAACCATCTCCTTTGCCTCATATTCAGTTCCTTCCGTGTAAATATGTACTTCAGGCTCTTGAGGTCGGTGTACACATCACAGTGTTTCCCCATCAAGTAGTGCCTCCATACCTTGAGCGCATGAACCACTGACGCTAACTCCAAGTCGTGCGTGGGGTAATTCCGCTCATGGTGTTTAAGTTGCCGCAAGGCATATGACACTACTCTCCCATCTTGCATCAGCACACTCCCAAGTCCCTGTCGAGAAGCATCACAGTACACTTGGAAATCCTTCTGAAGGTCTGGTAAACACAGAACGGGCGCGGTCACTAGTCGACGCTTCAGTTCCTGAAAGCTGGCTTCGCACACATCCGTCCATTCAAACTTCCTCTCCTTCTTCAGAAGTTCAGTCATCGGCTTAGCAATCTTGGAGAAGTTTTCAATGAATCTCCTGTAATATCCAGCAAGTCCCAAAAAGCTTCGTATCTCTCCTGCATTCTTGGGTGCTTCCCACTCAGTTACTGCAGTCACTTTGCTTGGATCAACAGCGACTCCTTCTCCTGACACCACGTGTCCAAGAAATCCAACAGTGTTAAGCCAGAACTCACACTTGTTGAATTTGGCATACAGCTTGTGTTCCCTCAGTTTCTCCATAATCAGTCGCAGATGTTTCTCATGCTCAGCATCATCCTTGGAATATATCAGTATGTCATCAATAAACACCACCACGAACTTGTCCAAGTACTCCATAAATACCTTGTTCATCATGGTCATGAAATATGCCGGGGCATTCGTTAGTCCAAAAGACATAACTGTATACTCATATAAACCATACCTAGTGGTGAAAGCGGTTTTTGGTATGTCCTCCTCCCGGATCTTCAATTGGAAGTAGCCCGATCGCAGATCAATCTTGCTAAACACCTTTGCTCCTTCCAGTTGATCAAACAAATCATTTATGTTCGGCAGAGGGTATTTGTTCTTGATAGTCACCTCATTCAGTGAGCGATAGTCCACCACTAATCTCTTGCTGATGTCTTTCTTCTCCACAAACAGAACAGGTGCACCCCATGATGACGAACTAGGCTGAATGAATCCCTTGTCCAACTGCTCTTTCAGCTGCTTCTTCAATTCCTTCAGCTCATCCACATCCATCTTATATGGTCTCTTTGCTATAGGTCCTGTTCCCGGCATCAGGTCGATGAGAAACTCCACTTCCCTATCAGGTGGCATCCCTGGCAGCTCTTCCGGAAACACGTCGGGGTAATCCTTAATCACAGGCACAGTATCCATGCTAACCCCCTTAAGAGAATTCAGCTTACACCTTCCTGGTCGCACTGCCGACTTGAACCTAATTCTCTTACCAACCGGGGTTTTGAGTGAAACAGCTTTCTATGCACAATCTATGTGTCCCCCATGCATAGACATCCAATCCATACCCAGAATAACATCTAACCCTTGTGATTCCAACACTACCAGATGTGCTATGAAGTTGTGTGCTCCAATCCTCACAGTTAAGTCGCGGCATCCCGCGCTAGCTATCATATCTCCTCCAGGTGAACTTACCCTAATAGACTCTTTCATAGACTCAGTAGGTAGCTTATACTTATCCACAAATGCCCTTGATATGAATGAATGCGATGCACCAGTATCGAAAAGTATAAGTGCAGGGTGAGTGTTGATTGGAAACTTACCAATCACAAGATCAGGCTCATCTGGGATCTCCTCCATATTCATGTGGTTCACTGTGGCCTTCTGGTTGTTGGTTGGCTTCAGTCCCTTCCACTCCGGACAGTTGTCAGCATAATGTCCCTTCTGACCACACTTGAAGCAGGTCACCTCACTCAGATCCTTCTTCACAAAGCTGCGATCACGGTTGTGGTCATGTCCACCGTGTCCTCCAGAGTGGTGAGAGTGTCCTCCCTTGTGGCTGTGGTGGCTGCTCTTGTGGTTGTCATGGCGATGTCCATCGCCTCCATGGTGATGGCGATCATGGTTCCCATGGTCACTCCCTCCATGCTTGGAGTACCCATCATAAGATGTGCGAGACTTGTGATGTGAACCAGAGTGGTGATTGTTGCTCTTTCTCTTGCGGTTCTCCACCTGCTTGTGCTTCCCTTCCAAGATCCTGGCCTTGTCCATAAGCTCCTGGAAAGTGGGGCAATAGACCACCAGTAGCTGCACTGAAAGCTCATCACTGAGGCCATCCAGGAATCTCTCCCTCCTTTTTGCATCAGTGTCAACATCCTCAGGTGCATAACGGGACAGGTTGTTGAACTCCTCAATGTACTCAGCCACGGTGCGGTTGGTTTGGCGCAAGTTGCGGAACTGCTTCCTCTTCAGGCTCAGAACTCCTGAAGGCACGTGGTTGGTCCTGAAACCTTTCTCAAACATTGCCCAAGTCACAGTGTCCAGCGGGTGGGTGATCTGAAAAGTGTCCCACCAAGAAGCGGCTGGTCCCTCCAGTAGGTGAGCGGCAAACCTCACCTTCTCAGCATCAGTGCATCCAACATTTACCAGATCCTTGTTGACTGAACGCAACCAGTCGAGAGCAACCATTGGTTCCGTTGCAGTAGAGAACTTAGCTGGCCTTAGCCTCAGAAACCTGGTGAGAGCGTCTCCCTGAGGCTGGTTGTTCCCATTGTTGTTGTTGTTGTTGTTCTGAGCTTCCATGAACTGAGTCATAACTTGGGTCAGCTGTGCCTGAGCTGCCATAAGCTGCTCCAACTCAGTGGGTTGACGGCGGGGAGGCATCTGCGGTTCAGCACAAGTAAGCTTAGAAAGAATCAACTACGATATTAGGATTCTACCCATGCATTATGATCAAACAACAACAAACAATAGCAGACAATCTCAAGCAAGCAACACATCAACAAACAAGTGATCCAGCAACATCCCATGGGTTATCCTAGCAGTATATACCTACTAAAATAGTTTTACAAGAGTTGGCAATGGTTAACTAAACAGTAGATCAACAAAGCATTAAAAACAGCAATCTACCAGAACAGTCCAGCAGTGTTCACGAATTTTTCTACCTGACTTAGACTCGTCACGAAATTATGCTGATTTTTGCACATACAGTATAGAGAGTTTCGCACCAGCCCTTTTTTTTCAGATTTTTCCCAGATACCAGTAAAATATGAAAAATCGTACAGTACTGCTGTATCAGCAGAAAACTGCAGCGAAAATAACACAGATATTAACCAAACTTGCCATAACTCTTTTATAAAATTCGCACAAATAATTTCTGGGATATTGAAGTACACAAATAAGCAACTAAACACTCTTAAGCTAACTGTAACTAAGTCTTACATCGATCGAGACTAATCCTAACGATTTTTCTAACGAGGACTAATTGGTGGACTTCTATCTACTTCTTGAAGAGGTTGCGGTAGGTCCTTGCACTCATGCGTTGGCGCTTCTGTCCATGGTTCAACCATGGCGGCGGAGTGTACACCTCTCCTGAGTCATCACTTGAAATCTCAAACTCCACCTCTTCTGGATCCTCCTCTTCTTCTTCACTTTCAGCTGCAACTGCAGCAGCTTCATCTCCTCCACCATCATCGTCTCCATCATCATCATCCTCGTCCTCCTCCTCATCATCATTCCCACTGTCATCATCATCATCATTGTTGCCACCATCTCCATTGTCATCATCAGAGGGTGGATTCAGCTGTGCTTGGAGAGCGGCAATCTGGGCTGCCATAGCTTCAATAGTTTGATCCCTTTCCTGGACGGTCCCTTGCAACTGTTGTATGTTCTGGGTGTTTTCCTGCACAGTTCCATGAAGATGAGCTATGGTTGCATCTCTGGCTATCAGGGCATTCTCCAGAACTCCCACAGCTTCATGCAAGGTGTCAATCTCCTGTCCTTGGACCACCATACCATTGCTGGCAAAATCTGCAATCTCCTTTATCATCATCACTTTCTCAGCTAGAGCTCCATTCTCCCTTTCCATGTCCTCTATGTGCCTCCGACGGGGCGGCATGTTGTTCTTGTCGCCCGGGGTAACCACAATGTGCCCATCTTCATCACGCCTCCCATAGTCACGGTAAGGTGAATCTGCTGGCAGTAGGTGTCGAACATGATGGCACTGGCGAGACAGGGCTTCATGTATGGCCAAGTTGATTCCAAGTCCCCAATTGCAGTATGTCTTGGTGTAGATCAGGTGCACAGGGTTTGGCAAGGCAGCATCCCTGAAGATGAAGGTGGTGATCTCCCATGCATCCTCACCATATCCATAGGTGTACAGCCTTCTTCCCTTGAACATGGGCAACGGCAATCCCAATGACTGCGAGAGCTGTGCTAACTGCCTTGCAAAGGGCCTTGGTGACTCCATGGTTGCATACTCAGTCCTGACTTCTCCCATCTATCAATTTAAATAGGAAAGTGTGAGAATAGCATATGATAAGAATTTTACGAGAGTGAAAGGCATAAGATGAAAGACAGAGCTAATATAGGTTTTAATAAATCTATGGCTTCCTAATCCAATCCTAGGTCACGATCCTACAGTCGACACACGGGCTTTGATACCATCTTGTAACACCACAGTTCTGAAAAGACCGTAGCTTCTATGTGACATGCCAATCCCTGGATCGGTTCATTGGCCCACAATAGAATAAGATGAATAACATAGCAAAATATCCGTGTATCATAAATAACGAAGATCCAGAGTACCATTATTACAATAAAAGCTTAGCCCAAGGCTAGCTCAAATTATTCAGGTAGCAACATAAATAAAGTAAATCCTCCATTCTTTAAATTGCCCACAAGTGAACAAGTGCCGAGTGGAGTACCGTGGCCTATATCGATTACTCAGAATCGGAATAACCTGCAACATGAAATGTAGCAGCCCCGAAGGGTCAATACATGGAATGTATGGCAAGTAGAGCTAGTAAAGGAGACAATAGTGCTAACATCTACATGCATATTTGGCAATTGGAGCTGTGTCTGGCTTGCATTTGCAAATACCTTTGTCCTACTTTCATAAACAGTTTTTGATTTTCTTTGAAAAGATCCCAATTAAGTTAACCCAACAATATTAAAGCATTTATGAAATTAGAATGAGCGAGAAACACGTCATGGAATCAATATCAAGCAACTCAGATGTCCGTAACCGTGGACACGACTAATCGATTAGGTTATACACTCTGCAGGGGTTAGTACACTTTACCCATGTGACTTGGCCAGCCCAGCTCGTACCATCACTCTCATTTTGGGTGAAGATAGGGAGAAGTCCAAGAAGAGACTGTTCGGGAAGTAGCTCCCCAATCCCGACACGCACCGGTCCAACCTACCAAAATTCTACATCTCTGGATACGCGGGTTCGAGTTACCACAACCTACTAATTCCAACCAACCGTCCATTCCATTATTGGCACATGGTTGTACACGTAAGCTACAGAATAAAGAAGCCAATCATTTTCTCTTGATACTTGGGTGCCTTTCCGCAATGAAACCACCAAAATTTATCAATCCCATCACACCCAGGAGATTCATTGATTAAGTTGTTTTAGTTTTCGCAACCAACACTTTTAGAAACAACTTTCAATGATGTAACCCAGCCCTCGTTCATCATAGCATGGCTAAGCACACCTACCAACGGTGGTTCATCTACAAGGAAGTCCCTACCACATAATAGGACATAGCATAGCGGTAGTATCATCCTACACATGCATCTACAAAATACACGACAATGCATTGAAAATAGTAGGACAATATCATGAACAAAGTAGCATCTACTTGCCTTAGTTGTAGCGGTCATAAGAACAATCCACACACGAGCAAGCGTTGCACTCGTCACAATCTAAACGATACAATTGCAATCATAAACAAACCATCCACAAGCATATACAACAAATATGATGCATGAATGCATGCATGACAAGTGGATTGATGCTACATCAGCACCACATAATCCTATTCAGTAAAGCTACTGATTGCATGCATGGAAAATAGTTTTTGCGCAAGGAAAACTATTATGCAAAATATAATGCTCAAAACTAGAGCTAGAACCCAAATAATTCACTACTGATAGTATACTGTTTGTAAAATCCTGGAAAAATTCTACTGTATAGGCAATGTTATTTAGGAACAGTACCAATTGGAATTACTCAAAAAGGAATTATAAAACTCCCTGAGTAATTAAAATACTGCAGAAAGCCACTAAATAGTTTCTGCAAAAGTTTTTACTGCAAGCCTATCTTTTTAATTCACTTTGAGATTCCCCTGGTTCTACTGAATCCAGGGACATATTATATGCAATTTTTGGAGTTACAGATCTTTTTCTACGAATTAATTACTCCAAAAAGGCCATTAACTCTTTTAATTAATCTGGACAAAATCTTCATGCAAAAGTGTAAAACAATGGTACAGCAAGATTCTACACGACTTACTGAATCTACACATATTTTATTTGCAATTTTTGGCCCAGTAGATTAATTACTACGCAATTTACAAGATTCTACAAATTTCTGCCAAATAAATCAATTAAGGAAATTATCCAGTCAACTTTGACTGTTGACTGGCCCACGTGGCGGCTGACTGGGCGGTTGACCAGTTAGCGCCTGGGGCTGACCGGTCAACGGCCGATCTGGACCGTTGGCCGCAGATCGTGCGGCAGAGGGGGTGGCGGCGGCAGCTCACCTGAGCGTCGGCGGCGGCGGGGAGCGGCTCCAGCGGCGGTGGCGTGGCGTCAGGCGTCGGGGCGCGGAGAGGAGGCGGCAGGCGTGCACGCGGTCGCCGGCGGCGGGGTCGGCGGGTCGCGGGCGAGGCGGCGGCTCGGCGTTGGCGTCAGGCGCGGTCGTCGGCGTCGGGCGGAGGAGAGGCGGCGGCCTGCGGGGAGGTGGCGGTCAGGCGGGGGTGCGGCGAGGTGGCGGCGCGCGCGGGCGAGGCGGCGGCGGCGCAGCGAGGTGAGGGCGGCGCTCACCTAAGCTAATGGCGGCGGCGGTGGCTCGAACTCCGGCGAGAAATCGCCAGAGATTTAGGGCGTCTCGGTTGCAATTAGGTAGGGGGTTTGGAAGAGGGGCTCGAGGAGATCGTTATAGGCAAAAAATCGTTGAAATCGGTTCGGAAACGACACGCGAATCCCGCGAGAAAATCTGCTAGTAGTTGGAGCTCGAGATGAACTCGGCTGACAGGCGGGCCCCGCGTGGCGGTGACAGGAGGCGGCCGACGGGCGGCATCTGGCGGCGGCTACTATGCGCCGCGTGGGCTGCTGGCTGCAGCTGGGCTGGCTCGGCCCAGCAGGCTGCGCTGCCCCTTTTTTTTGTTCTTTTTTTTCCAATTTCCTATTTAGTAATTCCTCCGTAACTTCTTCATACGAACTCTGAATTGGGCGATTCTTGTTCCTAAATTTTTGTAAAATCCAGGGGATCAACCTAGGGTCATGTGGTAAGTGAAACCACTAGTCTACAAGGGTGGAAGACACAAGTCCTAGTATACTCTCCCATAGGAGCATTTTAGCAATTCAAAAATAGGGTTTGCGAATATCGTTTCGCTGGAGTCTTTTCAACCCGAAGTTTTGTATGGAAGACCATGATGCAATGATATGCAGAACCAAATCTAAAATTTGGGATGTGACACCTAGGCGGCAGGAGGCCGCACCCCGTTGCTCTCTGCGGGCAGTAGCCACCTCATGTTGCAAGGTGCGTTGTGTGAGGCTTGGTCGCTGCTCTACAGGAGGGTTGCTCAGGAAGCTAGTTAGAATGGTGCAATTGAGGTGCTGATAGGAGGATACTAAGTTGTCGAGGTTGGATTTGGGGACCAAGACAAATTGGAGGTGGAGGAGGACCTTTGATCTGGTCAGAGATGGGCAGAGGTGATGCATGCGTTGTGAAGGAGTGCATCTGTGTTATGGTGGTGATGGCTGGAGCGGCACTGAGCTGTGGTGGTGAAGGGAGACAACTGAGTGAGGCCTCCTGTGTAAGCTGTTCTTGTGCTGCGGGAGAAAAAGGGAGGTGTAGCTGCAGACTTCCATTCAAGCTGTTGCTGCAAGATAGGGAAAAGAAGAGAGGCAAGCTGCGGATAAGAGGGTGCGGAAGCCTACAACATCAAGTGAAGGTACAGGGGACTGGTCCCTGCAAGTGGTTCCTTTGGTGTTGCTGGGCAAGATTCGGTTTCAGAAGAAAGAAGGTGTTACTGTTGTCTCGCGGCAGAGAAAAGAGTCCAGGAGAGAGCAGCTGCTGGAGCTGATTTGTGTCGGCTGTGAGGTGCAAAGGGAACATAGCTTGCCCCCAGGAGAAGAGGAGAGAATGGAATGGATATAAGAGAGAGGTAGAGGCCATGGTGAACGAGGCGAAGATGGTTGAGGCAAGATGGTTGGAGGGTTGATGGAGAGGAGGTAGAGGTCATGGTTGTGACAATGTTGGAGTGGTGGAAGTCATGTGGAGGTCAGGAGAGTGGAACTGTGGATAGCTGACCGGTGAGATGAGGCTGGTGTGGCTCTGTAGGAGCTGTTGTTGAGGTGACGCAGCCGTGGTTCTACAGGAAACGGAGTTGATGAAGAGACAATGACGATGCTCAAGTTGATGATGGAAGGCAAGGCGCATGGTTGGAGAGGCAACGGTGGACCAACACGAGAAGGATTGGAGGTGGCCAGCTTGATGCAAAGTTTGTGCATGGTGAGGCGGTTGTGACTCTATAGGAGCTGTTGTTGAGGTGAGGCAGCCGTGGTTCTGCAGGAACCAGAGTTGATAAAAAAGACAATGACGATGCTCAAGCTGATGATGGAAGGCGTATGGTGCCGCTGTTGTAGGCGCTGATGTGAGAAGGCACATGGTTGAAGAGGCAACGATGGACCAACGCGAGAAGTATTGGAGGTGGTTAGCTTGATGCAAAGTTTGTGCATAATGATGTTGATGGTGAGGCAGATGTGGCTCTGTAGGAGCTGCTGTTGAGGTGAGGCAGCCGTGGTTCTGCGGGAACTGGAGTTGATGAAGAGACAATGATGATGCTCAAGCCGATGAGGGAAGGCGTGTGGTGTCGTTGTTGTATGCCTCGGTGTGAGAAGGCGCGTGGTTGGAGAGGCAACGGTGGACCAACACATGAAGGATTGGAGGTGGCCAGCTTGATGCAAAGTTTATGCGCTTGAATGATCAGTATTGAATGGGTGCTTGACCGCAGATGGTGAAAGACCGATGGAGCAATGCTCTCATGTATCAAGCTGTAGTGGTCGTAGTAAGTGTCATGGAGTTGTAGCAAGATGGTCATGGTGAGTTGGTGACTGACCCATGCCCATCTTGAGGGGGAGTGTTGGAGTCTGGTTTGTATAGCAGTGCTGTCCCAGGAGAGTTCGGAATATTCTAGTGGAGTGTTGAATTCTGGGTTAGTATTCTAGCATAGTCTAGAGTATTCTAGTGTACAAGTTAGGATGTAATCCTAAGTTGAGCTATATATATGAGGGTGTGCAGGTCCAAGGGACCAATCCCATCCCGAAATTTGCCCACAAAACCTACAAATATCAAGATGGCGTCAATGGAATAATCTACCTTTTGTAGGTTTGTGATAGGAAGGCTGTCTGTTTGGCTGCCATTAGCCCATGTTTATGATTACTGCAGCAAAGAATTCCTGGTTCTCAAAAGGAAAAGTGAAAGTCGATTCTAGAGTTTTCCACAAACTAACTATAGACTCCATACCTTTCAAAAAAGCTGCATAGCACTGGGTGGAGGGCTGGAGGCGATGCTGGGTCAAACAGTAGGTGCTGGAGCAGTTAACACAACTGATTACAGCTAAGATGAGTGGGACTCCATCCTCAAGCAAAGCAATTGTTACACATGCAGACCAAGCAAAAAAGGTGGAATTAATGACCAATAACATCAAGTTGGAAGAAACAAAAAATTATTTAAGCTGGTCTAGAAGGACGTTGCTGATTTTAAAGACAAGGGGGTTGGAAAGCTTTGTCCAAAGAGAAGCGATACAGCCAGTGGACAAGTCTAGTGCTGAGTGAAAAAATTGGAGTGCAGCTACTTCTTCAGTGTTGGTTGTTGAACACTATGACCCTGCCATTTCTGCGATGGTGGAGACTATGTCAAGCCCACATGACATATGACAAACCTGGAGCAAGGAATGTGAAGTTGATGTTTTTTTTTCAAAACGGGGAGCTAGGCCCCGGCCTCTGCATCAATTGATGCACATAGCATTTTTATTGAATCGTTCGAGAAGTTGATGGTGGAGACACCAGTGGCGGAGCTTAGTTGGGGCAAAACTGGGCTATGGCCCGCCCAACACATGAGATTTTCTGACTATATACTTGTATATTTAGCCTATTAATAGTCCATTTTAGCGTCATTTAGCCTAGTGGCCCGCCCAGCATTTCGTAGCAAGCTCCGCCGATGGGAGACACAAGAGAGGATTGATGACCTGAAGCAGGGGGGACGCTCGGTGACGGAATATGTTGCAAAGCTGCAACACTTGTGGACTGACCTTGATCATTATGATCCTCTTTAGTTGCCTCATGCAGATTGCATATCTGTCGTGAAGTGGATTGAGCGCAGGTGGGTGGTACAGTTTCTTAAGGGCCTGAACTCAGAGTTTTTGAGGGGAGGTGTGCTACTACTATGCTTGGTCAACCTACTCTCCCTAATTTGGAGGAGGCTATAGTAGCAGTTGCTCAGGAGGAGGTCAGGCTGAAGGTAATGAGGAGTAATACAATGAATCCGCCAGTCAGCCCTCCCAGTTATTGGCAATGATGAGATAGAGGCCGTTTCCATTGTGGTGAGATGGGGCACTAGAGTCGTAATTTTTGTGCCCGCCAGCAAGCCAAGTTGTGGAAGGGGAAGGAGAAATGATAGAGGTGGATCGCGGGAGGTAGAGGCCATGGATACAGAGATGATCCAAGAGCAGATGTGTCGGTCGAGGACGAAAGATCCCCTGAAAAAAGGTTGAGACTCCACAGAAAGCTAGAAGAGTTGAGGAAATTAGAAAGAAAATGGAGTACAGGTTATAAAGGCCAACTTGACTCCACCTCTAAGAAGTTTGCTTATGCGAATGAAGGTAACCATGCTCATGCATCTACATCCTCATAAGTGTCACAACCAGACCGGATCCTAGATCCATGAGCATCAACACATGTTGCGCACACATCAAAGGAGTCTAAGTCATGTACTGAATATGCACCAACACGTAAAAAAAACTATCCAAACAACTGATGGCACCTCGCAGCCATTAAAGGTCTTGGCACAGCACAACGCACACCATCCATTAAATTTCCCTTGATTTTGCATGGTGTGCTTTTCCGGTCAATCTTTTGTCTATTAGTGCTTTGATTGATCATTTAGACTATGGGCTAACACTTGGCGAGGAAATATGTTTGATTCACCAGAGGACAACAGGGAGGAGGCTTGGGACTAGAACCAGGTGTAGTGGGTTACGTGTGTCATACCTGTTGAAAGTGAAAAGCGAGTCCAGAATTTTCCCCAAACACTTACAGACTTTGGTATCACTTGTTCTAGATTACAGAAGCAGTCATATGAACCTAAGAGAACTTGATTTGTATGAATTTGATGCAGCAGTAGTTGGATGTTCGAACTGAAATCATTTGGTATATGAATCATCATTTTTTAATAGAAAGAGGCTGCTCATTTATTAAACTAGAACATGGGTTTAACAAGTTAATAAAACCTTGAGGAATCCTAGGTCAAGTAGTGATCTACTGATTATGGAAGGCAGCCTTAGCAAAGCTATCGGCAATTTTTTTTCTAAAGATCCAACAAATGCTGGCTTTCGATGTATTAGTAGAGGGAAACTTGTACAACAATGATACCGCCAGGATGAAATTACATCCGGAAACAAACAGAAAAAAGAGAGAAAATAAAGAACTCATGCGACAGACTAGCCAACCTCGTGGCACTGGCTCGGTTCTCTGGCGATGCTGCGCAATAAGTTCATTTGCCTAGTTGTCACAATGAGAGATCCACACATCCAACGATCTGAGTCCTTAAGTACCGCCATATTCAGCTGTCAGATTCCACCACAAGCTCTGTGACGCCAACCTCCTTCGCCAGTGTCACTCCCTTTGTCGCGTTTCACGGTTTTTTTTCGGTCGCGAACGTCGGGTGGAACAAAAACCAGAAACCCGAACCGGTCCCAGTTTCGTGCATATGGTCTGTTCTGCCACAACAAGGGTGGAACCCGTAAATTAAACTATTTTCTATTAATTTCATCACATATCTCGTATTTTTAAACAGAAATATGATATCAATGTAAAGTAAAAGCCCAAAATTATTAATTGTACATTACAACAATTATCCAATTACAACAATTGTCCAGACAAATTGAATAAACAATAATCCACTTACAACAAATGACCAAATTAAATGAATAGTTCCGAATGCAAATAATGTTTTACACACATGAATGATAAAATGTGGCAGCCTAGTTCCTCCCAAATAGCCGCCAGTGGTGCTTAATGAGGTCATGCTGCAGCTGGTCGTGGGTGGTCATGTTCTTAATGTCTTGGTAGGTTTGAAGGAAGGCTTGATGGCATTTGGGTTTCTAGCTGGCTTCACACGGCTGCCAACATTGTCGTAAAAGATCCAAGCCTAGAACCCTCTCATCCTCAACAATCACATTATGAAGAATGACACAACATGTCATTATGTCATTGAGAGTTTTCTTGTCCCAAAAATGAGTTGGACCTCGCACAACTGCAAATTGAGTTTGTAAAACACCAAAGGCTCTCTCAATGTCTTTTCGGGCATTCTATTAAGCCTTTGCAAATTCAATCTCTTTCCTAGTTTGAGGATTCGAGATGGTCTTGACAAATGTAGCCCAACAAGAATAAATGCCGTCAGCTAGATAATACCCCTTGTCATAATTAGAACCATTGATAGTGTAGTTGCAAGCGGGTGCTTCACCACTAGATAGCTTTGCAAATAGAGGAGATCTATGGAGCACATTGATATTATTGAGGGTGCAAGGCAAACCAAAGAAACAATGCCAAATTCACAAGTCCTCGGATGCAACGGCTTCTAGCATAATTGTTGCATCTTGGCTTTTGCCACAATATTGCCCGTGCCATGCCTTTGGGCAGTTTTTTCAAGTCCAATGCATACAATCTATGCTTTCTAGCATGCCTGGCCATCCTCTTCTCTCATTCATCGCCATCAACCTAATTGTGTCCTACTCGTTCGGTGCTCATAGATACATCGGGACAAAAATGTGAATAATCGCCTTGGCAAATTTACGAACACTCTCCATAGTCGTAAATCGGCCGGGATCCCATATGTGAGCACTCTCATGGACGCGGAGATTTTTTGGTACGGGCTGAATCCAAGCAGCCTCGTGACATTTCTTCGACGCTTGAAGTACCGTGTCTTGGCTTCGCAAGCTTTCACTATCTTCACGAACAACGAGCGGCGAATTCAATAGCGTCTACGAAAGAGGTGAGGCGAGTATGTGGGCACCTCGGCGAAATAATCTCGCATGAGCATGTCGTTGCCCAACTTGCGGTTGCGAGGGATGCAAAGGCGGCTGACCGTGGAGCCTCGCCGCCTCTTCCTCCCGCCGTCGTCCTCCTCCTTGAGGGCGATAACGGCCACCATCATGTGTTGACGGTGGTTCCCGAGCAGCATCTCCACATCCGAGTCGTCGGAGGAGGACGAGTCGTCCAACAAAAATTGCTCGCAAGGGCCCAAGTCCATCTACAAATCACGAACGATATTTAGAGCTTGCGAAGAGGAGATCTACGAGCTCGAACTCGAGCGGCGGCGAATTTTACCTTTGACGGGCAGCAGTGGGGCGTGATCGGATCTGCGTCGGGAGGAGTTTTCCGACCCACAGCGGCTGGGGAATGGGGTCGGCGGGCTCCGGCGGCCTTCTGCGCGCGAGGAATCGAACGGGAGCGACCTAAATCTACGGCGGCGGGCGGTGGCTGTGCAGGCGGAAGGGAGGGGAATGAGCTGAAACTTCCCTCCTGCCAACGAAAATGGAGGATATGGTTCGCGTCCAGGTCGGGCTCGAAACCTAGGTTTTTCTGGTTCCGCGGGGATGTTTTCTCGGAGGCCCTAAATTTTTTTTCGGTTCGATCGATTTTGGGACGTTTGTTCTGGCCACTTTATCACGCGAAACGGAAAAGTGACGGTTATTTTTATGGTTTCGCCCTTTTACGATGTCTGCTAGAGATGCTCTTGTGCAGGATAGGATCTCACCCCCTTCTGGATCAGTGATGGAGAGGAAAAATAGCAAGAACGTACCATGGTGATCCCTAAGGACCACACTACCCTTGCCCCACCACTATCATGTTCTTGAGCAAAAGCTCCGGCTGTTTTTGCTTTTATCCAGCCATCCACAGGAGGTATCCAACCTTCTTTTGGACACGAAGACGATGGAGTGGGTTGCTTCTGATTCTAATATTCTGCCAAACCAGTTTAATAACCATAAACTCAATTCTTGATGGTGTGCTAGCGGTGTCTGTATCAGGTCACATGCTGCGTTGGCATATTGGACTACCAGCCTTGAGACATGCATCGTCAACTTGTTCGGCACATCGGACTCCTACAGGGTCACCCATCCTTGTTTGCACAGCAGGAAGAAGAATTCTCCCCTCCGCCCTCTGCCATTTTCTTCGTTTGTGCCCTCAATTGGTGAGCAAACTTGATGGTAGTGAAGATTCAGTTTCCTGTGTAGTTCCATGCCAGGTAATTCTCTATCCTGACACCCCCTACAACAATCTGCTTAACATCACAAATATCACTGTTGACGAACAGCTGCTGGGGTTCTGCCCATCCATCTGTTAGCATGTTGCTCTAGGAGTTTCGTCCATTGGATGGATGTTCCATTTGTTTCCCAAGCTGATGCTTAACTCCAGCCTAGGAATCCAGTTGCATCTCCAACCATTCACTGAAGATGGAACACTAGTGACCAGTTCGCCAACTGATCCCTTTAAAAAGCATATCTCTGCCAAAAATGATGTTTTACCCTGTAAATGAAGCACTTTTTGGGCACACCGTGTTGAGGAAATCACTGTCTTTGGGACTATAGTAGTCTGGCACATAGCGAGTTTAGTTCAGTTAGCAGGGCCCCCCTTTTTGCCAAGAAAGCTTGATTGAAAATGCCTAACTTTCTGGAGCCTAAACCTCCAGGGCTTATAGCTCCCATGTGACGTCTTTACGTGAAATTGGAAGGAACACTATATCGTTGCAAAGAATAGCTCGTATGCGACACTTCTGAAACGGCAAATAGCTTCGTTAAAAAGTTAAAAAAACAATTGACGAGGAGTGATTGAAAAAGGCCAGGCCCAAATAGAACTTAGCCATACCAAAATGGTCGTATCCAGGCACAATAGTAACTACTTGTAGATTGGGCAAAAAATAGTACTCACGTTACAATCGAACTAGGGACGTGTGGATCTGCAGATACTCGTGCTCAGGTCGCAATCTATTATTTTTTGAAAATGAACCATGTGTTGCATGTGTTGTTTGAAAATAATCAACCATCATAACGTTAACTTATTCTTCTTTTTGAGCTTTTCTAATTTCACTCATTTTATAAATATTGCACGAGTATTATATTAGAACTTTTTTTATGCACTTGTGTTGCATGTGTTGTTTGAAAATGAACTCATTTTATAACGTTAACTTATTCTTCCTTAATCAACCATGTGTTGCATGTGTTGTTCGAAAATGAACCATGATGTGTCTTTTGTTTTATGCACTTGTTGTTTTGGGTGTTTTGACAAATGACAATACAATAAAACACAAGTCGAGTGATAACAAATTATAAATATTGCACGAGTAAAACACGGGATAGATAATATATTAGATAACATTACATATATTAGATAACATTACAATAAAAGACAAGGGGTAGAATATAGACCCTAAGGGAAACTAATCCTAAGGGCCCGACGCCTAAACCCTGGGCTAAACCCTAACCCTAGCTACTATGTGGGTTTAGCCCGGCAGCCGGTCAACCTCGCCGCCGGGAGGCTGCCCTACTCCATCGGCGGTGGGGGCGGTGCCGGTGCCGCCGCCCTCCAAGCCGCCGCCCTCTCCCGTTGCTCCCGCCACCGCTGCTCCTCCTGGACGGCCCATCGATTGGCCTCCCGTCGGTCCTCCTCCTCTCGTTTCCGCCTTTTCTTCAAGGCGCGGGCGGCCTGCTTCTCCTCCCACTTGGCGTAAGCAGCCAACTCCTTCTCCTCCTGCTTCTCCGCCGCCTTCCAATACTCTTCGGAGGGGCCGTCATCGGGGAGGTTGCCGCCGATGCTGGGGAGGGGGTTGTGGACGAAGTGGACTTGGGGCCAGGGGCAGGGCGGGGCTTTGCGTCGCCCCCCCTTCTTGCCACGCCTCGGGCGCATGGGCGCCTCCTGCTCCCAGACCTGCTTGTGGTCCGGGTGGTTGTCCTCGTCGCTGACCTCGGATTCCAAAGGGAAGCAGGGGGGAGGTCGCCATAGTCGCCGGAGTGTTTTTTGGGGCTGGGAGGAGGCAAAGGGACGGGCTCGAGGTTGAAGATGAGGGGCAAGATGAGATGAAGAGGCAAAGGCGTTTTGCCTATTTATTGAGGGCTCAGCGTGAAGGGCGGCGTGGGAATCCTGCGTTGGCGCAGCCGCGTGCGCTGCGTTGCGTGTAGGCAGCGGGCGTAGCCTCGTGCGTGATCAATGCGGTCAGTGCAAAAAAATTGCTAGGATGCAACGTGACCCCTGCACCGTCGCCCCCGCCCCTGCATGCATGCATGCATTAATGGGAAAGAGAGAGAAAACGTCCAAGGTAGTTATTCATTGGCAGTGAAAAATAAAAGAGAAAATAGAATTTGGCCTTGATTACTCGGTAATAAATACAGGAATCTAGGACCAAGATAGTTGTCACACGACATGCAGCAAACTCGTTCGTTTTTACACACCGCATGCAACAAACTCACACATGAAAACTCAACGGGTGAGAAGAAAAATCGGTGGGAGTAATCAGAGGGATGTCAATTAGAGAGAATAGAGGGAGTATGAAATTAAGTTTAAAATATCAATTTATAATATCAATTTTATATAATATAAAAGTAAGTGTTATGGTGAATCTAATTATATTTATTACATATTTTAGATTTTGATATTTTTTCTTATATACGTAGTCAAAGTTTATAAATGTTGACTTTTTCTATGGCGCATGAACAGGAGAGGAGTAAGTTTGACTGAAGAAAGTTGTTAGACATACATTTATTTAATACGACAAAGGGAGTAAATACGCTGCAGCACTGCTGCGTCGATTGGTTGCACGCAAAATAGCTAGACTACGACGCGAGAGGCAGCTGCATGTATGGTGCAGCACGCTTCGCTCAGCGCCCTCGCATGCCACGCTCGGTCCAACGGTCAATGAAGTATGTCACGTTGTACCTTATATTTATTACATATTTTAGATTTTGATATTTTTTCTTATATACGTAGTCAAAGTTTATAAATATTGACTTTTTCTATGGCACATGAACCAGAGGGGAGTAAGTTTGACTGAAAAAGGTTGTTAGACGTATACTTATTTAATGCGACAGAGGGAGTAAATACGCTGCAGCGCTGCTGCATCGGTTGGCTGCACGCAAAATAGCTAGACAGCGACGCGAGAGGCAGCTGCATGCATGGTGCAGCCCGCCCCGCTCAGCGCCCTCGCATGCCACGCTCGGTCCAACGGTCAATGGAGTGTGTCACGCTGTACCTTATCTGTTCATAGAAAAACGATGGGAGACAATTAGATTCCAGAATCATCCATCCCACGGATCGTTAAGAGCTAGCCGTGAAATCCTTCTAAGAGACGCCAACCAATCAGGTTGCAGAACAAGCCATTCCACGGATCGCCTAGAGCCACCCGCGGAATCCTTCTAGAAGACGCGATCGGACGGCCACAGTGTCGCGCTAGGGTTAGATCTACGTTACTCATTCGACCTTAGGGTTAGCTGGGTTTAGGATGCAGTCAACGGGGTTTTCACAAGTTTGACCAAGCATTCAAATGTGCATAACTAATTCAAAAAATACAAAACCTTCGCATGGTGTCATGTTATGTGACATAGTTATGAGAAAAAAATATAAAACTTGGTCTATTGATCGTATTTCAAAAAACCCTTCACAAAATGACCTATCTCCTCCGAGGTTTTCTGGCTTTCAGGTCAAATGACCAATGATATGGCTAGAATCAAGGCATAGTTTGTGATAATGTGCCTATATTAGGCATGCATGTGTATAATGGGATGACTAACAATGCTGTAGTACAAAGTTTTCCTTTTCGACGCACAGAAAATCCATTTTCTATTTTCTGAGTGCCGAAAGAGGGGGGATTTGTGAAGCAACCACCAAATTGAAGTTTTAAAATGGTAACATCCTATTTTTAAAAAATACTAGACCACCTAGCATGTACAATTTCCCAACTTGAGTATCGCAAACTTTTATTCCATCCCTGGTGAAAAAGACAAATCCTGCCGAATCGACTGGAAGTGGGTAAGATATGAACTACAGGTACATGATTTCATGCTGATGATTTTTTGTAAAAATCATTTTTAGGTTCACAACATGCTATTTCATCAGAGATCCAATGCTAGTTTTGTGAGCCTCAGCCCCTAGCTAAGAATATTTATGAAAACCCTTCAAAAAGTTTGACCAGACATTCAAATGTGCATAACTAATTCAAAAAAAATACAAAACCTTCGCATGGTGTCATGTTATGTGACATAGTTGTGAGGAAAAATATCAAACTTGGTTTTAGAAATGGTCGAAAAAAACTTGCTTAGAAATGGGGTGGTTTACCCTAGCTTTGGAGCCCATTTCTACCACATTTTGGGTGAGGGTGAGATGCACTTCACAAAAGGGATCAGGGTGAGGATGAGTTGTACTCTACATATGAGAAAAACGTTGGAAGCTCATACAAACATAGAAAAGTACACATAGCTACATTTGTTGAAATTCAAATTTACCATCATATTTGAATTTTGTCCAAATTATCAACAACAAGTGCCAAATTATTATAATAACAAATGTTTACAACACCAACAATAACTGCCAAATTATTACAATAACAAATGTTTACAACAACAAGTGCCAAATTCAAAGTCTATTTCTTTTGGCTCTTCTTACCCCTCGTTTTCTTCTCCTTCACAAGTTTTACACCACACAACAGGTTTATGCTCTTCTTTTTCTTACCATTACCATATGGCCTTCCCACATCACATCCAAGAGTCTCCTTCACCTCCTCAACAACACAATCTGGCACCAGAGCCTCATCAACATGGTTACTTTGCACCAGAGCCTCAACAACATGCTCATTTTGCACCAGAGCCTCAACAACATGCTCATTTTGCACCAGAGCCTTAACAACAGGCTCATTTTGCACTAGAGCCTCAACAACATGCTCATTTTGCCCCTCATTTTGCACCAGAGCTTCCAAATCAGAAACGGTGTGCCCTAAAGCCTCAACAGTTTGCATATCATCCTCCAAAACAAGTTCAGATTGCACCTCAGCAGCACCAAACCTGATCTGGTTAGTTCTCTTATTTCTTTGGCCATTGATTCTTGCCCTTTTCACTGGCCAGCATTCGTCAACAACAAGAGGTGGGCCTTTTCTCCACGCTTCCTCCTAAAAACAAGAAAGTTAGCTGGGGTAGAAAAATCATCAACAAGAAATGGGATAGATTTTGGATGAACATACTTTGGCTTTTCAGCAGTGTATCTGCACTTGGTAGAGCCAGCTCGGTGTCCAAGTTCTTCACAGAGTTTGCATCTATTCTTGTTACCTTTTTGGGCCCTTTTTGGCTTGGCATCTTTCTTTTCATCTTTCTTTCCCTTTTTGCTTCTCCCACCTTTCTCAAACGAAGCCTTGAATCTACTCTGCTTGGGTCTGCCAGCCTTTCTTTTCATCAAAGGAGGACACAAGGAGAACTGAATGTCCACTTCATGCCACTGAAACTGATCTGTAAGTGCTGGAATTGGTGTTCCATATTGAAAGGATATGGATGTCGCCTAGAGGGGGGGTGAATAGGCGATTAAAACTTTTCCTAGAGTGGCTCAACAAAGGTGGAATAAAACTAGTGTTTACTTTGTTAAGCACAACCTAGAACAACTAACGTTCACCTATGTGCACCAACAACTTATGCTAAGCAATACAAGCAACAAAGTGATAGAAAGATATATATTACTTCAAGCACGAAGGCTATCACAATGTAAAGTGCATAAGTAATGAGCTCGGGTATAGAGATAATCGAGGCACGCGGGACACCGATATTTTACCGAGTTCCTCCCAACATGGAGTACGTCTCGTTTGGAGAGGGGATGGTATCAAACCACCAACGCCACAAAAGGCCTCCCTTATTCTCCGGTGAATCTCACCCCAACGGGATCGATCCACGCTTTCACTATCGGTGCACTTGTCGGTGGCAACCGAAACCTCTCACAAGGTTGGGGCACTTCTCCACAACTTAATTGGAGGCTCCCAACAAATGCCACAAAAGGCCTCAACAAATGCCACCAAGGCCACAAAACCGTCTAGGTTCCAAGAACCCAAGAGGGACAAGCTCCAATGAGCAACTCAAACCAAATCCTCCGAGGAGAACTCAAACCGATGCACCAAATGCAAATGGCAAGAACACCACAAAGGTGTTCAAATCCTTCTATCCCAAATTCCACCAAATCTACAAAAGCTTATGGGGGAATAAGAGAGGAAGAACAATGGAGGAAATCCACAAAAGACTCCAAGATCTAGATCCCAATATGTTCCCCTCACTTAGAGGATAGATTGATTGGTGGGATTGTAGATCTAGATCTCCTCTTTCAAATCCCTCAAGAATATGCAAGAATCATCGGAGGGATTGAGAGAAAGCAAGCTCAAGAAGGTCAACAATGGAGGGGAAAACTTGCAAGAATGGTTGAGGAACCATTGGGGAAGAAAGCCCCTTATATAGGTCCCTCCAAAATCCAACCGTTGTAGCCCAAAAATGCGAATCCCGGTACTACCGGACTTTTTCCCGGTACTACCGGACTTTCCCGGCACTATCGGACATTTCCTGGGGTTTCTGGGGCTCCAAACGCATTTTTTCTCTGCGCTCCCCGGTACCAAAATGCGGTACTACCGGTCATCACAGAACGAAAACAACCATGACTTTTGCATTCGGACTCCGATTTCGATGATCTTGGGCTCGTTTCGAAGAGGACAACAACCTCTACAAGATCATGCAAAGAAACATCATAGTCCAGCAAGGGAGGATAGATCCAAATGACGAAGTAAAAAACCTTCTGCCGCGCTAGGTACTAAAATGCGGTACTACCGCTTTTTGGTACCTAGCCCAGCAGTGGATTTTGGCAACTTTCCAAAACCTTCTGCCTTGCTAGGTACTAAAATGCGGTACTACCGCATTTTGGTACCTAGGAGACCAGCAGATATTCAAACGGCTATAATTTTTGATTGGTAACTCCGATCGACCCGATTCCAATTGCATTGGAAAGAGGACGACATGAGCTTCCCTATAAAAGGTGAAAATATTGGTTATCACCAAGTGAGAATGTATCAAGTATAATAATGTGAGATACCTCACTTGGTGAGAAACCGAAAAACCGCATAGATCAAAATCGCAATAAGATATAAAAGAGGGATCCGATTTTGATGAACAAGAGCTTGTTATGGAGATTACCACAAGCTCTATATCCTCACATGGATAAGACCAAATAACAACCAAATACGATGATGCAAGTATGCAAAGGTTTGAGCTCTCTCCGAACGATGTGATCAAGTTACTCATTCGAGAGCCCCTCTTGATAGTACGGTTATCTATCCTAAACCGGTCTCCTACTAACAATATGAGACCGGCAAAAGGGAAAACCTATCAAGATTATACCTTTGCCTTGAGCATTCCACTTGAGCTCGATGTAGACGATCTTGCCCTTCTCAAGATGGAACGCCTTTCTTGATTCTTCATCATCGATCCATGATCACCGAGGATGGCAAGCATCAAACATGAGATCTTCTATAGATGGCGCATTTTGATCTTGCACAACATATATTCTTCTCATTTTATCGACCTTGAAGCCGACACAAGCTCCAAGTGATGCCAATGGACAATTCCTACAAGTATAACTTAATACACACATTAGTCCATAAAGATTGTCATTAATTACCAAAACCACACATGGGGGCCCAAAATGTTCTTTCAATCTCCCCCATTTTGGTAATTGATGACAATCCCTTTAAGAGGGTTTATATAAGGAATATTAATGAATAAGATGGTAATACCAATATCAAATACTACAAAAGTATGTGATATTGGTACCACCACCATATATAGAGCAAACTCCCCACAATCTATGCATGTGTGATGAACTTGAATTTCATTGCATATATTGCCAATCATTATCATTGGTGGAGTTTCCTCTCTATATAACACAAGCTAAGCAACAATAAAGATGCAAGAGCATGAAAGGAAAATGCTTAAGAACAAATTCAATGCATCAACCAACTTCCCTTAAACCCTCTAAAACTTCTCCCCCATTGGCATCGATTGCCGAAATGGGTGACAAGTTCTAGAAGGCAAATATAGTAATAATTCCTCCAAAGGTGTGCCTTCGCACATATCCAATGATGAATACTTGGGAGGGAGTAGGACTATATCGAGGACCCGAAGATTGCCAAAATAAATCCAAATGATGCAAGCAATTACAAGGTCTGACAACCAATTGAAAACAACAAATGATTCCAAATGGAAACAACAAGATGTTATGATATGAGCAAAAGAGTGTTTGAAATAGAAAATAGAGAAGCTCCCCAAGATTTATGCATACTTTAAAATCGGTATATTTCAATACAAAAAATGCACAAATATGGAATCCTCACTCCTCCATAAACATTTAAAACACATCAAATGAAAGATCAAATAAATGCTTAAATAAAATAGAGAAGTTCCCAAGATTTGTGCACACTTTAGAATCATTGTATTTCAATACAAAAATGCACAAATATGGAATCCTCACTTCTCCATAAACATTTAAGGCACAATAAATGATAAATAAGACAAATAAGCATTATTAAATTAATTAGATGAGCTCCCCAAAGATAATGCACCAATTATGATAATTGTATTTGGGAACAAGGTGCATAATCATGGAATCCTCACTCATCCAAGTTTATTTAACAATGCAAGGCATGAGAGAACAAATATGAGTGCCCAAATATGCAAACAAGAGGAACTAACACTCATAGGAAATTAAATTTGGAAGCCACTGAAGAATCAAAAGGAATAGAAAGGTGGTCTCCAAGGATTAAAAATCAACTAAAATTATCTTCTCATATGTGTATATGTCTATAAGTGAAAAACATCACAGAGACATATGCCAACAAAGAAATATTCACACATAAAGAAGATATGCAAGAAGGCATATGAAAAGCAAAAATGAAGTCATAATATATACCAATAAGATTTTTGCTTCAAAGCATGGCCAAAGGCTCAAATCTATCTTATTGTACATTAATGAACTTCAAACACCAACACACTACATATATTACAACTATCACCAAGGGAAAAAGGAGAAAGTTGGAATATATGGAGAAAGGCAACAAGTATCACTAAAACTAGCAAAATCTTAGTATTGCACATGAGAGAAGTTGAGGAAAAGATAGGCAATAAAATTGCTAGATTGACATATTTGGGATTGATGGCTCATATGCATGATTTTGTATAGTCGCAATTATATGCACTCATCTCAACTTATACACATTTACAATAGTGAGTCCTCTTAAAACCATGGCTAGAACTACAACAATTACAAATACATTAATTCATGCTAGAAGGCAACCGACAAACGGTTGGAATCAAGATATGTGAGCATGAGAAAGAGATACTTGTTACCGAGATATAATTGGTAGGATGTAGAGGATATGAATTCGTTGATCATCCTATAGCTTGCCTCAAATTTTCTTCTAAGCATCACTTCTTCAAAATTGAGAGACAAGCGTCCAGTATATCTCCAATGTACCTAAAACACATTTAAGTACAAAATGGTCCCCAAACTAATTGGGTTCAATGTAGTTAGTGCAACTAAAATACATAAGAGAGACTCTACATAAATATGTGCATATTGATATGAAATTGAATTTCATGCACAACTTAGCCGATGATATTTGGTGGAGTTTCCCCTATATATTGGGTCAAATAAAGCAAGCATGCCATAATATAAACATATAGTAAATATGCATGCATAAAGCTTTCAAGAACCAAAAAGAAGATACAATTTGAACAAAACACCAAGTAAATCGAGATTGCACACACAAGGGTGTGACTCGACAAACGATGTCCAAATTATATCCAAGAACTAATTCAACACATGAAAGATCACAAATTCAACAAATGAACTAGGCTAAAACCAAAGGAGCAAAAGATAGATAGAAATAAAAATGCTCAAGGATTTATCTCATTCTAAAATGGTCAAATCATGAAACAAGTGAGACAAAACCAACTCCCAAAAAGAGCAAGGTTCCAACAAGAAACCAAACTCCCCAAACTTCTCATGATGGCACAAATACCAAAACGAAAAGATTGAGGTTCCAAGCACATAAAACCCGATATGGATCAAACAAAGAAGCATAAATGTGAGTGTTTTAAATAATATAGGAGAGCTCCCCCATAGATAGTGCATTATATAGGATTTTCCTTTTGAATGCAAAATGCACGCAAATGGGATCATCACTAGTACCTACAATAAATAAAACACAAAAGGATACCAATAAAAATAGAAGGATCCAAAAGTAGCAAGGAAAACATGGGAGCACACAATACATTTACTTGGCCAAATATAGGACAAGATTTAAGCAAGGGCCAAAGTGAATATGATCAATAAATTCTACCATAAATTTAGTACTAATTGTCCAATGACAAGAAGTATTGAGAATAATCTTCCCTAGGTAGTTCATTCGGATATCCAAGATCATATTCACACAAAGAAGCATATAACAAAGTATAAGAATTAAGTTTGATGCTCCGAACAAGATTCTTGGTATCTTCCAATTGTCACACAATCACTAGTGATTAGAGTAACTTGAAGCAAATGGTTTTCATGCAGATATATATATCTAAATATGAGGAAACACATACCAAGAAGCACTCTCACAAACAAGATCCAAAATATGAGCAATAAGGGCATTCAAGCAAATTGGAACTTGTATGAGCACATGTGTCACTTAGGAGCTAGATAATTATCAATATCAATTTTAAGTGACACAACCTCGAATTTTCACATTTTCTAGGATTGTAATAAGCACTAAGCATATGACTCCCCCCATAATGTGATACTACCATAAAACCATCGTGAGGAAAAATAATACGAAAATAGATAATTAATGGACATTATAAAACTTAAATTTCTCATGAGAATTATACCACATAGAGACTAGACAATAATCCAATATAAATACTAGGTGGTATTCCTCATGTACACACAATATTAGGATTTTGGAATGCCCAAGCATAACACTCCCCCAAAATGGGATAATCCATTAATTTCTCACAAGAGCCAAATAAGATACCAAATATAATCAAGCAAGGCTCAAACATAATAAACACACATACATGGTGTGCCACTTAATCATACACAAATATGCTTGATACCTCAAGATAATTAAGTGGATAGCACAACATGTACAAAAGCATGGAAGATACAAAACCAATACATGCACAAGGGGGCAAGTAACTTTCAATGTAAAGAGTTTAGCATATGTTACCGCAAGGAGGAACATTGGAAATATAATATAATCATGACAATCCAAATGGCTTGGCTTGACAAAAATAATTGATGAAGATCCGTCAATTCTTCATAATGTAGCCAAGCCTCCAATGCCCTCCAAAACACACCTATTGATCAAGTTTTGGCTTGTTGGTCCCCAACCAAGTTGGGTCCTAAGAAGTTAGTCACAATAGGCTTGGCAACCCAAATGGTTCTTTTCTTGACACCACATTGGGCACCAACAAATTTGGAAAACACATTGCCAACCTCATCCTTACGAAGTGAATAAGCATCATCAATCAAGATAGGATGGGAAGAGGAGATACCAATAGTGCATGAGGAAGAAATGTGCCCCTTTTCACGGCATATGTAGCAAGTTCTACTCTTGCCATGTTTCTTCTTAGGTGAAGCCACAACTCGAGGAAGAGCTCGAGTAGTCCTCTTAGGAAGAGGCCCATTAATGACTTGAGGTGGAGCTTGAGGCCGCTTCCCTTGTTGCTTCACACTAAGAGGCTTTTTCTTCAATGGGAAAGATCTAACATGGTGCCCTTCTTCCTTGCACTTGAAGCAAACAATGTTTGCCGGATTCTTGACTTGATCTTGGCCATTCTTCTTGTTGTCCTTGTGCTTCAACTTGATAGTGGACTTGTTCTTGACATTGGAGTTGAATCCAAGCCCACTCTTGTCATTGGGGGATTTTTCCACACTCAAGATTTTGTTGAGTGCGACCTTCCCTTGATGACCCTTTTTCAAGTCATTCTTCAAAGAAGTGACTTAAGCCTTGAGCTCTTTGATTTTCTCTACATGGTTAGTTTGAACAAAAGTACTAGAGGAAGTAGATGCTACATTATTAGAGCAACAAGGCAAGGAATGTAATTCATCACGAGATATAGCATGGTTATGAGGGGATGAATTACAAAGACTAGCAAATGGAAATATAACATTTGGAGTAGATATAGTGCTAATGTCCACATGAGCCCACTAGATGTTACCTTTGACACGATGGCCTCATGAGCTAACTTTAGCCTACCATGGGAGACTAGAAGATCCTCATGCAAGCTCGAGAGCTTAACATGACTTTCTTCTAATTCCCATAGTTGCTAGTTAGCAAAGCAAGCTGAGCCTTTAGCTCAACATTCTCCTTCAAAATAGATGCTTCACAAGAAATAGAGTTGGTAGCACAAGCATCATTATTATTAGCAAGAGGTGAGGGCAACTTGTCAAGCTCTTTTAAATATGAAGCTTTAAGTTGCTCATGTGACTCAGTGAGTTTGATGAGCTCCCTCTTAACGACCCGAGAGCCATTTTCGAGGTGCTTAAAATCCTTAACAAGTTTAGCATAGAGTTAGCCACCGCAAGTTATCTATCATGGTATTCCTTTACTCTAGATAATTCTAGAGTAAAAGTCTCCTCAAGAGATTCTTTGGTGGTTTGTTCTTCTTCAAGGGAGTCCTTTAGTTGTGCAACTTCATTAGCATACTCACGCTCAAGTGCAAACTTTTCATCAATTAAGTTTTCTTGCTCCTCAATAAGATCATTGCCTTCTATGGCACAATTCAAGATTTCAAGAAAGTTGGAGGAAGCAATTTTATTTTTAAAGAGAGCGCTATAGACAACCTCTCCCATTTTCTTAATAGAGGTAATATCATACTTACCTCTATAATCATCATTATCATTCTCAACCTCATCATCATCATGAGATACAATGGGATTCAAAGAGGTTACCTTTGTTCCCTTAGCCATAAGGCACATGTGAGAACCGGAGGAAGGTGTTGATGAGATTGCACTTGTATCTCTCTTCAAGACCTTGTCTTGGCCCATAGAATCTTCATTTTCCTCTACATGGTTAGCAACACAAGCACTAGAGTAAATAGAAGCATTTTTATCATGGCAACAGGACAACATGAGCATATCATCATGAGATTTATTCAAGTCATTTCTACATGATATGCAAGGACTATTAACACAAGCATGTAAGAAGTTTGTAGTGCTAGAAATGTTAGGGTCCAAAGATAGATCATTGCAACTAGATAGAGATGAAGGATTACAAATAGTAAGCACACTATCCAAATTGCAATTTCTATCACCACTCACCATATCATTACCTTGTGAAAAGTCACATGTTGGTGAAGTGGTAGAGGATGAGAACTCATCTCGACCGAAAGTGGAAGCAACACAATCATCCTCAAAAATGTTGGACTTGCTATATTTATCTTGAAGCTTGGTCCATATCTCACGAGCGCTTGAATAAGGCATGATAGAAGAAAGAACTACATTTCTCACAACATGCAAAAGAATTTTAGTAGCTAGAGCATCTATATGAGAGTTCAACTTCTCCTCTAAAGATTCGTTTTGGGTATCCATAGGAGAAGAGAGACCCACATATAGATATCCCTCGATAATTGGGTGAATTTCCCGAAATAAATTAAGCATGCGAATTTTACAAACATCAAAATTTATGACATCGAATGTGAGCGTGTCCTTTTGCACTAATCCCCTAGCCGACATCTTTACTCTCAAGGCGGTGAAGCCTAAAATGAGAGATTGTGCTCTGATACCAATTGAAAGGATACGGATGTCGCCTAGAGGGGGGGTGAATAGGCGATTAAAACTTTTCCTAGAGTGGATCAACAAAGGCGGAATAAAACTAGTGTTTACTTTGTTAAGCACAACCTAGAACAACTAAGGTTCACCTATGTGCACCAACAACTTATGCTAAGCAATACAAGCAACAAAGTGATAGCAAGATATATATTACTTCAAGCACGAAGGTATCACAATGTAAAGTGCATAAGTAAAGAGCTCGGGTATAGAGATAACCGAGGCACGCGGGGACACCGATATTTTACAGAGTTCCTCCCAACATGGAGTACGTCTCGTTTGGAGAGAGGGTGGTATCAAACCACCAACGCCACAAAAGGCCTCCCTTATTCTCCGGTGAATCTCACCCCAACGGGATCGATCCACGCTTTCACTATCGGTGCACTTGTCGGTGGCAACCGGAACCTCTCACAAGGTTGGGGCACTTCTCCACAACTTAATTGGAGGCTCCCAACAAATGCCACAAAAGGCCTCAACAAATGCCACCAAGGCCACAATGCCACCAAGGCCACAAAACCGTCTAGGGTTCCAAGAACCCAAGAGGGACAAGCTCCAATGAGCAACTCAAACCAAATCCTCCGAGGAGAACTCAAACCGATGCACCAAATGCAAATGGCAAGAACACCACAAAGGTGTTCAAATCCTTCTATCCCAAATTCCACCAAAGCTACAAAAGCTTATGGGGGAATAAGAGAGGAAGAACAATGGAGGAAATCCACAAAAGACTCCAAGATCTAGATCCCAATATGTTCCCCTCACTTAGAGGAGAGATTGATTGGTGGGATTATAGATCTAGATCTCCTCTTTCAAATCCCTCAAGAATATGCAAGAATCATCGGAGGGATTGAGAGAAAGCAAGCTCAAGAAGGTCAGCAATGGAGGGGAAAACTTGCAAGAATGGTTGAGGAATCATTGGGGAAGAAGGCCCCTTATATAGGTCCCTCCAAAATCCAACCTTTGCAGCCCAAAAACGCGATTCCTGGTACTACCGGACTTTTTCCTGGTACTACCGGACTTTCCCGGCACTACCGGACATTTCCTGGGGTTCCTGGGGCTCCAAACACATTTTTTCTCTGCGCTCCCCGGTACCAAAATGCGGTACTACCGGATCCTAGTCCGGTACTACCGGTCATCACTGAACGAAAACAACCATAACTTTTGCATCCGGACTCCGATTTCGATGATCTTGGGCTCGTTTCGAAGATAACAACAACCTCTACAAGATCATGCGAAGAAACATCATAGTCCAGCAAGGGAGGATAGATCCAAATGACGAAGTAAAAAACCTTCTGCCACGCTAGGTACTAAAATGCGGTACTACCGCTTTTTGGTACCTAGCCCGGCAGTGGATTTTGGCAACTTTCCAAAACCTTCTGCCTTTCTAGGTACTAAGATGCGGTACTACCGCATTTTGGTACCTAGGAGACCATCAGATATTCAAACGGCTATAACTTTTGATTGGTAACTCCGATCGACCCGATTCCAATTGCGTTGGAAAGAGGACGACATGAGCTTCCCTATAAAAGGTAAAAATATTGGTTATCACCAAGTGAGAATGTATCAAGTATAATAATGTGAGATACCTCACTTGGTGAGAAACCGAAAAACCGCATAGATCAAAATCGCAATAAGATATAAAAGAGGGATCCGATTTTGATGAACAAGAGCTTGTTATGGAGATTACCACAAGCTCTATATCCTCACATGGATAAGACCAAATAACAACCAAATACGATGATGCAAGTATGCAAAGGTTTGAGCTCTCTCCGAACGATGTGATCAAGTTACTCATTCGAGAGCCCCTCTTGATAGTACGGTTATCTATCCTAAACCCGGTCTCCTACTAACAATATGAGACCGGCAAAAGGGAAAACCTACCAAGATTATACCTTTGCCTTGAGCATTCCACTTGAGCTCGACGTAGACGATCTTGCCCTTCTCAAGATGGAACGCCTTTCTTGATTCTTCATCATCGATCCATGATCACCGAGGATGGCAAGCATCAAACATGAGATCTTCTATAGATGGCACATTTTGATCTTGCACAACATATCTTCTTCTCATTTCATCGACCTTGAAGCCGACACAAGCTCCAAGCGATGCCAATGGACAATTCCTACAAGTATAACTTAATACACACATTAGTCCATAAAGATTGTCATTAATTACCAAAACCACACATGGGGGCCCAAAATGTTCTTTCACATATGCACCTTGAATTTTGCTACAGAATAATACTCATGCAAATATGGGTGCATATTTAGATTGTGTTTGGAGGCCAAGAAAAGTATGGCATGCCCACAAGGCTTTCCAGTGTGTTTCCACTCAAGGCATGTGCATTCATGCAATTGAGTGTCAACTGTAGGGGTTCGTAGCATGGAAAACAAAAATTTTCTATCGCATACAAACAAACAAGCCAAGATCTATCTACTAGATTGTAGCAACGAGTCGATGGAATAACTCACCCTCGAAGATTCCAAAGTGTTTAACGAGAGCAGATTCTCGTGGGTGATGTAGTCGTACTCTTTCCGATCTCAAGATCGCGTAGACGATCCTTCCGGCGCCGCGTTCCCGCAGCGCTCCCGCAGTCGGTCACACGTTCGGTACTCGACGAAGACCTTCCTCTCCCTTGTTCCAGCAGGCAGCGGAGGTTGTAGCACTCTCCTCGCGATTCCGGCAGCACAACGGCGTGGTACCGGAAGTAGAGGGGAAATCCCGCAGGGCTTCGCCTTAAGCCGGTGCGAGTATGGTGGAGCTTATGAGAGAAGCTATTAGTGGTCTAGTAATTAGACACACCAATTAGAGGGCTCTAAACCAATTAGAAGGCTCTAAACCGAATAGCTCTAAACCGGGGTCTAGATCTAGGGTTTAGTTTAGAGGATAGGAAACTTGTGTGTGTTGGGAGGGAGCCCTGCCCCTCCTTATATAGGTGGGAGGGGCTGGCCGGCCAAGGGGAGGGAGTGGAGTCCCTCCCCAACTCGGCCTAGGTGGGGCGCCGGCTTGGGGAGGAGGACTCCTCCCTCAAGTCGGTTTCCTCCTCTCCTCCCACTTCCCAAAAACTGCCGTTTGACTTTCAAACTAGCCGTTTGACTTTTTCAATTTAGGATTCAATTTAATCCTTTATTTGGGACAGCAAGAACACTTAGTACATGATGCAATCATTCCAACATGTAATGACACATTCATGTACCCCTTCCCCCCCGGAGTGCCGGACAATCCGGGACCTTCTAGAATGTTCCCGATGGAAACACCGGAATCATTCCCGAACTCCGAAACGGGACTTTCCTTATATGAATCTTATTCTCCGGACCATTCCGGATCACCTCGTGATATCCCGGATCCCATCCGAGACTCCGAACAACATTCGGTCTCTTTCTCATAATACCATAACTACTCAAACAACGTCGAATCCTTAAGTGTGTCTCCCTACGGTTCGTGAATTATGCGGACATGATCGAGACACTTCTCCGAACAATAACCAATAGAGGAATCTGGAAATTCATATGGCTCCCACATATTTCTACGATTACTTTGCGATCGAATGAACCACTTACATATGATACCAATTTCCCTTTGTCTCACGATATGTTACTTATCCGAGGTCATGATCGTCGGTATCTCTGCATACCTAGTTCAACCTCGTTACTGATAAGTACTCTTTTCTCGTTCCCGTGATATGTGATCCCTTGTGACCAAGTCACATGCTTGCAAGCTAATTGGATGACATTTCACCGAGAGGGCCCAGAGAATATCTATCCGTCATGTGGATGGACAAATCCCACTCTTGATCCATGTGTTTCAACCAATACTTTCCGAACACCCAATGCCACTTTTATAGCCACCCTGTTACGGTGTGGTGTTTGATGACATCAAAGCATCCATCCAGTAAAGGCAATATGCATGATCTCATGGTCGAAGGAATTAGGTTACTATGTATCAGAAAGCATATAGCAATTGAACTATTGAAATGACTTGATCTTTATGCTACGCTTATCTATAGGAGTATGTCCACCATATCATTCTCCTAACGATATGATCTTGTTGTTAATAACATCTCAATGTTCATGATAGGGAAACCACAATCATCTATTAACCAACAAGCTAGTGAAGTATAGAGGCTATACTAGGGACTTCAAATTAAGTTTACAAATCACACAAGTATTAATGGTTTCCTTGTTAATACTATTATAGCATGAATGTAAACATTTATCATAAACACAAAGATATATAATAATAACTACATTTATTATTACCTCTAGGGCATATCTCCAACAGTCTCCCACTTGCACTAGAGTCAATAATCTAGTTTCAAACCTTTGTGTATTCAACACCTATGGCTTTCTGGTGTTGCATGTACACGATTGCTAGTGGTCAACTGATCTCCGGATCTGACACTTCCAGGTCCGTGTGTAATTGCATGTCTTTGCGTCTCTACGCATCACTCATTCTCTAATGAGATGGCTTTGTATAATTTGGTCTTTCGGTGTGACCTTTAGTTCTTTGGGGTTAAAACATGTTGATAATATTGTCGCACAATATATCTTCATAGTATTATCCCGCTGTGAACTACACCTAGTTTGATAACAAACTACTTGACACAAATGCCCTCTTTTGCTGCTAACATAGCAGTCATACACTTAGCCTTTTGTTGCAGTATCTGTCACAATGTCTTAACTTTGGAACTCGTCCAAATCCATTATGGAACTCACTTTCCATTATATTGTGCCACCCTTAATTTAGATTGAGATAAACTTAATTTGTACTCTGTGACAAAACTAGTATCAATGTAGTACTTTTACAATGAACTAACCATCTATTTGTCACTTCTACAAATAATATACTCTTAGTTCTTCCAAAAGATCATAAGAATATCCTTACTATCGTCCAATGATCATCTTATGAATCATTCTGGTATATGCTCATAATATTTATAGCATAGGACATATCTGGATTTGTACATATCACAGTATGATTGATATAAATACTCTTTGTGATTTCATACATCAAGTATCAATCTATACTTGATTATTTGTTTCACTATACCAAAATGTCAATACACTTGAATATATCATCAACATTGAACTCATTCAATCCTTTCTGTGCGACAAGAAACTCTCTTGTAGTTTCTATATTGAACTCATTCAATATCTTGTCTATGTACTTCTGGCACAACCATATTAGCGTCTATTGATGCCAAATATTTGGGTTTTGCCTAAGTCTTTCATCGGAATGAAATTCTTAATATGTGTTAATAAAAGATACATTTATTTCCAATCAACAATATGTCTTCCACATAATGTATTAGAAACATGTCTTAGCGCTCCCACTTAATTTCTTGCAAATGCAAGCATCTTCATTGTCTCCGATGAAATTAAACTCTTTTAACAGTTTCATCATAGTGAAGATTCCAACTCCGCTATGCTTACTTTAACCATTGAAGTTTGCATATGCTTTTAGCATCCTTTGAATTAACAAAACCCTATGGACCGTGTTATGCACATGTCCTAGGTAACGATTCTATTAGAAGAACTTGTTTTGTTTATTCAACTACCATATAACAAATTATATGTAGTGGTTGCTACATTAATCCGTCTAGACTAAATATCACTATGAAAGATCAAATCTTGTCATAGTCAACCTTTGAACATTTTGTGAACTCTTTCCCAACATGTCGACCATTTCATAGATGTGCAACATCCATGTCTACTTCTTTATAGATCCAAACACAACTGTAAGGTCTTACACCTTTTTCGAGGGTCCTTCAAATTCAAAACTTGATTTCTCGTGTATGGAACTATCACGGATTATATGGCTTCAAGCCATTTGACGGAGTCAGGGCCCATCATCGCTTCTTTGCATGTAGTCGGTTCATTATTCTCAAATAATGATTCAACCCTCAAATCTTGGTATTTGATTGTTTACCCGATCTACTTGTTTCAATAGGAACTTAGATCTCCGTGACCACAACCTTTGAGGCACGTGAGCCATGAGTATTGTTGCCGCCTCCGGAACACTTTTCGGCGCTGCGCAACTCTGCACATACAGCTAAGGTTCTTTTAACCTTATCAAAGTTCTATTGTCCTCCCACTTTAACTTTTCACGAAAAATTCCTTCTCAAAGAAACTTGACGTTCTAAGCGACAAACACTTTTGTCTCCGGTGTTTTGGAGGAATACTTAACAGTAATACAAAGACAGGTTTATCCGACTTTGGTTGCAAACATCTTTCTTATGCATAGCATACCAATGTTTAAGAAAGGACTACTTGGGTTTTATCCCAAACCATAACCTTATATGGTGTCATTTCAACGGATTATGATGGAGCTCTTTTCAGTGGAAAAACGGTAATCTCTAAAGCTTTTAATCTTTAAAATATAATGGCAGTTTTATAAATTATACCTTTGATCTTACCATGTCAAACAAGGTTTAATTACATATCTCGAACGCTCCATACACTTATGGTGTTTCGGGAAAATGCAAATCCACGGAACGATTCCTTAAATCTTAGGTATTATGCTAAACTTGTAATTCAAATATCTTCCTTTATGATCTTTATCATAAACTATTCATATTCTTGTTACAATGATTTTGCACTTCATCTTGAAAGTCTTTTGAACTTTTCAAATATTTCATACTTCATCCTTATTAAGTAAATATTCATATATTCACTCAAATTTTCGGAGAAAGCATATGAAGTTGAAATCCATCGCTCTTGACTACACATAATGGACTTCGTACAACAATATGTACAAGTTCCAATTAGCTAGTCATTCGTTCCCTTTTGGCCTATGAACGAAGTTTTAATTATCTCTAGGAAAGTTTCACAAGCGTTATTTGATCAAAATCAAATAGACTCCAAAATTCCATCCATATGGATTTTCTTCATGTTTTCTTTCCAATATAATTTAAACGGCGATGTCACTTCCTAAGTGATCTTTCAATCAATTTGTCTTTCGACATTTTAGCACTAGTTTTATGGATGTGATTTCTCCAACGAGATTTGTGAATCATCCATCTTTTATGGATTACGGAAATTATTTGAACAACCCTTTTGTTCTCATAATACCTGATAAAACAAATCTTTGAAGGCAAGCTTTGATGTTTAACAAGCAACGCAATAACCCTTTATTTGTTCTCGATGAACATCATCACATATTCTTTTGCTTGTTACTTAGGCCATTGTAGTTCATGAATTGTGTTGCTTCGTATGACGATTCACACCAACAAATTCAGTATCAAATACTTGAGAACCACATTGTTTAATAAGCAAAGAATATAGCCATAACATGTATATCATCTATATACTTAAACTGAACAATTCTAGTCTTTTCTTTTCTGCCATATATTTATGAGATTCTCTTTCAATATTTCCTTTTCTATTTGAAAGAATCTATCAACATCAATAGTGGAGTCATACATATGACACATAATCCAAAGCGTGTATAATTAAATACAAATGTCTTTGGACTTGCACTTTGAAGTAGATCACCATCATCAAATGTTTGGTGTTCTTCCAAATTCCTTTCTTTAGTAATCTCTTGGTGTAGTAAACAATTTACCTACATCAAATATTCACCTTATCATGGAATGTCCATGATCAAGCTACTTTTAGCTTATAACGATGAATTATGAGTATAATGTTGCTTTCCAAAACATTTTGGAGGATTAGGACAACTAGTGTCTCCAACCTTTTGCAAATTTTCATCAAATATGAGAACATGACTTTTGCCATATTATACTCTATCATGTTGTAACCAAAACTTTGTTTCAGATATCACAATATCTTCCACATATCATGGTTTCTGAAACAACTCTTTCAGATCCTAGATAACCTTGATATTAAGACAATTCTTTGAATATCAAGAATCACGGAGACAAACATGATACTTTATATACTAACACTTGGAATTGTTACTCTTGATTTAATACCAATTATTAAACTTCATGGAGTAACCGGAACTTACTGAAAGTTTGCAATAGGACTTTTAAACTTTAGATTAACACTTCAAAACAATACGATACCAGTTCGTAAAGTAACTAACCAGAATTCTATAGTTCTATCATCTCAATTATAACTAAGCGCAAGGTGGTAAACGGATGCCAATGACTACAACAACTATGCAAATTCACTTTGATTTAGTTTATGATAAATTGAGTTCTAATTAATAATTGAATTAATCTAGGTGAACTCCCACTCAAAACAATATCCCTCACATTGTTTTAGTGATCACACGAACCAAATCCACCACATCAAAACCGATCATCACGAGAGTTGATGTAGCTTCAATGGCGAACAATCAACATGTTCATCATATCTACTATATGACTCATGCTTTACCTTTCGGCGATCCGTGTTCCTGAGGCCATGTCTGTACATGCTAGGCTCGTCAAGATCAAACCTTAGCTTCCGCATAAGCAAATCTGGCTTGCTTACGTTGTAGTCACCCGCGGAATCAAAGACACCCGATCATCACGTGGTGCTTCGAAGCAGCAAGTTTTGGCAACGGTGCATACTAAGGGTGAACACTTTTAGAACTTGAAATTTATGTGCATGAGGGATCATCTTATAATGCTACCGTCGTCTACTAAGCAATACAAGATGCATAAAGGATTAACATCACATGCAATTCATAATATGTGATATGATATGGCCTTTCGTCTTTGTGCTTCCGATCTCCATCTTCAAGCACGAACATGATCTCCATCATTACCGGCATAGCATCAAGGTCAATGACGCTTCTTCATGGTTGTCGTCCACCAGCTTCAACTATTACAACTATTTTGAATAGACACGCAGGTCTTAACAGAAATTAAAGACAACCATATGGCTCCTGCCGGTTGCCAACTTACAATAAGGAACATTGCATACATCATATATAATCACAATCATGGCCATATCACATCACTGCACACCCCTGCAAAACAAAGTTAGACGCCTCTACTTTCTTTGCATGTTTTACGTGGTTTGGGGCTGTTAATAAGTGTCGCTCTAACTTACGAACATGAACCACAACATTGATACTAGTATTGTTAATCACCCGTTGTAAATTGGATCTTAACTATGCTAGGAGAAACAGGCACCCGCAAAGCCACTTATGCAATACAAGTTGCATGTTAAGCGTGGAGCAAGTCTCATGAACGATGTCATGTAAGGTTAGCCCGGGCCGCTTCATCCCAACATACCGCAAGATGCAAAGTACACAAGAAGCAATCGACAATAAAAGCATCAACGCCCACAATGACCATTGTGTTCTACTCGTGCAACAGATCTACATATAGACACGGCTCTGATACCACTGTAGGGGTTCGTAGCATGGAAAACAAAAATTTTCTATCGCATACAAACAAACAAGCCAAGATCTATCTACTAGATTGTAGCAACGAGTCGATGGAATAACTCACCCTCGAAGATTCCAAAGTGTTTAACGAGAGCAGATTCTCGTGGGTGATGTAGTCGTACTCTTTCCGATCTCAAGATCGCGTAGACGATCCTTCCGGCGCCGCGTTCCCGCAGCGCTCCCGCAGTCGGTCACACGTTCGGTACTCGACGAAGACCTTCCTCTCCCTTGTTCCAGCAGGCAGCGGAGGTTGTAGCACTCTCCTCGCGATTCCGGCAGCACAACGGCGTGGTACCGGAAGTAGAGGGGAAATCCCGCAGGGCTTCGCCTTAAGCCGGTGCGAGTATGGTGGAGCTTATGAGAGAAGCTATTAGTGGTCTAGTAATTAGACACACCAATTAGAGGGCTCTAAACCAATTAGAAGGCTCTAAACCGAATAGCTCTAAACCGGGGTCTAGATCTAGGGTTTAGTTTAGAGGATAGGAAACTTGTGTGTGTTGGGAGGGAGCCCTGCCCCTCCTTATATAGGTGGGAGGGGCTGGCCGGCCAAGGGGAGGGAGTGGAGTCCCTCCCCAACTCGGCCTAGGTGGGGCGCCGGCTTGGGGAGGAGGACTCCTCCCTCAAGTCGGTTTCCTCCTCTCCTCCCACTTCCCAAAAACTGCCGTTTGACTTTCAAACTAGCCGTTTGACTTTTTCAATTTAGGATTCAATTTAATCCTTTATTTGGGACAGCAAGAACACTTAGTACATGATGCAATCATTCCAACATGTAATGACACATTCATGTACCCCTTCCCCCCCGGAGTGCCGGACAATCCGGGACCTTCTAGAATGTTCCCGATGGAAACACCGGAATCATTCCCGAACTCCGAAACGGGACTTTCCTTATATGAATCTTATTCTCCGGACCATTCCGGATCACCTCGTGATATCCCGGATCCCATCCGAGACTCCGAACAACATTCGGTCTCTTTCTCATAATACCATAACTACTCAAACAACGTCGAATCCTTAAGTGTGTCTCCCTACGGTTCGTGAATTATGCGGACATGATCGAGACACTTCTCCGAACAATAACCAATAGAGGAATCTGGAAATTCATATGGCTCCCACATATTTCTACGATTACTTTGCGATCGAATGAACCACTTACATATGATACCAATTTCCCTTTGTCTCACGATATGTTACTTATCCGAGGTCATGATCGTCGGTATCTCTGCATACCTAGTTCAACCTCGTTACTGATAAGTACTCTTTTCTCGTTCCCGTGATATGTGATCCCTTGTGACCAAGTCACATGCTTGCAAGCTAATTGGATGACATTTCACCGAGAGGGCCCAGAGAATATCTATCCGTCATGTGGATGGACAAATCCCACTCTTGATCCATGTGTTTCAACCAATACTTTCCGAACACCCAATGCCACTTTTATAGCCACCCTGTTACGGTGTGGTGTTTGATGACATCAAAGCATCCATCCAGTAAAGGCAATATGCATGATCTCATGGTCGAAGGAATTAGGTTACTATGTATCAGAAAGCATATAGCAATTGAACTATTGAAATGACTTGATCTTTATGCTACGCTTATCTATAGGAGTATGTCCACCATATCATTCTCCTAACGATATGATCTTGTTGTTAATAACATCTCAATGTTCATGATAGGGAAACCACAATCATCTATTAACCAACAAGCTAGTGAAGTATAGAGGCTATACTAGGGACTTCAAATTAAGTTTACAAATCACACAAGTATTAATGGTTTCCTTGTTAATACTATTATAGCATGAATGTAAACATTTATCATAAACACAAAGATATATAATAATAACTACATTTATTATTACCTCTAGGGCATATCTCCAACATCAACAACATGCCTCCTGCCAGTCTTTGTATCTCTGACTTCAGCACCCCATAATGAGGATTTCTCAACACGCAAATGTGCAAGATTTCTGCTCATGTTGACCACCTGTTGCACAACACAGGAAGCTTATCTCCTTGAAGAACATCACCAAGCCTTCTTATCAATTCCCACAACCTCATGATCATGATCCTGATCTGGTCAACCATGTCATGGACAGGCAAGTCTTTTAACTCCTTCACTTTGTTGTTGAAACTTTATGCCAAATTATTGTTGATATGATCACATTTGATGGCAGTGTTAAAACCTGACCTGTACCATAAAAGAGAATGGTAGGTTTCCAACCATGTACAAAACTTGACCCTATCCTCCTCAGAGCATGCCGCCTTAATCTTCACAAGGTGATATGAATGTGTCTGTCTGGTGTAAGATCTTGCTGCTGGCTATATGCGTCCAAAATCATCTCCTCTGAATTTTTTGATCAAATTCATCCACATATGGCCGAAGCACTCCCTCTGCTCAGCATGAGGAAAAACAATCTTCACTGCATTTTCTAAACCTTTACATGCATCTGTGTGCACTGCCAATGGAGATACTGGCCCTATGCATTTTTTCAACTGCATCATGAACCATGTCCATGATGCCTCTGTCTCAGACTAAAACATGCCAATAGCTACAGGGAACATCCAATTGTGTCCATCTAAAGCATTGCATGCTGCTAGTTGACCATTCCACTTTCCAGTCAAGAAAGATGAGTCTATACTCAAATATGGACGACACCCTGCTTTGAAGCCATCGATGCAAGGCTTTAAAGCCATGAAGAATTTAGAGAAAAAGACTTTCCCATCAGCTGTTACCTCAGTATCTATCTCCACAACACTGCCAGGTGACCTCTTCTCTACTTCTGCTTTGAAGTTATAAAGCATTCGAAAGGTATTTGCCCAATCACCATATAGCTCTTTCATTGCCCTTTGCTTTGCCTTCCACACTGTAGTATAATTCAGCTTAATGGGGTACTGCTTTTCCAAGTCTATTTTCAGTCTCTTTGCAGTGTTGTTTGGTGTTGTGGCTAAATTAGGCTTGATCTTTTATGCAACCCATAATTGTGATGTCATCTTTGTAACTGTTTGAGAACTTGTAATGCAAGTATGAGGTTTTGGAATTTGATTCACTCTTATTGTCCTTCCATCAGGTTGGCGTCTAGCAGATATATACCACTTGCAAGGCTTGGCACCACCATCATAACCTATGCATTTTGCATAGAACTTCTTTTTATCAGTCCACATAGTCTTGGTAGCAAACTCACGTTTGACTGCATATGTCCTGAAACACATCCTGAATTCATCCATGCTTGGAAACAATCTCCCAACTTTAATAACTGGGTCCTCTTTGTCATAAACTGTTACTAGCTCATCATCATGTGCATCATCTACATGAACTGCAGCATTTTCCAACAACTCTAGATCTATATCTGCCTCTTCATCTCTTAAATGGTTGTCACCATGATTTGCAGCTTCATCCCTCTTCTTCTCCTTGTCTCTGTCATCTATAGGAATGCCAAAAAGCTTTGCCATTTCAATGCCATCTATTGGTGCAATGACCAAATCAGTTCGGTCATGTATCTCAACTGAATTCCAATCAACAGTTACAATCCTTTGTGCATTAGCATCTGCAGCCTCCCCTTGTGCATTAGCATCATCCTCCACTGTTAACACTTCCAACTCAGTAAGTATAGGCATTACTTGCCTTTGTGCAGCCCAATTATCCTCGATCATCTGAGTAGCCAGCTTCGAGGCCACATATCCAACCCTCGAATCAGGTTTCAGATCAATGAGCTCTGCTAAAAACAGAACAGTTTTGCTTGTCCAACCGTTCGCTCATCGATTTCATCAACTATATGTTTCCCTGTCTCAACCCTAACATAGTCACATTTGCTCTGTCAAAAAAAAACATAGTCACATTTGCAATCATCAAATCGTAACAAAGAAACTTCTTGCTCTGGCCCCCAAACCACACTATCCCCAATTTTTTCACCATTTTCCTCACCGCCTCCTTTCCCATGTTTATTAGCTCTTGGGGATCAACACGTTCTAATTCCACCTCCCATTTAACAACTGTGTCTCTCTCAATAAGTTGCGTGCTGCCATCAACTAAAACGGCCCTAGAGAGAAAGAAATTGATGCGAAATTCGAAGGTTTGGCGCGCAACATTGTCTCTCCTGTTTTTGGCGGGCAATGTGAGCTAGCGGAAGCGAACAAAGAGCTCAACCTTAGAGAAATTAAGTGCAGAGATACGGAATATACCAATTAGAAGTCCCCTCTCCATGCTCCATCTCGTTCCCCCTCGCCCCGTTCAGCACACCCTCGTCTCCACAATCTAGCATCAATGGGCACGCTCAGATCTCGAATTGAAAAAAATAAGAGATGAATTAGCTTTCAAATGGCACTCACCACCTTCGCCGTCGAACGAAAGCGCCGCCGCCTAAATGAATTACCCTGCCGCCGCCGCCGAGAACGATGGGTGAGGTCCGTCGCCGCCGTCGGGGAAGCTACAGTCAGTGTGACGCGCGCTCTCGGTCGAAAGCGGTTGGTTTGACTGGCTGTCCCAACCGACCGGTTTGGCTTAACCCTAATCTTGGAACAAAGTTAAATGTGTCCTTAACGACCGTTTTATGGCCTGTGTGGCCCTGGGCTATTAGCTGCCTCACAAGCGTCGCATGCGAGCTATTCTTTTCAAAGATGTCGTGTTCCTTTCAATTTCGCGTAAAGATGTCGCATGGGAGCTATAAGCCCAAACCTCCATCTCCTTTGGCTCAACAGATTACCCAGTCCAGTGAACTTTCCGTGCCCCATTTGCAGCATCACACTAGAAGTTGGACAATGCTGAACTCAACTGCTCACAACGTTTCTTTGGACATTGGAAGCAGCTCCGGTGTAGTCTGGGACAGCTTGAAGCACCGACTTCACTAATACTTCTGTACTGGCGTTTGACAGGCCTTGACCTTTTCAACCTTGTTCGTACTTTCCCCGAACATGGTCTCTTATGTTTGAAGCATCCCTGCTTTGATCTGCCCACAACCGCCGGGTGGCCAAGATAGCGCATAAAGCTCTCCATCTCAATTGCAATGGTGCCCCTGTGGTCGGTCTTCACATCTTCATGTTGCAGATCCCTGAATAAGATCAAGGATTTATTCAAATTTACATTCTGTCCCGAACTCACCTAGTAAGCCTGAAAAAAAGGATTTAAACACGTATACATCCTGGCCATGCTGGCCTCCCAAAAGACAATGTTGTTGTTTGCAAACAGATGATTGGTGATACTCGGGTCACCAGCAACCAAACTGGACAACCTGTAGCAAATGGTAGTGTCGTGTCTGTTGGAGATACTCCCTCCGGCTGGAAACAAGTGACTTGGATTTGTCTAGATTCGTATATATTTACACACTAAAACGCGTCCAGATACATGTGAATCTAGATAAATCCAAGTCATTTAATTTGAGACGGAGGAAGTATATAGTTTAAGGGGCACAAAAGTCATGATTTTATTGAATCTGTTTGATGTACAATATCTTCCATATGTTCTGTTGAGATGAGAGATACAATAGAGCTGTCATGCCTTAGAACATACAAATATGACTTCACATCTGTTAACAATTTTCATGAAATTCCTTTGATTGCCTTCCAATATGAGCTAGTTTGAAGTTGATGAATCATAAATGAATATTTTTTATTGCAAATTACACCATAGGTTGTAGCGAAACACTATCATCTGCTCAATACCATGCTACCCACTTTCTGTGAGGCGATTAATCAAGTTGACACTGCTACTGCATTTTCCCAGTTTAATATATTTTGCTACAGCTGACCAATGAGTTTGGAAAGCTCTAGTTGGAGGTCTATTGTGATTCAAGTATTGTGACACGTATGTTTGAGCTTTTACGCCTTTCTGTTCATACAAAAATACTAGTCATACATCGCCAAGATAGAACTCCAAATGAGAAGCTGCATTTTTCTGTGCTAGGTCAAGACAAGAAAATGCCCAGTTCCAAGCAGTGTTGATGGTACAGGTATTGATGTACGCAACTGAAGGTGTTCTTTGTTGCCAACCTGAACACTGTCTCCATAATCTCATTCAGAATCTTGAATAACTGACTGCGTGTTCCAAACTGCTACGATGGTGTACCCGGCCTCAGGTCAGCATTTGTCAGTCTCTGCTTGGTTTTGCTTTGAGTAAAATTCATGGTTAGTTATTGAACTTGTTTAACAAGTTTAATATGATTATTGTACAACATAAATATGAGTTTATGGTCATTGAAGTTGTGTCGAAGCATCACTGACTATCACCATAGACATCGTAGAGACGTATTTGCTAACATGGCGCCCACTATCAAATAACTGAACATATCGGTAAACAATAACAATATATAAGAGGGCCTTTTTACAAAACCATCGTCTTCTACCTACTCCCGGTTTATTTCTTCAGTTTTTATTTTTTTTATTCCTCTATTCCTATTTGTTCATCGCCTTGAAGAAATCTGGCTGGGCTGTGCTGTGGCTGACGCTCGCTGTCCCGCGTTCACGCTGCAGCTCATCGCCGCGCGCCAGCAGCTCGCTGGCCGCCGCTCGCCTCCTCGTCCTCGGAGCTCGTCGCCTCGCGCTCGCTGTCCTCCGCACGCTCGCAGCTCGTCGCCACCGCTCGTCGTCCCGTGTCCGTCGCAGCTTGCCAGCCGCCCGCAGCTCTCCGGCCGCCGCTCACCTCCATGTGCCTGCAGCTCGCCGTATCGCACTCGCCAGCCACCGCACGCTGCATCTCGTCGCCCCGCCGCCGTGGTCGCGTCCTCCTCCTCCGCCATGGAGCCCCGCATGGCCTCCATAGCGTGCGACCTCCCCTCCCTCCACCTAGCCCCGACCTGGCACTGCCGCGGCGACCTCGCCAATCTCGGAGCTTCCACCGCAGCAACCTTGCCTCGCCGGATGCAGCACGAGATCCACATGCAGTACACCACGGAGGATTCACGCCGTCGTCAGAGAGGAGCAGCTGCCCGTCGCGCTGTGCTCCTCTGTTTTTCCTTCCGCCATGGCAGCGGCATGAAGAGCTCGTCCTTGTCGTCGCTGTGGTCCACGCCGACGCGGTCCAAGGCCGGGAATCGTTTTGCAGAACCTGCTCACCGCGTTCTGTTACATGCCTCTTTTTGGTTGTGCTGTGACATGAGCAAGCTGACCCATGAGCAAAATGAAGCTCGAATTTGTGTAGCGTCACGGCGTCCGGGGCGCACAGAGGTGGGGCGCACAGCGTCAGGCGGCACAGCCGCGCAACGCCCTTTGGCGGGAGCGGCACACAGGAGCGGCATAGGTCGTGTCGCGCGAGAGCAGCGTGCGGGAGCGACGCAGGTCATCGGTGCCGCGAGAGCGGCGTGGGGCAGGGCATCGTCACAGGGCATGGCACGCAGTAGCGGCACAGGGCTTTGGCGCAAGAAGGAGCTCCGGCCTGGGAGGCGGCGGGCGAGGTGGCAGGAGGCGGGGGCGAGGCGGCTGGCGAGGCGGTGGGCGAGGTGGCGGGCGAGACGGTGGCCTGCGAAACGGCCGGCGAGGCGGCGGCGGCCACGAGCGTCCGACGACGAGGCTAGGGTGCAACAAGCGGCGGCGCGACACTGCACGATAATGGAAAGAGAGGATAGGCTGGAGCAGGGGAGGCCACTGAGGAGGGGCGTCGCTCGTCTGTCAGGGTGGCAGGGTAGGTTGGCTGGAGCGGAGGAGGAGCTGGGCTTGGCCACGGAAGCAGGATTGAGGGGGTCTTTTTGCAAAAAAAAATACATGCTTGGACCAGTCAACATGTTGTCACGTGAAAATAAGATCTAAGGTTCTTTTTTAAAATTAAACAGAATTAGAGGCTGATAGTAGGTCCCTAGTTCACCACGTTAGGTAATACGTCTCTACGACGCTTGTGGTGACCACGAGTGATGCTCCGACACAACTTCGATGACCGTAAACTTATATTTCTGTTATACAATGACTGTATTAAACTTGCTAAGCAAGTTGAGTGACTTACCATGGATTTAACTCTTTTGCTTTCATTCCTTCCTCCCCTCCCTAATATAGGTCAGCACAAGTTCACAGACAGGTCATGTTTCTTGGCTATTTCTCCGGTCCGGATTGAGCATAGTGTACAAAAGACAAGAGAGATTTCGGTTGCGTCTAAATCCATGACATATGTATGTATGTTTCTTGGATTTCCGCATTCTTCATAGCGTGTGCACTTGGCAGGATGTGGGAGGACCAAAGCAAAGCTGATGTAAAGCACAAAGCCAACCATGGTGTATTACAAGTGGCGACCACTTCTTATCTTATACTAGAAAAGAAACATGATGCTGATACTACTACATAGTTACATGGTGCATTTACTACAAGTAGTGCCGGACTCTGATGGAATCGATGGAGCTCATTATTTATTGGCTGACCAGGAAGCTCTACCATTTTCTAAAAGTTCAGAATTCGGCTTGTCAACCCGACGGACCGTGTCTGCCCCCTCTTCAGAATTTGAGCACTGTCATAACTGCACTTACCACCACTGGCTTTTGGTAACAGACGCCCACTTTACTGTCAATCTTGCAATGAACATTTTGTTTTGCTTTGCCACATGATGACCTCTATGCTGATTTGGATCCACTAGTTGAGAAAAAGAAATCATATACGCTTCTCAGGATCAGGCAATAGGTTAGGTAACAATAACATGCATGTCGTTGTCAAGGATGATAGCCTGCAGCGCTGCATTTTTTCAGCTCGAGGGACACGTTGCTGATTGTTTTATTTGCTGATTTCAGATCGGCGGGATCCTATGATGTGTCCAGCAAGCACAGCATGAATGAGGTTGGAACTGTGGCGAGTTCATTGGACATCAAATTCAAGTCTTTGTTGGTTATATATTGTTTTGCAGATTTTATAAGTTAGTGTCGAGGTCAAACCATTCCAATTCCAAGGAGTAGTAGTCTATTCAGTTAAAGGACTTCGTCTGAAGTTCCGGCCTGCACGGAGGTTCGTACAGATGATATGTCAACGGGGACAATTTTATAGTATCTCAGAAGATTCTGAAATTCATAGAATTAAAAATGGAAAATTTCATTAGAAATCGATCGAATCCAACCAAATACTCCCAATGGGATGCAGGAACTGAGGCTGACAAGGGGGATGCAGGGTACAATCTCCGGCTAACCGAGCCACCGGGAGGAGGGGCTCAGGTAGTACGTACTAGTAGTAGTAATTATTCAGAGCAGCAGCAAGCAGTATGCTTGTTTTCGTCATCATCAATGGCGGCATCAATGGTGGCCTTGGTCTTAGAAGTCCACGTCCTTGAAGACCTTGCGCACCTGTTCGAGCGTGACGAAGAGCACGACGGTGAATGGACCCTGGCGCGACACCGTGGGGATGAACCCCTTGTACAGCGCCATGACGCCCTCCGACCGCACCGTCTTGAGGGCGCAGTCCATGGCGCCGGCGTACGGCGGGGGCGCGCCTGGCGCCACCTTCATGTTCATCACCCTCGTCTTCACCACGTCCACGGGGTTGGACGCCGCGGCGGCCACGATTCCCGCGGCGAAGCTGGCGGCCACGTGCGTGACCAGCCCGTCGGCGCCGGGGCCACGGCGCGCCAGGATGGCCTCCTTGGCCTGGTCGTAGGTCGCCAGCTGCGACGCGGTGACTATCATGGCGCGGTTCACGGTGAGCGACGAGCCGCGCCAGAGGCTGCGCACGCCCTCGTCACGCGTCATCCTGGCGATGGCGTCCCCGACGCTGCGGTAGTTCCGGCGCTCGGCCAGCGGGAGCCTCCCGTCCGCCTGCATCCGCACCATGGCCAGGTCGGCCGGGTTGCCCACGGCGGCGCCGACGCCGCCGGCGATGAGCCCCGCGGCGATCTTGCGGTGCAGCGGCAGCACGCCGCCGTTCTCCTGGGTCCACCTCTTCTTGAGGATGTCGTACAGGCCCATACGCGTGGTGGAGTAGAGCGTCTGGCGCAGGACGGTGGCGGAGATCCCGGAGAAGAGCCCGGCGGCGCCCTCCGCGCGCAGGATCTGCGTGCCGATGGATATCGGGCCAGGCTTCCTCGGTGCAGGGATGTCGTGCGTCGGGAGCGACACGGTGTGCGTCCCGGATTGGAACGCGAGCGCCGGACGCAGGGCGGGCTGCGGCGCGGCGGCCGCCGCCGCCGCCTCCCCCTGCAGCTGCATCCTGACCTTAATAAGGTCGAGCGGGTGGGTGGAGCAGCCGGCGACGATGGAGGCGATGCCACCCTCAACAAATCCCTTCATCCCCATTTGCTGCGGTTGCTTGGTGCTTCTTCCTTCCCCTTCTCAGATGGATGGATTCGAGATCCCTAAAGATCCAGAAACTAGAACCTAGAAAGAAAGCTTAATAAAAGCAAAAAGAAAAAAAAAGGTGCCGGATTTGGGCGGAAGCTATTCCCAATAGGAGCTGGGGCACATCTCACTGGATACCAGGAGATGGGAATGGAGGGCGAAGGCTATGCAGGAGGAGTGTGGGACGCTGGCCCTCTGTGACATATGCTGCTCGTGCTTCCTCTTTCCCTGGGGTGCGAGATGTGTGGGAGGAGGCGACGAAGAGGAGGCGCTGTTTATAGGTGGCCCGGACGCGGACGGCGGGGAAGGAAGGAGGAGAGGTGGCTTCGGCCTTCGGGGGAGGAGCGCGGCCGGGACTCGGCTCGCGGTTTGTCTGGGGAAGGCAGATTCGCGAGTACTGACGAGGTGGGTGGGGAGACCTGGCCGCCTCAAAGGAGCTCGCTTGGCCTCGACGCGGAGGGCGACGGGGCTGCCTCTGGACGCGTCGGTGGGTGGCCGCGCGCCCTATTGTTCGGGTCGGGTCCGGTCCGCTCCCACGGCGGCGCCAGGGTTTCGCATCTCAGACGCGTCCCCTCGGCACATCCGGGCCGTTCGTTGGTGGAAGGGATGGGCGAATTTTGGATGGATGGGCGGGATCCCTTGGGAATTTTGTGACGTGTGTGGTGCTGGTTCAGGGCGTCGGAATAGGTATTTCTTTTTCTTGACATCAGAGCGTCGGAATCTGGGAACTTGGAGGGTTGTGTTTTTGCGGCGCAGGGGTTGCGGCGAGCACGGGCCTCGGCCGAAGAAGGGTTAGGGCAAAAGAACAGGAACACGATGCCTGGCTTGCCTGTAACGTGCGGTGTGTGCGGCCGGAGAGGGAGTACTATATTCTAAGCAAACGGTTACCATGGCCCCGTATCCTAGGGAAAATCATAGAGACATATACTATGTTCGTACAAATGGAGAATTCTTTGGAGTCAATTATTGAACAAAGTGGTTCATGTCACGTGCTCGGGGACACCTTTGGTAGGGTGCGGGAACCTCCTAGCCCAGAGGAGCTAAAAAGGCCCGATTGGTTGTATGACCTAACTACACGTCGTGTCGAAAGCAACGCTAGACTAGTCCCACCGTCGGTTCGGCCGTTTTCGGTGAGACATCCTCCTGTCGCGCTCGCTAGATGCAAAAGTCGATACAGCTTGCATGAGCGGAGGCGAGGAGGGAGATGGCACGACCAGATGCTTTTCTAGCGAAAAGTTGGCGGGGGGATTCGGTCACCTCTCGTCGCTTCCCTCGTCTATATCTACCCTCTCCCTCTCTGTCCAAATCCAAATCCTCCCTTCCCATTTCCCTTCGTCGACAAGACCGGCAGAATTTAAGCAGGTAAGTCGTAAGCGGCAGCGGTGGAGTGGTACACGGCAGCGTATGCGACGACAATAACTATACTTGCACTACTCCCACTTGCTATCGTGCTTTAGCTCCAGCAATGGCTGTAAGTATCCTCACCTCCTCAACTTGGTTGGATAACAAGAGCATTGTAGTTCTTGTAAGAGTAGTTCTTGTACATGTGTATGGTTGATGTACCTCTTTGACTCGCTCTTTTTGTAGATAGATCTTTGAAAGTGAGCTAGCATTTTACATTTTTTTTGTCATGTGTTAACAATGTAGGACTTGGATTACGACTTTAGCCGGTCTCTTGTGCCTGTGGGTGATTCCTAGATCCCTTCGTATGTGGACTATTCTCTGTCTATGACACAATCTTTGGTTGTGGCCCAAAATTCAGAGACGTTTCATTTTGCATAGCTAGGATCCATGTCCCCGGATCTTGTTCCTAGCCATGAGATTTTTGTTGCTTCATATATGACCGCAAGGCTTGCCAAGGCGTAGAGAGCTTCGGTCAAGGGAACCATGAAATGGCTTTCCTTCATGTCCACCTTTGTTCTAGACAAGATATTCTCCATCATCAAGAGCGGTGTGTAGACTGATGACAAGATATTCTCCATCATCAAGAGTGGTACACGACAACGTATGCGACGACAACAATTAGACTTGTACTACTCCCACTTGTTATCGTGCTCTAGCTAAAGCAATAGATGTAAGTATCCTCACCTCCTCAACTTGGTTGGATAGATTTGCGAGGTTGCAATGTTAGATCTGTTTGCTTGTAGTTTGTAGTTATTGCATATGGGTGTGCTCATGTTACCAACGTGTTGTTGTAGCATTGTAGTTCTTGTAACAGTGTAGTTTTTGTACATGTGGTTGATGTAACTCTTTGACTCGCTCTTTTCGTAGATAGATCTTTGAAAGTGAGCTACCATTTTACATTTTTTTTTGTCATGTGTTAACAATGTAGGACTTGGATTACGACTTTATCCAGTCTCTTGTGCCCGTGGGTGATTCCTAGAACCCTTCGTATGTGGACTATTCTCTGTCTATGACACATTCTTTGTCTGTGGCGCAAAATTCAGAGACGTTTCATTTTGCATAGCTAGGATCCATGTCCCTGGATCTTGTTCCTAGCCATGAGATTTTTGTTGCTTCATAGATGGCTGCAAGGCTTGCCAAGGTGTAGAGAGCTTCTTTCAAGGGAACCATGAAATGGCTTTCCTTCATGTCCACGTTTGTTCTGGACAAGATATTCTCCATCATCAAGAGCGGTGTGTAGACTGATGACAAGGGCTTCAAAGAAGTCCATATGACTGCTTGTGCCAAAGCTCTATTTGAGCACTGGGGCGCTGAGGTGATGTCCACGCAGGTGTATAACCACCTCGAAAGTGGAGGGTGAGGTTGATTTAGGTGAGCAAGCCGAGAGATCTCAATGGCGCTCAATGGTGCGAGGACACCCATTCTCCTTGAGAGTGAGCACTACCAGGGACACATCATAGTGAGGAGACTGTATCCCACCGTTCTTTTTTTGATCATCATTCATGAACTAATGCACTGTCTTCCAATATCAGGACCACCCCAAGGATGCAGAGTTCCTGAACAAGCCCATTGAGAACTACAGGTGCAAACATCTTCTCCTTTGGTCTCGCCACCAGCAAGTTTTCCATAGGCTCGAGTGAGCCCATGGGTACACCTAAACCCGACTATGTTGACACCCAGGAGTCTGAGACCATCATCGACGGCCCCGAAAAGCCTGTTGATGCCCCTACAGCTATAGCAGGAAAGAGGAAGAGGGTGCCCTCACTGATGATGAACTTATGGCCTTTGCCAACATCACCCCGATGCCATGAAGGACGTTGCATGTGCAATTAGGCAAAACAAGCCCACATATATGCACCTAGACATGTACAATGCTGTCATGGAGATGGTCGGCTTTACAAAGGATTCCTTATGCTGAAACTCATCCACCTGGTGGACAACAAAGTTAGAGCATGATATTTTTCCGCATGCTGGAGCCATACGGGGTGCTCTGGACCATGACATGCCTTGCCAAGTACTAAGACGGGTCGTAGAAGGTTGGGTTCGTGGCCTGGGGGTAGGGAGGCATGCATGCTGGTGCTGGTGCTGATGAACTGATGTGATGTTGTACATTTTGGATAGCTAGGGCTTCAAAAATGCTAATGGACTATATAATTTGGTGATGATGAGGTGGTATATACTAACCACCTCGTCATGCTAAACTTATTGAAGCGGTGGTAGGACGACACCCACTTTTGATGTGGTGATAGGATGATACCATAGTAGTAGTAGGACGAACTAGTGACACTCTTTTGGTGATGATCATGCGTGCTCCCTTAGTTTATGAAGTGTTCAACATGTCAATCGTTTGTTATGATCACATTGTTGCATCTTGATGTTGTACCTTACGTGTTCTTTCAATTCCTTGTTAATGGTATGTGGTGTTTGGAGATAGGCGGCCTGGAGTGTACAGTTCATGTAGGTACAGTTCATGGAGATAGGCGGCCTTGTTAGTGGTATGTGGTGTTCGGAGATAGGCGGTCTGGAGTGTACAGTTCATGGAGGTTCAATGCCTTGTTAGTGGTATGTGGAGCTCCGCTTTTGCATCTTGTGGGCGCACGACAAGGGTGACTCCCTGGAAATGGCCGATTCGACCATAGTCATTGGGCTTGCCCACGGGCTGATTTAAAGTTTGCGCTAGCGCGGCCCAACCAGTAGTGCAGGCAACCAATTGGCCCGATTTCTACTCTAGCGGGTCTGTCCGGATCTTATGTAGACTACCAAACGTTCCCTTGGTGCCGGTTTGCATGGCGATCAAAGCCTTAAATTTCAAAAACTTTAAATGAAGCCCGAGTTCCATATAGCCTGCCTACTTAGAGCCATAATTTTGTGATTTTCATCTCTACTACTAATAAAAGAGCAAACATGATCTTTACTAAACATACCCCACAAATATATATAATACCTATTACCACCGCATGATTTGACCCACTAAAATCAATCTAATGGCTAGCAATACTCTAATCCTTGTGTGGTGTACACTTAGTGATTTATATTAGATGACCATACTCCACCAGGAAGAGCAAAATATGAGACTCCCCGTTCGCTGAAAAGGCAATCCCGCAACCCCCAATCATGACAATTAATCTCTCATATTCCAATCGGTAATCAATTCTTCTTCTTTCCAAATCGGAGGAAGTCCCCGTGGTGGAGATCGACGCGACACCTCCAACTTGCTCCATGCCTACACGCCGCCTGCCATCTCCGCCCATGTGCGCCGCCTCTAGGCTCCACAGACGCGGCCAACGCATCTCCGCCTCAGACGCTGCTCACAACCCGCTTAATGTTGCCTCCATGTCTTCCCTGCCTTCGGTTCGATACCGACGCACCCCCTCGGATGTGCTCTCCCGTATATCTAGGTGCCGCCATTGGCTCCTTGAGGCCGTCCCTGTTTCTCATGTAGGAATTTTCCCAAGATCTTGCTCGGCCCCAAGGGCAATTTCCACCTCGTGCGCAGATTGCAGCAATCAGGGTGTAACATCCCCAAAATATTGAACAATGATTATCAATTCCAATCATCAAAATTAGGGTTAACAAAAACTTTGTTAATTAAAATCATTATGATTGCATGTGTGTAGGTGATGATTATATGAATGCATGAATGGACTTGTGTGATTGTTGTGATTAGCAAGGATTGGTTTAAAGATGAAAACTACATCATCTAAATCAAATACAAGCAGAGACAAATCAAAGGAAATTCAAAAATAAACCAAATAAGACAAATGGTCATTTTTGCCAATCTTGCTCACTAGGCCACTTTGAGTGTTTCTAGTCCAAGATTTCAAACAGAAACAATTTCATTTCTTTTCACTCCTTGCTAGACCAAGTAAAAGTGAACCAAAGCCCACCTTTTAAACTTACAGAAATATTTGGCAACTGGATTCAAATGACAATTCAAAATTAAATCTTTAACATATGTGAAGATCGCCAATTCTCAAAAACCAACCAAACCAATGCACCTTGGCAAAACCAACTAACCAGAGATTACCTAGTATGTAACTAGTACACCCACCAAGTTTGAACCAAAAATTCAAATTCAAATCTCTTTCGGCCATTTCATCAAACATCTTGCAATCAGGAAATAAACAAACACGAAACACTATAGTGAGCAGTGATTTGGCCAACCTTGTTCGCTCTCTAGCTCACAACATGCTATTAGTAGATCATCTAGCTCAATTAACCAGCTTTAGCTCACTATGAGCTTGCCATTGCCATCAATGGTGAGCATGCCGAGCCTCACCTTGCCACCCTATTATCGACATCCGGATAGGAGGAGCTCTAGCCTCGCCAACCTTGTCTGGGACATTGACCACCATCCACCGCCACCCCTGTCCAATGCCAACGCCCTGCCAGCCAATGGACCACTCTAGAACCGCCGCGCCCTATGCCTCTGTGCCATGCCGAGAGCAAGCCAGAGCGCCGCACTCGACACGTGCCCATAGACTGTGCACCGCCCTCGCCGCTTGCAAGCGTGATCACCATCGTCCCAGGAGACCGCCAGACAACCCCATTCGCCGCCGCGCGACCCGTAGCCACGGTGCACCATTAAAATTGCCATAGGACCCGCCTAGAGAACCGCAGTGTTCCGACCATCTCGCACCGCCCCACGCCTCGCGACCATGACGTTGAGCTTCGCTAGGGATCACAGCACCGTCCCCTACCGTCTCCCATGCCAGTAGCTCGCTATGCCGACGACCACGACGAGCTCAGCCCGCGCCCTTCGGTCCCCTCTTGGCACTATAAATAGAGGCCACCCCTGTTCGATTTCTTCACACCAACACACTCCCCTCTCTCTCAGAACCACCTCACCTCATCCCCGTAGCAAGGCGAGCAGCAGGTCGCCAGAATTTTGTCGGAGTCTTCCGCGGAGGAGGAAGGAAGGAGCCAACGATTGGAGCCGCCCCAGGAGAAGCCACCGGTACCAGGAGGTTTGTCGTCGTCGACTTCGTCGTTCACCCCCATCGTCGACCCTCGCCTGAGCCCCGATGAGCCCCCACAGACCCCCACTAGCCGTGCTAGGGTTCTGTCTCGCCGGCGGTGCCCGACGAAGACGATAATTCATAGCCGTTCGATTAGAAGTTGATCGTGTGGTTTAGATTGCCCCATACCCCTTCGCACCCCCTGTCTCACTGACCAGTGTGGACACTCACTTAAACCCACCCGCGCGTGCGTTGTGTACCGTGGGCCGGCCCAGTTAACCTCCCGCGCAACCCAGTAGTTTGAATTTAGGTTTTTCCATTTAATTTCAAACTTAGTTATGTACCTAGATTCAAAAATCAACCCATGTCGATTCACTGAACTAAATTGCATGAAACCAATTTTGTTAGAAAGGTACTGGAATTCTTAATCCAAGCCTGTTGGATTCAAACCCTTTAGAAGTGTAGATCATCAATAGTAAAAATAACAAGGCAGAAGCTTTTCTGCATTCAAACATTTTTAAAAATTCAACCACAAAAGCTTTTGAGTTGATTCCAACTCTCAAAAATCACATTTGACAAGACCTTTTGGAATATATGAAAATATCTAGGTTTACTTGTAGAAATATGGTCAAGTAATAAAAGAATGCCTCATAGGCAATTCTAGTCACTTTATTTAATTAAATAAAAAGGTTAAACCTTATTAAATTGTGACACCACTTTAAATCACATTCCCATGTACTGAAATATGTGGTGATGACATGTGTCAACATTATCCCATGTTTTAGTTGGAGAATATTAAATCTTAAGTAGTTTTTCAATGAGTAGAAATTACTTTTCCAAAATAAAATAAATAAGACAAGTGCTTTGATGTTTGTAATGTTTGTGATGATGCTAGATCATCTAGTGAAAACCTTGGTGTGATAAATAGAAGTAGTTAAGTATTGTTTGGTGATTGTGTACCTCGTATTTATTTATAGACGATAGTACCGACCAAGGATACGAGGAGGAAGGAGAATACTACGAGGAAGGATCCGAGGAGAACTTCAACCACTGCTCTGCACAAGGCAAGCCTCACTATACAAGTTGACTTAGCAAGCTAAGACTTGCAATTATGCAAGCCTAACACTACAAGTTATCTTAGCAAGCTAAGCTAAACCATGCAAGTTTTACTTGCAATCTTACACCACTTGATACCCAATCCTAGTTTTATTTGCAAGCTTAGTTATTTTATTTCTTTAGCAAAGCTCCTTAGTTTGGTTTACTTAGTGACTTGTAGATGGTAGAAAGATGTGTTAAAGGTAGCATAAAGAGCATAAAACTTGACCTACGTTACATAAATCTTGATGTCATCCTAAGGCATGAGATTGAACATAGACCATTCACCATAAATTACCACCCCTCATTAGTGTTTACCACCAATTGTAGATGCTAGTGCTAAGCATAAAACTTGATCACTTTAGATGGGAATACTTGGTGAAAATGATTATGAAAACCTTAGAATGATGAATCATTCTAATGAAATGTTTTGACATGTGTTTCTGAACACCAGATGATTTTGATGATGAAAACGTTAAGGCATGAGCCTTAGCCCTTTATAAAACTGATGATTGTCTGGTTGCGATACCATTCCAATTTTACCGTACAACCACGATACCCGAAATTTGGGTAGGGCTTGACTGGAAAATTATATACCTTAGTATGGGTTCCCTTGTGGCCAAGGTTTGAGCCGAGGATACCTTGTGGAGATTGTCAACCTATGCAGTTCCCAAGATGACAGTTGGTCATGGTTGGGAGGCCAAACTCACAGGAGAGGTGCCTATACTAGGGCGTGTAATTGAAAGGTTAGGATTGATTATCCGTATACTGAGTATGGTGAATTCAAGACTGTTCCTGACGGATGTATCGAATGTTGTGGTGAAAGTGTACCACCTCTGCAGAGTGTCAAACTATTCGAATAGCCGCGTCCGTGGTATTGGATAGTTGGAGTGGCCATACTGTTCCGTCGTCAGATGTTTTCCAAATGACTTGTGAAATGAATCATCACTTTGACTTGACCACAACAGGGTTGTGCTATGAAAATCCAAGTTCCCACTTAGGTGTTATAAAATTTTCAACTAGCTTTCTTTGCTTCTGAACTCAGTAGAGATAAATCTGGCTTTTTGCAAAACAACCTAGAGCTTAGTATTTCCTACTCAAAACTCCTTCACTTATTAGTCTTAGTTTGCGAGTACTTAAAGAGTATTCATGGCTTTGTCCCTGGATATTTCCGTTGCCAGACTATGAAGAGGACTATCAGGAGGATGGACAGCAGGAAGGTTACGACAACTAGGATCATCTCCCATCGTCAGCATTGCCTGTGACCATGAAGATGGAGCCTCGCCTACCTACCGTTATTACTACGTTATTCCGCTGCTATGATTGTATTAAGACTGGATCATGAGAACCTTTATTTTGTTGTAAGACCTTATGTATGGTTTGTAATGGATGATGTCTGTGATATCCAATCTGTTATGTCTCACAAAAATGGTAATCCTGGGATTGCGATGTATGGCATAACAGCCATCTGGGATTAAAAATTCGGGTGTTGACATAGGAATCCCTCTGTTCCTTCGTATGTGTAACATCCCAACATTTAGGAACCAATGAAGGGTAGATGTAGGAATCTGTGAAATTGCATGCATTCATCTGTAAAAATGTGGGTAAATTTTTCGTCAAATAAAAACCTAAAGTGATCAAAGTTTCTTTCATGCTTTGAGACTAGGTATAGTCTTGGAGAATGATTGTTATAAACTTTGATATGATCTTTGTGGATTACTGTGTTTTGGGAAATGAAATTTTAATTTTAATTTGAGTGTTGGATTTATAATGTAGAAGGATTTAGAATTAGGTTTGAGTGATCAAGAGATAACAATTAATGACTCAAACTTTAAATAAAATAAATTAATCAATAGAATGAATATTTATTCCATAATTCTATTCGATAAATAAGTTACAAAATGTAACTTATGGAATTAATCAAGAATATTTACAATAGTAATGAAATAAAAGAAGAATCTTTATATATTGAGTAATAGTACAATATTTATTACAAAAGAATAAAATAAAAATTAAAAAGGAATAAAAAATATATTACAAGTGACTATTCTATAAAGAAAAATAAAATCTAAACTAAAGTCTTGATCTTGAAGTCTGGTACCTGCAAAACAAAACACAAACTAAAGAAAGAAAATTAAGGATTAGAATATGTACTCTCAGAATTGACAGTGAGTTGCACTGTTCACTTTTTCATCATTGAGTAATCTTTAAAGGGGCAAGTTTCACCATTATGAAAGAACTGAATCTTTCATAATTTAAGCCAGAAGTCAAATAAACAGCAAGGAGGGGCAAGTTCACTAGACAAGTGAGTGTAATCAGATAAAAGTAACTTTCATATCCAGAGCATATCCACAAGGTGTGCAACAGGCACACAAGCAGCACACACACCTAACTGCATGGTGTGTGCTGTCAGCACAGCATCAACATGCCACACACACAATACTACACAGCACAGCCGTGGGCAAGCCAACCCCACACCATTTCCTTGTTCTTTCACACCAAGCATAGCAGCCAAACCAAACCAAACCAGAGTACATCAACCACAACCTTGATCATCTCACCAAGATGGTGATATAAGGAGGGGGTAGATCACGTGGATAGCAAGAACAAGATCAAGCCACCAGGACCAGGAGGTGGAGAGCTAGATCAAGGACAAGTCCAGGAGCTGGAAGTATTAGGAGGAGCACCAGATCAAGCTAGCCACAAGATCAAAAACTTGCAACCCCAACAACAACCAGGTGTGGTGAGTAGAAAAGACCATCACATGATTTATCTGTCTAAGTTAGACAAACATCCATGAGTTGTCTCATACTCAAATTCTCAGAACACCCAAGTGGGGTGATTCCATCATTAAAGTTTTAAACACTAAAAGCAATCAGAAAACTATAAAGATCCAACTAGGATCTTAGGACAACATCATTGATCCTAGCGATCAAGCTATATTTTAATTCCAGGAATGAATATAGCCAAGATCTGAACTTCTAGGCACACCTCTTAAACATGAGTAGCACCTTAGAATTTCACCCTATGGATCCATATAATTTATCAAGCTTACAAATTATTTTTTCCCAACTTTGACTCAAGAATCAGGAGCTGGTATCACTACCAGAACCAAACCATGAGGAACAACAATATAAGGGCCTAGTCCCTAAACCTCATACCAACATCATTGATTTTAGGGATTCAAGGAAAGAAGTTTCCATTTATTTCTGATGCCAATCTAATTTTAAGCTTGAACAAAACCAAGCCAAGTAATAAAACCTAATCTTGTGTGCCATACTGGTATGGTGTCACAAGATCAGTTTCTAAACTAAGCAGTCTAAGCATCCAACTTTTACAGATACACTCACAGCCAAATATAATCATTTTCCTGATACTAATCACATGAATCATTTCTAAGAATATCCATATATATATCATCACTGTAGGAGACCATTTGATCTCAAGCTATATATGCATTCATAAGCCAACAACTACAAATACAATGACTTCATCACTTAATAATCACTGTCAGTAACTAAGTAATGACAGTGGCGAGTTCTCAAACCACTAGAATCTCCAAGTAATGATTCCAGAGCAACCTTATCATCTGAACCACATCAAATTAATCAATGGAATCATCTGGTAAACCACTAGCATCATCACAGCTAATCATAAACAACAATCCACATCAAACCACCACTCATCATGCTTAGGGATCATCAATACATGATCCAGCTAGTCAGATGCCTAATCCATAGAGGGATATGAACCCTAAGCAGAACAAACAATCCTAATCAGGATATAACACTATCCAGGAGTGGACACTAGCAACACATAGCATAGGATGTCCTAGCACAGAGGACACGAGGGGAAGAAGAACATCTTACTGAAGTATATTGTTGTGGGCGAGAAGAGGAAGCAGAGGTCAACGACGAGCACGTCGACACGTGGAGCACCCCCAAGGGGGCGCTGCGACCCACACCACACCGAGGAGGCGACCATAGCCACACCTGGAGGCGAGGAGCACCACCACATCACACGGCAGCAGTGGCAGCGATAGCACCAGCGCCACCCTAAACCCTAGGGTTCGGGACGGAGCTAGTCTGGCCACGGGAGGGCTCCAGATCCAAATAGAATTGGACATGAAGGTAGAGAGTGGTCGACAACCTTGCCCTGCACCACAACAGCGGCCAGGTAGGACCACGACGGCGAGCAGCGCACGGCGGCGGCGCCATCGACCACGGGGTCGAAGAGGAGAAGAAGAGAGGTGAGATCGAGAGAGTGACCGAGAGAGTGTGGGCTGGGTTAGGCCAGAACCCCTTCGGGGTGTCGTTTTGGTTCTGCCCTAATGGGCCACAAGGGCCCAATAAACAAACACAGGCAGCCCATTTACCTAAAGGAAGTTTGTAATAAATAAGAAAAGACCAAAATGCCCCTGAAATTAAATAAATTTTAGAAAATAAAATAAAAATCCAAAATTTATAAATAAAATACTTTTGGATTCACAATAATCCAAACTATCCAAATAAATTAAGAAATAAAATTTTAGACATATAAATTTTATTAATAATTTTGTACTATATATATTTCTTATGGAATTTTACAAAATTATTGAAAGATGATAAAAATAAATAAAATTCACTTTCATTATATATTAATATTGTAGTATTTTAGAAAAATACTAAATAGATATTTAATATCAATTTTTGGTATTTAAATGATAACCCTTAAAGGAATTATTAAATAAATAAAAGGAAATAAAATAAAAGAATACAATACTCAATAAATATTAAAATAATAATATTTATAAATCCTTTATTATTAAAAAGAATTTTTATAATGGGGGAGAATACACATAAAGCTAAATCATGCATTATATTACTATGCATAATCATTTTGCTTCTTTAAATATTGTCCTTACCGGGCAATAATGATGTTTTTGTAGACATAGAAGCTCAAGGTCCAGTGCAAGCGTCAGAATTCACTACCTTGCAATCACAAGGCAAGTTCATCACTTTCTCATGTCCTTTGAAGTGTCTTTATCAAGTATTTACAAATTGTGTGTTATCATCTATATTCTAGAAAAAGAAAATATTATTTTCCCAAAAATAAATAAATCTTAGATATCATCCTAAGTGATGATATGATGGGGCAATAGAACTTAGGTTTCTATTTTCAATAATGATTAACCATTAGGGATTAATAACCCATGACATCAGTGATTTTAGTGCCGTATATTACGCATTAGCCATGAGATTTGGAATGGGACAGAGAAGTCAGTTGTATCCTTTTCCTCTTGTATGGAGGCAAGACGATCTTAACGTGATGTTGTGATTCCTTGTGCAGATCCAACATATGGGTGGGCACCCTTACACCCCACACTTTTGGTGTCTACATTATCTATGAATGGTGTTTAGGGATATAGTCCATTCAAATGGTACTCGTCCGGGCATCACTAGGTTATAGAGTCTTCAGGAACTCATCGGGGTTTTGGCCTGCCCGAAAGGGGGCTTAACGGAGGTGAGCCAGCCCCGAAGGATCGTGCAGACATATGAGGTCGCGGAGAGGGCAGTGATTGGCTTAGACCAACTACTGGGCCCCACGTCATGGAATTGTGGACGGGAAAGTACGCCCGGTTGTGCAACAAGGAGTTGATCTCTCATGGGTAAAGTAACGCACCTCTATAGAGTATAAGAACTGTAACTTGTTACTCCCTGTTCCGGGAAGGAGCTACGAACGCGGCAGGAAAGGAACTCCATGAAAGTTCTGGTCAACCTGTGAAGGCTGATGGTCATAGATTTTCATAATAAAATCAATCTTTGAAGAAAGATTTACGAAAATTGCATAGTGCCAAGGACTGCTAGTCTGAGGTGGTAGATAGAGAATCAAAATTCCTACCTTCCATATAATGAACTTGCTAGGTAATGCTGTTACTCATCCTTTCCTTTGAACCCTTGCTTAGACTCTGAGAATCCCGAAGATATTCCAATGTATGCAACTGAGAGCCAAGAGGAGGTCTTCTATGAAGAGCCCAACCTGTATGGAGTCGTAGAAGGGGAGGACTACGACATCGTCTACGGAGGAGAGTTCCAAGAGTCCGAATAATTACTATAGTTCTAATAGCCACTTGAGCCGAGCAACATGAACAATATATAGCAATAAGTTGTTGAGCTCAATTTGGAGTTTAATTTTTAAATTTGAAACTTCCGTTGAAACACTTATATTTTGGTTTGTAAGGTTAATCTTTTGGAAGTCTTGAACTTCCGGTATTCTAATAATAATGTGTGTATGTTTGTAATATGGACCCGCAATGTTTCTATTATACCACTCTGAGGAATGTGATATTTATGGAACGGTGTTCTGTGGATGTCATGTCAACGACTATAGTATACTACACATGCAGTGGTATGCTGGGTCACCGCAGTATGTTTGCTCTGCCAACAAAATCGTTGCTTGGTGGAAATATGAATGATGGTCGTTAGCTGCTGCTTCAACAACTCAGTTTTTTTTGCCTTGGATGATATGTTATTGTTTATCTAATGGATTGTTTTAGATATTTATTTAATTCTCTATGTGCATTATATTTTCTATGTGCATAGAGTCATCAATTTGGTTCAGCCACATCCTTGATAGGAGTGGAGAGGGCTGGCTACAGTGGAGTTTCTCTCAATGAAGTCAGACGAAGATGCAATAGAAATCATGCTCTCGGGAATTACCTCTTAGAGCTCGTTTGGCTCCCATCATTTGGGGCTGTAATAAAGGAATTCATTTGTGATTTCAAGAATCAACCTATTTGGCTTCCACAGAATTGGTTACGGAATTTATTTGTAAATTTCATGGTTTTCATTTTATGCCTAACCTTAATTTCTTTTGGTAACCTGTCATTTCTATGGAATTGCCAAATCAAATGATATCATCAATGTTATTTTATTTCATTTCTACCAAATGAAATGGTAGGAGCCAAACGATCTCTTACAACCTCTGGTGATGGCACAGAGTATCTACTTATGTCATGCCTGCAAGTCAGCCACATCCTTGATAGAAGGAGTGGAGATGGATGGCTACAATGGAGTTTTGATACGCCCAATTGGCATCGCTATTCTATATCATAATTTACCTCTATTCATTGATATTTGTCTTATTATGAGGTATTACTTATGGCTTTTCATCTGTTTATGCATGTTGGATGATTCTTGGAGGATGGACTGTCGGAGTCTAGATTCTGATGGAAAAGAAGGTGTTTCGATGCAATTTCGCGAAGATAAAAAAAATACCAGAAAAATATGGAAACATATTATTTTACCAGAAGACGAAGGAAGACATAAGGAGGGACGAAGTGGGGCCTCAGGGGGCCCACACCCCCCTAGGCGCGGGCCCACCTGACCTCGCGCCTAGGACAGGTGTGGCCCACCTGGCCGGCCTCCGACTCCGCCCCTTCGCCTATATCTTCCCTTCGAAACCTAAGGCTCGGGGAGCGACCACAGTTAGATTTCCGCCGCCTCTAGGGGACGGAAATTACCAAGAGAGAAAGATCTCTCCGGCAGACAGATTTCTGCTAGGGGAATTCCTTCCCGGAGAGGGGAGACCGTCGCCATCAACACCGTCATCAAGCTAGGCTTCATCGGGATCATAATCATCATCTCCACCAGCACCATCACCACCACTCCGTCCCGTTGTAACAATTGTGTTGGATATTGCTTTAGTTCATAGGGGAAACTTTCCCGGTGTTGATTACTATTTGTAGTTGATGCTTGTGAGTGGAACCAATTGATTATTGTTTATGTTCAGATTGTTATCCATTACCATATCATCTTTGATCTTGATCCATATGATGTCTTGTGAGTAGTCCGTTTAGTTCTTGAGGACATAGGAGAAGTCATGTTGTTAGTAGTGAATCTGTGATGAGTTATTATTCAATGGTTTAGTATTTAAGTTGTGGTGCTATTCTTTTAGTGGTGTCATGTGAACGTCGACTACATGATACTTCACCATTTATGGGCCTAGGGGGATGCATTGTGTATTTGGCTACTAATTATGGAGTTGCGGGAGTGACAGAAACCTAAACCCCCGTTAGGACACCTCTGCACAAGGGAGTGTAGAATCTCGAAGTTTAAGGTTGTGGTTAGATTTATAACTTAATTACTTTCCTGTAGTTACGGATGTTTGGAGGGGGGTTAATCACAAGTATGTATTAGTCCTAGGAAGGGCGATATGTTAGCACAGGTTCACTCACACAACACTTACAAACACGAGAGAAGAGTACTCATCTATTTGAAGCGAAAGCACTTGATAGAATTCTCATGTGTCCTCGAGAACGTTTGGTCCTTATAAGTATTTCCACAAGCTTGTTCTTTGCTAAGAAAGGATTGGACCACTTGCTCTGTTTCTTCATTACTTCTGTTACTTGCTCTTTGTTTTGTTGCCTTGTTAGAAAACCACTAAAAACCCGTTTGCTAAGTATTCACAGGGATTTCCTGCTCCATACCACTATTCAGCATCTTCTGCTCCTCATTGGGATCGATAATCCTATTTATCAAAAGTACTACGATACACCCCTTATACTTGTGGGTCATCCAGTTTCTCTCAATGAAGTCAGACGAAGATGCAATAGAAAGCATGCTCTCAGGAATTACCTCTTGCGCACAACCTCTCGTGATGGCACAGAGTAGCTACTTATGTCATGCCTGCAAGTCATCCGATAAAATGCCTAACGAGTTTCTCATCACTATCTTGTCAGCTCTTTGATTTGTGTAAATTTTATCTTGCCAACTCTTTGATTTTTTTGGTTAGGGGCAACATGAGGTAATCTTTGTTGGAAGATTCTTCACGTGCTTTTAGGAATGCTAATTTATTGAAGATGGAAATTCATGGGACGGTATACTCTTTACCTCAAGGTGCTCCTCAGTGAGAAGAAGTGAGAAATATGTTGAATAGTGTCTCTTTCATCTAAACATAACCCAAAATCCTATTTTTAATATCTAAGAGATATATATTTTTTATTTTTGATTAACAACAAAAAGATTTTTAAATGTTCAAGTTGACCAATCCGCCGACGGATTAGGAGGCACTATGTTCTGAGGCAGAACCACATTTCAAATATTTTTCCATTACTAGTTTTTGTTCATATGACTTATTATTGATAAATTACTTTTATTGTGAAATATGCCTATTTGTACGTGCTTTTTATCATTTCTGGTAGGATTGAAGATTTTTCGGAAGATTCAGATAATAGGAATATGGACAGTCGGGACATGCATTTTCTACATCTGGAGCTTCCAGCCATCCTTGTTAAAAGAGATTCAATAAGTTCGTAGCTTTATATATGGTTCAACGAATCATGAAGTTCGTAACAACCTTGGCCTAGATTAAAGTCTTTATTAGTGTCGGATGCTCCATCGGATCACTGACATCATATCGAAGATGGGACTCGGCTAGATTCTAGCTTCGTAGGTGAAGTCTGTTATGTCATTCTAGAGTCAACTCAGTAAAACCTATTTATTTGACACATTGCTTACTGAGTGAAAGTGGCAATATGATATATCTAGCTTCCATGTAAATCGTAGCCCTAGCCTAGCCTATTGTCGTCAAATTCTTTATATTTCCTATCGGATTTGTAGCTTCTGTAGCTAGAAACAAATTCCGGATCTCTTTTTCTATAAAGGTGAAGTCATTTCATACAATTGCAATTTATAGTAGCTTGGTGTGGTTTTGAATAAACAGTGTTGCGGATATGATGTCTGTATGGGTGTTTTCTGTTGCAACTTAACTTATAGGTCATCTTTTAATATCTTGAAGATTGCAGCATCATCATGATCATGTTTTTGGCAAGGAAAAATTAGATGATACCATTCAACTCCATTTATTTTATGCTCTAGATGTGGGTTTGGCATGAACATAATTGTATGCTATAAACACCGAGAAGAGAAACACATGCGCTTTGCACGTGCCAGATTACTAGTGTAGTTAAATACATGGTACACCCTCCGTCAGTAAATAAGTCACTTGAGTTTACTTAGATTTACATATATTTATATATTAAAATATGTCTATATATGAAATATAGACAAATTCACAGATATAGTAATTTTTCATCGTAGTACGTGGCCGTATTGATCATTCATCTGTTTCGTGTTGCTTGACGCCGTGGTGGTTTTAACCACAACCACCTGTGTCGTGTTGCTTGAAGCCATTGGACGCCTAATCCCCAATGGAGCATGTAACACGCTGGTTACGTGATTTCCGTCGCATTGGATTACTTCCGTGGAACTAGTAGTTGTAAGTGAGATTGAGACGATATTTTCTACAGTACGTACGAGTTAAGCATGTGGCGTCCCGTGACATCACGGTTCTATTAGCGTGCGTTTGGTTCATGGACAAACGAGTATGGGATGGATGATCCCCGATTTTGTGGATGGTATGGTACACATTAGAGTGATCCCAAATTTTGTTTGGTTCAAAGGATTCTAGGGATGGGATGAAATTTGCTTGGCTTAATATATTTAGCAACAACAGGTTAAGTGATAATTAATTGCAAATAGCTTAACAAAGTTGGGGAAATTTGAACAGCGGGGCGAGGAGCCGGTCGGTAGTGGCACGCTGGGATCGTTGTTGGCCGACCCTGACCACGGAGGTGGGAGCTCGTCGGACGACCCTAGAGCGAACGGAAGCGGGGGTTTGTTGGCCATCCCCTATAGCGCATGGAGACGGGGCGCTCGCCGACCATCCCCTGGAGGGCACGAAGACGGGGGGGGGGGGGGGGGGGGGGCTCGTCGGCCGTCCCCTAGAGCTCACGAATACAGGGGTCTCGTCGGCCCCCCTTGAGTGCACAGAGGCAGGGGTCGCCGGTCGTCCGCTGGAGGGCATGGAGACGGGGGGATCATCAGCCACTCCCTGGAGTGCGCAGAGACGGGGGGGGGTGGGGGAGGCTCGCATGCCTCCCTCTAGAGCACATGGAGGCAGGGGTCACCGGCCGTCCGCTGGAGCACATGGGAGAGGGAATGGAGCTCACGGGGAGTGGCGCGACGGGGAAGATGAAGTGGCGGTCGATCTTGGCCGTGCCAGCAATGGGGATGGTGTGGCGGTGCCAGCGTCCTGGCGGCAGGGAACGGTTTTAGCGAGAGGGAGAGGGGATTAGGAGTTGATCCATTGTTTAGGGAAAGTGGGACGAACGGTCCGACCGATTTCGCCGGTCGAGTCCATCCCGAATCTTTGGCGAATATTCCTCAGCTGAGGATGGTTCCATCCATGCCTGTTACAACCAAACGAGTGCGAATCAGGGATGATCCCATCCCATCCATGTTGGCTCACAACCAAACGCACGCTTAGTAAACGCGATGCCCTGTCCAGATCTGAATATTACTGCTACCAATTGATGTTGCTTTTGACATCTACAAAGATCATCCTCGCAAGTCGCATCGTACACGACTAGTAGTAGGAACAAAGTGTCAAGATTTGTCATTCATTCACAGCATAATAGCCGTTCGATTCACACCAGGAGATCGCTCGCTGCATCAGTCAGCGTTAATGACAAACCTTGACCTGGCTACCACCACCGGTGGAGTAGAACCGTTCTCATGTTTTGTGCGCTGACTCGTTCCCTGCGTGCGATCCCATTATATACCGCTCCTGGTTGCATCCTCACGGACACGCAGCGTCGCCGTCGCGGGTATTGCCGACGCCACTTGCACTTGCCACCGGCCGTCGAGTCCGTCGCCTTCCCTGCCATAAATCTGACCGCTCCGTTCCCTCGTCGAGAGGAAGCAGGGCACCGCTCCAGCCACCCACTCGGCCAGCGGCCACTACTCGTTCCATTCGGTTCCCGGAACGTTGCGCGGGCGGGTCCCGTATACTACTAGTATCCGATTCCAGACCTCGCGTCGCCGCGTCTGTCTCCGACCCCACCAGAACGCGCGGCGCGCGTGTCGCGACGTCCGTGTGGGAAGTGAGGGGACGAGCCGTGGATGGCTAACTTTTCCTGCTCTGCCCGCGCGCGCTTCCGTCCCTCGTTCGTCGCGGCGCGTGGACTCTTCGCTAGGGTGGTGATTTTTTTTGAACAGGAATGGTCACGAAGGACCTAGAGCTTGTATTACGACGTCGCAGGGTGTACATTTACAGAAAGGACCTCATACAGTAAAGAAAAACCAACTAGGTCCTGAGATTTAACAAAGAACACCCTAAAAAGGATCACAGAAACGCGATCGAGTCCTTGCTTGACGCCGGCGACGACGAGCCTCCAGGCGCGGCCACTCCATCTCTCACCGGGGACAGGACCACTTGGTAGAGACGGAGCGCTAACGACCATGCCTGGGCTCGAGAAGACCCTCGCGAAGAGGGAGAAGACGCTCTTGCAGCCGCCGCTGCAGAGCACGACGGGGCCATCCATATGGCCTTGAATAGCGGCGGTGAGACGCCGCTTGGGATCCGCCGCAGGAGGCACAAGCTCAAGAAGCCTCCCAAGCCACCAAAGATCCCCAAAGCGCACCGAGCAGCCCGCGTCTTCCCCCTTGCCTCCACGGCCAGCCAGGAAGATAAGGGATGCGTCGAACGCATCGGAGTAGTGGCGGCAGCGCTTGAAGGAGAGGGAGCCGCCCGCTCGCCGCCAGGTCGTCGTCTCCTTCCCCCCGCCTCCACGGCCGGCCAGAGGGAGACAGAACGAGACCGAAGGCGAGAAAGGCCACCACCCAGCGCCGCGCTCATGCGCCAAAGTGGCAGCACCCTCGACGCCTCCAGAACCATGCATCACCAAGCCCACCATCTCAATCCCCTCGCCCCCACGGCCGGTCAGAGGGAGATGGAAGAGCACGGGAATAACACCGATCCGGAGGCCGTCAGTGACCTCTACTTTATTGTTGGATGTGGTGGTCGTCACCGTCGCGGGCTGCTCCAACCAGAGGAGCAAGAGCGCAAAGAGGACGAACCCTAGAGCCTTGATCTAGCCACCTCGATCGAGAGCTCCACATCCGGGCATAGAGCCCACTACCGGCACGCAGCCACTACAACTAACCCTACAAACTACGATGCCTCTCCCTGTCCAACTCCGACCGGCTATTCCGGCGGAGAGGACCAGGGAGGGGCCAGGCTTCTGGCGGCGCACTCGCAAGAAGAGAGGGAGGGCGAGAGCAGGGGAGGGCGAGAGAGCCGCAGGAACAGAAATCCTGCTAGGGTGGTGATGAGATTGGCAGCAGCCAGCAGGAGCGCGTCGTGGTTGCTGCCTGCCGGCTACGCGGGTCGTCCTGGTCCAACTGTTCCACACAAGCTGGCGAGGTCGCAGCTGGTGCGGGCTGGACCGGAGATCTGAATCGATCTCCACTCTAGCCAACATGACACAGTGACGCCCGTCAGTGGTAAACATTTTTGGCTTTAGTTTCAAAAGTCGGACACGCTTTGTTAGTCTAATCGGAGCTCGATTTTGGACTAGTGTGACAGTGCGACTACTTAAATTAAGCAATTAAGCGGAGCTGCTGAGTGTCCTTGAGGGATTGCGACACCAAATTAAAAAGTAGGGTCGGTGAGACGTTGCCTTTCTAGGTAATTAACCTAACCTCCAAGGGTAGTGGAGAACGATGAAGACCACAAGCAGCGATGGAGCTTTGCACTCAGCGCCGTAGGAAAGGAGGGTGCTCTCCTTTTGCTTCTTTCTGTTTTCTCTCTCTTTGTCACTATCAAATTTTAATTACTCAAGTTATAATTGAGGGTTAATCTCAGTAAGACCACCCTCCTATAGTTGTTTTAAAGAGTACGCTTTTTTTTTGTCTAGAACTGGGTCGGCCTGGGTTTTGGGATGGGCTTACCTGGAAACTAAAAGCTTTGGGTCAGGCATGAAACACGAAAAAAATGCCTATTTTCAACTAGAAAGTATTACTCCGTCTACAAATATAGATAAAATTGAGCCCATTAGGTGAATATAAATATATTTTTTCACGAATAGAAGCAATCTATCCATTCGCGTGTCTCCTTCTAGGGTGGAGGCTAAGCTTCGAGCTGATATTCCATACTCTTCTATACAATCACTAACAATAATTATATCTTATCACTCCTTATCGAAGCAAGTAAATAAAAAACCAGTAATAATGGATCAAGACGAAAGGAAAATGCCTTAACATAGCTTGCCCGCCTAGACCAAGCTTGGATCGACAAGTGACCCTCTTTTCCCTTTGTCCTTTCATTCTCCCGTCTACTACCACCATTTCCCGTTCGTCGCCACCATCTCCCGCCCGTCGTTGCAGCACCATCGCAACCATGGTGCCAAAAGCTCCGAAGGGGAAGGGGACGTAGGCAGGCAACCCGAAGGCACCCCATTCATCAGCCACGTCGTGCGTCAAAAACAAATCGGATAGGATGATGGAGGAGGACATGGAGAGAGACGTGGTGTAGCAGAAGTACGCAGATGATGGAGCACAAGGCTGACATGAAGAAGACGACAATCGTTGTGCGGTGCACCTTGTCACACTCAAGTCAGGCATCATCTCTCCTGGCGCCGGTGGGAGCCAAGGGAGCGCCACAACCACATAGTGTTCCAGGAGCGCGTCGCCATTTTCTCCGGTCTTCTTCAACAATACACCTTCCTCGACGCCGTTGTCAAGCTTCTCGTCCGAGTACACCACAACTCGCTGCATGGTTGTTATGATCCTAACATCATGTTTTCCTTGCAAAATTTATGTTTGGATGCTAGTTTGAGGGATGCCACATCACGCGGCTAAAGAGGCTCTAAGTGCATCCCTAACCCATCCTCAAAAGACTTTAGAGGAGAAAATATACTCCTCTAATGGGTAAAACCGAGCCGCACCGATCCTGTATCAACGTTTAGAGGAGAGAACTTTTAGGAGCCGCGGTTTTCGACTAGCAAATATACGCGGCCAAGAGGTCAACTCCTATTTTTTCTCCCTCGACCCGCCCGTCCGCCGCTTTCGGTTGCCCTTTGTAACACCCCATCCACTGGACCCTGGGGGTGTCACTCTTGGTAGCTTAATAGGATATCTAGACTGGCCTCACAGATTAATACTAGTCTTTTCTGCGCACTTTGTCCTCTCTCGTGCGCACCCGGTATCCATTTCCCGGTCGGTCACCCATCCTAAAATTTCTCTAGGCCAAGCACGTTTAACCTTAGAGTTTTTTTCGAATGAGCTTCCGAAAAAGAATTTATAACTTGTTGGTATGAGTATCTTATCAATCCTATTAAGTCATATGCTTGGATCTCATATACACCCATCCTTTAGAAGATCGATGCCCTTATTGATCAAGCACATCCCAGGAACGTTTCCTCTTGACACGCGTCTGTGCGTCCAGTGGCGGCACATGTGTCATGCCGTGTCCACTCCGGGCCACACGCGCCATGCTCCACATGTCCCGCCACTGACATGCACACACACGTTTTAACCGCGAGGATCGGCTTTGATAACCCTTGTAACACCCCATCCACTTGTCCCCGGGGTTGTCACTCCTGGTAGCTTAATAGGATATCTAGACTGCCCCCACAGACCAACACTAGTCTTTTCTGCGTACTTTGTCCTCACTCATGCGCACCCGGTACCCACTTTCCGATCAGTCACCTATCCTAGAATTGCTCTAGACCAAGCACGTTTAATCTTAGAGTTCTTTTCGATTGAGCTTCCAGAAAAAAAGTTGTAACTTGTTGGTATGGATATCCTATCAATCCTATTAAGTCATGTGCTTGGATCTCACATCCTACCCACCGTCGGCTAGCTGCCCTTCCCACCGCCACCTGCCGGACCCGGCCTCCACCGATGCCTAGAAGGCTGCCCCGACCCTCCTGAACTTCTCCGGCTATCCAACGTCGCCGAAATCGGCCGGCACAAGCTACTTTCTCCGGTCGCAAATCCGTCGCTGAGTTCGCCGGTTTTGACGAACCGCGGACGGTATTCGTCAAGATATGGCCGGATCCGCACCTCCGATATGTATTCGTCCTCTAGCCGCCGGCGCAACTCCCTAGCCGAGCTTGTAGGAGCGTCACCGCGAGCACCCGCACCGCCACTTGCTCCAGCGCCGGCACAGACATTGACACTTGCGCCGTCCCATGCGCCAGCCCTTGCACCCGCACCGGCACCTTCCCATCCCGGCGCTGCCGGAACAAGGTGAGTTCACTTTGGTATATCCCCATTTTTGTTTTAAAACTCGTTAATTTCCTAATCTAAAAAATGATGATTATTCATAGCAAGGTGAAGAAGAAAAAAGCTCCATGGTTGGAGAATGAGGACAATTGTTGGAGCCGACCAACCCTTTCAACAATTTTTTGGAAAGAAATACATGCCAATTTTAATCAAAAAACTAGTGAATATGCTACGTCATTAGTTTCGATTATAAATAGATGGACCTTGTTAGTAATGCGCCCCAATGCGCTCCAATACGCTAAATAATGGTGTTTAAGTGTGATTTTAGCAAATAAAGATTATGCTATTACTTTGTATGACTAATTTATCGATATTTATGAATTAGGAATGTGGTCACCGCGCACGTGTCGAGTTATGCAAAGATGAGACCTTGCTAGTCTCTCTATTTAGACTTCTTCTGACGTTAGGGGACAGATTGATATGTTATTCATTACCAAGTTAACATTTTCGGAGTTGCAGATAAGGGACTTTCAGACAGAGACACACATCACCCTTGCCGACTACTACACGCACACGTACATGGCAATATGGCATTGCAATAGCTTAGAGAAACAGATAAGGTTCATGAGCTAAGACTGGAAGCAGTCATGCTTGGCTTTTGGCCCATATGGGCAAGGGCAAGTCCATGCCTTTAGGCGAGTCAAAAAGACACATACGAATAGATATATGCGGTGACTTTATTAGGTCAGATCTGTTCACCAAACGCTGAACCTGATGGGAGTTAAATCATTTATCTATATACTTGTACGTACTCCTACATCGAAGTTCATCGAACCAGCTCAGTAGAAAAAAAATCCCGATCGCATTCGGTGACCATGCGCGGTCTCATCGTTGCATAACTCGACACGTTGCTTGTGTGCCCACGGGTGTACGTACCACTTTGCTCGAGTGTCTTGCCTTGTAACGGCCCACCTAGGATCCAAAAGAAATTTAGCCAGAGAATCAGCAAGCTGGGCAGCGGCCTGTTTCTACTCTGTGTGGGGCCTATTAACTCCAGTTCGGCCCAGAAATTTAAACTAGCATATTCTTTTGCGTTTCCACCTTGTACGGAATGGATGGGTGGCAAGCGGACGGGTTGCAGGTTAAACATTTTCTTTAATCATGCTTTAAATCTGGTAGCATTTTTAGCTCCATTTTGCTTTGATTTCAGTTTTGCGGGAGGAAAAACGGGTGCCGCCTGCAACCCTACAGACGTGGCAATAAATCAGTGATATCATGTGAAAAACAACAATGAGCAGGATTACATAAGGGTGCGTTGTTGCAAGTTTAATCTCGATCAGGACCCTTCTTTGCACAAGGAAAGAAATCACAACCATAGGTACAACTCCATGTAGGAGTTTCGAGCACGACGCAGTCCGAATCATGGGCAGGCACAAGTTATTGACATGGGTATTCAACATTAAAAAAAAGAATTCACATAATCAACCGCTACTCCTTGCTGCCTCTGGTGTTCCTACCTTTAGCTGTCTATATAAAATCGTTGCACTACTGCTTGAACAGTACGGGAGCAACTACTGTGCTGCTGATATTGCTCCAAAACAATAGAAATATTAGTTGGGCTAGGTGGTCTAAATACTACATGATTATTTCTTGGCGAAAATAATAGATATTCAGCTGAATAGCCATGAATACACTTGCACCCCCCTATGGCCCGAATCCAACCGGTTTGGCTTAGGCTTCGTACTGCCACTTCCGTCAGCAAATTCAATCATACTCCTACCAAAAGATGACTTAAAACATGTGACACGAAACTACAACTTTGCACCTACATGCAAAGGGGCTACCATTGAGGGAATAAATGGGGACCACCATAAAGGGTCCCCCTCTCCAGGACGTCACCATCCATCGAACATTGGTAATACAAAGCCGACTACAAGCATAAAAAAAGGCAAAGTAGCAAAAATAAGAGTTGAAAAAGAAAAAGCCCAAGACAAGGCAGCCCACTAAGCCCAGTCCTCCCCACATGGACCCAAGGACTAGGCCACATAAGACAAAAGACCCCTTGATTTTTTCTCCTACTTAGGGACTTTTTAGAGTTTTTCTAGAGTGTACTAGGTTATCCTTTCTTTCCCTTCTCTTAAAAGGTATCAGTGGTCATTTGTAAAAGATCTTAAGCCTATAAAAGGCACTTTAGGATCAGTTGTAACTCATATCTCCCATGTGTCATTTATAACTTATCTCTCATTTGTATCTCATGTTCATATGTATAAGGTCTTGAGCCTATAAAAGGCACCCCATGGGTCATCTGTAACTCATATTTCATATGAAGTAAGTGATCTTCCGCTCAAGGTGAGACCTTCTTCTTGAGTTTATCCTTTCAGAATTTGAGTTCGAGGTTGATTTCTTCAATGGAATCCTTCCGAGTTTCTAGTCCTCGAGAGTAATCACGACAGAAGAGTGATACGCCTAGTCGTGTTGCTGGGTTGTCCTCTTTGAACATCCCAGGTTTGCTCAACGGGACTAAACATCTCTCGCACGTGAGTCAAGGTTGAACCCGGTCAATAAAATAGTATGCCCCTCGTGTTAGTGCCTGACGCCCAGCAACACGGCGCTCAGAAAAACCTTTACATTGCAAGCATTGCCGCAATTCCACTTTATGTTGCTTTTTACTAGAACAACATGTCAAAATTGCAAACTTGGCTTTTGGCACTGGTTCCCTCCATTGTAGAGGTAGTTCCAAATAAAAAGAAAAGAAGAAACAGGGCAACTAACTGCTTTGATGCCAAATTCATTGGCTGCCTAAATTTTGCAAGCCAACCTATCCTCTCTTCTCTCTCTCCATGCTCGAACTAGTGACACCTAAAGTGCACCACAATGCTACCAGGTTACGCCTTCATTGTTGTCTCTGTTCATGTCTAGAGTGATAAAAGGATCCCCAATCCCTGCAGCCATCTAAGATCCGTGGAGCCTAGCCTCAACGTCGACAAGCCTTGATGCCTTGGAATGTGCACGAGGTCTTGAGAGACCGTAGAGACATATGAAGTCCCCAATAACGAAGTGTTGTCCATTGAAGTTGTAGAATCACGTGGCCTACTCCGTGAACCCCGACTTGTTGTACAACTTGTCCAAACTTGAAGCCCATCACAACAAGAAGGCGCACAAGACCCACTCAAGTTCTCTAAAAAAAAAGACCCACTCAAGTTTTCGTGGGAGGTGGATCGGAGGGAGAAGATAAACACAAGGAGGAGGAGGATTTTTTTTACACAATTGAAAGGAGATGACATGGAGAAGGACATTTGCTCTGTGGATTGCCTTTTTTTGCATACAAGACTTTCGCTAAAGATAAGAAAAATTGAGAGGATAAAGTATTTTTCGATAGATTTATATGAAAACCGGGCCCACATGTTGGGGACGTAGCAATGGCTATGCTAAAGATAATTACTCCTTCCCATCCCATAATATAAGAGGCTTTGGATAGTTTGTCTTGTGACCGATTGAATTGTCAGTCTTATAGCACAGGACATGTGAATAGTAAATTGGGCAAAAGTTTCAAATATTGCTTAAATGACGTATTTGGTATGTCCGTTTAAACGACTTTTTAGACTAACTCAGTATTAGCAAAATGAGTTGTATAAAATTTTGATAACATCATCCAATTTCATGTGCAATCATGTGCAACTCGAAGATTTTGGCTACAATTGGAACGCCACGTACAATTTCCAGGTGCACATATATACCTTTTAACTTAATTCTCTGGCAATCAAGAAGTACCGAAACTATATAAACTAGTATCAAAGCACGGGCACGCGCATCTGAACTAATCAAATCTACTCTCAATACAGGTAATCACGTGATATGTCCAAGAGTTTTTTTTGAATACTTTAAATCTACATGACTTTCAGCCAATATATTTCACCACTGTAATTTAGTAATTTTAGGTGTTACCAACAATAAATGAGCAGGCAATCTTCACTCATTTTGCTACACCGCTATACATAGAGATATCTCTTCCCATCTTATAGAAAACTCTGATGTCTCCCATTCCTCTTCATGACAATAAGCTGATATAGTTTATGTACTTTTTCCAATACTGGTGCAGCTGCTGATTTGGGGACGTTCTATCATATCCAAATTTTTAAACCAAGTTGGGATACTCTGATTTAGAAGTCCTGAGGACCTAATTTGCTCCATGATGCACTCCGCATCATTGCGTTTCCACAAAGGACATGCCAAAGCTTGAACTTACATGGAAGAAAGCAAATTAAATAACACCTCGGTCTCTAAAACTCTAAATAAATGTACTTCCTCTGTCCTAAAAAGGATATCAAATACTACTTTCATTCCGGTTTATAAGGCAAATACGTATTTCGAAAAAATAGTTTGATAGTAAATTTGATTAATAAAGTATAAACTATATTTAATAAAAAATATACTATTAGGTTTGTACTTAAAATACATTTCTAATAGAACAATTTTTGCGATATATGATTCATATATTGTTGACCAAATTTATGGTCAAACTACTTTATCGAAATACGTATTTACCTTATAAACCCGAATGAAGGTAGTATTTGTCTAAATTTATATGTATCTATTGTAGTATCTAGATACATCCATATTTAGACAAATTTGCGACGTCCTTTTCGAGATGAAGGGAGTACATAAGATGCTATCCCTTGACAAAATAAACATAAAATTCATGTAAAAACTTAGTAGCATTGATACGTTCATTTTGCATCACTATTTTATATCATAATTTACTATTATTCATTGATATATTTCATATTTAGAGATGATACTTATGTTATTTCATCTATTTTGCATGATTGATGGTTTTTGGAGAATTAACTGTCGGAGTCAGAATTCTGCTGGAAAAAGCGCCTTCCAGATGCAATATTTCCGAAGATCAGAAAATTTCAGAAAATATACGGAAATTCTTATTTTTCCAGAAGACGAAGATAGCCAGAAGAGGGAGTGGAGATGGGCCACAGGGGCCCACACCACCCCTAGGCACGGGTCCCCCCGGGCCGCGTGGCCAGGTGGTGTGGCCACCCTGGCCCACCTCTGGTGTCGCCCTTTCGCGTATATGTTCCTCCCGAAAACCTAAGATTGGGGGAGGGATCACAAAAATATTCCGCCGCCCCTGCGGGGCGAAAACTACAGAGAGAGAAAAAACTCTCCGGCAGACAGATATCTGCCGAGGAAATTCCTCCCCGGAGAGGGGAGATCGTCGCCATCGACACCGTCATCAAGCTGGGCTTCATCGGGATCATCATCATCCTCATCATCATTCTCATCATCACCACCAGCACCATCACCACCACGCCATACCGCTGTAACAATTGGGTTGAATCTTGTGTAGTTCATAGGGGAAACTTTCCCGGTGTTGATTACTTGTTGTAGTTGATGCTATTGAGTGAAACCATTAGATTATTGTTCATGTTCAGATTGTTACTTATCATTATTTCATATCTGATCTTGATCCATATGATGTCTTGTGAGTAGTTCATTTAGTTCTTGAGGACATGGGAGAAGTCATGTTGTTAGTAGTGGAATTACGTTGAATAATATTTAATGGTTTGATATTTATGTTGTAGTGCTATTCTTCTAGTGGTGTCATGTGAATGTCGACTACATGATACTTCAACTTTATGGGCCTGATACGTCCAAAACGTATCTACTTTACCGAACACTTTTGCTATTGTTTCCCCTCTAATTTGTGTGATTTGGATACAACTAACACGGACTAACGCTGCTTTCAGCAGAATTGCTCTGGTGTCTCGTTTTTGTGCAGAAAATCAACTTTTAGGAAAAATCCCAGAAAATATGCCAAAAATCTTATTTTCCCAGAAGACTCACGGAGCCATAAGACGGAGGGGAGAAAGGGCTTGAGGGACCCACACCACCCCCAGGCGTGGGCCAGGCCTGGCCACGCCAGGGCATGGTGTGGCCGCCTCGGCCTTCGACTCGACCTCTCCTTTCGCCTACATATACCCTCTGACCTAAAAACACTAGTGGGTTTGACATTTTTCCAAATAGAGTTCTGCTACGTCTCCACCACCAGAAACTGTGATTCGGAACCAGAAACTCCATTCTGGCACCCTGCCGGGACGGGAATTGGAGGAGATCATCGCCATCATCATCACCGACGCCTCTCCATCAACCATCCATGATTCCACCATCCATGTGTGAGTAATCCCCGCAGTAGGTTATGGGGATGATAGGGATTGGATGAGATCACTCATGTAATTGCATAAGATTGTTAGGGCATGGTGCCTAGTATCTATTGTTAGTGTTTTTTGACATTGTTGCAACTTGTTGTGCTTAATGCTTGCCACTAGGGCCCGAGTGCCATGATCTTAGATATGAACATGTTATTGATTCATGATGATATTATTGTTTGTGATCTTACATGAAAGTTGTGTACACATATCGTTGTCCGGAACCCGAGGCCCAGAAGTGACAACAATTGGGATAATCGAAGGGGATGGTTGTGATGTGAGGATCAAGTGTGTTCACAGAGTATTAATGCTTTGCTCTGGTGCTTTTTTAAAAGGAGCACCTTAATTGCCAGTAGATTCCCTTGAGGCCCCGCTGCAAACGGGCTGGCAGGACAGAAGATGTTGTGCAAGTTTCTCATTGCAAGCACGCATAACTATATACATAAAACATGCCTATGGTTACTTGGTACTTGGATGCTTTATCTTTATTATCTGCAATGCCTTTGTCTTGATTATTACATGAATTATCTTGTCCATGCAACGCCCGTCCATCCATACCTATGCCTACCGCATTTTAATCCTATTGTTTATTACAATTTCTACCGCCGTCTTTATTTTACTATTGTTATTATTTTGCTACTGCTACTACAAAACTGTTACTACTGATAAACTATTGCGAGCAAGACCGTTTCTAGGTGCAGCTGAATTGACAACTCATTTGTTAAGGCTTATAAACTTTCTTTGGCTCCCCTTGTGTCGAATCAATAAATTTGGGCTTTAATTCCCTCGAAGACTGTTGCGATCCCCTATACTTGTGGGTCATCAAGACTATTTTCTGGCGCTGTTGTCGGGGAGCATAACTTTATTTATAAGTTCACTTGGAATTATTATTGTTCGCCGCTATCCATTCATCATGGGTAAAGCCCGTGATGGAAAAGTTCCTATATTGCCATCCACTACAATAAGAGGTACAACTCTGAACACCTATGTTGCTCTTGATTCACCATCTGTTATGAGTAAGCTTCTTACACCACCACATACACATGTTACACATACTGCTACTTCTGTTGAATCTGAAAATGCTTCTAATAATGTTGATGCTACTTCTACTATGCTTGATGAGAGTGGTTCATTAGGTCCTTTCCTAGATGCTATAATTGCTAGAACTATAATGGGAAACACTAAAACTCCTAATGAAAATATTGCTACACCTGTTAGTTCACCTCAGTCTAGAGAGTATCCTAGTGATGATTTTGATGAAGATTATATTGAAATTAGTGATGAATTTATTGAGGAATGTCAAAACACTAGAGGTGCAAGTGATATTAAGAGTCTTCTTGAGAGACGTGCTGTTAGATATAAATTAGCTCCTGGTGCTAAGTTTGCCACTTCTCCCATAAACATTAAAGATAAGGATTATGATTTCTCTCTTGATTTAACTTATATAACTATTGTTGAGAAAGAACATTTTTGTGGGACTGAAAATGAAAGTGCTGTGGCACATATGCATGAGCTCTCTACTTTGAGTGGCTTATTTTGTGATGATATTAAGAAACGCACCTACTTTGTTGCTAAATTTTTTCCTTTTTCATTGAAAGGTGAAGCTAAAGCTTGGTTTAATAATTTACCTCCTGGATCTATTGATAGTCCTGTTGGTGTGGTTAATACTTTTTTCCAGAAATATTTCCCTGCTAGTGCTCAACATGCTATTTTGTAGAAACACTTTGATTTTAAGTAAGGAGAAGGAGAGAACTTGCCCGAATCATGGACAAGGTTTTGTTCTTTAATTATAGCACAGCCTGGATATCCAGTAGCTAAAAATGAACTCCTTGATATATATTATAATGGACTAACCGATGAATCTAGGACATACCTAGATAGTTGTGCTGGTTGTGTTTTCAGGAAAAGAACTCCCGATGAAGCTGAGGAATTAATGGCTAAAATAAGCAAGAATTATGATGATTGGACTATACCTGAGCCAACTACACTTGAGACAACCCCAACACCAACACCAAAGAAGAGGGGAATGATTGAATTAAATGATGAAGTGATGAAGGAAGCTAAGAAATGTCTTAAGGAGAAGGGTATTAAATCTGAAGATGTGAAGAATTTACCTCCTATAGAAGAATTATGTAAGCCAATCTCTCACTCATCCACTATTGAGGTATACTCTATCCAACATTTTGATAATGGTGATATTCCTTAATCTAAACCTCCTGATCAATGCTTAGAAGAATTTGATAATTATGTTGTTAAGCAAGATAATTTTAATATGAGAGTGCAAAATCATCTAATGGAAATAAGCTGCAAGATATTGTGGAGAGAACCTCCAATGATGTTAAAATACTTGTTAAACATTTCCAAATAGTTCAAACTCAAATTGATCAGCTTACTAAGGTGCAAAGAAATCTGATAGTTAATGCTTCTAGAGAAAAACATGCTTATGAAATTAGAACTAGAAGTGGTGCTTCTACTCAGGATCCTTTATATCCCCATGGACATCCTAAAATAATTGAGCAAGATTCTCAACAAGTTAAAAATAGTGGTACTCCTTCTAAGAAAAACAAAAAGAAACATAAAACAGTTGTAGAATCTTCTGAACCTGCTAAAGATCTTAATAGTATATCTATCTCTAACGCGGAGACTGAAAGTGGTAATAATAAAAATGATGCTTCTAATAAAGAAGAAATTAAAGAGAAACCTGAAAGGCACACTAAGAATACTAAGTATAATAAGGAATATTTAGCTGCTAATAAACATGGTAGGGAAAGAGAGCCTTGGGTGCAAAAACTGATACGTTGGAAACGTATCTATAATTTTTGATGCTCCATGCTTGTTTTGTATCTACTTTGCTTTAGTTGTCCACACTTTGAGGTGCTTTTTACATGTTTTCTCGTACTAACCTATTAACAAGTTGCAACAGTGCCAGATGCCTATTTTCTGCTGTTTTTGGTTTTAGAAAAGTTAGTAAAGAAATATTATCGGAATTGGACGGGACAAAGGACAAAGGCAATTACTTTCCGTGGAGAACAAGAAGTCCAGAGGAGAGCCGGAGGGGCCAGACCCACCCCAGCCGCGGGGCAGGTGGGCCCGCTCCTGGCTAGGGTTTGGTGGCCCTGGCCGCCTCCCGGTATCGCCCCTTCGCCTATAAGAAGCCCCCAATGCAGAAAACCTGAGTATCCGATCAGAAATCCACGAAATCATCTGTAGCCGCCACCATCGTCCCTAGATCGGGGGAGGGGGGGGGGGATCTGAAGTTCTTCCCGGCACCCTGCCGGAGGGAACTGTTGGAGATATGCCCAAGAGGCAATAATAAAGTGGTTATTATCATATCTTCACACTTATGATAAATGTTTACATACCATGCTATAATTGTATTAACCGGAAACATTAATACTTGTGTGATTTGTAAACTAAAATAAGAGTCCCTAGTAAAGCCTCTTGTTAAACTAGCTTGTTGGTTAATATATGATCATTGTTTCCTGATCATGAACATAGAGATGTTATTAACAACAGGGTCATATCATTAGGAGAATGATGTGATGGACATACTCCTATAGATAAGCGTAGCATAAAGATCAAGTCATTTCAATAGTTCAATTGCTATATGCTTTCTGATACATAGTAACCTAATTCCTTCGACCATGAGATCATGCATATTGCCTTTACTGGATGGATGCTTTGATGTCATCAAACACCACACCGTAACAGGGTGGCTATAAAAGTGGCATTGGGTGTTCAGAAAGTATTGGTTGAAACACATGGATCAAGAGTGGGATTTGTCCATCCACATGACGGATAGATATTCTCTGGGCCCTCTCGGTGAAATGTCATCCAATTAGCTTGCAAGCATGTGACTTGGTCACAAGGGATCACATATCACGGGAACGAGAAAAGAGTACTTATCAGTAACGAGGTTGAACTAGGTATACAGAGATACCGACGATCATAACCTCGGATAAGTAACATATCGTGAGACAAAGGGAAATTGGTATCATATGTAAGTGGTTCATTCGATCGCAAAGTAATCGTAGAAATATGTGGGAGCCATATGAATTTCCAGATTCCTCTATTGGTTATTGTTCGGAGAAGTGTCTCGATCATGTCCGCATAATTCACGAACCGTAGGGAGACACACTTAAGGATTCGACGTTGTTTGAGTAGTTATGGTATTATGAGAAAGAGACCGAATGTTGTTCGGAGTCTCGGATGGGATCCGGGATATCACGAGGTGATCCGGAATGGTCCGGAGAATAAGATTCATATAAGGAAAGTCCCGTTTCGGAGTTGGGGAATGGTTCCGGTGTTTTCATCGGGAACATTCTAGAAGGTCCCGGAATGTCCGGCACTCCGGAGGGGGAAGGGTACATGAATGTGTCATTGTAAGTGGGAATGATTGCATCATGTACTAGGTGTTCTTGCTGTCCAAAATAAAGGGTTTATTTAAATCCTAAATTGAAAAGTCAAACGGCTAGTTTGAAAGTCAAACGGCATTTTTGGGAAGTGGGAAGAGAGGAGGATTGGTGGAGGCCGAATTGGAGGAGGGTTCCTCCCTTGGCCGGCGCCCCACCAAGCCGACTTGGGGAGGGACTCTCCTCCCCTTGGCCGGCCAGCCCCTCCCACCTATATAAGGAGGGGCAGGGCTCCCTCCCAATACACACAAGTTTCCTATCCTCTAAACTAAACCCTAGATCTAGACCCCGGTTTAGAGCTATTCGGTTTAGAGCTTTCTAATTGGTTTAGAGCCCTCTAATTGGTGTGTCTAATTACTAGACCACTAATAGCCTCTCTCATAAGCTCCACCATACTCGCACCGGCTTAAGGCGAAGCCCTGCGGGATTTCCCCTCTACCTCCGGTACCACGCCGTTGTGCTGCCGGAATCGCGAGGAGAGTGCTACAACCTCCGCTGCCTGCTGGAACAAGGGAGAGGAAGGTCTTCGTCGAGTACCGAACGTGTGACCGACTGCGGGAGCGCTGCGGGAACGCGGCGCTGGAAGGATCGTCTACGCGATCTTGAGATCGGAAAGAGTACGACTACATCACCCACGAGAATCTGCTCTCGTTAACCGCTTTGGAATCTTCGAGGGTGAGTTCCTCTATCGACTCGTTGCTACAATCTAGTAGATAGATCTTGGCTTGTTTGTTTGTATGCGATAGAAAAATTTTGTTTTCCATGCTACGAACCCCTACAGTGGTATCAGAGCCGTGTCTATATGTAGATCTGTTGCACGAGTAGAACACAATGGTCATTGTGGGCGTTGATGCTTTTATTGTAGATTGCTTTGCGTGTACTTTGCATCTTGCGGTATGTTGGGATGAAGCGGCCCGGGCTAACCTTACATGACATCGTTCATGAGACTTGCTCCACGCTTGACATGCAACTTGTATTGCATAAGTGGCTTTGCGGGTGCCTGTTTCTCCTAGCATAGTTAAGATCCAATTTACAACGGGTAGTCAACAATGCTAGTATCAATGTTGTGGTTCTTGTTTGTAAGTTAGAGCGACACTTATTGAAAGCCCCAAACCACGTAAAATATGCAAAGAAAGTAGAGGCGTCTAACTTTGTTTTGCAGGGGTGTGCAGTGATGTGATATGGCCATGATTGTGATTATATTTGATGTATGCAATGTTCCTTATTGTAAGTTGGCAACCGGCAGGAGCCATATGGTTGTCTTTAAATTCTGTTAAGACCCGCGTGTCTATTCAAAATAGTTGTAATAGTTGACGCTGGTGGACGACAACCATGAAGAAGCGTCATTGACCTTGATGCAATGCCGGTAATGATGGAGATCATGTTCGTGCTTGAAGATGGAGATCGGAAGCACAAAGACGAAAGGCCATATCATATCACATATTATGAATTGCATGTGATGTTAATCCTTTATGCATCTTGTATTGCTTAGTAGACGACGGTAGCATTATAAGATGATCCCTCAAGCACAAAAATTTCAAGTTCTAAAAGTGTTCACCCTTAGTATGCACCGTTGCCAAAACTTGTTGTTTCGAAGCACCACGTGATGATCGGGTGTCTTTGATTCCGCGGGTGACTACAACGTAAGCAAGCCAGATTTGCTTATGCGGAAGCTAAGGTTTGATCTTGACGAGCCTAGCATGTACAGACATGGCCTTAGGAACACGGATCGCCGAAAGGTAAAGCATGAGTCATATAGTAGATATGATGAACATGATGATCGCTCGCCATTGAAGCTACATCAACTCTCGTGATGATCGGTTTTGATGTGGTGGATTTGGTTCGTGTGATCACTAAAACAATGAGAGGGATATTGTTTTGAGTGGGAGTTCACCTAGATTAATTCAACTATTAATTAGAACTCAATTTGTCATAAACTTAGTCTAAACTATTGCAAATATGTTGTAGATCAATGGCGGCCCCTACCATCAATTTTAATGCGTTCCTAGAGAAAGAAAAGTTGAAAAACAATGGAAGCAACTTCGCGGATTGGTTCCGCAATTTGAGGATTGTCCTCAATGCTGGTAATTTGACCTATGTGCTGGATGCACCGCTGGGTGACCCGCCTGTAGCTGATGCTACCGATGAGGTAAAGAATGTTTTCCTCGCTCGGAAGAATCAGTACTCCACAGTTCAGTGTGCTATCTTGTATGGTTTGGAATCGGAGTTTCAGAAAAGGTTTGAGAACCATGACCCATATGATATTGTCCGTGAACTCAAAATGATATTTGAGGCTCACGCGACAGTTGAGAGTTATGAGGCTTCTGAAAAGTTCTTTAACTGCAAGATGGAAGAGGGCAGCTCCGTCAGTGAGCATGTGCTTAAGATGTCTGGGCACGCAAATAAACTCCAAAGTTTGGGTATAGTGATTCCTAATTCTTTGGGGATTCACCGTGTCCTCCAATCACTACCACCAAGTTACAAGAACTTTGTGATGAACTACAATATGCAAAACATGGACAAGACATTGCTAGAACTCTTCTCCATGTTGAAATCTGCAGAAGTGGAGATCAAGAAAGAGCACCAAGTGTTGTTGGTCAATAATACCACCAAATTCAAGAAAGGCAAGTCTAAGCAAAAGGGAAACTTCAAGAAGGGCGGTAAGAAAGTTGCCACACCGGCGAAGAAGACCAGGGCTGGACCTAAGCCTGATACTGAGTGCTTTTACTGCAAGCAAGAGGGTCACTGGAAGCGGAATTGCCCAAAGTACTTGGCGGATTTGAAGAACGACAACATCAAGAAGAAAGGTATATCCGATATACATGTTATTGATGTGTATCTCACTAGTACTCGTAGTAGTGCCTAGGTATTTGATACTGGTTCGGTTGCTCATATTTGTAACTCGAAACAGGTGCTGCAGAATAAACGGAAGCTAGCGAAGAACGAGGTGACGATGCGCGTTGGAAATGGATCAAAGGTTGATGTGATCGCGGTCGGCACGCTACCTCTTCATCTACCATCGGGATTAGTTTTATACTTAAATAATTGTTATTTGGTGCCTGCGTTGAGCATGAACATTATATCAGGATCTTGTTTATTGCGAGACGGTTACTTGTTTAAGTCCGAGAATAATGGTTGTTCGATTTATATGAGTAATATGTTTTATGCACATGCACCTTTGATAGATGGTCTATTCTTATTGAATCTCGATTGTAGTAATACACACATAAATAACATTGAGGATAAACGTTTGAAATTGAGCGATAACTCGACCTATATGTGGCAATGTCGTCTTGGTCATATCAGAGTGAAGCGTATGAAGAAACTCCATTCCGATGGACTTCTTGAATCACTTGATTTCGAATCACTTGAAAGATGCGAAGCATGTCTGATGGGTAAAATGACTAAGACTCCATTTTCTGGTATGATGGAGCGAGCTACGGACTTGTTGGAAATCATACATACCGATGTGTGTGGTCCAATGAGTGTAGCATCACGCGGTGGTTATCGTTATGTTCTTACCTTCATGGATGACTTGAGTAGATATGGGTATATCTATTTCATGAAACATAAGTCCGAAACTTTTGAGAAGTTTAAGGAATTTCAAAGTGAGGTAGAGAATCAACGTAACAAGAAGATTAAATTTCTAAGTTCTGATCGTGGAGGTGAATATCTAAGTTACGAGTTTGGCGAGCATTTGAAGAGATGCGGAATACTTTCACAATTGACACCGCCGGGAACACCACAGCGTAATGGTGTGTCCGAACGTCGTAATCGAACTCTCTTAGATATGGTTCATTCTATGATGTCACTTACAGATTTACCGCTATCATTTTGGGCTTATGTATTAGAAACAACCGCATTCACTTTAAATAGGGCACCATCTAAATCCGTTGAAACGACACCATATGAACTATGGTTTGGGAAGAAACCTAAATTGTCGTTCCTTAAAGTTTGGGGTTGCGAAGCCTATGTAAAGAAGTTACAGCCGGATAAGCTTGAACCCAAAGCGGAAAAATGCGTCTTCATAGGATACCCGAAGGAAACTATCGGGTATACCTTCTATCATCGATCCGAGGGAAAAATCTTCGTTGCCAAGAATGGATCCTTTCTAGAGAAAGAATTTCTCTCGAAAGAAGTGACTGGAAGGAAAGTAGAACTCGACGAGGTTGTCGAACCTTCTCTCGAACTTGCGAGTAGCGCAGCACCGGAAGAAGTTCCTGTGGCACCTACACCAATAAGAGAGGAAGCTAATGATGATGATCATGAAACTTCGATTGAAGTTGCTACAGAGCCTCGCTGGTCAAAGAGAAATCATACCACTCCTGATTGGTATGATCCCGTTATGAGTGTCATGTTGGTGGACAACACCGATGACCCTGAGACATATGAGGAAGCAATGATGAGCCCAGATCCAATAAATGGCATGAAGCCATGAAATCCGAGATTGGATCCATGTACGAAAACCAAGTATGGACTTTGGTGGACTTACCAGATGGCCGAAAGGCTGTCGAGAACAAATGGATTTTCAAGAAGAAAACATATGTTGATGGTAATGTTACTGTCTATAAAGCTTGACTTGTCGCAAAAGGGTTGACAAATTCAAGGAGTTGACTACAATGAGACTTTCTCACCAGTAGCGAAGCTAAAGTCTGTGAGGATTATGTTAGCAATCGCTGCATATTACGATTATGAAATATGGCAGATGGATGTCAAAACAGCGTTCCTCAATGGAGACATTGATGAAGAGTTGTATATGATGCAACCCAAAGGTTTTGTCGATCCTAAAGATGCTAACAAGGTGTGCAAACTTCAACGGTCCATATATGGATTGAAGCAAGCATCCCAAAGTTGGAATCAATGTTTTGATAAGGTAATCAAAAGTTTTGGTTTTATACAAACTTATGGAGAAGCTTGTATTTACAAGAAAGTGAGTGGGAGCTCTGTAGGATTCTTAATACTATATGTTGATGACATATTGTTGATTGGGAATGATGTAGACCTTCTGAATAGTGTCAAGGAAAATTTGAATAATAGTTTTTCAATGAAAGATCTTGGCGAAGCAGCTTACATATTAGGCATAAAGATTTATAGAGATAGATCGAGACGCCTAATATCATTGTCACAAAGTACATATTTGGACAAAGTTCAAAAGAGGTTTGGAATGGAAGATAGCAAGAAAGGGCTCTTGCCCATGTTGCCCAATACGACCTTGAGTAAAACTCAAAGTCCAGCAACGACAGAAGATAGAGAAAGGATGATTAAGACTCCCTATGCCTCAGCAATAGGATCTCTAATGTATGCCATGCTATGTACTAGACCCGACATTGCATATGCTGTTAGTTTAACTAGCAGATATCAAAGTGATCCAGGAGTGGATCATTGGACAGCGGTCAAAAACATCCCTAAGTACTTGAGAAGAACTAAGGATATGGTTCTTTCTTATGGAGGTGATGAACAACTCGTTGTTAATGGTTACACCGATGCTAGTTGGAACACCGATCCAGACGATTCTAAATCTCAATCTGGATACGTATTTATTTTGAATGGTGCAACAGTAAGCTGGAGGAGTGCAAAGCAAAGCGTTGTGGCGAGATCTTCAACTGAATCGGAATACATAGCTGCTTTGGAGGCTTCACAAGAAGCGATATGGATGAAGGAGTTCATTATAGAGCTCGGCGTGGTTCCAAGTGCGCTGGACCCAATGTCTATCTACTGTGATAACATGGGCGCCATAGCCAATGCGCAAGAACCAAGGTCACACAAGAAGCTAAAGCACATCAAGCTACGTTTTCACGCTATTCGAGAACATGTCCAAGATGGTGACATAAAGGTTTGCAAAGTACACACAGATCTGAATGTGGCGGATCCGTTGACTAAACCTCTCCCGAGGGCAAAACATGACCAACACCAAACTGCCATGGGTGTTCGGTATATTACCATGTAATCTAGATTTGTTGACTCTAGTGCAAGTGGGAGACTATAGGAGATATGCCCTAGAGGCAATAATAAATGTAGTTATTATTATATCTTTGTGTTTATGATAAATGTTTACATTCATTCTATAACAGTATTAACAAGGAAACATTAATACTTGTGTGATTTGTAAACTAAATTAGAGTCCCTAGTAAAGCCTCTTCATAATACTAGCTTGTTGGTTAATAGATGATTGTGGTTTCCCTATCATGAACATTGAGATGTTATTAACAACAAGATCATATCATTAGGAGAATGGTATGATGGACATACTCCTATAGATAAGCGTAGCATAAAGATCAAGTCATTTTAATAGTTCAATTTCTATATGCTTTCTGATACATAGTAACCTAATTCCTTCGACCAGGAGATCATGATTATCACCATCATCGGAAGGATGCTTTGATGACATCAAACACCACACCGTAACTAAGTGGCTATAAAGGTGGCATTGAGTGTTCGGAAAGTATGGGTTGAGACACATGAATCAAGAGTGGAATTTGTCCATCCATATGACGGATAGATATACTCTGGGCCCTATCGGTTGGATGTCATCCAATTAGCTTGCAAGCATGTGACTGGCTCACAAGGGATCACATACCATGGGAACGAGAAAAGAGTACTTATCGGTAACGAGGTTGAACTAGGTATGTAGAGATACCGACGATCAAAACCTCGGATAAGTAAACTATCGTGAGACAAAGGGAAATTGGTATCGTATGTAAGTGGTTCATTCGATCACAAAATAATCGTAGAAATATGTGGGAGCCATATGAATTTCTAGATTCCTCTATTGGTTATTGTTCGGAGAAGTGTCTCGATCATGTCCACATAATTCGCGAACCGTAGGGTGACACACTTAAGGATTCGATGTCGTTGAGTAGTTATGGAATGATGACTAAGAGACCGAATGTTGTTCGGAGTCTCGGATGGGATCCGGGATATCACGAGGAGATCCAGAATGGTCCGGAGAATGAGATTCATATAAGAAAAGTCATGTTTTAGAGTTAGAGAATGATTCCGGTGTATTCATTGGGAATGTTCTAGAAGGGTCCGGAAGGTCCGGAACTCCGGAGGGGAAGGGTACATGAATGTGTCATAACAATGTGTAATGGTTGCATCATGTACTAGGTATCATGGCTGAGCAAAATAAAGGTATAAATCAAATCCTAGTTTGAAAAAGTCAAACGCCAATTTGAAAAGTCAAACGGCAGTTTTGCTTGGTGGAGGGAGAGTAGGAAACCTACTTGGGGAGGAGTTCCTCTCCCTCCACCCGCCGGCCAAGGAGGCCGACTTGGGGGAGGACTCCCTCCCCTTGGCTGGCGCCCTCCCACCTATAAAAGGAGGGGCAGGGGTGCTGTCACATCCCAAAATTTTCTAAATTTTGTAATGTGAAAAATAAATAAACAAAATAAACAATTGTTGATTTTTAGGGTGAGAAGAAACTTTTTGATTCCAATCGGAAACATCCAAATCTATTTCGATCAAATAAATCCTAAAGGGATTTAAAAAGATAAACAATTAATAAAGAAAGTTTTAATAATTGGGATCACTATTTTTTAAAAAGATTTGGTTTTCAAAAGCAAAGGTAGAATATTAAATAAGGATTATTTTATAGAGCCAAATTAAACCTTGGCCAAGCTTTTGAAATAAAATATTTTGTTTTGATAAAAAGAGTAAAGGTTATTTGAATAAAATAATGAGGATTTATTAATATCCAATTTTATTAAAGAAAAGGCTTTTCCATTTTAAATAAACACAAAAACTTGTTAATTTATTTTAAATAAGATTTCCAAGTGTTTTATATATTCAAATAAAACCTACTGAAATGGTTTTGGTATTATTTAGATTTCAAATAGAGTTTTTAAATAAATAAAATCCTATTTGAATTAATGACTAAAGACTATTTATTTAATTATTAATGGATCCTAAAAAGAATAAAAATTATTTTGTTTTGGACTTTGGATTGTGTTGTTAAACAGAACTAAAATCAATACAAAGTTTGGTGGTGGTTTGATTTGAATTGGTGTTTGAATTATTTGTTTAAAAATCAAAAGAGAAATTCAAATGGAAAAAGGAAAAAGCTTCAGTATAAAAAAAAAGAAATAGACAACAGCCCAGCTAAACAGGCCCAGCAAGCCCAACTCGAAGCCCATCTTTTTCCCTCAACGAATCGTTTTCTTACCCAGCATCTTACCCGCAGAGTCACAGACAGGCAGACCCCACGCCCTCTCTCTCCACCTCGCTGACAGACAGGCCCCACACCACTGTGCATCGTTTCCACCCGCGCCAGCCGTTTTCCCCTTTCCTCAACGGCGTTCTGCCGCGATTACTCCGCTTGAATACGCGTAAATGGCTGGAGTAAACTCACCAGAGACCACGCTCGTTAAAGCGCCTCGCCCTCCCCTCTCTTTTCCCCCAAGTGCCATTCCCTCTCTGCCTCCAGGCTGCGTCAATCGCAAGCTCGAACCCACTGTCCCCGACAAAATTCCGGTGACTCCAACCGCCCCTCGCCTCCCTCAGCAGGCTACCTTGCTCGCCAGCACCTGGCGCACCTGCCCGTGTGCTCCACTCGCTCGCGTGCGCCCCAAACCGTCGGCAACGACCACACCAGCAACGCCACCGTCTGCAAGCAACTCCGGCGACCTCCCCCTGGTAAGCCAGACCGCCCCGAGCCCTCTCGATCATGCTCACGCAAACGCCACACTCGCCCGCGTCTGACCATGTCTTTGTTTTGCCTCCGCGCGACCTGCAACCTCGCCCCCGACGACATCCAGAGGCACCCGACGCCGACGCCGTCTCCGACGAGCAATCACCGCCGTTCCTGAGCGCCCCTCGCCAAGCCAACGCCACCTCGAGCTTCACCAGGACCCTGCGAACACTGTGAGCCCCTCCTATGTCTTCCTTGCTTCCTATAATCGCCACGATGCCACCGTCTGAACGCGCGCCGCCACCAGCCGCCGCGCAGCGCCGCCAGTTCCTGGTCATAGCGCCGTAGCCGTTAGATCACGATCGTCTGGCTAGGAATAGATCTAACCGAAGGGGTATCACTCAATCTGCGCCGTGCAATCTAAATAAGATCCTACGGTCCAGAGAGCTCGATCCACCCGAAGAGGTACCGGCCAATAGAAACATGCCACGTGGACATGGTTTAGTTTAAAACAGAAATTTGAATCTGATTGATATGCAAACTTGTAAAATTCATAACTTTAATTCTACATGTCCAAATTTTGCAAATTTTATATCAATGGATTCGGCAGAACAAGTACTTTGCAACCATGCACTTTGTTTAATGATTTGCTTCTGGAAAATTGGTTGAAATTGCAGAAACATGTGTAAGCTTACTATGAATATAAAAATTGTTCTAGATATAATTTTAATGTGAAATCTTTGCAAAATGGTTTGTTTTGAACCTACTGACCCTAGGAACCAACTTATGGATTTAAAAATGTATTTTGTGAAGTTTGGGAATAAATATTTGAATTAGCACATTTCTAGTCAAATAAAAATATTATTTTTGGTTTAGAAAAGAATCTTGAGTAAAACCCTTGGGAAATGATTTGATTCAAACCTTCTGACCCTAAACACCAAGTTTTGAGAATTAAAATATATTTGGTGAAACCTTTAAAGAATATTGCTTTGCTAAAAGCATTTTCAACCACATAAAATAATGATTTGATTTAAAAATGATTTATAGATAAAACCTTTTGCAAATGGTTTTAACACTTTAGTAAATGACCACTTTTGAACCTTACAATGTTTAGAGCCTAGTAGAAACCACTTTTGCAAATAAAACTATCTTTTGCATGCTTGCATGCATGACCCTGTTTTTGTTGTTTTATGTGTGAGAAATGGTTTGAATGCTAGTGGAAATTGTGTTTGTTTTGATTGAATTGTTGTGAAGTTAGAAGAGTGTGATAATTGCAAGATCAAGAAGTGAACCAACATTATCTACTAAAAAGGCAAGTGACACTATCATCCAAGTCCTACTATTTTCATTGCACTTAGTGGATTTTTGAAACATGCATGATAAGGACTACTATATTTTATGCTATGCTAAATCCTAATAGGATACCCTTATATCTCCCTTAGTGGAAACATTGTAGTTATAGTATGCTTAGCCCTGCTATATATTGGGATGGGATACATGTTATGATTATATGAAGAGTTGAAAAGGTATATGTTTTATATAACAACACAAGTACTCAATGAACCACCTAGGTGGACAAGGATACTCAAGATTGGACAAGGTGGCTACAAAAGGAACCATGTTTATATGGCAATCTCTTTTTGTAAGTGCACTAGAAGAAAACCACCCAGGGACTTAGAGATTGAACATGTTTCTCGTACAGTGGCTTCCGTGTACAGCCACATGCTAAATGGGCTCTGGCTTAGTCAACTACACAGTGGAAGACCCATGCATTGGCATCTTCAGGTTAACTAGAATTGTGTAAGGGAACTTGAAACCCTACACTGGTGCCTGGATGACAATCTAGCATTGTGTATTGGGAGGACTTCTATGGAAAGACTTTGTCACATTCTCAATCTGCCAGTACTCCATCTTGATGAGTACTTATCCAGCGGCCACTGGTGGCATCAAGATGAGATTGTGTCATGTGGGTAAAGTGTACAACTTCTGCAGAAGATCAAATTCTAAGTACTTAGCTGTGTCCCCGGTTATGGACAATACTGAGCAACTAAGGCCTGAAGCTATGGAAGATCTCGACATTCCAATTTCTCAAAGTTAAACTTGATGGTGACAACAAGGGATTAGAAGCACTTGGAGTTTTCCAAGAAGTTCAAAAAGATTTGACAAAGATCAAAAACTATTTTTAAAAGATAGGATAAAACTATATTGCTCTCTGCAAATGAGCCTAAACCCTACTTAGCCAAATATGCATGTAATGATAGGATCCACTTATTTATACATAGTAGTGAAACTTGCCAATACAATTCAAATGTATTGACCCTTGTGGCTGCAACTTATTATGTTGCAGGTTTGTTTGATGTTAGTGAAGTTTGTTGAATAGGATTACAAGTCTACAACCAACATGATTGCCTGTGGCACTTTGAAGATGAAGGACCCCATGTTTTATAGATATTCTGCTGCAATGTAATGTGATAGCCAAATGAGCTGTGTAAGATGTAATGAATTATTTTATTCCTAGTTATAAAGTTGTATTATGACCTTTGTTTCTTGATATTACATCTTAACTGTGGATGCTAGCTATTGATCCAGGGACTAGCATTGTAAACACAGGGATCTCTACCTTATTAATGGTTGGGAACCTTATAGATGGTATCAGAGAACTGTGTTGATTATAGGATTGTAACCCTAGGATTGGACAAAACCCCTTAGAAAAATAGGAGTTGTTTTTGTTCCAAAACTTATTTACAAACAATCTTGTAAACTCTTTCCTCAACCATTTTGATTTTGATTCTACATCTCTTCTATTTCAAACTTGATGGACAAAGCCTACCCCATGGCCAAAGACTTCACCATGTGCAAAGGATTTCATCAACTATAATGACTTCAATATCTTCAGGTGATTTCAACTTTAGTTTCACCAAGGACTTCAACTTAGACATCACTAAGGACTACAAGTGAAAAAAACCAAGAGACATTAGATTGCCTACCAAAAACATTGATATCATGTTAGTGTATGGATCATATTGACCTATGAGGTATGACCATACCAAGTTAATTATTTCAAGAAAACTTGTTGTTTCCTTCAACTCATGAGTTAAGCTCATAAGTTGTTAAGTGGATAAATTGCTTGTTGATTGTTTGATTGTTTGATTGAACTTGGTTGTTTTGAGTTGTGTGTTAGGACTTCTTAAAACCTATCCATCATTACTCATCCCTATCAAACCAACAGATGCCTCCCCATCGTGCCAACCCCAACCAAAACAACAACATCACCCCTGAGATGCAGAAGATGATAGCAGCTCAGACATAGTTGATGTAGGAGATGACCACATTCATACAGAATCAGAACAACAACAACAACAATCAGAATAATCCTCCAGCACTTGACATGCTCACCAAGTTTCTGAAACTTAGGCCTGCAAGGTTCTCTGGAACAACTGACCCAATGGAAGCCAATGACTGGTTACGTTCAGTGAACAAAGACTTAGTGACTGTTGGCTGCACCGATGAAGAAAAAGTTAGGTTTGCAGCATTTCTGCTTGAAGGACCAGCAGCAACATGGTGGGACAATTTTCAAATCACCACTCCCCTTGAAGATGTAACTTGGGCTATTTTTGAGGATGGTTTCCGTACAACTCACATCTCACCTGGAGTGATGTACTTTAAGAAAAAGGAGTTTCACAATTTGAAACAGCGTCACCTCAGTGTGGCTGAGTATATTGAAGAATTCAACAATCTGGCACGATATGCACCGGATGAATTTGATACAGATGCTAAGAGAAAGGATAAATTTCTTGAAGGACTTAATGATGAGTTGAACCTGCAGCTAGCTGTTGCCTATGTCCCAACTTATCAACCACTCTATGACAAAGCCACCATTTTGGAAAACAAGATGAATCAAGTTGAGAATAGAAAGAGGAAGCATAAACTCAAGAATCACTCAGGATCATCAAAAAAGAAGCATTCATTCAAAAAGAGCAATGAAGATTCTGAACCACATCAGTATCACCACCACAACAATGGAAGTGAGAATAATGGAAATGATACTGACAATGGCGATGACCTTGGTCAGAACCAACATGACACTTTCAGGAAGAAAGACATTAGCCAGTTGCAATGCTATAATTGTAAGGAGCTTGGACACTATGCATCAGACTGTCCTGAGAAGAAAAAGAAAATGGATGCTAGAAGAGCCAATGGAAGTGACTCCAATGTGACCCAGAAAGGACATGTGAACCACATTGACATGTATGGAAACTTTGAAGAGATAGAAGAAGTGGATGTCAGAAACTAGTTAACTCAGAAGAGTCAAATAAGGATTCCTTGTCTGGATATTAAGTGTTGAACCCATAGTCAAGTGAATCATCAATGTAACCCTATGAGACTTTATTTTTAAGGGTGGTAGTACCCTAGTTGCCTTGAAGCCAACTTGTAACCCCTAGCCTTCCCAAATCTCGGGACGAGATTTATTTTAAGGGTGGTAGCCTGTCACATCCCAAAATTTTCCAAATTTTGTAATGTGAAAAATAAATAAACAAAATAAACAATTGTTGATTTTTAGGGTGAGAAGAAACTTTTTGATTCCAATTGGAAACATCCAAACCTATTTTGATAAAATAAATCCTAAAGGGATTTAAAAAGATAAACAATTAATAAAGAAAGTTTTAATAATTGGAATCACTATTTTTGGATCTTTCAATAAAAAGATTTGGTTTTCAAAAGCAAAGGTAGAATATTAAATAAGGATTATTTTATAGAGCCAAATTAAACCTTGGCCAAGCTTTTGAAATAAAATATTTTGTTTTTATAAAAAGAGTAAAGGTTATTTGAATAAAATAATGAGGATTTATTAATATCCAATTTTATTAAAGAAAAGGCTTTTCCATTTTAAATAAACACAAAAACTTGTTAATTTATTTTAAATAAGATTTCCAAGTGTTTTATATATTCAAATAAAACCTATTGAAATGGTATTGGTATTATTTAGATTTCAAATAGAGTTTTTATATTAAATAAAATCCTATTTCAATTAATGACTAAAGACTATTTATTTAATTATTAATGGATCCTAAAAAGAATAAAAATTATTTTGTTTTGGACTTTGGATTGTGTTGTTAAACAGATCTAAAATCAATACAAAGTTTGGTGGTGGTTTGATTTGAATTGGTGTTTGAAAATCAAAACAGAAATTCAAATGGAAAAAGGAAAAAGCTTCAGTATAAAAAAAAAGAAAGAGACAGCAGCCCAGCTAAACAGGCCCAGCAAGCCCAACTCGCAGCCCACCTTTTTCCCTCAGCGAATTGTTTTCTTACCCAGCATCTTACCCGCAGAGTCACAGACAGGCAGACCCCACGCCCTCTCTCTCCACCTCGCTGACAGACAGGCCCGACACCACTGTGCTCGTTTCCACCCGCGCCAGCCGTTTTCCCCTTTCCTCAACGGCGTTCTGCCGCGATTACTCCGCTTGAATACGCGTAAATGGCCGGAGTAAACTCACCAGAGACCATGCTCGTTAAAGCGCCTCACCCTCCCCTCTCTTTTCCCCTAAGCGCCATTCCCTCTCTGCCTCCAGGCTGCGTCAATCGCAAGCTCGAACCCACTGTCCCCGACGAACTTCCCCGGCGAAATTCCGGCGACTCTGACCGCCCCTCGTCTCCCTCAGCACGCTACCTTGCTCGCCAGCACCTGGCGCACCTCCCCGTGTGCTCCACTCGCTCGCGTGCGCCCCAAACCGTCGGCAACGACCACAGCAGCAACGCTACCGTCTGCAAGCAACTCCGGCGACCTCCCCCTGGTAAGCCAGACCGCCCCGAGCCCTCTCGATCATGCTCACGTGAACACCACACTCGCCCGCGTCTTACCATGTCTTTGTTTTGCCTCGGCGCGACCTGCAACCTCACCCCCGACGACATCCAGAGGCACCCGACGCCGACGCTGTCTCCGACGAGCAATCACCGCCGTTCCTGAGCGCCCCTCACCAAGCCAACGCCACCCCGAGCTTCACCAGGACCCTGCGAACACTGTGAGCCCCTCCTATGTCTTCCTTGCTTCCTGTAATCGCCGCGACGCCACCGTCTGACCGCGCGTCGCCGCCAGCCGCCGCGCAGCGCCGCCAGTTCCTGGTCATAGCGCCGTAGCCGTTAGATCACGATCGTCTGGCTAGGAATAGATCTAACCGAAGGGGTATCACTCAATCTGCGCCGTGCAATCTAAATAAGATCCTGCGGTCCAGAGAGCTCGATCCACCCGAAGCGGTACCGGCCAATAGAAACACGCCACGTGGACATGGTTTAGTTTAAAACAGAAATTTGAATCTGATTGATATGCAAACTTGTAAAATTCATAACTTTAATTCTACATGTCCAAATTTTGCAAATTTTATATCAATGGATTCAGCAGAACAATTACTTTGCAACCATGCACTTTGTTTAATGATTTGGTTCTGGAAAATTGGTTGAAATTGCAGAAACATGTGTAAGCTTATTATGCATATAAAAATTGTTCTAGATATAATTTTAATGTGAAATCTTTGCAAAATGGTTTGGTTTGAACCTACTGACCCTAGGAACCAACTTATGGATTTAAAAATGTATTTTGTGAAGTTTAGTAATAAATATTTGAATTAGCACATTTCTAGTCAAATAAAAATATTGTTTTTGGTTTAGAATAGAATCTTGAGTAAAACCCTTTGGAAATGATTTGATTCAAACCTTCTGACCCTAAACACCAAGTTTTGAGAATTAAAATATATTTGGTGAAACCTTTAAAGAATATTGCTTTGCTAAAAGCATTTTCAACCACATAAAATAATGATTTGATTTAAAAATGATTTATAGATAAAACCTTTTGCAAATGGTTTTACCACTTTAGTAAATGACCACTTTTGAACCTTACAATGTTTAGAGCCTAGTAGAAACCACTTTTGCAAATAAAACTATCTTTTGCATGCTTGCATGCATGACCCTGTTTTTGTTGTTTTATGTGTGAGAAATGGTTTGAATGCTAGTTGAAATTGTGTTTGTTTTGATTGAATTGTAGTGAAGTTAGAAGAGTGTGATAATTGCAAGATCAAGAAGTGAACCAACATTCTCTACTAAAAACGCAAGTGACACTATCATCCAAGTCCTACTATTTTCATTGCACTTAGTGGATTTTTGAAACATGCATGATAAGGACTACTATATTTTATGCTATGCTAAATCCTAATAGGATACCCTTATATCTCCCTTAGTGGAAACATTGTAGTTGTAGTATGCTTAGCCCTGCTATATATTGGGATGGGATACATGTTATGATTATATGAAGAGTTGAAAAGGTATATGTTTTATATAACAAAACAAGTACTCAATGAACCACCTGGGTGGACAAGGATACTCAAGATTGGACAAGGTGGCTACAAAAGGAACCATGTTTATATGGCAATCTCTTTTTGTAAGTGCACTAGAAGAAAACCACCCAGGGACTTAGAGATTGAACATGTTTCTCGTATAGTGGCTTCCGTGTACATCCACATGCTAAATGGGCTCTGGCTTAGTCAACTACATAGTGGAAGACCCATGCATTGGCATCTTCAGGTTAACTAGAATTGTTTAAGGGAACTTGAAACCCTACGTTGGTGCCTGGATGACAAGCTAGCATTGTATATTGGGAGGACTTCTATGGAAAGACTTTGTCACATTCTCAATCTGCCAGTACTCCATCTTGGTGAGTACTTATCCAGCGGCCACTGGTGGCATCAAGATGAGATTGTGTCATGTAGGTAAAGTGTACAACTTCTGCAGAAGATCAAATTCTAAGTACCTAGCCGTGTCCCTGGTTATGGACAATACTGAGCAACTAAGGCCTGAAGCTATGGAAGATCTCGACATTCCAATTTCTCAAAGTTAAACTTGATGGTGACAACAAGGGATTAGAAGCACTTGGAGTTTTCCAAGAAGTTCAAAAAGATTTGACAAAGATCAAAAACTATTTTGAAAAGATAGGATAAAACTATATTGCTTTCTGCAAATGAGCCTAAACCCTACTTAGCCAAATATGCATGTAATGATAGGATCCACTTATTTATACATAGTAGTGAAACTTGCCAATACAATTCAAATGTATTGACCCTTGTGGCTGCAACTTATTATGTTGCAGGTTTGTTTGATGTTAGTGAAGTTTGTTGAATAGGATTACAAGTCTACAACTAACATGATTGCCTGTGGCACTTTGAAGATGAAGGACCCCATGTTTTATAGATATTCTGCTGCAATGTAATGTGATAGCCAAATAAGCTATGTAAGATGTAATGAATTATTTTATTCCTGGTTATAAAGTTGTATTATGACCTTTATTTCTTGATATTACATCTTACCTATGGATGCTAGCTATTGATCCAGGGACTAGCATTGTAAACACAGGGATCTCTACCTTATTAAAGGTTGGGAACCTTATAGGTGCCCCTCTAGACCTACACCTCTCTCCACCAAACCCTAACCCTAGCCGCCGGCCACCAAGTCGCCGCCGCCGCCCTAGGGTTTCCTCCTAGCCGCCGAGTTGGGGCCCTCCCCTTGCCCTAGCCGCCGGCCTAGCCCTCTCTCCTTGGTGCCTCTAAACCCTAGATCGCCAAGGCCTCTCTCATAGTCCACCATACTCGCTCTGGCTTAAGGCGAAGCCCTACAAGATCTCCCCTCTACTTCCGGTACCACGCTGTCGTGCTGCCGGAATCGCGAGAAGAGTGCTACAACCTCCGCTGCCTACTGGAACAAGGGAGAGGAAGGTCTTCATCGAGTACCGAACGTGTGACCGACTGTGGAAGCGCTGCCGGAACGCAGCGCCGGAAGGATCGTCTACATGATCTTGAGATCGGCAAGAGTACGACTACATCACCCACGACAATCCGATCTTGTTAACCGCTTTGGAATCTTCGAGGGTGAGTTCATCTATCCACTCGTTGCTACAATCTAGTAGTTAGATCTTGGCTTATTTGTTTGCATGCGGTAGAATTTTTTTGTTTTCCATGCTACGAACCCCTACAAGGAGAGCACCTCTAGTGAACTATGGACCCCGGTCCAATCTTTACCATTGATACATATTCCACTGTTACCTGGTTACTTGCTACAAACCACCATTATATTCCACACCATACGTTTAATCCTTTGTTACAACAAACCGGTGAGCTTGACAACCTCACTGATTCGTTGGGGCAAAGTCTTGAGTTTGTGTTGTGCAGGTATCCGGGTTGTTTGCAACACCTGTGTGACGTTTCTTTCCTCCTACTGGTTCGATAACCTCGGTTTCTTACTGAGGGAAACTTGCTGCTGTGCTGCTTCATACCTTGCTCTTGGGGTTTCCAACGAAGCGTCCCACAACAAGTACTGGGCGCCATCAAGCTATTTTCTGGCGCCGTTGCCAGGGAGGCTAAGGACGTCTTCACTAGTGGAGTCCTTCACTTCCTTTCTCTTTACTTTGTTTTTAGTTTGCTTTGTTTCTCTTGCTTGGTTTTTATGCCTCTTTTCAAAAAATCCAAAAAAATAGTTCCTGCTCTAGCTGCTGCTGTTTTTGGCTTGCCCACCTTTACCAAAATGAACTCTGCTGAGAACACCAATTTGTGTGACTTCACTAGCACCAACAACAATGATTTCCTAAGCACTCCTATTGCTCCACCTGCTCCTGATGCTACCTTTTATGAAATTAAGCCTGCCTTGTTGAATCTTGTGATGAGAGAGCAATTTTCTGGTGCTGGTTCTGATGATCCTGCTGCCCATCTTAATAGCTTTGTTGAACTTTGTGAGATGCAAAATTATAAGGATGTAGATGGAGATATTATTAAGCTCATGCTTTTTCCTTTCTCCTTGAGGGGAAAAGCTAAAGAATGGTTGCTTTATTTGCCTAAAAATAGTATTGATTCTTGGACTAAGTGCAAAGATGCTTTTATTGGAAAGTACTATCCTCGTTCTAAGATTATATCTATGAGAAGTGACATTATGAAATTTAAACAACTTCATAGCGAACATGTTGCTCCTACTTGGGAAAGAATGAAACCTTTGGTTAAAAATGGCCCTACTCATGGACTCACTGCTTGGATGATTATCCAGACTTTTTATGCAGGTTTGAACTTCTCCGCAAGAAATCTATTGGATTCAGCTACTGGAGGTACCTTTATGGGCCTCACTTTGCGTGCTGCAACAAGGCTCCTTGATAATATGATGGTTAACTACTCTGAATGGCATGTTGAGAGAGCTCCACATGGTAAGACGGTAAATTCTGTTGAGGAAACTTCCTCTTTGAGTGAAAAGATTGATGTTATTATGGCTATGCTTGTTAATGGGAAAGCTCCTCTAGATCCTAATAGTGTTCCCTTAGCCTCTTTGGTTGCTCAAGAAGAGCAAGTTGATGTGAACTTCGTTAGAAACAACAATTTCAACAACAATGCCTATATGAATAATTTTGGTAGCAACAACAATTATATGCCTTATCCTCCTAATAATGGCAATTCCTATGGAAGCTCTTACAATAATGCTAGAAGTTCCCCCTATGAACTGGAAGTCATGCTCAAGGACTTTATTAGTAAACAAACCACTTTCAATAAGACTATAGAGGAAAAGATTTTAACTGTTGAGAAAAATATATCCTATTTGTATGAAACTCAAACTTCCTTGGTTAATAAAATGGCTGCTAAACCTGAAACTATGGAAAATACCTTTGCTACTGCACATGCCATACAAGTTACTATTGATGAAAATGTTAGGCTGTTAGCTCAACTTCATGCTAGGTGGGAAAGGGAAGCTGAAATTGATAGAAACAATAGTGTGTGCACTATCACCACTAAACCATAAGTAGCCCTATTCCTCCTCCTACTATGCCTACTACTAGTGATGCTAAGTTTGACTTTGATATAGATGGTTGCAATATTTCTGAAGTGATTATGTTCTTGCAAAAGCTTGCTAGAAGTCCTGATGCTAGTGATATGCATGTTGCCTTTACCAAACACATTACAGATGCTCTTGTTAAGATTAAGGAAGAGAAGCTAAAACACAAAGCTTCTATTCCTAGGAAAGTAGAAGATAGCTGGGAACCCATTATTAATATGCAAGTGAACGACTTTGATCTCAAAGCTTCATGTGATCTTGGTTCTAGTGTCGTTAGAAAAATTTACAAAACAAATATGATTTGAAAACCATTTTCAAAACTTATTCAAATCTAGTGCTATAGCACTGTTTATTTTGTTCAATCAAAGGGACCAAGTTAGTACAGAGAGACCACATGTTTTTATGTCCAAAAACATGAGTGTTACACTCTACAAAAATCCAGAAAAGATTTGAATTCAAATGGCTTTTGAAATCATTTGAAAATGTTCCCTGGAAATTCAATCAGAAAAAGAAAAGAGTAAAGAAAAGGAAAAAGGCCAGCGTCACTAATCTGGCCCAACACTGGATCTAGCCCAACAACCAGCCCACCCAGGTTTCCCCCTCGCCCTCTGTTTCTCACCGCGTTCGCGCATACCCCCTCGCTGACAAGTGGGCCCTGCAGCACGTCACTCTGTCGTCCCCAAAATCCCGCCAGCAGACCACGTCGCCGCTGCCGTTGATACCGATAATGTCACGGCGTAATTAGCCTTGATTCTGCGAGCGTTTCCTGTCGCGCTACTGCCTACTTAAGCCCCTACCCCTCGCGACCATTTCCACCAACAAAGCTAGGCAGGAGCGTCACCAGGATGCCAGTATTTACTCTTACACCGCCGCAGACATAGCCAACTCTGGCGAGGTATTCCGGTAAGCCTAGTGCTCGTGCCTACTCCTTGTTCACCCTGGAATGATCCTCTGATCCTTGCGCACCTCCTGATCCCCTTTGTTCGTCTGCTTGTGATCCAGAGCGTCGACTTCGACGAGCACCGTGGGCATCCGACACCGTCTCCAACTCTGGCGAGAGATTGAAGTAAAAGCCGACAGCCCCGCACCTTCTACTTGACCCTGTCAGGTTCTCCTGAGCGTTGTGCACTCGCTGATACCCTTGGTTTGTGCTAGGGTGGCCAGTATCGTCGCCTTTGTCGTCGTCGGAGCAAACCCGACGCTGCCCCCAACTCCGACGAGCCCCAGCAGCCTCTGCAGCACGCCCCCGCCCACGCCAGCAACACCTTGAGCTTCGTCATGCTTCCGCGAGTCTGGTAAGCCACTGCTCGACCCTTAGCCCCCTCTGGAATCACCAGTGCGTCGCCGGCAGAAGCGCCGCCGCCGCTAGCGACCATTTGCGCCGCCACTATTTGGTCAAAGCAGCACCCACCATTAGATCTATATCGTAGGGATTAGATTAGATCGGGAGCAAACCGTTTTCTTTAGATCTGGCGCGTTGGATCTAACTTGATCCGACGGCGCGGAAGCGTGATCCTGAGTGAAGCGGTATTTTCCAATCAGGAGACGCCGCGTGGCACGAGTTTTGTTTTAAAAGTTTGAATTAGATCTATTAGATGTTTAAACTTGTTTAATTCATAACTTTTGAATGCCACGTCCAAATTTGACAAATTTTATATCAATGGAATCAGGAGAGAAAATCCTTTCCATCTATGCAATGTGTTTAATGTTTGGCCTCTGTTAAAATGGTTGTTTTTACAGAAACTGTGTAGGCCTATTTTGTGGATATTAATTATTTAGGAAATGTTTTAATGTTCAAATAAAGTTTGTTTGGCAAGTTTTGTACTTGTTTATGTTGCAGTACTGTGCACTTGTCTTGTTTGGTGTAGAAAATCATCACATAGCATTTTGCATACACTCATGTATTTTTCCTTGTATAATTTGTGTATGTGATTTTGTGCCATCATTTTATGTGTAGATTTTGGTGCAAATAGTGATTGTGATTGTGAGGATTGTTGATACTCCCCAAGCTACCAAGGCAAGTGGTACTTCATGATTTTATTCCTATGATTTCAACAATGCATTAGAAATATTTTGCTATCCTTGCATGGATATTTTGGTCTATATGCTATGCTTGGGAAATCCTAGTAGATGTAGAATTGCTAGAAATTTCTAAGTTAAGATTCTTGTCAAATGCCATGCTTAGCCTAGCTAGTAGCAACCAAAGGTGGTTATATATTCATGCTATGTGAAAATATTTCTAAGTCTTTGGACTTGTGCTTTGTTAATAAAACAACTAAGTGAATGAAACACCTGGGTGGAATGGAAAGAATGGTCTGTGTTGAGTGGTTACACAAGGCCCATTTCTATGGTTTACCTTGTGTATCTCACTTGTGGAAATCCACCCAGGAACAAAGGGATTTGAGATGCCATATGTTAAGAAGCTTCTAGTGCAGCCACTTGGCAATATGGGCTCTACCTGGATCACATAGGTTGCAATAACTTAGCCATTTGGACAGTTGGTGGTAGTGGGATGATAGGTTGGAACGCGTCCATTTGGTCTAAGGGAAGGCTTCTGAAAGGTCCTGTCTTGGTGAAAATCAAGTCTTATGGGGAAAGTGCACAACCTCTGCAGACGGAAGAATCTAAGTACTTAGCCATGTCCCTGGTATTGGACAATTTGAGCATCAAGACATGGAAGCTATCAAGAATCTCCTCATCCCAATTTCTAAGTAAAAACTTGTGGTTGAACAAGGGTGAAGGTTCCCCAATTTCTATTGGTGGTTCCTTGGGAAAGATTTTATCAAAGAAAAACTTAGTGTTTTCAACTAATAGGAAAAACCTATTTTGAGCAAGCAAGCCTAAGCTACACTTAGCCAAAAGCATATAGTATCTAGTTGCTAATATTATTCTAAGGTATCACTTGCCAATACTATTCCAATGTATTGACCCACTGTGGCTGTAACTTGTGATGTTGCAGGTTATTCTGATGGTGATTAGGGGTTATGAGTCTACACTCAACATGTTTGCCTGTGGCACATGAAGATGAAGACTTATTTATCTTATTACATATTTAAACTCTTGTACTAGGCCTGTGGCCATGGAGTTTGTAAAAGACTATGTTTGTCTCTGGAATGACTTGTAATAATGACCTTTGTTTCTGTGTACTTCATCTTAAACTGTGGATGCTAGCATTGATCCAGGGACTAGCATTGCAATCACAGGGATCCTTTTCCTTTATAAAGGAGGGATCTTACAGTGGAAACTTGTAGCATCACCATAATGAGCCATCTATGAAGCATCCTCAATAAAAAGCTATGCATATGGTAAATAAAAAGATTGTTGAGATGCTCATTGTGTGCTTGCCTTGTCATTTTGGTTATGGGAAAGCTCATGTACTATGTGCAAGGGGTACCCCGTTGGCGGTTCTCAATGATATGCAAATACTTATAGTGACAAGAACTTACCTGGACCCAAAGTTTAGTATGCATGAGGTGTGGCCCTCGTATTCAAGGGGCATGAGATTGCCAACTTATACTTTGTCAAGCATATACTCCAGCTTTGCCACTTTAACCTTAACCACTTCAAGATGCTTATGATAGGGGCAATGGGGGCTGAAAGCTAACAAGTACCATAATTTTTGGAAGCTCTTTTTGAAACTTGTAATCCCTGCTTCCTTTACAAAAGGCATTTCTTCCACCACTATTGAGTCTCCACCTTCTACCTTTAGGCACCTTTAAGAGAGCTTAGTTGTCATTCTGTGTGCAGTGTTCCAAAGCTTATTGATTGATGCATATTGTGATATTATTTGTTCTTGTGCTACTTGTTTCTAGTCACCCTTGTGAACTTTGCAGGTGTCCTATGCATCTATATTGCTACTCTATGAGGGACAAGCTGATTGCCACTATGCTATGTTTTCTGTATGTGAAACAAACAAACGTTTTTCAATGCATGTTATTCATGATCTTTGTTTGTAGCTTGTCATGTTGCATGCATAATTACTATGCCCTATTGTTAGAACTCCATCTTTCATGCACATGTTTAGAGTTCTTTGATCCCAGCTTTCAATGCTTGCAAATGGTTGGATCTTTATTGTGAGGGTGCATGTCACCTCAAAAATTATTCTTTTTATCACTTACCTACTCGAGGACGAGAAGGAGTTAAGCTTGGGGATGTTGATACGTTGGAAACGTATCTATAATTTTTTATGCTCCATGCTTGTTTTGTATCTACTTTGCTTTACTTGTCCATACCTTGATGTGCTTTTTACATGTTTTCTGGTACTAACCTATTAACAAGTTGCAACAGTGCCAGATGCCTGTTTTCTGCTGTTTTTGGTTTCAGAAAAGTTAGTAAAGAAATATTCTCGGAATTGGACGGTACAAAGGACAAAGTCAGTTACTTTCCATGGGGAACAAGAAGTCCAGAGGAGAGCCGGAGGGGCCAGCCAGGGGAGCCAGACCCACCCTAGGCATGGGGCCAGGTGGGCCCGCGCCTGGCTAGGGTTTAGTGGCCCTGACCGCCTCCCAGTCTCGCCCCTTCGCCTATAAGAAGCCCCCGATGCAGAGACCCTGAGTACCCGATCGGAAATCCACGAAACCGTCTGTAGCCTCCGCCACCATCGTCCCTAGATCAGGGGGGATCTGAAGTTCTTCCCGGCACCCTGCCGGAGGGGAGATCATCCCGGATGCCTTCTCTCCGGTATGATGCGTGAGTAGTTCCACCTTGGACTATGGGTCCATGTAGTAGCTAGATGGTTGTATCTCCTCCTTTGTGCTTTCATGTATAGATATTGTGAGCTCCGTTCATGATCAAGATCTAATCTATTTGTAATCATGCATGTTGTGTTTGCGGGGATCCAATGAATATTGAGATTATTATGTTGGTTTGATTAATGGTTTTATCTTTATGATTCTATCATGTATGTGTTGTTTGTGATCTTGCATGCTCTCTGTTGTTAGTAGCTATCTTGGCCAAGTAGTTGCTAGTGACTCCAAGAGGGGGTATTTATGCTCGATAGTGGGTTCATGCCTCTAGTTTCCAAGGGAAGTGACAGAAATCTCTTCGGTTGTAGATTTGCTATTGCTACTAGGGAGAAACAATGGTATCTTGTTCATGGAACATGTGGACTATTTACCTTACACACTTTGCTTAAAGCAGTTGTCTGTTGCTTGCAACTTAATACTGGAGGGGGTTCGGATGATAACCTGAAGGTGGAATTCTAGTCATAGATGCAGCTGGATGACGATCTATGTATATTGTTGTATTGCCCAATCAGCCTCATAGGATCTTTCTGACTAGTAATTGCATTGTTATGCCTTGCTCAGTTCCTGTCAATTTCCCCGCTGTAATTTGTTTACCCTTCATGCCATGTTGTTTGTCTAAGGAGAGCACCTCTAGTGAACTATGGACCCCGGTCCAATCTTTACCATTGATACATATTCCACTGTTACCTGTTTACTTGCTGCAAACCACCATTATCTTCCACACCATACGTTTAATCCTTTGTTACAGCAAACCGGTGAGCTTGACAACCTCACTGATTCGTTGGGGCAAAGTCTTAAGTTTGTGTTGTGCAGGTCTCCGCGTTGTTTGCAACACCTGTGTGACGTTTCCTTCCTCCTACTGGTTCGATAACCTCGGTTTCTTACTGAGGGAAACTTGCTGCTGTGCTGCTTCATACCTTGCTCTTGGGGTTTCGAACGAAGCGTCCCTCGACAAGTACTGGGCGCCATCAAGCTATACTGACCCTGCGCGTGGGGGAGGTCTGGCCACCCCAGGCAGCTCCTCGGCCTCCCTCCGCGCCTATAAGTTGCCTTCTGACCTAAAAACAGAGGGGGGTTCGATAGTTTTCTAGAAAGAGTTCCACTCCGCCACCGCCACGAGAAACCAAGATTCGGATCCAGAAACTCCATTCTGGCACCCTGCCGGGACGAGGAATTTGGAGAGGATCATCGCCATCATCATCACCAACGCATCTCCGTCAACCACCGATGTTTCCCTCATCCATGAGTGAGTAATCCCCCGCTATAGGCTTGGGGATGGTAGGGATTGGATGAGTTCTATCATGTAATCGAATAAGATCTGTTAGGGCATAGTGCCTAGTATCTCTAATAGTGCTATTTGATTTTGTTGCAACTTGTTGTGCTTAATGCTTGTCACTAGGGCCCGAGTGCCATGATCTCAGATCTGAACTTATTATTGAATCATTATGATAGTATTGTTTGTGATCTTATCTGCAAGTTGTGTACACATATCATTGTCCGGATCCAAAGGCCCCAAAGTGACAATAATTGGGACAAATGGAGGGGATGGCTGTGGTGTGAGGATCACATGTGTTCACGGAGTGTTAATGCTTTTCTCTGGTGCTCTATTAAAAGGAGCACCTTAATTTCCAGTTATTCCCTAGAGGCCCCGCTGCCACGGGCTGGCTAGACAGAAGATGTTGTGCAAGTTCTCATTGCGAGCACGTATGACTATATTTGGAGCACATTCCTAGGATTGTTTAGTACTTAGATACTTGTTATTATTTATCTGCAATGCCCTAGTTCTTGAAGTTACGTGTTTAGACTCGTCCATGCAACACCCGTCCATCCATCCCTATGCCTACCGCACTCGAATCCTAATATTATCGTTACTATTACTTTTCCTCCTGTTGCTGTTGCTGTTGCTTTGTTGTTGCTACTACAAACTGTTGCCACTGATAAACTTCTGTGAGCAAGAACTATTTCCAGGTGCAGCTGAACTGACAACTCAGTTGTTAAGGCTTGCAAGTATTCTTTGGATCCCCTTGTGTCGAACCAATAAATTGGGTAATACTACCCGTGAAGACTGTTGCGATCCCCTACACTTGTGGATCATCAAGACTATTTTCTGGCGCCGTTGCCGGGGAAGGGGAGATTCGGGGGACAGAAAGTCTCTGTTTCGGCACCCTGCCAGGACGGGGAAGTGCCCCCGGAGCCATCTCCATCGATCTCCACCACCATCTCCATCACCGTTGCTGATTCCCATGATGAGGAGTGAGTAGTTCTTCCTCGAGGCTAAGGGCTCTACCGGTAGCTATGTGTTCATCTCTCTCTCTATGCATGATCTTGTTGTGGTCATGAGCTTTGTAATCAAGTAGATCTACCTTGCTACTCCAGTGCTTCATTAGATCTCTGCTCTCCCCATGTGTGTGAAAGTGACAGCGTGCACGCCATGGTGGCACTTAGGCTTGAGTCTACATAAATACTCTTTGTGCTTTAATAGATCTATGCTTTTCCCCACGTGTGTGAAAGTGACAGCGTGCATACCGTGTGTGGCACTTCGGCTAGATTGAATATTTGTTATGAGTTATATTTGGAGTTGGATGTCTCTATGAAATTGTGGTGTTTGTGGAACCATCTAGCGCTCAAGGTGACAGTGTGGGGTTATCTAGATTGGGGAAGGCCCTACCTTGGATTAGAGTGTCCAACCGAAGAGTAGTTAAGAGTAGTATCATGTAGAGAGAATATTGATATGAGAGAGTGTTCACTAGTGAAAGTATGATCCCAAGGCATTGTTTCTAAACATTGAAACACCCTTTGCATCTAGATCTATTGCATGTTTGCTTGCTTTAGTCTTTACTCCACCGTCAGGCTCCTTTCTGGCACTCACACACGTTCTCCCACGTCAACAACAAGTCAGAAGCTATTTTCTGGCACCATTACCACTTGTATTTCACTATCTTTTCGCCGAACTAGTGCACCTATACACCTAACAAGTGTATTGGGTGTGTTGGGGACACAAGAGACTTCTTGTTTCTTGATTGCAGGAATGCTTGAGAGGGAATACCTTTGACCACTTCCTCCCTGAGTTCGATAAACCTTGGGTGATCCACTTAAGGGAAACTTGCTGCTGTTCTACAAACCTCTACACTTTGAGGCCCAACAACTGTCTACAAGAATAGAAGTGCGTAGATATCTAGCTCTTTTCTGGCGCCGTTATCTAAAACCAATGCTTCCCTCAACATATCTAAAACCAATGCCTTTTCTTGATAAGAAACATAAGTCAAAGGAAGAACAACACTATAACAAGTTTTGTGAGTGGATGAAACCTTTGTTTTTTGCAAATACCTGTGACAGATGCTATTAAATTGCCTCCTCATTCAAAGTATTGAAGGATATTGTCTCTAATAAAAGGAAGATTCGTAATGAGGAAATTTCCACTTTGCTTGCTAATTATTCCTTCAATGGTAAGGTTCCAAAGAAACTTGGAGATACAGGTATTCCAACTATTCCTTGCTCTATTAAAAATAATTATGTTAGAACTGCTTTGTGTGATTTGGGAGCAGGAGTTAGTGTTATGCCTTTTTCTCTCTACAAGAGACTTCACCTGGAAAAATTGATACCAATTGATATATCTTTGCAAATGGATGATAAGTCTACTACTATTCCTATTGGTATATGTGAGGATGTTCCTGTTCAAGTGGCTAATAGTTGTTTGATATTGACTGACTTTGTTGTGCTTGAAATGCCTGAAGATGATAATATGTCTATTATTCTTGGGAGACCTTTTCTTAATATTGCAGGTGTTGTCATTGATTGTAACCAAGGAAAAGTAACTTTTAATGTTAATGACAAGGATCATACTGTTTATTTCCCCAAGAAGATTAATAAGAAATATGGCCTAAATTCAAATCAAAATATTGAGGGTATCAAAGTTGGAGAAATTTATTGTCCCATGCCATAAGAAGATTATGAAACTATTATGATTGGGACTATTGCTATCAAGGTTGAGGTAACATAATCATTTAGTGAAATGCAAAGTTTTGCTTCATATAAAATTGTTTTGGTAAGATAACCTGATCAACCTTTCTAACAAAGTGATTTGGATGAACAAAACAATGTTTTCACCATGATTATCTTTGTTTACTCTTATTTTCTCTATTCCAATTTTTGCTTTCACCTTGCTCATCTTTGTATTGCTAGTTGTTCGTATATTTGAGTGTCTTAGAACTTCTAAAGTTTTGGTTTTGATTTGGTTTACCATCGTTCCAAAATCATTTTGCTACGAGGAAATCATTTATCAATTTCTAAAAATTGCCCAAAAATAAAGTTTCTCGAAAAATCCAGAAAATTCATATTAAATTTTTACGTAAAAAAAGGGACAAAGAGGCACCTAGGGTGACCCAGGGGGCACACCTGGAAGGCTAACCACCTGGTGGCGCGGCCTGCCCTGGAGCGCGCCCAGCCATGGTCTAGGCCACCCCTGGCCCTCCACTAATCCAACCACCTACCACTTCACTCTCTGTCCCGAGAAAAACCAAAAAAATTCTCAAACCCGTGTTCTTGCTGTTCTTCACCGCGATTTTTGATCTCCTTACTCAGACACTCTTTGCTGCGGATTTTTGGAGCATTTGTTCTCCCGTATGTGACTCCTGCGCTTGTCCAAGTAGATTTTTGATTAGTGGATTATATCTTGAGTATTTTTCTACTATAGGTGACATGTTATGTGATCATGCATGCTTGTTATATGCTTAGAGAAATTATTTTGATGCATGTTTAGCCCTCTTGCAAGTCCCTATAGTAGTTCCATTCATTTAGTAGATTTGAAATTATTTTTTGTGATGTTTGTCTAAAAATTTCAGAAAAGAGAGAGATGGACAACCATACTTTTAGAGAAGTTTTTGAAAGAGAAACACCAAGGGTGGCAAGGCCTTTGAGATCAACTTCTCGATTTAGGCCATCATATAATGAAGATCTTATTGCGCCGCACTTTGGTAATGAGGGAGATGATGGAGATGCACATCCATCTACCTTCCCATGTTTTGACTTTTTGAGAGCTGCAGGGATCCTCGATGATTTCTGATACGTCATAAACGTATCTATAATTTTTGATGCTCCATGCTTGTTTAGTATCAACTTTGTTATGTTTTCTCTACACTTTGAGGTATTTTTATACATTTTCTAGGACTAACCTATTAACAAGATGCCGCAGTGCCAGTTGCCTGTTTTCTGCTGTTTTTTGTTTCAGAAAAGATAGTAAGGAAATATTCTCGGAATTGGATGGGACAAAAGCCAAAGTCAATATTTTACCGGAGAGAACAAAGAGTCCGAAGGGCAGCCAAAGGGGGGACACGAGGTGGACACACCCTAGGGCTGCGTAGCCCAGGGGGTATGCCGCCACTAGGTGTGGGCCCCTCGAGCGCCCTTTGACCTTTCCCTTTCCCCTATAAAAGCACCCTGATGCAGAAACCCTAAGCACCCGATCAAATCACCACGAAAAAGTCTGTAGCCGCCGCCACCATCCTCCCTAGATCGGGGGGATCTGAAGCTCTTCTCGGCACCCTGCTAGAGGGGAGAGATCATCCCGGAGGCCTTCTTCATCACCATGCCAGCCTCCGGTATAATGCGTGAGTAGTTCACACTTGGACTATGGGTTGATACAGTAGCTAGATGGTTCTTTATCCTACTTTGTGCTACCATGTTTAGATCTTGTGAGCTCCATTCATGATCAAGATCATCTACTTGTAATCATACATGTTGTGTTTTCGGGGATCCGATGGATATTGAGATACTATGTACGATTGATTATTGATTCTATCATGTCTGTGTTATTTGTGATCTTGCATGCTCTCTGTTGCTAGTAGCTATCGTGGCCAAGTAGATGCTTGTGACTCCAAGAGGGAGTATTTATGCTCGATAGTAGGTTCATGCCTCTAGTAATCTAGGGAAGTGACAGAAATCTCTAAGATTGTAGATGTGCTGTTGTTACTAGGGAGAAAACAACAATCTTTTGTTCATGGAACAATTGTATTGTTTACTTTACACACATTGGTTAATGCAATTATCTATTGCTTTCAACTTAATACTAGAAGGGGTTCGGATGATAACCTGAAGGTGGATTATTAGTCATAGATGCAGTTGGATTATGGTTTATGTATATTGTTGTAATGCCCAATCAAATCTCATAGGAGTCAAGATGTCTAGTATATGCATTGTTATGCTTCCTCAATCTGTCAATTGCCCCGCTGTAATTTGTTCACCTAGCATGTTATCTATCTTAAGGAGCACACCTCTAGTGAACCATGGACCCCGGTCCAATCTTTATCATCGATACATCATTACTGTATAGTTGAGAACCTCACTGTAAGTTGGGGAAAAGTTTTGAGTTTGTGTTTTGCAGGTTCCAAGTTGTTAGCAACACCTTGGAGTTGTTTCCTTACTCCTACTGGTTCGATAAACTTGGTTTCATAACTGAGGGAAAACTTAATGCTGTGCTCATGATACCTTCCTCTTGGGGTTTCGCAACGAACACTTACAGTATCTGATCCATCAAGACGTTTTCTAGGGCTGTTGCCAGGGAGTTAAGGATAGCTTCGATCTCTTCCTCCTCGTCATTCACCTTTCAGGGAGAAAGAAGATTCTCGCAAGGGGAGTCTCTCACAACCATTCTCTTTACTTTGTTTTTGTTTTGCTTAGTTTCTTTTGCTTTGTTTTGCTTTGTTTTGCTTGTTCCATTCTTTCAAAAATACAAAAAAATAGTTTCATTTGGTTTACTTTTCTTATCAAAACACAAAAAATTAGTTCCTACTTTAGTTGTGTAACATCCCTAAAATCATGTTTCAAAACTCATGCATATCATCCATGCATCCATGATCATTTAGGGTTCCATTTCAAAACCATTCCAAAAACAGGAGCATCTGATGCTCATTATTTTATGTAAGTATGCTATAGCCTTATTTACCTTCTAATGAGAAAGGTACTTATTTTAATCAGTAATTTTTTGAGTTCAAACTTAAGTGTGGTTTCTAAAGTTTGGTCAAAGTTTCAAAAACAAAATTATGATTTAAAAACCATTTCATCACCACTTATAAATATTTAAATAAAGCTTGTTTAATTCCTTTTCCAAACCTTTCTTTTTGTTCTTTCCTTGTTTGAACAGTTGTTACACCTCCTAGTAGACAGGTTTTAGCAAACTTTGATTTGGAGAAAGTTTCATTTGAAACAGAATTGGTTTGAGCTTTCAAATTCAAACCAGAAATCCATTCAGAAAAGGAAAAAGATTAAAGGAGGAAAAATAAAACAGACCAGCCAATCTGGCCCAACCCATCCGTTTAGCCCATTTAGCCCAGCAACCACTCCCGCGAGGAAAACGTTTCGCACCAGTTGTTCAACCCGCCCCCTCACTAACGTCTGGCCCCACCTCCTCTCTTCTTCTCTCACTGACAACAGTGGCCCACGCGTCGTCTTCGTCCTCCACAAATTTCAGCGCGATGAACACATCGTTGCCGCCGTTACCTCATGGATTAAATCGAATCAATTCCCTTGATTCCGGCAGTAATTCACCCAGCCTTCACCTGCTACTTAAACCTCACTCTGCCGCGGTCCTTTCCCCCCAAACATCCACACCCAATCGCCCCCAGGCTGCTCGTATTGAAGCTCGAACCACCGCTGCCCGACGAACTCCGGTGAAGTATTCCGGTGAGCCTCGTCTGCCCCGTGCCTTCCCCTTGACCCTATCAAGTTCGCCTGAACGTTGTGCACACACTGATGCCTTCCGTTTGTGTTAGGGCGGATCAGAACGTCGCCAACGTCATCGTCCACCTAAGCCCGACGCTGTCCCCGACTCCGACGAGCTCCCACGGCCACAACAGCTTGCCCGTGTCCACGCCAACAACATCTGGAGCTTCCTCGCAACCTTGCGACGCCGGTAAGCATCACCACTGCCCCCAGCCCTCGCTAGAATCTCCGCACCATCACCGGCAGAGCCGTCGTTGTCGTTCTGGCCATTTGCGCCGCCGGTTTAAGGTCAAAACGATTAGATCCACTGGATCTAGATCGAGTGGTCTAGATTAGACGCCAGGCCGAAGAGGTACGGGCAGATCTGAGCCGTTGGATTTTATTTAGATCTGACGGTGCGCGAGTGTGATCCAGTGCGAATCGGTACCAACCAACCAGATGCTGCCGCGTGGCATGTGTTTCGTTTTAAAAATATGAATTAGATCTATTAGATGTTTAAACTATTTTAATTCATAACTTTTGATTCCCACGTCCAAATTTGACAAAATTTTATATCATTGGAATCAATAGAGAAAAAACTTTCTGTTTATGCAATGTGTTTAGTGTTTTGCCTCTGTTAAAATGGTTGTTTTTGCAGAAACATTTGTAGTCATAATTTGAGTATAGTAATTATTTGGAAAATGTTTTTGTTATTCAAATAAAGTTTATTTTGGCTTGTTTTGTACTTGTTTATGATTCAGTACTATGCACTTGTATTGTTTGGTGTAGAAAATCATCATATAGCATTTTTCATACATTCATGTATTTTTTCTTGTATATATTGTGTATGTGATTTGTGCCATTATTTTATGTGTAGATTTTGGTGCAAATAGTGATTGTGATTGTGAGGATTGTTGCTACTCCCCAAACTACCAAGGCAAGTGGTGATTCATGATTTTATTCCCTATGCTTTTCAACTATGCATTAGAAATATTTTGCCAAGTCTTGCATGAATATTTTGATATATATATGCTATGCTTGGGAAATCCTAGTAGTTGTAGAATTGCTAGAAAGTTTCTAAGTTAAGATTATTATCAATCCCATGCTTAGCCTAGCTAGTAGCAACCAAGGGTGGTTATACATTCATGCTATGAGAAAATATTTCTAAGTCTTTGGACTTGTGTTTTGTTTAATAAAACAACTAAGTGAATGAAACACCTGGGTGGAATGGAAGGAATGGTTTGTGTTGAGTGGTTACACAAGGCCCATTTCTATGGTTTACCTTGTGTATCTCACTTGTGGAAAGCCACCCAGGAACAAAGGGATTTGAGATGCCATATGTTAGGAAGCTTCTAGTGTAGCCACTTGGCAATATGGGCTCTGCCTGGATCACATAGGTTGCAATAACTTAGCCATTTGGACAGTTGGTGGTAGTGGGATGATAGGTTGGAACACGTCCATTTGGTCTAAGGGAAGGCTTCTGAAAGGTCCTGTCTTGGTGAAAATTAAGTCTTGTGGGGAAAGTGCACAACCTCTGCAGATGGAAGAATCTAAGTACTTAGCCATGTCCCTGGTATTGGACAATTTGAGCATCAAGACATGGAAGCTATCAAGAATCTCCTCATCCCAATTTCTAAGTAAAAACTTGTGGTTGAACAAGGGTGAAGGTTCCCCAATTTCTATTGGTGGTTCCTTGGGAAAGATTTTATCAAAGAAAAACTTAGTGTTTTCAACTAATAGGAAAAACCTATTTTGAGCAAGCAAGCCTAAGCTACACTTAGCCAAAAGCATATAGTATCTAGTTGCCAATATTATTCTAAGGTATCACTTGCCAATACTATTCCAATGTATTGACCCACTGTGGCTGTAACTTGTGATGTTGCAGGTTATTCTGATGGTGATTAGGGGTTATGAGTCTACACTCAACATGCTTGCCTGTGGCACATGAATATGAAGACTTATTTATCTTATTATATATTTGAACTCTTGTATTAGGCATGTGGCCATGGAGTTTGTAAAAGACTATGTTTGTCTCTGGAATGATATGTAACAATGACCTTTGTTTATGTGTACTTCATCTTAAACTGTGGATGCTAGCATTGATCCAGGGACTAGCATTGCAATCACAGGGATCCTTACCTTTATAAAGGGAGGGATCTTACAGATGGTATCAGAGCACTGTGTTGCCTGTAGGATTATGACCCTAGGATTGGAAACCACTAAGGAAAATTTTTCAACAACTTCCACACTTGTCTTTTCTTCTCGTAAACTTTTCTAATCTTCTTTCTCATCTCTATTTGTAGATGAACTCCATCAATGAAGCCGTGAGGAAGGGACCACTCATGACTATGACTTTGGAATGTGAGACAGAATTCCCCAAGGCTCTCAAGGACCTCATGGTTGCCATGGGAATACATGGTGCAGCTGTGTACAAAGGTTTTCCTGTGATGGATGAAGGAGTTGAATACTGGTGGGTGCAACTTCACTTGTATAAAAACAAGGAAGACAACCACAAGGAATCAGGATTCTGCATGGTCACCAACTCAGTGATGCACACTACATTCTTTGATTCAGCAAGGGATGCAGCTTGGAAGGCCATTAAAGAACTTGGTGATAGAATCAAGTGCAGAATGCTCAACACCCAGAATGACCTTAAGGAAGAAAAGAAACATACCCAAGAGTTAGAGGCTACCAACCAAAGTTTAAGGGAGGACATCATAGACTTAGCAATGGAGTCATGTGATCTAGATAGACAGATTGCCTCTAGGGATGCCCTGTTAGCTAACTTGGCAAGTGAGATGGGATTGTAACGTACTATGTTAGTTGGACCACCACTTTCATTTATTTCCAAATATTGTTTAAAATAAGTTGAACGTTGGATGCTTGTAATGGTTTTATGTATACCATGACTTGTGTGTTTTGATTTCCAAAGTTATGCATGTGATGCTTTGTCTTGTGATTCATCTCTATGAATGTTGATTCTAACTTTTTCTATCTTATAAAATAGATGCCTAATGTTATTATCAACACGGCTGAAGAGTTCAAGGACTCGTTTTGGCACTCGTCTTATTGAGCTCACTAGTTTGCTCAATCTCCCACTTCCTTCAATCATGATGCTTCCCCTCACCAAGTTCGAGAGGAAAGACCTTTGAGGCTTCAAGGTTATTCAGCCAGGACGCTAGACTGATCCAGCCACGGAGGCCATCACCTTCAATTTCATGCATGATGACAAGGAGAGAGGCCTAGAGGTAGTCATGCAGGATTTGCTTGGACGATTGGTAGGGAGACACTCTCGAGAGGTTAGAGGTACTCACTTCCACGCCTTCGGCAGACGTGACAAGGATGGTGAGGCCATTGACTTCGAGGATACTGCTAGAGAGATAGCAAAGCCGATTCGTCTGTACCTCTAGGACTTAGAGGTTCTTCTTAGGAACCTAGACACTGATAGGACCAACGTCATGCTTAGCAATGACAAACTCCAGGTGCAGCTTCGTGAGAAGGACAAGCTCTTCGCGGAGCAAGATGAGATAGTCAAGGAAATGGAGGCCAAGTTTGAGAGTCAGGATAAAAAGTTCAAGAGTCAAGAGAAGAGAGTCCAAGATAGGAACAAGAGGATTCGAGACATGACTGTAGAACTAGAGGCCAAGGACTTAGAGCTCGAGCATCAACAAGGTGTGATTGAGAGACTTCATGCATAGAAGAGGGCTCTCAAAGCCAAAGTAGAGGCCTTGACCACCAATGTCGAGGAATACAAGACCGCGATGGAGAATGCAGGTCTTACGCTTGTTGATGAGGAGGTTGATGCAGAGGAGTAGTGATGACTACTCATTTACCATTTATTAACCATGGTTTTGATTATTGAGTCGCAATGACCATCCAACATGTGGATGGCTTGCTATTGGTGTGTTTACCTTTTCAAAAACTTGTTGTCTATGTTGTTGAACTTTTACTACTATGATGCATGATTGTGGTTTGTTATGTGATGTATTGTGCATGTTAGCATCTATGGGTATCTCATTCTATCCTTATTGAAAACCACAGATGCCTCCCCGACGTGCCAATCCCAACCCCAACAACAACAACATCACCCCTGAGATGCAACAGATGATGACAGCTCAGACGCAGTTGATGCAAATGATGACCATGTTCATCCAGAATCAGAACAACAATAACAACAACAACAATAATAACAACAACAACAACAATCGGAACAACCCACCGGGTTTTGACATGCTTACCAGGTTCTTAAGACCGAGGCCAGCAAAGTTCTCAGGAACTACTGATCCTATGGTGGCCAATGATTGGCTACGCTCTATGAACAAGGACTTGGTAACCGTTGGCTGTACTGATAGAGAAGGTCAGATTTGCAGCACACTTGTTGGAAGGACCAGCAGCCACTTGGTGGGATAACTTCCAAATTACCACTCCCATTGCGGATGTGACATGGGCTATCTTTGAAGATGGTTTCCGTACTGCTCACATCTCATCCGGAGTGATGGGTTTGAAGAAGAAAGAGTTTCATAATCTGAAGCAGCAGCACCACAGCGTGGCAGAGTATATTGAGGAGTTCAACAATCTGGCGCATTATGCACCGGATGAAGTTAACACTGATGCTAAGAGAAGAGAGAAGTTTCTCGAAGGACTGAACGATGAACTGAACCTGCAGCTATCTGTGTCCTATGTCCCCACTTACCAGTCTCTTTGTGACAAGGCTGCCATCTTGGAAAGCAAGATGAAACAGGTTGAAAGCAGGAAGAGAAAGCACAACTCTGACAAGCACATCTCGGGATCGTCTCACAAACGTTCCCATTGTGATGATAGTGGGAATTCTGGATCCCACAAGCATGGAAAGTACAACAGCCACCACCACAACCACAACTATCATCATGAAAACAAGCATCACCGTAGTCATGACAATGACAGGTACAAAAATCACAAGAGTGGATATAAGAGCCACCACAATGGAAGTGGAAGTGGTAGTGGAAGCCAGCCTGTCAAGAAGGATCTTAGTCAGGTTGAATGTTTCAAGTGCAAGAAGATGGGGAATTATGCAAATGAATGCCCAGAAAAGAAAGTTGAAGGACCCAACAAGCCCAACCCTTTTCAGAAGGGACAAGTGAACCACATCAATGTGGAAGAAATCTATGAGGAACCTGATGCTGTTGCTGGTAAGTTCAAACTCAATTCTGTTCCAACATTTGTTCTCTTTGATACTGGTACATCTCATTCATTCATATCAAGAGCATTTGTTGAAAGAAATGAACTACCAGTAGAAACTATTGGGTGTCCTATAAAAGTAAGTTCTTCTGGCGGAGAAATGATAGTGAATTTAGGATGTCATGATCTAGTCATAGAGTTTGGTAAGTATAAGTTTTCCGTTAACTTGATAATCCTAAACTCCCAAGGATTGGATGTCATTTTGGGAATGGACTGGATGACTAAGCACAAGGTAGTAATAGATTGTGCCAACCATACTGTCTCACTCACAACTCTAGAAAACAAAAGGATCAGATTCAAGACCAACTTTGAATCGAAAAGGAGTAAGCTAAATTCTCTTAAGGGGGTTAGCATGGACAGTGTGCCAATTGTGAGTGAATATCCTGATGTGTTTCCGGAAGAATTGCCGGGAATGCCACCAGATAGAGATGTGGAATTTCTTATTGATTTGCTACCAGGATCGGGACCAATAGCAAAGATACCATACAAGATGTCAGTTGATGAGTTGAAAGAACTCAAGAAGCAACTTGGAGAACAGTTGCAGAAAGGATTTATCCAACCAAGTTCTTCATCTTGGGGAGCACCAGTCTTGTTTGTGGAAAAGAAAGATAGAAGTCAAAGGTTATGCATAGATTACCGTTTACTCAATGAGGTGACTATCAAGAACAAATACCCTTTGCCTAGAATCAATGACTTGTTTGATCAGTTAGAAGGAGCTTGTGTGTTCTCAAAGATTGATCTCCGGTCAGGATATTTCCAGCTCAAGATAAGGGAACAAGACATACCTAAGACAACTTTCACCACAAGGTATGGATTGTATGAGTATACCGTGATGCCATTTGGTTTGACCAATGCACCAGCTTATTTCATGAACATGATGAACAAAGTGTTCATGGAGTTCCTTAACAAGTTTGTTGTCGTTTTTATCGATGACATTTTAATCTACTCCAAGAGCAAAGAAGAGCATGAAGGACATCTACGTTTGATACTTGAGAAGCTTAGAGAGCATAAGCTGTATGCCAAATTCATCAAGTGTGAATTTTGGTTAAACGAAGTTGGTTTTCTTAGACACATTGTGTCAAGAGATGGTGTAGCAGTTGATCCTGCTAAAGTTTCAGCTGTAACTGAATGGGAATCTCCTAAGTCAGTGAAAGAGGTTCGTAGTTTCCTTGGCTTGGCAGGATACTACAGAAGATTTATCGAGAATTTATCCAAGGTAGCTAAGCCTATGACAGAATTGCTAAAGAAAGACAAGAAATTTGCTTGGTCTGAAGGATGTGAACTCAGTTTCCAAGAACTGAAGAAGAGACTAGTGACAACACCAGTCTTATGTCTGCCAGATTTGGAGAAGGATTTCCAAGTGTATTGTGATGCATCTCATCATGGATTGGGTGCAGTACTAATGCAAGAAGGGAAAGTTGTGGCTTATGCCTCGAGACAACTCAAAACTCATGAAGTATATTACCCTACTCATGATTTAGAGTTAGCCTATATTTTCCATGCACTCAAAACATGGAGACATTACCTTTTGGGAAAACGATGTGAAGTGTTCACAGATCACAAGAGTTTGAAGTATATCTTCACCTAGAAAGAAATTAACATGAGACAAAGAAGATGGCTAGAACTCATCAAGGACTATGAATTGAGTCTGCAATACCACCCCGGTAAAGCGAATGTTGTAGCGGATGCTCTAAGCCGTAAAGTTTTTGTGATTGGCCTTACTAAGGGAGAATTGCCCGATGATCTGTGTACCCAATTCAGAAATCTTAGATTGGAGATTGTGCCTGAGGGACATCTCATGTCTTTGGATGTTCAACCCACTTTGTTGGACAAAATAAAGGAAGCCCAAAAGACAGATAAGGAAATTGAAGAGATTAAGGAAAAGATCGGCAAGGGAAAAGCCAAAGGATTCCATGAAGATGAACATGGTACTTTATGGTATGGAAAACGTATCTGTGTTCCACAAGATCCGGAGCTTCGGAAACTGATTTTACAAGAAGCCCACAACTCACCATATTCCATTCACCCGGGTAACACCAAAATGTACATGGATATGAAGGAAAGATTTTGGTGGAATAATCTCAAGAAAGACATCGCCGAACATATTGCTTTGTGTGATGTATGTAGTAGAGTGAAAGCGGAACACCAGAAACCAACATGATTGTTACAACCACTACCTATTCCTGATTGGAAGTGGGACAAGATTGGTATGGATTTCATTAACGGATTGCCGAGGACCCGGTCAGGATATGATTCTATTTGGGTAGTAGTGGATCGCCTAACTAAAGTGGCTCATTTCATACCCGTAAAGACAACCTACACAAGTGCTAAGTTAGCCAAGATCTATATGAGTAGAATTGTATGTCTACATGGAGTACCCAAAAGTATTGTGTCTGATAGGGGAACTCAATTCACTTCTCATTTTTGGAGGCAATTACATGAGTCATTGGGAACGAGGTTGGAATTTAGCACTGCTTTTCACCCTCAAACTGATGGACAAACAGAAAGGACCAACCATATTCTTGAAGATATGTTGAGGGCATGTGCCCTAGACTATGGAGCCAGTTGGGATGAAAGTCTGCCTTACGCAAAATTCTCTTATAATAACAGCTATCAAGCTAGTATTGAGATGGCACCATTTGAGTTTCTCTATGGGAGAAAGTGTACCGCCCCATTGCTATGGAATGGTGTGGGAGAAAGAAGTTTGTCCGGACCATAACTAATCAAAGAGGATGAAGAGAAAATGAAGCTAGTTAAGGACAGATTAAAGATAGCACAGTCCTGACAGAAGAGCTACGCAGATACTAAGCGTAGAGAGGTCACCTATGAAATAGGTGATGGAGCTTATCTTAGAGTATCACCACTTCGTGGAGTAAAGAGATTTGGTGTCAAAGGTAAATTGGCCCCAAGATATGTTGGACCATTCAAGATTCTGAGTCGTAAAGGAGAAGTAGCTTATGAGATTGAATTGCCAGAGTCTTTGTCTACTGTTCATAATGTGTTTCATGTGAGTCAGCTTAAGAAATGCCATCCAGAAATGGAAGAGACTTCTTTGAAGGATACCATACCTTTGGAGGAGGTTCAATTGGAAAGTGATCTCACTTACGAAGAAAAACCTATCAAGATTCTTGAGATTGCAGAAAGAGTGACTCGGACTAAGACTATCAAATTCTGCAAAGTTCAATGGAACCATCATTCCGAAGAAGAAGCAACATGGGAAAGAGAAGATGATCTTCAGAAGGACCACCCTCACCTATTTGCTAGCCAACCCGAATCTCGAGGGCGAGATTCACCTTAAGGGGGTTAGATTGTAACATCCCTAAAATCATGTTTCAAAACTCATGCATATCATCCATGCATCCATGATCATTTAGGGTTCCATTTCAAAACCATTCCAAAAACAGGAGCATCTGATGCTCATTATTTTATGTAAGTATGCTATAGGCTTATTTCTACCTTCTAATGAGAAAGGTACTTATTTTAATCAGTAATGTTTTGAGTTCAAACTTAAGTGTGGTTTCTAAAGTTTGGTCAAAGTTTCAAAAACAAAATTATGATTTAAAAACCATTTCATCACCACTTATAAATATTTAAATAAAGCTTGTTTAATTCCTTTTCCAAACCTTTCTTTTTGTTCTTTCCTTGTTTGAACAGTTGTTACACCTCCTAGGAGACAGGTTTCAGCAAACTTTGATTTGGAGAAAGTTTCATTTGAAACAGAATTGATTTGAGCTTTCAAATTCAAACCAGAAATCCATTCAGAAAAGGAAAAAGATTAAAGGAGGAAAAAATAAAACAGACCAACCAATCTGGCCCAACCCAGCCGTTTAGCCCATTTAGCCCAGCAACCACTCCCGCGAGGAAAACGTTTCACACCAGTTGTTCAACCCGCCCCCTCACTGACGTCTGGCCCCACCTCCTCTCTTCTTCTCTTGTTGACAACAGTGGCCCACGCGCCGTCTTCGTCCTCCCCAAATTTCCGCGTGATGAACACGTCGTCGCCGCCATTACCTCGCGGATTAAATCGAATCAATTCCCTTGATTCCGGCAGTAATTCGCCCAGCCTTCACCTGCTACTTAAACCCAACCCCGCCGTGGTCCTTTCCCCCCAAACATCCACACCCAATCGCCCCCAGGCTGCTCGTATTGAAGCTCGAACCACCGCCACAGCCACAGCAGCTTGCCCCTATCCACGCCAACAACATCCGGAGCTTCCTCGCAACCTTGCGACGCCGGTAAGCATCACCACTACCCCCAGCCCTCGTTAGAATCTCCGCATCATCGCCGGCAGAGCCGTCGTCGCCGTTCTGGCCATTTGCGCCGCCGGTTTAAGGTCAAAACGATTAGATCCACTGGATCTAGATCCAGCGGTCTAGATTAGACGCCAGGCCGAAGAGGTACGGGCAGATCTGAGCCGTTGGATTTTATTTAGATCTGACGGTGCGCGAGTGTGATCCAGTGCGAATCGGTACCAACCAACCAGATGCTGCCGCGTGGCATGTGTTTCGTTTTAAAAATATGGAATAGATCTATTAGATGTTTAAACTTGTTTAATTCATAACTTTTGATTCCCATGTCCAAATTTGACAAATTTTATATCATTGGAATCAGGAAAGAGAAAACTTTCTGTTAATGAAATTTGTTTAGTGTTTTGCCTCTATTAAAATGGTTGTTTTTGCAGAAACATTTGTAGTCATAATTTGAGTATAGTAATTATTTGGAAAATGTTTTGTTATTCAAATAAAGTTTATTTTGGCTTGTTTTGTACTTGTTTATGATTCAATACTGTGCACTTGTCTTGTTTGGTGTAGAAAATCATCACATAGCATTTTGCATACATTCATGTATTTTTGCTTGTATATATTGTGTATGTGATTTGTGCCATTATTTTATGTGTAGATTTTGGTGCAAATAGTGATTGTGATTGTGAGGATTGTTGCTACTCCCCAAACTACCAAGGCAAGTGGTGCTTCATGATTTTATTCCTATGCTTTTCAACTATGCATTAGAAATATTTTGCTAAGTCTTGCATGAATATTTTGATCTATATATGCTATGCTTGGGAAATCCTAGTAGTTGTAGAATTGCTAGAAAGTTTCTAAGTTAAGATTCTTATCGATGCCATGCTTAGCCTAGCTAGTTGCAACCAAGGGTGGTTATACATTCATGCTATGAGAAAATATTTCTAAGTCTTTGGACTTGTGTTTTGTTTAATAAAACAACTAAGTGAATGAAACACCTGGGTGGAATGGAAGGAATGGTTTGTGTTGAGTGGTTACACAAGGCCCATTTCTATGGTTTATCTTGTGTATCTCACTTGTGGAAAGCCACCCAGGAACAAAGGGATTTGAGATGCCATATGTTAAGAAGCTTCTAGTGCAGCCACTTGGCAATATGGGCTCTGCCTGGATCACATAGGTTGCAATAACTTAGCCATTTGGACAGTTGGTGGTAGTGGGATGATAGGTTGGAACGCGTCCATTTGGTCTAAGGGAAGGCTTCTGAAAGGTCCTGTCTTGGTGAAAATCAAGTCTTGTGGGGAAAGTGCACAACCTCTGCAGATGGAAGAATCTAAATACTTAGCCATGTCCCTGGTATTGGACAATTTGAGCATCAAGACATGGAAGCTATCAAGAATCTCCTCATCCCAATTTCTAAGTAAAAACTTGTGGTTGAACAAGGGTGAAGGTTCCCCAATTTCTATTGGTGGTTCCTTGGGAAAGATTTTATCAAAGAAAAACTTAGTGTTTTCAACTAATAGGAAAAACCTATTTTGAGCAAGCAAGCCTAAGCTACACTTAGCCAAAAGCATATAGTATCTAGTTGCTAATATTATTCTAAGGTATCACTTGCCAATACTATTCCAATGTATTGACCCACTGTGGCTGTAACTTGTGATGTTGCAGGTTATTCTGATGGTGATTAGGGGTTATGAGTCTACACTCAACATGCTTGCCTGTGGCACATGAAGATGAAGACTTATTTATCTTATTATATATTTTAACTCTTGTATTAGGCCTGTGGCCATGGAGTTTGTAAAAGACTATGTTTGTCTCTAGAATGATATGTAACAATGACCTTTGTTTCTGTGTACTTCATCTTAAACTGTGGATGCTAGCATTGATCCAGGGACTAGCATTGCAATTACAGGGATCCTTACCTTTATGAAGGAAGGGATCTTACAAGTTGCTACTGCTGTTGGCTTGCTCCACTTTTGCAAAAATGAACACTCCTGAGAACACTAAGTTGTGTGACTTCACTATCACAAACAACAATGACTTCCTTTGCACACCTATTGCTCCACCTGCTTCTGATGCTACCTTTTATGAAATTAAACCTGCTTTGTTGAATCTTGTTATAAAAGATCAAATTTCTGGTGCTTGTTCTGATAATGATGCTGCCCACCTTAACAATTTTGATGAACTTTGTGATGCAAAAATATAAGGATGTAGATGGAGATACTATTAATCTTAAATTGTTTCCTTTCTCTTTGAGAGGAAAAGCTGAAGAATGGTTGCTATCCTTGCCCAGAAATAGTATTGATTCTTGGATTAAATGCAAACATGCTTTTATTGGAAAATACTATCCTCCTGCTAAGATTATATCTATGAGAAGTAGAATAATGAAATTTAAACAACTTGATAATGAACATGTTGCTCAAGCTTGGGAAAGAATGAAATCTTTGGTAAAGAATTGTCCCACTCATGGACTGACTGCTTGGATGATTATCTAAACTTTTTATGCAGGACTAAATTTTTCTTCAAGAAATCTGTTGGATTCTGCTGCTAGAGGCACATTTATGACCATTACTTTGGGTGCTGCAACAAAGATCCTTGATACTATGATGGTTAATTATTCTGAATGGCACACTGAGAGAGCTCCACAAGGTAAGAAGGTAAATAACAATTTCAACAACAATGCCTATAGGGATAATTTTGGTAATAATAATTATATGCCTTATCCTCCCAATAATGGTAATGCTTATGGAAATTCCTACAACAATAGGAGTGCTCCCTCTGAACTTGAAGTCATGCTTAAGGATTTTATTAGTAAACAAACTACTTTCAACAAAACTGTGGAGGAAAAACTTTTGAATGTTGAGAAAAATATTTCATCTTTGTCTGAAGCACAATCCTCTTTGATTAATAAAATGGCTGCTAAACCTGAAACCATGGAAAATCCCTTTGCTGCTACTCATGCCATACAAGTTAGAATTGATGAAAATGTTAGAATGTTAGCTAAATTACATGCTAAGTTGGAAAGAGAAGATGAAATCACTAGAAATAATAGTATTTGTACTATTACCACCACCAATGTTGATGCTAGCAAACCACAAGAAGTCCCCATTCCTTTTACAATAATGCCTAAACCCAATAAGAATGCTGAATTTTTTTGAACTATGGGAAACAATAAGTTTACTACCTGTGATGCTAAGTTTGATTTTGATCTTGATGGTTGCAATATTTCTGAAGTAATTATGTTCCTACAAAAGCTTGCTAGAAGTCCTAATGCTAGTGCTATGAATATGGCTTTTACAAAACACATTACAGATGCTCTCATTAAAATTAAAGAAGAAATATTGAAACATAAAGCTTCTATTCCTAGGAAATTAGAAGACAGTTGGGAACCCATCATTAATATGCAAGTGAACGACTTTGATCTCAAAACTTTATGTGACCTTGGTTCTAGTGTCTCTATTATGCCTAGAAAGATTTGTGAAATGCTTGATTTGCCACCTTTGGAAGATTGCTATTTAGATGTCCCACTTCATAATAATGCTAAAAAGAAATTTATGGGGAGTATTAATGATGTTCTTATTATGGTTAACAATTCCTATGTCCCTATTGATTTCTATGTTTGGATGTTTAATGCAATGCTTCTTGTCCTATTACTTTGGGAAGACCCTTTCTTAGAACTGTTGGTGCCATTATTGATATGAAGGAAGGCACCATTAAATATCAATTCCCATTCAAGAAAGGTATAGAACACTTCCCTATAAGGAGAGAGAAGTTAACTTTTGATCCTCCTATTGAATAAAAAATTGATGTTAATGCTTCTTCATTTGAAAATACTTGATTCTTGCTTCATGTGCCTAACTTAAAGGCGTTAAAGAAAAGTACTTATTGGTAGATAGCCCAAATTTCGTTAGGTTTTTATTTTGTTGAGTCTTGGAAGTTATTACTTCTGTAATAAATCTCCTTGTCCATTTTGTGTGGTTTTTGTGCCAAGAGTAACCTCTAATGAGAGAGAAGTAAGATTTGGGGAAGTTGCTGTCTCGAAACAGATTTTTGTGCTTCACTGTAAAAATTCATGAAAAATCCCTGTATGTCAGATTGAGCTGTAATTGTTTGAGCTTATGGACCAGGTTGTCATATAACTTTAGTTAGTTCAACACTTTTCGATTTGAGCAGCATAAGGTCTTCGAAAAAATCGGTTTTACCTGCTGGTCTATTTTGACAGATTTCTGCCATTATTTTCATTTGCCTCTTATCGGTTTGTTTTTGAGTTCTCCTAGATCACTTGAGCTTTTAAAAGGAATTGCTACAATATATTGTGTTTTAATGAAAGTTTTACTTGTGTTTAAACTAAACCCAAAGGCCTATTATCTTGAATACACTAATGTTTATAATGAAGATTGTGTGAAGTTTTGTATGAAGGAAATTTTCAAGTGTAGGGGAAGAATGATATGATAAGATGAAGAATGGACAAAAGCTCAAGCTTGGGGATGCCACCCCATGTCACCCAAGAAATATTCAAGAGGTACAAGCGTCAAAGCTTGGGGATGCCCAAGGCATCCCCTTCTCCGTCAATAAAAATCTCAAGTTTTCTTTCAAAACACTTTGTTTTTATGTTTATGCACTGTTGTGTTGTACTTGGAGCGTCTTAGTTTTTGTTTTTGGTTTTCGTTTGTTTAGTTTGCTTGAATAAAGTAGTTGGACCCCTGCTTTCGCGTATGTTGTTTCAAATAAGTTGATTGGTGTTGGAAATGTGTAGAGAGTTTCATGCTTATAGTTGTACAAAAGGGAGCTTGTTTTGAATGTGGATTAGACTTTATCATGTCATGCTAGATGTTTATTTGACCTTATGCTTAGTGATTATTGATGTAGCATGACTTGTTCCAAATAATTGAGATTGCTTAATGTGCCTTGAAAGGATCATGCGTTGTTTTAGCATACAAAAGCATAATATTGTGGTATTCTCCTTTGATGCTTTGTTTGGGTTGACTTGGCACATGATCGCACCATGTTATGACTATGAACTAGTCATCCTATCCTCTATGATCATTTAGTTTTTGAATTGTGCTACCACTTTATGCTTTAATTGATAATGTTTTGTCGCTCTGCAAGATTATGGTCATCATTGCTCTATTAGTTGGTCGCCCCCAGACTTTTGCTAGCCTCCACGTGTACTGAGTAAGTTCTACTCTTGCATCCAACTCCCTAGAAACCAAGTTATTCCAAAGAGTCCACTATAAATTCATATGCATGGCGTGTTACACCATTCCAAGTATATTCATATTTTATCTATCTTCCAAATTAAACTTGTTATGTGAAAATTAGTGATTAAAGCTCTCACAAACTTGATGGCACACTTTACTTTCTTGCACCTAATAAGCTTGAACCATTGTGTCATATATGTTGTATATGCTTTCACTTACAAGTTGGGAATTAGCAGAACCATGCTGTCATGGGGAACGCTTTTAACACATGTACATATTACCCAGTTGATATCATGATCTTTTGTTTGCAGATGTCGGTGGTGTGAAATAAAAGGGGAGCTTGTAAGCTCATGGAGTATGTATATGTGTTAGAGAAACGCCTGGGCGGCTATCCTAAGCCATGCCTAATCATGGTGGAAGCTTGCAGCATAACCATAGTGAGCAATCTGTGAAGCATCCTCAATAAAAACCTATGCAAATAGCAAATAAAAAGATCGCTGAGATGCTCATTGTCTGTTGCCTTGTAATTTTGATATGGGATAGCTCCTGTGTCATGGGGCAAGGGGTACCCCGTTGGCGGTTCTCTATGATACACATATACTTACAATGACAAGAACTTGCTTGTGACTAAAGTTGAGTAGCATGTGGAAAGACCCTTGTACTCAAGGGACATGAGATTGCCAACTTATGATTTGTCAAGCATATACTCCATATTTGTTTCACTTTAACTTTAATCACTTCAATATGCATATGATAGGGGCAATGAGAGCTGAAATCTAATAAGTACCATAATTTTTGGAAGCTCTTTATGAAACTTGAAATCCCTACTTCCCTCTATGAAGGGCCTTTCTCCCTACTTTTATGTTGAGTCTCCGCCTTCTATCTTTATACACCAATTAAGAGAGCATAGTTGTCATTCTTAGTTTTATGTGCATTGTCCCAAAACTTATTGATTGATTCATAATGTTGATATTACTTGTTCTTGAAATATTTGTATCTAGTCACCCTTATGAACTTTGAAGGTGTCCTATGCATTTATGTTTTGCTACTCCATGAATGACAAGCTGAATACCACATATGCTATGTTTTCTATATGTGAAACAAACAAACGTCTTTCAATGAAATGTTATTCACGATCTTTTGTTTGTACCTTTTCATGTTACAACATAGTTGCTATGTCTTATTGTTGGAACAACATCTTTCATGCTCATGTTTAGAGTACTTTGATCCTAGCTATCAATGCTTTACAAATGGTTTGATCAAGATTGAGATGGTGCATGTCACCTAAAAAATTATTCTTTTTATCACTTACCTACTCGAGGACGAGCACGAGTTAAGCTTGGGGATTCTTGATACGTCGTAAATGTATCTATAATTTTTGATGCTCCATGCTTGTTTAGTATCAACTCTGTTATGTTTTTTCTACACTTTGATGTATTTTTATACATTTTCTGGGACTAACCTATTAACAAGATGCCGCGGTGTCAGTTGCCTATTTTCTGTTGTTTTTGGTTTTAGAAAATCTAGTAAGGAAATATTCTCAGAATTGGACAGGACAAAAGCCAAAGTCAATATTTTACCGGACAGAACATAGAGTCCGAAGGGCAGCCGAAGGGGGGCCACGAGGTGGCCACACCCTAGGACCACGCGGCCCAGGGGGTGCGCCGCCACCAGGTGTGGGCCCCTCTGGCGCCCTCTGACCTTGCCCTTTCGCCTATAAAAGCACCCGGATGCAGAAACCCTAAGCACCCGATCAAATCTCCACGAAACAGTCTGTAGACGCTGCCACCAACGTCCCTAGATCGGGGGGGGGACCTGAAGCTCTTCCCGACACCTTGCCAGAGGGGAGAGATCATCCCGGAGGCCTTCCTCTTCACCATGCCAGCCTCCAGTATAATGCATGAGTAGTTCACCCTTGGACTATGGGTCCATACAGTAGCTAGATGGTTCTTTATCCTACTTTGTGCTACCATGTTTAGATCTTATGAGCTCCATTCATGATCAAGATCATTTACTTGTAATCATACATTTTGTGTTTGCGGGGATCCGATGGATATTGAGATACTATGTCAGATTGATTATTGATTCTATCATGTCTGTGTTATTTGTGATCTTGCATGCTCTCCGTTGCTAGTAGCTATCTTGGCCAAGTTGATGCTTGTGACTCCAAGAGGGAGTATTTATGCTTGATAGTAGGTTCATGCCTCTAGTAATCTGGGGAAGTGACAGAAATATCTAAGGTTGTATATGTGATGCTGCTACTAGGGAGAAAACAACAATCTTTTGTTCATGGAAAAATTGTATTGTTTACTTTGCACACACTGCTTAATGCAATTATCTGTTGCTTGCAACTTAATACTAGACGGGGTTCAGATGAAAACCTGAAGGTGGATTATTAGTCATAGATGCAGTTAGATTATGGTCTATGCATATTGTTGTAATGCCCAATCAAATCTCATAGGAGTCAAGATGTCTAGTATATGCATTGTTATGCTTCCTCAATCTGTCAATTGCCCCGCTGTAATTTGTTAACCCAACATGTTATCTATCTTAAGGAGAACACCTCAAGTGAACCGTGGAACCCGGTACAATCTTTATCATTGATACATCATTTAATGTTACCGTTTAATTTCTACAAGCAACTACTATCTTCCACACTATACGTTTAATCCTTTGTTATCAGCAAACCGGTGAGATTGATAACCTCACTATAAGTTGGGGCAAAGTTTTGAGTTTGTGTTGTGCAGGTTCCAAGTTGTTAGCAAAGTTTTGAGTTTTTGTTGTGCATGTTCCAACATGTTATCTATCCTTTGTTTGATACGCCCAATTTGCATCACCATTCTATGTCATAATTTACCTCTATTCATTGATATTTGTCTTATTATGAGGTATTACTTATGGCCTTTTCATCTATTTATGCATGCTGGATGATTCTTGGAGGATGGACTGCCGGAGTCTGGATTCTGATGGAAAAGAAGGCGTAATGGTGGAATTTCGCAAAGATCAGAAAAATACCAAAAAATATGGAAACATATTATTTCTCCAGAAGAATGAGGGAGCCAGAAGGAGGGACGAAGGAGGGCCTCAGGGGGCCCACACCCCTAGATGCGGGCCCACCTGACCCCGCGCCTAGGGCAGGTGTGGCCCACTTGGCCGACCTCCGACTCCGCCCCTTCGCCTATATCTTCCCTACGGAACCCTAAGTCTCGGGGAACGACCACAAATAGATTTCCGCCGCCTCTGGGAGGCCGAAAACACCGAGAGAGAAAGATCTCTCCGGCAGACAAATTTCTGCCGGGGGAATTCCTTCCCGGAGAGGGGAGACCGTCACCATCAACACCATCGTCAAGCTAGGCTTCATCAGGATCATCATCATCATCATCATCATCATCCACACCATCATCTCCACCAGCACCAACATCACCACTTCGTCCTGCTGTAACAATTGTGTTGGATATTGCTTTAGTTCATTAGGGGAAACTTTCCCGGTGTTGATTACTATTGTAGTTGATGCTTGTGAGTGGAACCGTTGGATTATTGTTTATGTTCAGATTGTTATCCATTATCATACCATATTTGATCTTGATCCATATGATGTCTTGTGAGTAGTTCGTTTAGTTCTTGAGGACATGGGAGAAGTCATGTTGTTAGTAGTGAATTTGTGATGAGTCATTATTCAATAGTTTAGTATTTAAGTTGTGGTGCTATTCTTCTAGTGCTGTCATGTGAACGTCTACTACATGACACTTCACCATTTATGGGCCTAGGGGGATGCATTGTGTATTTGGCAACTAATTGTGGGGTTGCCGGAGTGACAGAAACCTGAACCCCCGTTAGGACACCTTTGCACAAGGGAGCGTAGGATCTCAGAGTTTAAGGTTGTGGTTAGATTTCTATCTTAATTATTTTCCTGTAGTTACAGATGTTTGCAGGGGGTTTAATCACAAGTATGTATTAGTCCAAGTACGGTCGGTACATTAGCATAGGTTCACCCACACAACACTTACAACACTAGAGAAGAGTACTCAGCTATTTGAAGCAAAAGCACTTGACAGAATTCCCATGTCTCCTCGAGAATGTTTGGTCCTTATAAGTATTTCCACCGGCTTGTCCTTTGCTAAGAAAGGTTTGGGCCACTTGCTTCGTTTGTTTGTTACCTTTGTTACTTGCTCTTTGTTTTGTTGCCTTGTCAGAAAACCACTAAAAATCCGTTTGCTAAGTATTCATAGGGATTTCTTGCTCCATACCACTGACCAGCACCTTCTGCTCCTTGTTCGGATCGACACTCCTATTTATCAAAAGTACTACGATACACCCCCTATACTTTTGGGTCATCAAGATTATTTTCTGGCACCGTTGCCGGGGAGTGAAGTGCTATTGAAGAGTGGAAATGGTAAGGGAAACTTTTACTGTGAGTATTGCTTTTGTTACTGCTTGTTACTTTGTTTCCAATATGGATAACCCACTTGGTTTTCTGTTTGGGAAAAACTACTACCACTGCTAGGGTAGTAGATGAAACACCTCCTGTTGAGATAGATCCTTTTAAGATACCTACAAGTATTGTTAATCGTGTTATGGATAATTCTTATTTTGGGGATGGAACCGTCCATCCTGGTGATCACTTGCTTTTTATCCATGAATTATGCGGGTTGTTTAAGTGTGCAGGTATCACAACTGAATAGGTGAAGAAGAAGTTACTCTCCATATCCTTGAAAGGGAGAGCTGAAGAATGGTATAAGCTGCCGAAGAATGGACAATCCATGGAATGGGAGGAGATGGCATCTCTCTTTTAATCTAAATATTATCCTCCCAGTGAGATTCATAAGGATAGAAATCTTATCTATAACTTTTGGCCTCTTGATGGAGAGAGTACAGCTCAAGCTTGGGGGAGATTGAAGTTACTAATGCTTAAATGTCCTATTCATGAAATCCCTAACAATATTATTCTCAATAACTTTTATGCTAGGCTTTCTCTTTATGATAAAGATTTACTAGATGCTTCTTGTGCTGGATCATCCACACGTATGAAGGAAGAAACTAAATGGGACCTTCTAGACCGTATTCAAGAGAACACTGAAGCTTGGGAGAATGACAAAGGAAGAAAGTCAGGTATAAACTATGATTATGAATGCATTAAATCTTTTATGGGAACTAATGATTTCCGTGATAGTAGTAATGAGGTTGGTCTTGATCCCTAAGTGCTTGCAAAATGTTTTAAGGCCTTTGCCTCTTATATTGAGATTACCAAGAAAGAGTGGGACAAATACCATGCTCCTTATAAAGACATTGTTACCCATGTTCCTGCCAGCGTAGAGGTTTGTACTGTTGATCCTATTTTGCCTGAACCTTATGCTGAGAAAACTCCTTTTCCTTCCAAGGTAAGGGAGAATTCTATTATGGCTAATGTGATTAGCAAAAGCGCAAATAAAACTGTAGGGTCCGATGAGCTTATTGATATCGAACCCGTGGTAGCTATTGTGAAAGATCTTGTCACTAGAAGTATAGAGGATGAGCATATTGTCTTCTGTGAAGATGCTACTAATATTGTTTTTCATCCTAAGAAATTTAGAAAAGCTAGTGTTCATGTGCTTTCTGTTAGAATTGGTAGTCATAGCTATTATGGTTTATGTGATATTGGTGCTAGTTCTAGCGCTATTCCTTATGAGCTTTACAGGGAATTATGCATGATATTGATCCTTGTGAGCTTGAGGACATTGATGTGGTTATTCACCTTGCTAATAGGGAGCAAGTTTGCCCCATTGGCATTGTAAGAGATGTAGAGGTCCTTTGTGGTAAGATTAAATATCCTGCTGATTTTCTAGTACTTGGTAAAGAATCTAGTAAAACCTATCCTATTATCTTTGGTAGACCCTTTCTGAAAACTTGTGGGGCTATCATAAATTGTAGAAAGGAAAAAGTTTTGACTAAGTTTGATGGAGAGTCTTATGAGTTTAATTTCTCCAAATTTGCCAAAACTCCTTATGAAAATGAACGGCCTGATGAGGATTTCCGGGTTGAACAACTTTCTGCTATTTCTCTTGCTCCTAACAATGCCTTGCAGCAATTTATGGAAGATCATGAAAGTGATGTCTTGCTGAAGGAAAGAAAAATGAGATTGACGAGTCTTTCCTTTGTCATCCTGAGTTACTTAAGCATAATCTACCCGTGGAAGATTTGGGTACCACACTACCACCTAATGGGATCCTATTTTCGAATTAAAACCTTTACCCGATGATCTTAAATATGCTTATATTGATGATAAGAAAATATATCATGTTATTATTAGTTCTAAACTTTCAGGAAAGGAAGAAGAAAGGTTATTAGAGATATTGAAGAAACACCGAGGAGCTATGGGATATACTCTTGACGATTTAAAGGGGATTTATCCTACTATATGTCAGCATGCTATTAATATAGAGCCTGATGCAAAACCATTTGTTGAGAACCAACACCGTCTAAATCCTAAGATTAAGGACGTGGTAAGAAATGAGGTATTAAAACTCCTTGATGCTGGTATTATTTATCCTATTGCTGATAGTAAATGGGTTAGCCCTGTTCATTGTGTTCCCAAGAAAGGGGGAATAACTGTTGTGCCTAATGAGGATAATGAGCTTATACCCCAAAGAGTAGTGGTTGGGTATAGAATGTGCATTGATTTTAGAACGATTAATAAAGTTACTAAGAAAGATCACTATACTTTGCCCTTTATTGATCAAATGCTTGAGAGGTCCAAAAAGACTCACTTTTGCTTTCTTGATGGTTATTCTGGGTTTTCTCAAATTGTTGTGAATGCACAGGACCAAGAGAAAACTACTTTCACTTGTCCTTATGGTACTTATGCTTATAAGCGTATGCCTTTTGGTTTATGTAATGCTCCTATTACCTTTCAGAGATGTATGTCTGCTATCTTTCATGGTTTTTGTGAGGAAATTGTGGAGGTTTTCATGGACGGTTTTTCCATCTATGGAACTTCTTTTGATAACTGTTTGCTTAACCTTGATAAAGTTTTACAGAGATGTGAAGAAACCAACCTTGTTCTTAATTGGGAGAAATGCCGTTTCATGGTTAATAAAGGGATTGTTCTTGGACACAAGATCTCTGAAAGAGGCAATGAAGTTGACAGAGCCAAAATTGAAGCAATTGAGAAGATGCCTTGTCCTAGGGATATCAAAGGTATTTGTAGTATCCTTGGTCATGCTAGTTTCTATAGGAGGTTTATTAAAGATTTCTCCAAAATTTCAAAGCCCCTTACTAATCTTCTTCAAAAAGATGTACCTTTTGTTTTTGATGATGATTGTAAGGAAGTTTTTAAACTTTGAAGAAAGCTTTGACAACTGCTCCTATTGTCCAACCACCTGATTGGAGTTTACCTTTTAAAATTATGTGTGGTGCTAGTGATTTTGCTATCGGTGCTGTCCTTGGACAATGTGTTGATAAGAAGTTGAATGTTATTCATTATGCTAGCAAGACTCTTGATGCTGCTCAAAGAATTATGCTACTACTAAAAAGAGTTCTTAGCTGTAATCTTTGCTTGTGATAAGTTTAGACCTTATATTGTTGATTCTAAGGTTACTATTCATACTGACCATGCTGCTATTAAGTACCTTATGACAAAGAAGGACGCTAAGCCTAGGCTTATAAGGTGGGTGTTGCTTTTGCAAGAGTTTGATCTGCATATTGTGGATAGGAAAGGTGCTGATAATCCTGTTGCTGATAATTTATCTCGTCTGGAAAACATTTCTTTTGATCCATTGCCTATTAATGATAGTTTTCCAAATGAGCAGTTAGCTGCAATAAGGGTAAGTCCACATAAAAGTCCTTGGTATGCTGATTATGCTAACTTTATTGTTTCCAAGTATTTGCCTCCAACCTTTACAGCTCAGCAAAAAAGGAAATTCTTTTATGATCTAAGGCATTACTTTTGGGATGACCCACACTTATATAAAGGAGTAAATGGCATTATGCGAAGATGTGTTCCAGAATTTGAACAACAAGAGGTATTGAGAAAATTTCATGGCAGTGCTTATGGAGGACATCATGCTGGGGATAGGACCGCACAAAAGGTTTTACAATCTGGATTTCATTGTCCTACCCTTTTTCAAGATGCAAGGAAGTTTGTCTTATCATGTGATGAATGCCAATGAGTAGGTAACATCTCTAGACTCAATGAAATGCCTATGAATTATTCTCTTGTTATTGAACCTTTTGATTGTTGGGGATTTGACTTTATGTGGCCTTTTCCTCCTTCAAAGGGGTATACTCATATTCTTGTTGCTGTTGACTATGTTACAAAATGGGTGGAAGCCATACCTACAAACAGTGATGATGGTAAGACCTCTTTGAAAATGCTTAAAGATGTCATTTTTCCTAGGTTTGGTGTGCCTAGATATCTCATGACTGATGGAGGCTCTCATTTTATTCATGGGGGTTTTAGAAAAACTCTCGCTTAGTATGATGTAAAGCACATAATTGCTTCAGCTTATCACCCCCAAACTAGTGGGCAAGTAGAACTTTACAATAGGGAAATTAATTCTATCTTGCAGAAGACTGTCAATAGATCTAGGAAAAATTGGGCTAAAAAGTTGAATGACGCTTTGTGGGCTTATAGAACTACTTAAAAAAATCCTATGGGGATGTCTCCTTACAAAATGGTCTATGGGTAAGCTTGTCACTTGCCTTTAGAATTAGAACACAAAGCTTATTGGGCAGTGAAAGAGTTGAATAGAGATTTTAGACTTGCTGGTGAGGAAAGACTGCTCGATTTAAGTAATCTAGATGAGTGGAGAGGGTAAGCTTACGAAAATGCTAGGCTCCTTAAGGAAAAAGTAAAAATATGGCATGATAGGAGAATTCTCAAAAGGGAGTTCCATGTTGGTGAGAAAGTTCTTTTGTATAGGTCTCGTCTCAGATTTTTTTGCAGGGAAACGACTCTCCAAATGGGAAGGACATTTTGTTATCAAGGAAGTGTACCGTTCAGGTGCCATCAAAATTTCTTCTCTGAAGGATGACACAACACAGGTGGTTAATGGTCAAAGACTAAAACATTATATTTCTGGAGATTCTTATAAAGAAGATGTGGATGTTATTCAAATGGTGACTCCAGAAGAATTTATCAGAAGCCAAACACCAGAAACTGCAGAGTTCGTCCTTGAATAGGTAAAAGTGGTGAAAACAGAAGGTTCGTGAAACTCCAACCTTTTTACATTTTTGATGTTTTTAATACCTAAGGGAAGTTACGAGACGAAACTGAAGAGGAAACGGAGCCCGGGGTGGACAAAACCACCCCAGCCGTGGGCCCAGCCTAGCCACGCCTGAGGGGGGGGTGTTCCCCCCTCGAACTCCGTCTCCGCCTCGTGTCCATGTCAAAACCTTCCTTATGCATTGAAACTTCGTAATATATAACCCCTCGGGTTCCCCGAGGTTCTTGCACCGTGTTCTCGTCGTGTTTTCGTTTCGATCTATTTCTGTCAGGAAAATTCTCAGATTTGGAGCCTAAATGTCTTCCTCTGGATCACCTACAGAGGGCTCCTCTATGGACGTCCTCAACCCGTACATGTATGAGTTGAGGATTCATCCCAAAGAGTTGATCCTCAAGGAGGGGAAGGTACAGATGAAAGAAGTTCAAGGCCCTAAAGGAGAAGGCAGTCTGGAAGACAGGACAGAAGCATTGGAATAGGAAGTTTTCAGGTACAAGAAGATGGCAGAATGTGAAGTGGATGTTATTCATAAGATAAGTTCTGAACTCATCACCAAGCACGAGGGAGAAGTAGCTGAGCTCCGAGAAGAGATATTTTCACTCCGTTAGACCACCAACCAATTGCAAGCACAACTCTATGACATACAGAACCAAAACTATGAGTATGAGGCTAGATTTGATCACATAAGCTCTGCTGCTAGTTTCAGGATTGCGGAGACAAGGACATCATTTTTGGATGGGGAACCATTGCCGTGGAAGTTTTATGATGACAAGAGAACACCACCACCACCGAAGGAGTAATTCGTCATTAGGTTTGGCATCCCCTTGGCTTGTTCCAAGCTTGGGGAGTGCCGCGATATCACCACCATTATCTTTTATCTTTTACCTTTTTAGTGGATTCATATCTGTGGTAGAGGGGTTATCTTATAGTTTGGTTTGCATGTGGAAGTATCTCTCCTTTAGTTGATTATCTATGTATCCCTTGGTGTGAGTGCCTTTATTGAATATTAATGAGAAGTATCATCTTTTACTTTTTGCACTTCTTATTTTAGTTTGCAATCTCTATTATATGATGGATATTGTTGATTAGTATTGGAACCACTTTGGGATCATCAAGTGGATCTAAATTGGTTTTGGCAAACCGAGTTCTGGTCAGTAGCATTACTATGAAAGAGAAAAAGAAAGAAAAAATCTTACAGGTATTTTGTATCATTTGTTTTCTTTCTTGTTGGCTCATAAGCTTAGTATTCTTTATTTAAGATTCTTTTGTGTCTTCAAGGAAGATTGCATGTTTGGCTTTATTACTTGTATGTTTGCTTGTTTATTTCAACTCTCTTGCTTGCTACCAAGTCTTGCTAGCCAAAAACCTGTTTTGAGAAGGCATACTTCTCATTTTTCCAAATCCCTTTGAACCAAAAAAAAATCCATTTGTGTCCACCATATCTACCTAGTAGCTTTTGCTATTCGAAGCAAATTATCAAGCTTCATCTACATTTCGAATTAAAAAGTATTTTTTTATGATAAAACTAGTTAGTAAAGCTCTCACAAACTTGATGGCACACCTTATTTTCTTGCCCTGATAGACTTGAACCATTGTGAACATCGAAGTTGTATATGATTGCATCTATACGTTGGAATTAGCAGAACCGTGCTGTCACGGGGAACGTTTTCAACATTGCACTTGTACTCTGTACACAGTTGATATCGTGCTCTTTTGTCTATGGATGTCAACGGTGTGAAATAAAGAGGGAACTTGTAAGTCCATGGAGTTTGTATCCTGTGTTAGAGAAACGCCTAGGCCGATATACTAAGCCATGCTTAATCATGGTGGAAACTTGCAGCATCACCATAGTGAGTCATCTATGAAGCATCCTCAATAAAACGCTATGCACATAGTAAATAAAAAGATCACCGAGATGCTCATTGTCTGCTTTCCTTGTCATTTTGGTTGTGGGAAAGCTCCTATACCATGTGCAAGGGGTACCCCGTTGACGGTTCTCAATGATATGCAAATACTTACAATGACAAGAACTTACCTGTGACCAAAGTTGAGTAGCATGAGGAGTGGCCCTCATATTCAAGGGACATGAGATTGCCAACTTATATTTCATCAAGCATATACTCCATCTTTGTTCACTTTAACCTTAATCATCTCAAGATGCTTATAATAGGGGCAATGAGGGATCAAAGCTAGTAAGTACCATAATCTTTTGGAAGCTCTTTATGACTTGTGATCCCTGCTACCCTCAATGAAGGTACCTTTCTCCTAGTTACCAGTTGAGTCAGTAAACCTACTTACTCTCTATCTCCAGCAAGCATTTGAGTTGTTGTGTTCCAAGCATTCATATGGTGATTTATTCAATCATGTTGTTTGTCTTCCTTGTTTGCACAAACTCTTATCTATTGAGTATTACTTTGAAAGCCTTCACTTGTGAAAAACCTTTTTGAGCAAAGAGTGTTCCTGTTTTGAAACTTCTACAAAAAGCTTTTGTGAAACTGTTTTCCAGTTGTTCTCTGACCAAGAACAAGTTTGCCAATTCCAATTATGATTTATCTTTATGCATCTCTATTGTGACTGCTATACTTGGTTGCAAGCTAAGTTATATAATGGTGAGTTGCTTTCTTCTATGAGTTCTGCAATGGTAAGTGTGATGCTTCTTGTTCGTATTCTTTTATCGACAATTCACTCCATAAACCTGTGGACATGTTTACTGAGCTCAGTTTTCGCTTGGGGACAAGCAAAGTCTAAGCTTGGGGGAGTTGATACGCCCAATTTGCATCACCATTCTATATCATAATTTATCTCTATTCATTGATATCTGTCTTATTATGAGGTATTACTTATGGCTTTTTCATCTGTTTATGCATGTTGGATGATTCTTGGAGGATGGACTACTGGAGTCTGGATACTGATGGAAAAGAAGGAGTAACGGTGGAATTTCGCAAAGATCAAAAAAATACCAGAAAAATATGGAAACATATTATTTCTCCAGAAGAATGAGGGAGCTAGAAGGAGGGACGAAGGAGGGCCTCAAGGGGCCCATACCCCCCTAGGCGCGGGCCCACCTGACCCCGCGCCTAGGGCAGGTGTGGCCCACCTGCCCGGCCTCCGACTCTGCCCCTTCGCATATATCTTCCCTACGGAACCCTAAGCCTCGAGGAGCGACCACAGATAGATTTCTGCCAACTATGGGGGGAGGATAACACCAAGAGAGAAAGATCTCTCCGGCAGATATATTTCTGCCGGGGGAATTCCTTCCCGGAGAGGGGAGACCATCGCCATCAACACCGTCGTCAAGCTAGGCTTCATCAGGATCATCATCATCATCATCATCCACACCATCATCTCCACCAGCACCATCATCACCACTCCGTCCTGCTGTAACAATTGTGTTGGATATTGCTTTAGTTCATTAGGGGAAACTTTCGCGGTGTTGATTACTATTGTAGTTGATGCTTGTGAGTGGAACCATTGTATTATTGTTTATGTTCTGATTGTTATCCATTATCATACCATATTTTATCTTGATCCATATGATGTCTTGTGAGTAGTTCGTTTAGTTCTTGAGGACATGGGAGAAGTCATGTTGTTAGTAGTGAATCTGTGATGAGTTATTATTCAATGGTTTAGTATTTAAGTTGTGGTGCTATTCTTCTAGTGGTGTCATGTGAACGTGGACTACATGACACTTCACCATTTATGGGCCTAAGGGGATGCATTGTGTATTTGTCTACTAATTGTGGGGTTGCCGGAGTGACAGAAACATCAACCCCCGTTAGGACACCTTTGCACGAGGGAACGTAGGATATTAGAGTTTAAGGCTGTGGTTAGATTTATATCTTAATTACTTTCCTGTAATTATGGATGTTTGTAGGGGGTTTAATAACAAGTATGTATTAGTCCAAGCGCGGTTGGTACATTAGCACAGGTTCACCCACGCAACACTTACAACACCAGAGAAGAGTACTCAGCTATTTGAAGCGAAAACACTTAACAGAATTCCCATGTGTCCTCGAGAACGTTTGGTCCTTATAAGTATTTCCACTGGCTTGTCCTTTGCTAAGAAAGTATTGGGCCACTTACTCCATTTGTTTGTTACCTTGTTACTTACTCTTTGTTTTGTTGCCTTGTCAGAAAACCACTAAAAATCCGTTTGTTAAGTATTCATAGGGATTTCCTGCTCCATACCACTGTTCAGCACCTTCTGCTCCTTGTTGGGATCGACAGTACTATGATACACCCCCCTATAGTTGTGGGTCATCATTGTTTCCTTACTCCTAATGGTTCGATAACCTTGGTTTCATAACTGAGGGAAAACTTACTTCAGTGCTCATCATACCTTCCTCTTGGGGTTTCCCAACAAAGCTCTACAGTATCTGAGCCATCAATTTCTTGCTCCTTGTTCAAAGGGTTAGTCTAACCGCTTACATGCAGGATGAGAGTGAGCAATATGCTTTGCTCACCAAAACTTCTGTTGAGAGCTTCACTTTTACTAACACTTCTTATAGGCCAACTATTTCATTTAAAATCTATGATATGCCTATTACCATGAACTTGGAAAGATTTTGTAGCATTATAGGTATTGGCATGGCTGGGACAGGAAAGAAGATCCAAGGTCGACTCGTTGATTTGCTGGAGCTCTACCGAGGTGTAACAAATGACGATGACCACAAGCCCAGCGCGGCAAGATAAGAAACATTCAACTCCCAACTCTTAGATATTTTGCTTACTATCTTGCTACTAGTGTTCTTGGCAGAGAGATCACTAGTAATATTTCTAACTATCATTTAGCTTTTCTAGTTGTTGCACTTAATAATGAAACCAATTATAATCTAGGTTCTCTCATTGCTCGCCACCTAGCTGCTAGAGGACCCATTTATGGGGGTATTATTGTTGCGCGCATGGTTGATGCTTTGGGCATTTTTGTTGATCCTAATGATACAGTGTTGGCCCCATAGAGACTTGATCTTATGGCTATGAAATCCCATCACTTTGTTACTGCTAACTCTCATGCAGAGAGTTTAGTTTATAGGATGTTGTTTACTGACAGAGAGGAAAGGGAAATTCCCTTGCCACAACCTACTTTGTTCAGTATTTGCAGGAGGTCGTGGTCAAGCTCCAAGGAGGATCTGGATGAGTAGTTCCACTTGCTTTGTTTCCACAAGCGGCACCAGGAGGGGGATGCACCCTCTTATGACTACACTACGCACTATGCTGGGCGTCCTCGAGTTCGTATCAGGACGAAGGTACTTCTTCGTCATATTATGGAGGCGCCACTTCTTGGCCAGCTTGGGATTGATCTATACTTAGGCCAAAATCCTAAGCTTGGGGGGAGGTATACCTACATCACACTCATCTACATATCATATTCTGTCGGTACTTTGTATATCCATGTTTCGCTTTCTTTCTTTTTAGTTTTTGTTCTTGTTTTGTTTCTGCTTTCCAAAACACAAAAACCAAAAATATTTTCGTTGTTTCTATTTGTTTGCTTTTTTATCTTTTAGCTTTAGTTTGCTTGACCTTTTTAGCTTCAGTTTATTATTCAAAAATCCAAAAAGATTTTGATTTTTCCTTCAGTTCTTGTCTTAAAAAAATCAAAAACCCAAAAATATTTGTTGTTCTTCTCTGGTTTTGTAAAGTTTGTTGTAGGGTTCAGCAGTCCTCAGTGACTCCTTTAGAGTTTGGTTTTCATATTATTATTCAAGCCACACAAGTGAAATGCAATAATGATGATTTATGACAATTCAAGATGTGGTAAGAGGCTGGTATGACCTCTATTTGTTTTCATTTTTGTACATATACTCATCCATGTAGGCATGCTTAGTCTGTTCATGTAAGGTGTATGTTATTTAATGGATGCTTAGTAGTTCTTGCTCTCTTATGATTAGTTCCAATTTGCTAATAGTTTGTAGCATGTCATAAAATGTTTGCTTGCCTTGTTCTATTCATAACATGGTATGACATTGTGGTATCCTCCTCTGAATGTTTCATTTGAACTAACTTGGCACATGCTCACGCATGCATATGACTAAACAAAAATTCTGTTAAGCCTCGATGATTTATTTTGCCTCAGAGTTCTTGTGTCATTTTATGCCACTGTTAATTTTGTTTTGTCGCAAGCATGATTATGACAGTTACTGCTCTCTAGATTGTCGCTCCGTTTCTATTGCTAGCCTTCACTTGTACTGAGTATGAGCTCTACTCGTGCATCCAACTCCCCAAAACCAAATTTTTCAAAAAGTGTCTACCATATCTACCTATTAGCATCATTGTATTCCTTGCATACTGTAAGATCCCTCCTTTGTAAAGGAAAAGGATCCCTGTGATTGCAATGCTAGTCCCTGGATCAATGCTAGCATCCATAGTTTAAGATGAAGTACACAGATACAAAGGTCGTTTATTACATTCATTCCAGAGATAAAACATAGTATTTTACAACTCAGGGCCAAAGGCCTAACACAAGAGTTTATGGAATAAGTAAATAAACATAAGTCTTCATCTTCATGTGCCACAGGCAAGCATGTTGAGTGTAGACTCATGACTCCTACTCATCATCGGAGTAACCTGCAACATCACAAGTTACAGCCACAGAGGGTCAATACTTTGGAATAGTATTGGCAAGTGATACCTTAGTTTATTTTAAGTGGAATATATTACTATATGCATTTTGGCTAAGTGTAGCTTGGCTTGCTTTGCTCAAAATAGGTTTTTCCTATTAGTTGAAATCACTAAGTTTTTCTTTGTCAAAACTTCCCAAGAAACCACCAATAGACATTGGGGTCCTTCACCCTTGTTCACCCACAAGTTTTACTTAGAAGTTGGAGTGATGAGATTCTTGTAGCTTCCATGTCTTGATGCTCAATTTGTCCATTGCCATGGACTTGGCTAAGTACTTAGATTTTCCATCTGCAGAGGTTGTGCACTTTCCCCACCAGACTTGGTTTCCCAAGACATGACCTTTCAGAAGACTTTCCTTAGTCAAATGGACGTGTTCCAACCTATCATCCCACTACCACCAACTGTCCAAATGACTAAGTTCTAGCAACCTATATGATCAAGGCAGAGCCCATATTGCCAAGTGGTTGCACTGTAAGCTTTCTCAACACTTGGCCTCCAAATCCCTTTGTGCCTGGGTGGCATACCACAAGTGAGATACACAAGCCAAATCCATGGCCTTGTGTAACCACTCAACCAAAAACCACCATTCAAGTCCCATTCCACCCAGGAAGTTCATTGACTTAGTTGTTTTATTAAGAAAAGCATGAGTCCCAAAGGACTTAGAATTATTTCACCATAGCATGTACATTCTTTACCAACCCTTGTTTTCTACTAGCTAGGCTAAGCATGGTATAGTAACTTAACTTAGAAAAATTCCCTAGCAATTCTACAATTCTACACTACATAGGATTTCCCATCATAGCATTTGGCAAAAGTAGCATGCAAGACTTAGCAAAAATAATTCTAATGCTTATTCAAAATAAAGGGTGGAAATATCATGAAGCGTCACTTGCCTTGGTAATGGGGAGAGTAGCACTCTTCACAATCACAGTCACTAGAAAAATCTACACAAAAATTTGTAGCATACAATTACACACAATTTATATACAATCAAAAATATGAATGCATGCATGCAAGAAATTACTAAGTGATGATTTTGAAAACTCTACCAATCAAGTGCATGATACAGAAACATAACAAGTCACAAAGTTTGCTAACTAAACTTATTTAGCCCTAAAACAATACGTGGACGGGGCCCGCTTGGCAGCGAAATAAGCAGAGGGGGTGTGAGGTCTGGCTGTCAACGGCTGAGTGGGTGTGCTCGCGCGTGCAGAAGGAAAAGAAATGGCCCGGGTGGGCTAACTGGGCCTGTTCCGATGCTGGGCTAGATTCCTTGCGCTCGACCCTTTTCTTTTGTTTACTCCTTTTCTTTTTCTATTTCGATTTTCAGGAATGGTTTTGAAATGAATTCAAACTCTTTTTGAATTCAAATCTTTCTAGGGTTTTTGCAGGGTACAGTAGTCTCTAATATAGGCATAAAAGCAAGTGGTTGCTTTGCAAAGGCTTGGTCAAGCTTGGAGATCAAAATAACAGAGACTTGGCTTTTGGATTGCAAAATTTGAAAAATGGTTTTTGAACCCATTTCCAATTTGAAAAACTTGGTTTAAATTCCACACTCAAACCTATCTTCATGGAAGGCAACAAACCTTGGTTTATAATCAATCAAACTTTCAAATGGGGATAGCCATTTGATTTGAATCTGCTCACATAAAATCATAGCACTATGTGCTTCTTGTTTTTCTGAAATGAGTTTGAAATTTGATCTCAAATCTATATGCATGCATGAATGATATGCAAACTTTGAAATTATGATTTTTGGGATGTTACAAATCTAACCCCCTTAAGGTGAATCTCGCCCTCAAGATTCGGATTGGTTAGCAAATAGGTGAGGGTGGTCTTTCCGAAGATCATCTTCTCTTTCCCATGTTGCTTCCTCTTCGGTATGATGGTTCCATTGCACTTTGCAAAACTTGATAGTCTTTGTTCTCGTGACTCTTTCTGCAGTCTCAAGAATCTTGATAGGCTTTTCTTCATAAGTGAGATCACTTTCTAGTTGCACTTCTTCCAAAGGTATGGTATCCTTCAAAGAAGATTCTTCCATTTCTGGGTGACATTTCTTAAGCTGACTCACATGAAATACATTATGGACTGCTGATAGAGATGCTGGCAGTTCAATTTCATAAGCAACTTCGCCTTTGCGACTCAAAATCTTGAATGGTCCAACATATCTTGGTGCCAACTTTCCTTTAACTCCGAATCTTTTCACTCCACGGAGTGGTGATACTCTAAGATAGGCTCTATCACCAATTTCGTAGGTGACTTCTCTACGCTTAGGATCTGCGTAGCTTTTCTGTCGGGACTGTGCTATCTTCAACCTGTCCTTAACCAATTTGACCTTCTCTTCGGCTTCTTTAATAAGATCTGGCCCAAATAAACTTCTTTCTCCCACACCATTCCATAACAATGGGGTGGTACATTTTCTTCCGTAGAGAAACTCAAACGGTGCCATCTCAATGCTGGCTTGATAGCTGTTGTTATAGGAAAATTCTGCGTAAGGCAGACTTTCATCCCAACTTGCTCCATAATCTAGGGCACATGCCCTCAACATATCTTCCAGAATTTGATTAGTCCTTTCAGTTTGTCCATCAGTTTGAGGATGAAAAGCAGTACTGAATTCCAACATCGTTCCCAATGACTCATGTAGTTGTCTCCAAAAATGGGAAGTGAATTGGGTTCCCCTATCGGACACAATACTCTTAGGCACACCGTGAAGGCATACAATTCTACTCATGTAGATTTTGGCTAACTTGGCACTTGTATAAGTTCTCTTCACGGGTATGAAATGTGCCACTTTAGTTAAGCGATCCACTACTACCCATATGGAATCATATCCTGATCTGGTCCTTGGTAATCCGGTGATGAAATCCATACCAATTTTGTCCCATTTCCAATCAGGAATAGGTAGTGGTTGAAGTAAACCGGCTGGTTTTTGATGCTCCGCTTTTACTCTACTACACACATCACACAAAGCAATATGCTCGGCGATGTCCCTCTTGAGATTGTTCCACCAAAATCTTTCTTTCATGTCCATATACATTTTGGTGTTACCCGGATGAATAGAATACGGAGAGTTGTGAGCTTCTTGTAGAATCAGTTTCCGCATTTTCGGATCTTGTGGAACACAAATACGTTTCCCGTGCCATAAAGTACCTTGTTCGTCTACATGGAAACTTTTAGCTTTCCCTTGGTCAATATTTTTCTTAATCTCTTCAATCTCCTTATCAGTCCTTTGAGCTTCTCGAATTTTGTCCAACAAAGTGGGTTGAACATCTAAAGACATGAGATGTCCTTCAGGTACAATCTCCAATCTGAGTTCTTTGAATTGCTTACACAAATCATCTGGCAATTCTCCTTTGGTAAGGCCATTCACAAATACCTTACGACTTAGAGCATCCTCTACAACGTTTGCTTTACCGGGGTGGTATTGCAAACTTAAGTCGTAATCTTTGATAAGCTCTAACCATCTTCTTTGTCTCATATTGATTTCCTTCTGGGTGAAGATATACTTCAAACTCTTGTGATCGGTGAACACTTCACAACGTTTTCCCAAAAGGTAATGTCTCCATGTTTTGAGTGCATGGACGACAGAGGCTAACTCCAAATCATGAGTAGGATAATTTACTTCATGAGTTTTGAGTTGTCTCGAGGCATAGGCCACAACTTTACTGTCTTGCATAAGTACGGCACCCAAACCTTGATGAGACGCATCACAATATACTTGGAAATCCTTTTCCAAATCTGGCAGACATAGAGATGGTGCTGTTACAAGTCTCTTCTTAAATTCTTGAAAGCTGACTTCGCAACCTTCAGACCAAGCAAACTTTTTGTCTTTCTTTAACAATTCAGTCATGGGCTTAGCAACCTTCGAGAAATTCTCAATGAATCTTCTGTAGTAACCTGCTAAGCCAAGGAAACTGCGAACTTCCTTCACATTCTTGGGAGATTCCCATTCTGTCACAGCTGAAACCTTAGCAGGATCAACTGCTACACCATCTTTTGTCATAACATGACCAAGAAATCCAACTTCCTCTAACCAGAACTCACACTTGCTGAATTTGGCATAAAGTTTATGTTCTCTCAACTTCTCAAGTATCAAACGCAAGTGTCCCTCATGTTCTTCCTTGCTCTTAGAGTAAACTAAGATGTCATCGATGAAAATGACAACGAACTTGTCAAGAAATTCCATGAACACCTTGTTCATCATATTCATGAAGTATGCTGGAGCATTGGTTAAGCCGAAAGGCATTACGGTATACTCATACAATCCATACCTTGTGGTGAATGTTGTTTTAGGTATGTCTTGCTCTCTTATCTTGAGTTGAAAATAGCCTGACCGGAGATCAATCTTCGAGAACACACATGCTCCTTCAAGCTGATCAAATAAGTCATTGATTCTTGGCAAAGGATATTTGTTCTTGATAGTTACCTTGTTGAGTGAACGGTAATCTATGCATAACCTTTGGCTTCTATCTTTCTTCTCCACGAACAATACCGGGGCTCCCCAAGATGAAGAACTTGGTTGGATAAATCCTTTCTGCAACTGTTCTCCTAGTTGCTTCTTGAGCTCTTTCAGTTCATCAACTGACATTTTGTATGGTCTCTTTGCTATTGGTCCAGAACCTGGTACCAAATCTATCAGAAATTCCACATCTCTATCTGGTGGCATTCCTGGCAATTCTTCCGGGAATACATCCGGATACTCACACACAATTGGCACACTGTCCATGCTAACCCCCTTAAGAGAATTTAGCATACTCTTCTTTGCTCCAAAGCTGGTCTTGAATCTGATCCTTTTATTATCCGGAGTTGTGAGTGAGACAGTATGGCTGGCACAATCTATCACTCCTTTGTACTTAGTCATCCAGTCCATTCCCAGAATGACATCCAAACCTTGGGAGTTTAATATTATCAGGTTAACGGGAAACTTATACTTCCCGAATTCTATGACTAGGTCATGGCATCCTGAATTCACTATCATTTCTCCACCAGGAGAACTTACTTTTATAGGACACCCAATAGTTTCTACCAGTAGTTCATTTCTTTCAACAAATGCTCTTGATATGAATGAATGAGATGCACCAGTATCAAAGAGTACAAATGCTGGAATGGAATTGAGTCTGAACTTACTAGCAACTGCATCAGGCTCCTCATAGACCTCCTCCACATTGATGTGGTTAACCTGTCCTTTCTGAAAAGGATTGGGCTTGTTAGGTCCTTCAACTTTCTTCTCAGGGCACTCATTAGCATAATGCCCCAGCTTCTTGCATTTGAAGCATTCAACCTGACTGATGTCCCTTTTTGCAGGCTGACTTCCACTTCCACTACCATTTCCACTGTGGTGGCTCTTATGTCCACTCTTGTGGTTCTTGTACTTGTCATTGTCATGACTGCGGTGATGCTTGTTGTCATGACGGTTGTGGCTGTGGTGCTTGTTGAATTTCCCATGCTTATGGGATCCTGAGCTGCCACTGTCATCATAGTGAGATCGTTTGTGAGACAATCCCGAGCTGTGCTTGTCGGAGTGTTTCCTCTTCCTACTCTCGACTTGCTTCATTTTATTCTCCAAAATAGCAGCCTTGTCACACAGAGACTGATAAGTTGGAACATATGCCACAGACAGCTGCAGATTCAGCTCATCATTCAAGCCTTCCAGAAACTTTTCCTTTCTTTTGGCATCTGTGTCAACCTCATTCGGTGCATAGCGCGCCAGATTGTTGAACTCTTCTATATATTCAGCCACGCTGCGGTGGCGCTGCTTCAGGTTGTGAAACTCCTTCTTTTTCAGGCTCATCATTCCTGATGAGATATGAGCAGTGCGAAAGCCATCTTCAAAGATAGACCAAGTCACCTCATCAATAGGAGTGGTGATCTGGAAGTTGTCCCACCATGTGGCGGCTGGCCCTTCCAACAGATGCGCTGCGAACCTGACCTTTTCAGCATCCGTGCAGCCCACGGTCACTAAGTCTTTGTTCACAGAACGTAGCCAATCATTGGCCACCATGGGATCAATCGTCCCCGAGAACTTAGCTGGCCTCAAACACAGAAATCTGGTGAGCATATCAAAGCCCGGAGGGTTGTTGTTGTTGTTGTTGTTGGGGTTGTTGTTGTTTTTCTGATTTTGGATGAATGTTGTCATCATTTGCATAAGCTGTGTTTGCGCATTCATCATTTGTTGCATTTCCGGGGTGATGTTGTTGGGGTTGGGGTTTGCACGACGGGGAGGCATTTGTGGTTTGTTCAAATAGAGATAAGAATGAGATACCCATATATGATTTATGCACATTACATCACATAAGCAAACACATTGCATGCAACACAAAGATAAAAGTTCAACAACAAAATAACAAGTTCTCAAGGTAAAACACACAAGTGGCAAGCCATCCACATGTCGGATGGTCCAATAACAAGTTCATGAATAACAAGTACGATAATAAAAGATAACCGAGTAGTCAAGTCTACTCATCAGCATCAATCTCCTCCTCGACAAAAGTAAGACCTGGGTTCTCCATCGCGGTCTTGTTCTCCTCAATAGTAGTGGTCAAGGACTCGATCTTGGTCTTGAGAGCCCTCTTCTGGGAGCGAAGCCTCTCAATCACCATCTGCTGCTGTTCTAGCTCGAAATCCTTGGACTTCAGTTCTTCAGTCATGTCCCGGATCTTCTTTTTCCTATCCTGGACGCGTTTCTCCTGACTCTTGAACTTGCGGTCCTGGGTCTCGAACTTCGCCTCCATTTCCTTGACTATCTCGTCTTGCTGTGCGAAAAGCTTGTCCTTCTCGCGAAGCTGCACCTGGAGCTCGTCATTGCTGAGCATGACGTTGGTCCTGTCCGTGTCCACGTGCCTAATAAGAGACTCTAAGTCCTGGAGATAGAGACGTATCGGCTCTGCTGCATCCCTCGAGTCGTCCTCAAAGTCGATGGACTCTCCATCATCATCACGTCTTCCGAAGACGTGGAAGTGGGTGCCCCTAACCTGTCGGGAGTGACGGCCTAACAGACGTCCTATCAGGTCCTGCATGACGACCTCCATGCCTCTCTCCCTGTCATCGTGCATAAGCTTGAAGACGATTGCCTCCGTAGTAGGCTCCGTCTGGCGTCCGGGCTGGTTCACCTTGAAGCCCCAGAGGTCCTTCCTCTCGAACTTGGTGAGTGGGTGCACCATAATGGTGGGAAGAGGGAGATTGAGCAAAGTGGTAAGCTCAACGATACGAGGACCAAAACGGGTACCCTGGAACTCCTCAACAGTGCTGATGGTAATAGGCATCTATTTATAAGATAGAAAAGTTAGGACAACACAATTTAAGATAAAACAAGACAAACATTTCATACATATCCATGGAACAAAAATCACACAAGTCATGCATACATAATTCCATTACACCAATCAAGGTCCAAACTTATTTAAGGTATCATTTTGGAAAATAAGGTGATAGGTGGTGGTCCAACTAACGAAGTGCGTTCACAATCCTATCTCACTGGATCTGGTGGCTAACACAATGTTCCTAGAAGCAATCCACCTATCTTGTTCACATGATTCCATCACTAAGTCTATAATATCTCCTCTTAAGGTTTGGTTGGTGGCTTCCAACTCTTGGGTAAGTTCCTTCTCTTTCTCTAAGTCTTTTTGGAGGTTGAGCATTCTGCACTTGACTCTAGCACTTAGTTCTTTGATAGTCCTCCAAGCTGCTTCTCTGGCTGACTCAAAGAATGTGGTGTGCATCACAGTGTTGGTGTACATGCAGAAGCCTCTTTCCTTGTGGTTGTCTTCCTTGTTTTTGTACAAGTGAAGTTGCACCCACCAGTACTCCACTCCTTCATCCATCACTGGAAAGCCTTTGTATACAGCTGCACCATGTGCTTCCATTGCCACCATGAGGTCCTTGAGAATTTTGGGAAACTCAATTTCACACTCCAAGGTCATGGTCATGAGTGGTCCTTTCTTCACGGCTTCGTTGATGGAGTTCATCTACAAATAGAGATGAGAATGAGAAGATTAGAAAAGTTTACGAGAAGAATAGACAAGTGTAGAAGTAGTTAAAACTTTTCTTTAGTGGTTTCCAATCCTAGGGTCATAATCCTACAGGCAACACAGTGCTCTGATACCATCTGTAAGATCCCTCCTTTGTAAAGGAAAAGGATCCCTGTGATTGCAATGCTAGTCCCTGGATCAATGCTAGCATCCACAGTTTAAGATGAAGTACACAGATACAAAGGTCGTTTATTACATTCATTCCAGAGATAAAACATAGTCTTTTACAACTCAGGGCCAAAGGCCTAACACAAGAGTTTATGGAATAAGTAAATAAACATAAGTCTTCATCTTCATGTGCCACAGGCAAGCATGTTGAGTGTAGACTCATGACTCCTACTAATCATCGGAGTAACCTGCAACATCACAAGTTACAGCCACAGAGGGTCAATACTTTGGAATAGTATTGGCAAGTGATACCTTAGTTTATTTTAAGTGGAATATATTACTATATGCATTTTGGATAAGTGTAGCTTGGCTTGCTTTGCTCAAAATAGGTTTTTCCTATTAGTTGAAATCACTAAGTTTTTCTTTGTCAAAACTTCCCAAGAAACCACCAATAGACATTGGGGTCCTTCACCCTTGTTCACCCACAAGTTTTACTTAGAAGTTGGAGTGATGAGATTCTTGTAGCTTCCATGTCTTGATGCTCAATTTGTCCATTGCCATGGACTTGGCTAAGTACTTAGATTTTTCCATCTACAGAGGTTGTGCACTTTCCCCACCAGACTTTGTTTCCCAAGACATGAACTTTCAGAAGCCTTTCCTTAGTCAAATGGACGCGTTCCAACCTATCATCCCACTACCACCAACTGTCCAAATGACTAAGTTCTAGCAACCTATATGATCAAGGCAGAGCCCATATTGCCAAGTGGTTGCACTGTAAGCTTTCTCAACACTTGGCCTCCAAATCCCTTTGTGCCTGGGTGGCATACCACAAGTGAGATACACAAGCCAAATCCATGGCCTTGTGTAACCACTCAACCAAAAACCACCATTCAAGTCCCATTCCACCCAGGAAGTTCATTGACTTAGTTGTTTTATTAAGAAAAGCATGAGTCCCAAAGGACTTAGAATTATTTCACCATAGCATGTACATTCTTTACCAACCCTTGTTTTCTACTAGCTAGGCTAAGCATGGTATAGTAACTTAACTTAGAAAAATTCCCTAGCTATTCTACAATTCTACACTACATAGGATTTCCCATCATAGCATTTGGCAAAAGTAGCATGCAAGACTTAGCAAAAATAATTCTAATGCTTATTCAAAATAAAGGGTGGAAATATCATGAAGCGTCACTTGCCTTGGTAATGGGGAGAGTAGCACTCTTCACAATCACAGTCACTAGAAAAATCTACACAAAAATTTGTAGCATACAATTACACACAATTTATATACAATCAAAAATATGAATGCATGCATGCAAGAAATTACTAAGTGATGATTTTGAAAACTCTACCAATCAAGTGCATGATACAGAAACATAACAAGTCACAAAGTTTGCTAACTAAACTTATTTAGCCCTAAAACAATTTGCTAAACAAAAACTATACTCAAAATGGACCTAAACATGTTTCTGCCTACAAAGTCATTTTAACAGATACTATTTGTTAAACACATTGCAGATTCAGAAGGGCCTTGATTCACTGATTCCAACGGTATAAAGTTTGCAAAATTCTAACGTGGGAAACTCAAGTTATAGCCCTTTGAAAATTTGATCTAAATCTGATTTGAATTTCTATTTTTGAATCAGCCCTAGCCACGCGTCACGATATTACTGGCGCGTACTGGTTCGCACCGGATCATCCTTCCGTGCCGTTGGATCTAACTAATGCTGCACGGCTCAGATCTGTCCATACCCCTTCGTTAAGTGAACTATTTCTACGTGTAGGATCCAGATCTGACGGCTAAAAATCTCCTAACCAGAAACGAGCGGCGCTAGCGTCGGCGACAGGAGGCGGCGTGTCTGACTGCGGCGGTGCTAGTGCTCTAGGTCGCCCGGGGAAGCAAGGAGGCGCTTACCAGGACCGCGGTGGCGTGCTGAAGCTCGAGGTGGCTTTGGTTCGTCGAGGGGCGCGCGGATATGGTGAGGATTTCTCGTCGGAGTAGAGGCAGACGTCGGGCACGGTCAGTCGTCGACGTTGGCGAGGTTCCTTGTCGCGCTAAGCCAAGATAAGGGTACCGTTAGATGCGCACATCGACGTAGATTCTAGGTGTACAAGTCAGAGGGCAAGGGGCGGTGGCTACTTACGGAGGGAAGTCACCGGAGTTCGTGCAGAGAATGGTGGCGGCCGGTCGTCGACATTGCTGGAGCTACGGGTCATGCGAGGTCAAAAGGAAAGTGTCAGTAGGTGTGCAAGGACGCGCTAATCTTGATAGCATGAACGAGCGACATAGGGGAGCACGGAACTCACCGGAATTCGCCGGCGCAGTCGTCGGAACAGCGGCGGCATCGTGCGGGTTGTGGGCAGCCTGGTGGCGTGGAGGCGAAATTGTTTGGGGGGGAAATGGTCGCGAGGAGGGGTATCTTATAGCCCGAGGCTCGACAAGAAACGCTTGCTGCATCAATGCCAATTAAGCTCGTGAAAACAATGCAGCAACGGGCAGCGGCGGAGGTCGTGCGCGGAATCAGGGGAAGACGAAGCCGACGTGGACGGGGCCCGCTTGGCAGCGAAATAAGCAGAGGGGGTGTGGGGTCTGGCTGTCAACGGCTGAGTGGGTGTGCTCGCGCGTGCAGAAGGAAAAGAAATGGCCCGGGTGGGCTAACTGGGCCTGTTCCGATGCTGGGCTAGATTCCTTGCGCTCGGCCCTTTTCTTTTGTTTACTCCTTTTCTTTTTCTATTTCGATTTTCAGGAATGGTTTTGAAATGAATTCAAACTCTTTTTGAATTCAAATCTTTCTAGGGTTTTTGCAGGGTACAGTAGTCTCTAATATAGGCATAAAAGCAAGTGGTTGCTTTGCAAAGGCTTGGTCAAGCTTGGAGATCAAAATAACAGAGACTTGGCACTTGGTTTGCAAAATTTGAAAAATGGTTTTTGAACCCATTTCCAATTTGAAAAACTTGGTTTAAATTCCACACTCAAACCTATCTTCATGGAAGGCAACAAACCTTGGTTTATAATCAATCAAACTTTCAAATGGGGATAGCCATTTGATTTGAATCTGCTCACATAAAATCATAGCACTATGTGCTTCTTGTTTTTCTGAAATGAGTTTGAAATTTGATCTCAAATCTATATGCATGCATGAATGATATGCAAACTTTGAAATTATGATTTTTGGGATGTTACACATACTTATTATCCTTTGTTTTCTTACAAATAAAAATGTTTGCTTGTTATGCGAAAATTAGTTAGTAAATCTCTCATGAACTTGATGGCATATTTTATTTCTTACACTTAATAAATCTGAACCATTGTGACTTATGTAGTTATATGCTTGCAAATTATAAGTTGGGAATTAGCAAAACCATGTTGTCATGGGGCACACTTTCAACATTGCACTTATTCTATTTAGTTGATATCATGTTCTTTTGTGTATGGATCCCGGCGGTGTGAAATAAGATGGAAGCTTGTAAGTCCATGGAGTATGTATATGTGTTAGAGAAACGCCTGGGTGGCTAGCCTAAGCCATGCCTAATCATGGTGGAAACTTGCAGGAAAACCATAGTGGCATTCTACGAAGCATCCTCAATAAAAAACTATGCAAATAGCAAATAAAAAAGATCGCTGAGATGTTCACTGTCTGTTGCCTTGTCATTTTGATATGGGATAGCTCCTATGTCATGGGGCAAGGGGTACCCCATTGGCGGTTCTCGATGATACGCATATATTTACAGTGATAGGAACTTACCCGGGACCAAAGTTGAGTAGCATGAGGTTCGGTACTCATAATCAAGGGGCATGAGATTTTCAACTTATGATCTGTCAAGCATAAAACTCATATTTGACCTCATTTTAACCTTAACCATTTAAAGATGCTTTTGTTAGGGGCAATGAGATCTCAAATCTAATGAGTATAATACTTTTAAGCATTTGGAAGCCTTTCAAACTTTTTAATCTTTTCTTTTACTTTTGTGTCGAGTCACCATTTATTCTATGAGCACCTTCCCCAGAGCATAGCTATCATTATTAGTGTAATGTGCTTGTCCCAGAATACGGTTAACTGTGACATAACTTTGACGCTTGTATCTTTGATATTTTTACTTCTAGTCATCGCTTGAACTTCATAGGTGCCTTGGCATTTATGTTTTGCTCCAAAAAGAAAGGCAAGCGAGATACCACTTTATCATATATTCTTATGATCATTACAATCTTGCATATGCTTATGTTTTGTCACATACCAACTTTTCCAAATTCTAGATTTGGTACTGCACTGCATCCTGATCATCATTCACTTGCAATGTCTTTCTGCATTCATGAAATTTTTTCAAATTCAAAACACTGCATTCAAACCCTAGACGGAGTTACTCAAGTGCTCCTACAAAAAGGAATAGTTGGACCTATGAAGTCACTATTCTGAAATAGACAATTTATTGCTAAAAATGATCCTATGATGATCCTTTGATTTTTAGAAAATTTCGAAAACAGAAATCAATTCAATTGGATTAGCTAATAAAAATTTATGAAAGAAATAAGAAAAGCAAAATGAATAAGAGAAAAGAACAAAAAAAAATGAATGAACTAACCTACCCGGCCCACCTAGCCCCAGCCCACCCTGGCTAACCGCCGCTCGCCGCACTCCCCGCGCAGCACGCAGCGTGCAACAACAGCCTAGCAAGCATCGCCGCGGCCCACTCCTCTCCACGCGTCGCTGACGTGTGGGGCCTGCTCCCCTCCTTCAACCTCGCGACGGACACCGCGTACTTCACGCCTCCGCCCGGGAAAATCTCCGATTCCGTCCCGAACTGCTTTCCCCCGCGTCCGATTCTTCCCCTTCTACTTAAACCTCGACCTGCTTCGTTTTTCCCCTCTCCCAAACCCTAACTCCACGCCGCCAGGCCGGGGAAATTTGTCTCCGAAGTTCCGCCACCGCCGCCGCTTCGGAAGCTTGCAGTCGAGGTCGACCCCGACATCACCGACCACCCCGAGCACCCCTTCCACCTCTAACCTCTTTACGGTGAAGCTCTGATTCCCCCTGACCCGTTCCCCTTCCCTGCAATGCACCAGGGCACCTTCGATTGCTCGCCGGAGCCTCGCAGTCGCCCTCCACCTTCAGTCGCTCGCCGTCATCGCTAGAGGAAACGAGGCGTGGCGCCGAGCCCGCCAGGAAGCCCGACAACCTCGCCCGCATCTCGTAGACAAGGACTCCACCGCCAGGGACCACCGGAGACCTCTCCACCGCCACCGTCTACATTGACCGCCGCCGCCAGCCGCCGTTCGTCGCCAAGGTGAGGACGCAAACATCCCTCCCCGTCCATCCTGCGATCCGCGGTCGAGATTAGAAGGGCCGACCGAACCGGTACCGACCAACCCCAGCACGCCGCGTGGCGCCTGCGTGGAGGCTGCGCCAGCGCCAGTCAACGCGGCATATTCCGGGAATATTCCCTTTTGAATTCAATATGAATTAGAAATTGCAGAAAATAGCTAGAACTTGTAAAATTCGTATCTTTAGATATACTGGGCCAAAAATTACAAATAAAATATGTGTAGGTTCAGTGTCTCGTGTAGAATCTTGCTGCACCATTGTTTTACACTTTTGTAGCAAGGTTTTGTCCAGAATAATTAAATGATTTAATGTCCTTTTTAGAGTAATTAATTCGTAGAATAAGTTCTGTAACTCCAAAAATTGCAAATAATATGTTCCTGGAATCAGTAGAACAAGGGAAATCTGAAAGTGAATTAAAAGGTTAGGCTTACAGTAATAATTTTTGCAGAATCTATTTAATGGCTTACTGCAGTATTTTAATTACTTAGGGAGTTATATGATTCCTTTTTGAGAAATTCCAATTGGTACTGTTCCTATTTAGAGTTGCCTACACAGTAGATTTTTTTCCAAGATTTTACAAACAGTATGTTAGCAGTGGTGAATTATTTGGTTTCTAGCTCTATTCTTGAGTATTTTAAATTGCATACTTGTTTTCCTTGCGCTAAAAATATTTTCCATGCATGCATACAGTAGCTATATTGAATGAGATTATGTGATGTCGCTGTAGCATCAGTCCACTTATCATGCATGCATCTTGCATCATCTTTGTTTGCGTATGATTGTGGATGGTTTGTTTATGATTGCAATTGTATCATGTAGATTGTGACGAGTGCAACGCTTGCTCGTGTGTGGATTGTTCTTCCGACCGCTACAACCAAGGAAAGGATATGCTACCTTGTTCATGATGTTATCCTACTATTTTCATTGCATCGTCGTGTAATTTGCAGATGCATGTGTAGGATAATACTATCGCTATGCTATGTCCTATTATGTGGTAGGGCTTTCCTTGTAGATGAACCACCGTTGGTAGATGTGCTTAGCCATGCTATGATGAACGAGGGCTGGGTTACATCGTTGAAAGTTGTTTCTAAAAGTGTTGGTTGCGAAAACTAAAACAACTTAATCAATGAATCTCCTGGGTGTGATGGGATTGATAAAATTTTGGTGGTTTCATTGCGGAAAGGCACCCAGGTATCAAGAGAAAATGATTGGCTTATTTATTCTGTAGCTTACGTGTACAACCATGTGCCAATAATGGAATGGGCGGTTGGTTGGACTTAGTAGGTTGTGGTAACTCGAACCCGCGTATCTAGAGATGTAGAATTTTGGTAGGTTGGACCGGTGCGCGTCGGGATTGGGAAGCTACTTCCCGAACGGTCTCTTCTTGGACTTCTCCCTATCATCACCCAAAATGAGAGTGATGGTACGAGCTGGGCTGGCCAAGTCACATGGGTAAGGTGTACTAACCCCTGCAGGGTGTATGATCTAATCGATTAGCCGTGTCCCCGGTTATGGACGTCTGAGTTGCTTGATATTGATTCCATGACATGTTTCTCGCTCATTCTAATTTCATAAATGCTTTAATGTTGTTGGGTTAACTTAATTGGGATCTTTTCAAAGAAAATCAAAAACTGTTTATGAAAGTAGGACAAAGGTATTTGCAAATGCAAGCTAGCCACATCTCCACCTACCAAATATGCATGTATATGATTAGCACTATTGCCTCCTTTAATAGCTCTACTTGCCATACATTCCATGTATTGACCCTTTGGGGCTGCTACGTTTCATGTTGCAGGATATTCCGATTCTGAGTAATCGATATAGGCCACGGTACTCCACTCGGCACTTGTTCACTTGTGGGCAATTTGAAGAATGGAGGATTTGCTTTATTTATGTTGCTACCTGAATAATTTGAGCTAGCCTTGAGTTAAGCTTTTATTGTAATAATGGTACTCTGGATCTTCGTTATTTATGATACACGGATATTTTGCTATGTTATTCATCTTATTCTATTGTGGGCCAATGAACTGATCCAGGGATTGGCATGTCACATAGAAGCTACGGTCTTTTCAGAACCGTAGTGTTACAAGATGGTACCAGAGCCCGTGTATCGACTGTAGGATCGTGACCTAGGTTTTGGATTAGGAAGCCATAGAATTATTAAAGCTTATATTAACTCTGTCTTTCATCTTATGCCTTTCACTCTCGTAAATTCTTACCATATACTATTCTCACACTTTGCTCTTTTAATTAATAGATGGGAGAAGTCAGGACTGAGTATGCAACCATGGAGTCGCCCAGGCCCTTTGCAAGACAGTTAGCATAGCTCTCGCAGTCATTGGGATTGCCACTGCCCATGTTCAAGGGAAGAAGGCTGTACACCTATGGATATGGCGAGGATGAATGGGAGATCACCACCTTCATCTTCAGGGATGCCGCCTTGCCAAATCCTGTGCATCTGATCTACACCAAGACATACTGCAACTGGGGACTTGGAATAAACTTGGCCCTGCATGAAGCCCTGTCCCGCCAGTGCCATCTTGTCCGACACCTACTGCCAGCAGATTCACCCTACCGTGACTACAGGAGGCATGATGAAGATGGGAACATTGTGGTTACCCCGGGCGACAGGAACAACATGCCGCCCCGTCGGAGGCACATAGAGGATATGGAAATGGAGAATGGAGCTCTGGCTGAGAAAGTGATGATGGTAAAAGAGATAGCGGATTTTGCCAGCAATGGTATGGTGGTCCAAGGACTGGAGATAGAGACCTTGCATGAAGCTGTGGGAGTTCTGGAGAATGCCCTGATAGGGCATGGATGCAACCATAGCTCAGCTTAATGGAACTGTGCAGGAAAACAACCAGAACATACAACAGTTGCAAGGGACCGTCCAGGAAAGGGATCAAACTATTGAAGATATGGCAGCCCAGATTGCCGATCTCGAAGCACAGCTGAATCCACCCTTTGATGATGACAATGGAGATGATGGCAACAATGATGATGATGATGATGACAGTGGGAATGATGATGATGAGGACGAGGATGATGATGATGGAGACGATGATGGTGGAGGAGATGAAGCTCTTGCAGTTGCAGCAGAGAATGAAGAAGAAGAAGAGGAGGATCCAGAAGAGGTGGAGTTTGAGATTTCAAGTGATGACTCAGTGGAGGAGTATACCCCGCCGCCATGGTTGGATCGTGGACATAAGCGCCAATGCATGAGTGCAAGGACCTACCGCAACCTCTTCAAGAAGTAGATAGAAGTCCACCAATTAGTCATTGTTAGGTAAAAATCGTTAGGATTAGTCTCGATCGATGTAAAACTTAATTACTGTTAGTTTAAGAGTGCTTAGTTGCTTATTTGAGTACTCCAATATCCCAGGTTTATTTGTGCAAATTTTATGGAAGAGTTATGGCAAGTTTGGTTAGCATCTGAGTTATTCATGTTGCTGTTTTCTGCTGACACAGCAGTACTGTACGATTTTTCATATTTTACTGGTATCTGGGAAAAATCTGAAAAAAATAGGGTTGGTTCGAAACTCTCTGTACTGTATGCACGAAAATCAGAAAAAATTACTGACGAATTTAAGTCAAGTAGAAAAATTCGTGAACACTGCTGGACTGTTCTGGCAGATTGCTGTTTTAAATGCCTTGTTGATCCATTGTGTAGACAACCATTGCCAACTCTTCTAAAAACTATTTCAGTAGGTATATACTGCTAGGGTAACCCCTGGGATGTTGCTGGATCGTTTGTTTGCTGATGTGTTGTTTTCTTGAGATTGTCTGTGAATGTTTTGTTGTTGTTTGGTCATAATGCATGGGTAGAATCCTGTTTTCGTAGTCGACTCTTTCTAAGCTTACCTGTGCTGAACCACAGATGCCTCCCCGCCGTCAACCCACTGAGATGGAGCAGTTCAGGCACAGCTGACCCAAGTTATGACCCAGTTCATGGAAGCTCAGAACAACAACAACAACAACAATGGGAACAACCAGCCTCAGGGAGATGCTCTCACCAGGTTTCTGAGGCTAAGGCCAGCTAAGTTCTCTACTGCAACAGAGCCGATGGTTGCTCTCGACTGGTTGCGTTCAGTCAACAAGGATCTGGTAACTGTTGAGTGCACAGATGCTGAGAAGGTGAGGTTTGCCGCTCACCTATTGGAGGGACCAACCGCTTCATGGTGGGACGCTTTTCAGATCACCCACCCGCTGGACACTGTGACTTGGGCAATGTTTGAGGAAGGTGTTAAGACCAACCACGTGTCTTCAGGAGTTCTGAGCCTGAAGAGGAAGGAATTTCGCAACTTACGCCAAACCAACCACACCGTGGCTGAGTATATTGAGGAGTTCAACAACCTGTCTCGTTATGCACCAGAGGATGTTGACACTGATGCAAAAAGGAGGGAGAGATTCCTGGATGGCCTCAGTGATGAGCTTTCAGTGCAGCTGCTGGTGGTTTATTGTCCCACTTTCCAGGAGCTTATGGACAAGGCCAGGATATTGGAAGGGAAGCACAAGCAGGTGGAAAGCCGCAAGAGGAAGAGCAACAATCACCACTCTGGTTCTCACCACAAGTCTCGTACTTCTTATGATGGATACTCCAAGCATGGAGGGAGTGACCATGGGCACCATGGGAGCCATGACCGCCACCACCATGGAGGCGATGGACATCGCCATGATAGCCACAGGAGCAACCACCACAGCCACAAGGGAGGACACACTCACCACTCTGGAGGACACAGTGGACATGACCGCAACCGTGATCGCAGCTTCGTGAAGAAGGATCTGAGTGAGGTGACATGCTTCAAGTGTGGCCAGAAGGGACATTATGTAGACAACTCTCCGGAGAAGAAGGTACTGAAGCCAACCAACAACCAGAAGGCCACAGTGAACCACATGAATGTGGAGGAGATCCCAGATGAGCCTGACCTTGTGATTGGTAAGTTTCCAATCAACACTCACCCTACACTTATACTTTTTGATACTGGTGCATCGCATTCATTCATATCAAGGGCATTTGTGGATAAGTATAAGTTACCTACGAAGTCTATGAAAGAGTCTATTAGAGTGAGTTCACCTGGAGGGGATATGATAGCTAGCGCGGGATGCCGCGACTTAACTATGAGGATTGGAGCACACAATTGTTCGCACACGAACACGTCACGTGTACCTCTGGCGTGGAGCGCGATACGCAAGACACGTCGCCGGAGGAGCCTCGCCAGAAGCACGATACGCAAGATAGCGTCGAGATCTTTTCAGCACCCGAAACCCCACACGCTCGGGAGAGACCCCGTATGGACGCACGGCGGTGATGGGCTGCCCTAGGTCGGTTCGCCCGCCCCTAGGACCTCGTGGATCGAAGCTCTCCAACACGAAGAACGTCGATGAACGATGAGCAGAAAACCAGGGCGGGAGAGAAAAAGTAGAGGTTTGTAGATTGGTTTTTGCGATTGTGTGTTGTCCTTCAATCGGCCGTCACCCCTCATGTATATAAGGAGCGGCTGGACTTTCCGTGCAAGAAAGAAGGCTCTATCCACGTCCAAAACCCTAGTTAGGGTCAAACTCGAACAAGTAAACTCGAAATTTGCGTAACTGTTCAGTCAAAAACTTGCCTGTACCTTGTGGACCACTTTCGATATAGTAAACGAGTTCAGATCAAAATGTCATAAAAAGCAAAGTTGTTCGTCTCGAAAATACAAAGAACTTTTATGTTTTGCACTTTTTCATATGACCTGATCTTCATTGCCTTCTCCTCTTATTTTCGTATCAAAGGCGGATTGCGACCGAACGAATTTAACTCAATTCGGCTGTATTTTGAATCTGGAGGTCGTATACTTGTTCGGATGAAGATGATTACAAAAGCAAAGTTGTTCGCCTCAAAAAACTGAACAACTTTCATGTTTATGACTTTTTCATCCTAGTTGATCTTGACTTCTCAATCTTGTTCGTAAGCAGATGCATTGGTCTAGCGGTTTTCAGACGAATTTTGCACTTTCGTCCACGCCAAAGGTGAGACAAGGTCTGTGGTCCGGCGACAACCCAGTTCTGTCCGTGCCAATTTATCTTGATTCTAACTTTTGGATACTAACTCGGATTGAGATGATTCAAAAAACAAAGTTGATTGTTTCGACGAGACGCACAACTTTCGTGTTTTGAACTTTTTCATTTGAGTTTATCTTGAAGGAGTCATAGTTGAAGCCTCCATATATCACTTTGCAAATCTTCTCTAAACACTATCATAATCGGCTATTAAGCCTGATCATGGCTTGACTTGATATGGTGTCTCTTTGATGATCAATATTCCTCGTAGTGGACCTTTCCCAGTGCGTTTCTCTCGCCATTTGCCTTGATTAGCTACGAGCCCAAAACGAGTGACAACACATGCCCCCCTGTTTTCTGGCAAAGCTTGCGTGCCAGAAAATAACTTGCATCATTTTTATTCTAAGGACGATGTCAACACTCCATCGGCCATTTGTTCTTAGGGCGATAACTATGTACCGGCCATATATACTAAGGGTGATAATTACATATCGGCCATATGTGTGCTCAAGCTTCTTGCCACACACTCGGTAGAATTTCTTTAGATATTTTCCATTGAGAGCCCGAGGCAGTAAATTCCCTCTCATAGATTCCACTAAATATGAATTCCCGGGAACTACTCTCGCAACCTTGAAAGGACCCTCCCAGCTCGGAGACCACTTACCAAACTTTCTGTCTTTCGAACCAACCGGCAGAATCACCTTCCACACCAAATCGCCAACTTGGAAGCTCTTCAACTTTACCTTTTTATTTGTAAGCTCTTGCTACCCGTAACTTTTCTTTCTCTATCTCTTTCAAAGCAAATAAACTTTTATCGGCAACTTCATCAATGTTGTCCATCATCAAGTTATGGAAATATACTGTTGATAAGTCATTTTGCTTAGCAAATCTCAAAGCAGCCAGATTTACCTCCACTGGCAAAACGGCTTCTTGTCCATACACAAGTTCATACGGAGTTACCTTTGTCGCACCATGCCTTGAGATTCTATGCGCCCATAAAGCTTCGGACAATACTTCATGCCACTTTCTTGGATGATCTTCAATCTTCTTCTTGATAAGCTTGATCAAAATCTTATTGCTTGACTCAGCTTGTCCATTAGCTTGCGCATAATATGGAGACGAACTAAGCATCTTTATCTTGTAAGATTCGGCGAACTCTTTTACTTCCTTTGCCATAAATGATGTGCCTTGATCTGTAGTCAATGTTTGTGGAATACCGAATCTATGTATAATGTGCTCAGTTATGAACTTGATCACCTTTTTATGGGTCATATTTCTGAGAGGTATCGCTTCAGACCACTTCGTAAAATAATCAGTAGCTACCAACACGAACTGATGCCCTTTCGAAGAAGAAGGATGGATCATACCAATGAAATCTAGTCCCCAACCTCTAAATGGCCATGGCTTGATAATAGGATTTAACATAGCAGCAGGAGCCAACTGAATATCACCAAACTTTTGACAAGCTTCACATCCTTTATAATACCTAAAGCAATCATTAATCATTGTCGGCTAATAAAATCCTCCACGTCATAAGATCCACTTCATTTTGTGCGCCGACTGATGAGTACCACATATACCTTCGTGTACCTCTCCCATAGCAACCCTTGCCTGATCTTCATCCAAGCATTTCAAAAGAATACCATCAACCGTTCGACGATAGAGATCATTATCTATCAATGTATATTTGAAAGCCATCCGCCGAACAATCCTATCTGTCCTCTTACTAGGATCTTGCAAATATTCAACAATGGGTCTTCTCCAATCTTCATGCCCACCTGCACTAGATCCCTCATTAGTGGCCGAATCAATGGGATTTAATTTGGCCTTATTTATATTATCAAGCATAAACATCGGCTCATGAGATATATGAAAAATACCACGATAAACATGATATCTAGATGCTTGCTGTGCTAAATCATTTGCATTCCAGTTGTCTTCTCTGGATATATGAGTAATGCTAAAGTAATCCAAAGTGGAAATTATATCTAGACATTTATCAAGGTAAATATTAAGTGATCCATCGAGACATTGGAACACCTTGGATATTTGTTGTACTACTAGCAACAAATCACCAAAAGCCTCAATATGTGTTGCACCTACAGCGGTTAAAAGTTCTAGCCCGAATAATAAAGCTTCATATTAGGCTTGATTATTTGTGCAAAAATATTCTAAGCGACATGAGGCTTCAAAAACAGTACCATGAGGAGACACATAAACAACACCAACCCCTTGGCCATTGTCGCAAACTGAACCATCAAAGTATAGCCTCCATGGTACTAGAGTGACAAAATTAATATCTACATCATGCTTGTTATCAATCCGATGTTCAACTATAAAATTAGCAACAATTTGGCCTTTCATAGATTTTAAAGACTCATAAGCCAAATCATATTCAATTAACGCATAAGCCCATTTACCAATCCTACCGCTAAGAATTGGCCTATGTAACATATATTTAATAACATCGGTTTGACAAGCTATAATGCACATACTAGACAATAAATAATGCCTTAACTTAGTGCAAGCATAATATAAGCATAGGCATAATTTCTCAATAGAGGTATACCTTGTCTCAGCGTCCAACAATCATCGACTCAAATAAGTGATCACATACTCCTTTCCTTCGGTTTCTTGTGTCAAAACAGCACCAACAACGTCTTCCTCCGCAGCAATATAAAGCCTAAAAGTCTCTCCGCGTTTTGGTGCTCTCATCACTGGAGGAGTAGACAAACTTACTTTGATATTTTCGAATGCATCTTGCTGTTTTGCCCCCCAAGTAAAATTGGCATCATTCTTTAACCGAAGGATAGGGGTAAATGCTTCAACTTTCCCAGAAAAGTTCACTATGAATCGCCTTAAATAATTAATCTTCCCAAGAAATTTCTGCACATCCTTTTTGCATGTTGGAGCTTGTACTTTCTGGATAGCTTCTATCTTCTTGGGATAAATCTCTATACCATGTTCATGTATAATAAAACCCAAGAATTTACCAGCTGATACACCAAAAGCACACTTCAAAGGATTCATCTTGAGCCCATACTTCCTCATCCTCTCAAGAGATAAACGTAAATTGGCTAAATGAGATTCATTATCGTCCGATTTAACAACAATATCATCAATATAGACTTCAAGTATGACCCCGAGAAGATCATGAAAGATTAAATTCATAGCTCTTTGATACGTGGCACCAGCATTTTTCAAGCCAAAAGTCATCACTGTCCATTCAAATAAACCAACAAAACCAGGGCAGCGAAAGGCTGTTTTGAATGCATCTTTTTCAGCCATGAATATTTGATTGTATCCCGCGTTACCATCAAGAAAGCTAATAACTTTGTGTCCAGAGGCATCATTAATAAGCATATCGGCTATTGGCATAGGATACTCATCTTTCGGTGTAGCTCTATTCAAATCTCTGAAATCAACACACACCCTCAACTTGTTGGACTCCTTCTTCTCTACTGGCACAATATTAGAAATCCAATCGGCATACCTGCAAGGCTTAATAAAATTAGCTTTAAGCAAACGACCGATTTCTTCCTTGATCCGGTCATACATCCTTGGATTGAATTTTCGGGCCGGTTGTTTATGAGGTCTAAAACCAGCCTTAATAGGAAAACGATGCTCAACTTGCTCTCGGCTCAAGCTAGGCATCTCGTGGTACTCCCATGCAAAGAAATCAACATATTCTTTAAGCAACCTGATTAATACATCTTTATAATCGGATTCCAGATTTTAGTTTACAAATGTTGGCCTAGGAATTGAACCATCTCCTATATCTACTTCTTCCAATGGATCGGCCGATGTAAAACCTTGTCCCAACTTATCCATACCATCTATTTCTTCTAATGACTCATACATATCGTTCTCATTAGACCGATACTCTATAAGTCTCTTCCGTAACCACTCTTCATTGGGATCCATTAATTACATATTTGGGAGCCGATTACTACCAATCGGCTTTAAAGACACGGGGACGAAACCATTTATTGTGGCACTAAGAAAATCAAATTCTGAAAGGTCACGCCCCGTCAAGCAAGTTGCATTGGGATGTTGCCAATCTACCAATGAATCAGCCAAAGCAACGCAAGCTGAATTATCCGCATGGACAACCTCCACTTCATCATCCACCCACTGTATCAAGAACTGATGCAAAGTAGATGGCACACATTGGTTGGCATGGATCCAATCACGGCCTAATATGACATTGTAATTACCTTGCACTTCAGCAATAAAGAAGGCGGTGGCTAAAGTCTTGCTTCCCACTGTGAGTTCCACACTCATCACACCTTTGGCCTCTGTCTTTTCTTTGCCTTCAAACCCATTGAGTACCATATTGGTCTTCATCAAGTTACTCTCATCTAATCTCAATTTCTTGAAGACTGAATATGGCATAAGATTCACTACAGCACCACCATCAACAAGCATCCTCGCGACCGGTGATCCATTGATATGTCCCTTGACATATAATGGCTTCAAATGCTTCACCGGATCTCTTGGTTTCTCAAATATGGCGTTCTTGGGACCAAAATCCAGCTGTGCTACCTCTCCTTCTTCATCTATAGCACGAAACTCAGTAGGTAAATAATACACCATATGCATATCCATACCTTCCCGAGCCGGTGTGTTATCAAAGTCCACCATCTCCTCATCGCCCTCCACTACAGATGTTGGCTCTGAAGTTTCATCAATCGAGGGAAGTGTAGGGAGTGGAGTAGATGAGGCAACAATATTCATATTTTCCTCCACGGATGATACAGGAGCTGCTGTAATTACCATGGGAACTGTGGCATCTTGCTTAGGTACCCATTTTTTGAAAGGTAACATGGGACGAGCCTCATTAAAAGACTCATCTCTCCTTTTCTCCGCCTCATGTTCCACCTTCTCTTGGTTCCTCATGCGCTGTAATCTCCTCTTCTTGGTTTTGGTTAATCCAGGAGGACACCACTTGGGCTGAGTATATTTAGAATCCTTTGGCTTAGCCTCACTTGTACTATCTTCATGACCATTAACCGATGATCTTGGCTGAATAACCAACACAGGTTTATTAGAAATAACCGGTTTATTACCAACAACCGGCTCTTTGAGCTTCATCTCATGAGTGCCTACCACAATAGCTTCTGCATTTGAATTGTCTTCTTGTTTCTTCTTAGATTCTGGAATTTCAGTACATGGTGAATTAGGACGCCACTCCTTGTGAGTAATTTTGCTTGAAGATTTTTGCGATGACCGATTATCATTGTATCTCAAACATTCCCGAACTGGTCGTGAAATTCTATCATGAACAGATCTTCTAGGTTTTGTCCATCCTGGATGAAAAGCATATGGCGCCATTGGAGCCTGCCCCATCCTCCATTGAAATAATGTGGCGCGTACGGGGGTGGTGCCATCCATGGCCTTGGCGCCCACTGCTCATACGGCCTCATGTGCCATGGAGACCTCTCCCTCGGAGGTGATCTTGGATGCGTCGTATATGTTGACTGATTATCATTGGAACCGGCCGCTTGGCTCGCATACTTGGATAACAACATGTCGAAGGTTGGCTTAATATGTTTGCGGTGTACCTTAACCTCATTTGTCTTCCACTTGCCAACCTCTGGACTCTTGGGTTTAATGAACCTCGCACGAATATCATTCTTCACTTGAGGTTGCCCCCCAAGTGCAGGATTTTTTATGGTGATCTTCAGTGTCTCTTTGCCATCAGGTTGTTTGCCAAGAATGATCTCCCTTCCCAAGATCTTGTCGCTCCCCTTGTTGTTCCTGGGTTCACCAATAACGACATCATTTTTATTAGAGGATCCGGCCACCTCTGGCCGAATTAACACCCTTTTCCCATGCAGCTCCAAGGTATTCATTGGGAACGGCTGCTTGTCAATTTGCATATCAGCAAAGCTCAATCATCCATCATTGATAGCCGATTGTATCTGTCGTCGAAAAACATTGCAGTCGTTAGTAGCATGAGAGAAAGAATTATGATACTTGCAATAAGCACGCCATTTTAACTCTTCAAACGGCGGTAAGGTATGAGAAATTCTAATGTATTTATCTTTCAACATGGCATCGAATATTCTGTCATAGTTGGCCACATCAAAACTGAAAGTCATCTCATCTTCACGATTCTTGCGAATCGGCTTAAGAGCATCACAAGTATAAGGTTTAGCCTTGGAGGGCCAAACAAATTCAGCGGGATACATATCAGCATCGTCCTCTGAATTTTCGCTATCATACCCAACAGTATTTATACGAGGACGATCAGATTTTGACCTATGTATATCTTTTGTTTCCTTGCTTCGGCCTTCCTGAGCCAAAGCCCTTTGTAAAACTTGGCTAACATTCAAAAAATCATAACCTTCTGTTCTTTCCTTAATGTGAATCCTTAAACCATTGAGCACCAAGTCAGCCATATCTCTTTCAGTTATCACTAAACTATAACACCGATTTTTTGTGTCCCTGAACCTTTTGACATAATCGGTAACTGATTCATCATGTTTTTGTTTAACCGATGTAAGATGTGATAACTTAAGCTCATTATCACCGCTATAAAAATGCTCATGGAATTTATTTTCTAAATGATACCAAGTATTAATAGAACCATAAGGTAAAGCAGAAAACCATGAAAAAGCGGGTACCAGTCAAAGACAAGGGAAATAGACGGACTTTTAAAGGATCACTATTCACAGCCTCTCCCAATTGTGCTAAATATTGACTAACATGTTCCCAAGTTGTTTTGCTATCTACCCCATTAAATTTAGCAAAATCAGGCACCTTATATCCTTGGGGGTATGGTAAAGCATCAAAGTATTCTGGATAAGGCTTTTGATACATCCGGCTTACAGGCTTCGGCTCAATTCTGAAGTTATCATAGAACATCTTTTGCAGTTCTGACCTAAGCGTGGCCATGTTATCATCTATACTGGATAAATTTACTTGTTGTGGCTGTGCAGGAACCATAGACGTATTAGCCGTAGAATGTACTCGTGCTACCGGTACCGAACTCATATTCGGCGCCATGGTCGTGGTTAGAGGGGGTGTGACCTGGTTCAGCAGTGCCGCCGAATAAGGCACACTCCTGAGGGGACTAGGGTATGGTGGCATGGTTACGATTTGACCATCTTGGACATAGTAAGGATTCATCGGCGTACCATGAGGAAGTGCCGATGAGCTAAGTAGCACTGGTTTATGACCCTCTACAGTAGCGTTTTTGCCAGCATTAACAGAGAAGTCATGAGGCGTGTTCTTACTAGCTTTTAAATATTCTATCATGGCATCATAAGCTTGATGACTAGACTCAGTAGCATAATGATTAATCGCAGCCAATTGATCATTAGAGAATAAGCTAGTACTTACAGAGGGCCCGGCTGAATCGCCAAGCATTGGTGGAAGCTTGACCTCCCCAAGCGAGGTAGCACCGCCTTGGCGGTCTTTCTTGAAGCTTGCGAGGAACGTCTCCCTGTCCTCCTCCTCTTGCCTCTTCTTCAACGCCTCGAACTCCTCCTTACGCTGTTGTTCTAGCGCATCAAGTTGCTCTTGACGCTGCTTCTTGAACGTCTCATAGGCTCTGAGTTGTTCCGCTGAAAGATCACCGAAGCTAGGCTTGATGATGTTTTCGGTGCTAATTTCAGCAGGCTGGGGCATCTGGCCGTTCGACATGATAGTTGTTCCCCAGCGGAGTCGCTAAAAAGTGTGTTCGCACACGAACACGTCACGTGTACCTCCGGCGTGGAGCGCGATACGCAAGACACGTCGCCGGAGGAGCCTCGCCGGAAGCGCGATACGCAAGACAGCCGGCGAGATCTTTTCAGCACCCAAAACCCCACACGCCCGGGAGAGACCCCGTCTGGATGCACGGCGGTGATGGGCTGCCCTAGGTCGGTTCTCCCGCCCCTAGGACCTCGTGGATCGAAGCTCTCCAACACGAAGAACGTCGATGAACGATGAGCAGAAAACCAGGGCGGGAGAGAAAAAGTAGAGGTTTGTAGATTGGTTTTTGCGATTGTGTGTTGTCCTTCAATCGGCCGTCACCCCTCGTGTATATAAGGAGCGACTGGACTATCCGTGCAAGAAAGAAGGCTGGATCCACGTCCAAAACCCTAGTTAGGGTCAAACTCGAACAAGTAAACTCGAAATTTGCGTAACTGTTCGGTCAAAAACTTGCCTGTACCTTCTGGACCACTTTCGATATAGTAAACGAGCTCAGATCAAAATGTCATAAAAAGAAAAGTTGTTCGTCTCGAAAATACGAAGAACTTTTATGTTTTGCACTTTTTCATATGACCTGATCTTCATTGCCTTCTTCTCTTGTTTTCGTATCAAAGGCGGATTGCGACCGAACGAATTTAACTCAATTCGGATGTATTTTGAATCTGGAGGTCGTATACTTGCTCGTATGAATATGATTCCAAAATCAAAGTTGTTCGTCTCGAAAAACTGAACAACTTTCATGTTTATGACTTTTTCATTCGAGTTGATCTTGACTGCTCAATCTTGTTCATAAGCGGATGCATTAGTCTAGCGGTTTTGAGACGAATTTTGCACTTTCGTCCACGCCAAAGGTGAGACAAGGTCTGTGGTCCGGCGACAACCCAGTTCTATCCGTGCCAATTTTAGTATTTTGACTCTAACTTTCGGATACTAACTCGGATTGAGATGATTCAAAAAACAAAGTTGATTGTTTCGACGAGACGCACAACTTTCGTGTTTTGAAATTTTTCATTTGGGTTCATCTTGAAGGAGTCATAGTTGAAGCCTCCATATATCACTCTGTAAATCTTCTCTAAACACTATCATAATCGGCTATCAAGCCTGATCATGGCTTGACTTGATATGGTGTCTCTTTGATGATCAATATTCCTCGTAGTGGACGTTTCCGAGTGCGTTTCTCTCGCCATTTGCCTTGATTAGCTACGAGCCCAAAACGAGTGACAACAACAATTTCATTGGACATCTGGTAGATTTGGAATCACAAGGTCTAGATGTAATTCTGGGTATGGATTGGATGTCTATGCATGGGGGTCACATAGATTGTGCACAGCGAGCTGTTTCACTCAAAACCCCGGATGGTAAGAGAATTAGGTTCAAGTCGGCTGTGGGACCGGGAAGGTGTAAGCTGAATTCTCTTAAGGGGGTTAGCATGGATACTGTGTCTGTGATTAAGGATTACCCCGACGTGTTTCCGGAAGAGCTGCCAGGGATGCCACCTGACAGGGAAGTGGAGTTTCTCATCGATCTGATGCCGGGAACAGGACCAATAGCCAAGAGACCATATAAGATGGATGTGGATGAGCTGAAAGAATTGAAGAAACAGCTAAAGGAGCAGTTGGACAAGAGATTCATTCAGCCTAGTTCGTCATCATGGGGTGCACCTGTTCTGTTTGTGGAGAAGAAAGACAGCAGCAAGAGATTAGTGGTGGACTATCGCTCACTGAATGAAGTGACCATCAAGAACAAATACCCCCTGCCGAACATAAATGATTTGTTTGATCAACTGGAAGGAGCAAAGGTGTTTAGCAAAATTGATCTGAGATCGGGATACTTCCAATTGAAGATCCGGGAGGAGGACATTCCAAAAACCGCTTTTTCTACTAGGTATGGTTTATATGAGTATACAGTTATGTCTTTTGGACTAACGAATGCCCCGGTATATTTTATGACCATGATGAACAAGGTATTCATGGAGTACTTGGACAAGTTCGTGGTTGTGTTCATTGATGACATACTGATATATTCCAAGGATGATGCTGAGCATGAGAAACATCTGCGACTGATTATGGAGAAGCTAAGGGAACACAAGCTGTATGCCAAATTCAGCAAGTGTGAATTCTAGCTTAACACTGTTGGATTTCTTGGACACGTGGTGTCAGGAGAAGGAGTCGCTATTGATCCAAGCAAAGTGACTGCAGTGACTGAGTGGGAAGCGCCCAAGAATGTGGGTGATATTCTTAGCTTTTTGGGACTTGCTGGATATTACAGGAGGTTCATTGAAAACTTCTCCAAGATTGCTAAGCCGATGACAGAACTTCTGAAGAAGGAGAGGAAGTTTGAATGGACGGATGCGTGTGAAGCCAGCTTTCAGAAACTGAAGCGTCGACTAGTGACCGCACCTGTTCTGTGTTTACCAGATCTTTAGAAGGATTTCCAAGTGTACTGTGATGCTTCTCGGCAGGGACTTGGGAGTGTGTTGATGCAAGATGGGAGAGTGGTGTTATATGCCTCGCGGCAACTTAAACACCATGAGAGGAATTATCCCACACATGACTTGGGATTAGCATCGGTTGTGCATGCGCTCAAAGTATGGAGGCATTACCTAATGGGAAAACACTGCGATGTGTACACCGACCACAAGAGCCTGAAGTACATATTCACACAGAAGGAACTGAACATGAGGCAAAGGAGATGGTTGGAACTTATCAAGGATTATGATATGAATCTGCAATACCACCCAGGAAAGGCCAATGTAGTGGCAGATGCTCTGAGCCAGAAGGTCTATGCCAATGGATTGACTGTTGGGGAATTGACCGAGGATTTGTGCAAGCAATTCAAGGACCTTAGACTAGAGGTAGTGTCTGAAGGATATTTGGCAACAATGGAAGTCCAACCAATGCTACTGGACAGGATCAGGAAGGCTCAAGTAGGAGACAAGGAGATAGATGAAATAAAGGAAAAGATGAAGGAGGGTCGAGCAAAAGAATTCCGCGAGGATGAGCAAGGAACCTTGTGGTATGGAGATCGTTTGTGCATTCCCAACGATCCAGAGATAAGGAAGTTGATTCTGAAGGAAGCTCATGACTCGCCGTATTCCATACATCCGGGCAATACGAAGATGTATATGGATCTAAAGGACAGATTTTGGTGGAACAACATGAAGGGAGACATCGCCGAGCATATTGCTTTATGTGATGTATGCAGCCGAGTGAAGGCGGAACACCAGAAGCCAGCAGGACTGCTACAGCCATTGCCCGTGCCGGATTGGAAGTGGGATAGAGTGGGAATGGATTTTATCACAGGATTGCCTAGGACCAGGTCAGGATATGACTCCATTTGGGTAGTGGTCGACCATTTGACCAAGGTAGCCCACTTTATACCGGTGAAGACGACCTACACGAGTGCAAAGTTGGCCACGATTTATATGGACAGAATTGTGTGCCTGCATGGAGTTCCCAAGAGCATTGTATCAGATAGGGGCACCCAATTTACCTCGCATTTTTGGCGCCAGCTGCACGAGTCACTTGGGACTAGGTTGGAGTTTAGCACAACATTTCACCCCCAAACTGATGGACAGACCGAGAGGGTGAATCAGATTTTGGAGGATATGCTGAGAGCTTGCGCTTTGGCTCATGGTTCTAGTTGGGATGAGAATTTGTCGTATGCTGAGTTCTCCTAAACAACAACTATCAAACCAGCATCAAGACGTCACCGTTCGATGTGCTGTACGGGAAACGGTGCCGAACACCATTGTTATGGGATGGAGTAGGAGAACGTCAGCTGTTTGGACCTGATTTGATCAAGGACGCTGAGGAGAAGGTCGCCTTGATTAGGGACAGGCTGAAGGTAGCACAATCAAGGCAGAAGAGCTACGCTGACGCCAAGCGCAAGGAAGTGGTGTATGAGATAGGTGATAGAGCATACCTCAGAGTGTCGCCAATTCGTGGAATCAAGAGATTTGGAATCAAGGGTAAGATGGCACCCCGGTTTATTGGACCATATCGGGTCCTAGCACGCAAAGGAGAAGTTGCTTATCAGTTGGTGTTGCCAGAGGCTCTGTCCGCTGTCCACAACGTGTTCCACGTGTCCCAGCTGAAGAAGTGCCATCCGGAGATGGTGGATACACCATTGAGAGACACTGTGCCACTAGAGGAGGTTCAGGTTGAGAATGACTTGACCTATGAGGAGAATCCGGTCAAGATTCTGGAGACAGCGGAGAGTATTACTTGTACCAAGACGATCAGGTTTTGCAACGTGCAATGGAGCCACCACACCAAAGAGGAAGCTACTTGGGAGCGTGAGGATGACATCCGAGAAGACCACCCACACCTATTTGCTAGCCACGCCGAATCTCAGGGACGAGATTCATCTTAAGGGGGTTAGTATTGTCACATCCCAACTTTTCCAAATTCTATATTTGGTACTGCACTGCATCCTGATCATCATTCACTTGCAATGTCTTTCTGCATTCATGAAATTTTTTCAAATTCAAAACACTGCATTCAAACCCTAGACGGAGTTACTCAAGTGCTCCTACAAAAAGGAATAGTTGGACCTATGAAGTCACAATTCTGAAATAGACAATTTATTGCTAAAAATGATCCTATGATGATCCTTTGATTTTTAGAAAATTTTGAAAACAGAAATCAATTCAATTGGATTAGCTAATAAAAAGTTATGAAAGAAATAAGAAAAGCAAAATGAATAAGAGAAAAGAACAAAAAAAATGAATGAACTAACCTACCCGGCCCACCTAGCCCCAGCCCACCCTGGCTAACCGCCGCTCGCCGCACTCCCCGCGCAGCACGCAGCGCGCAACAGCAACCCAGCAAGCACCGCCGCGGCCCACTCCTCTCCACGCGTCGCTGACGTGTGGGGCCCGCTCCCCTCCTTCAACCTCGCGACGGACACCGCGTACTGCACGCCTCCACCCGGGAAAATCTCCGATTCCGTCCCGAACTGCTCTCCCCCGCGTCCGATTCTTCCCCTTCTACTTAACCTCGACCTGCTTCGTTTTTCCCCTCTCCCAAACCCTAACTCCACGCCGCCAGGCCGCGGGAATTTGTCGCCGAAGTTCCGCCGCCGCCGCCGCTTCGGAAGCTTGCAGTCGAGGTCGACCCCGACACCACCGACCATCCCGAGCACCCCTTCCACCTCTAAACTCTTTACGGTGAAGCTCTGATTCTCCCTGACCCGTTCCCCTTCCCTGCAATGCACCAGGGCACCTTCGATTGCTCGCAGGAGCCTCGCAGTCGCCCTCCACCTTCAGTCGCTCGCTGTCGTCGCTAGAGGAAACGAGGCGTGGCGCCGAGCCCGCCAGGAAGCCCGACAACCTCGCCCGCATCTCGTAGACAAGGACTCCGCCGCCAGGGACCACCGGAGACCTCACCACCGCCACCGTCTGCATCGACCGCCGCCGCCAGCCGCCGTTCGTCGCCAAGGTGAGGACGCAAACATCCCTGGCCGTCCATCCTGCGATCCGCGGTCGAGATTAGAAGGGCCGGCCGAACCGGTACCGACCAACCCCAGCACGCCGTGTGGCGCCTGCGTGGAGGATGCGTCAGCGCCAGTCAACGCGGCATATTCCAGGAATATTCCCTTTTGAATTAAATAGGAATTAGAAATTGTAGAAAATAGCTAGAACTTGTAAAATTCATATCTTTAGATCTACTAGGCCAAAAATTACAAATAAAATATGTGTAGGTTTAGTGTCTCGTGTAGAATCTTTCTGTACCATTGTTTTACACTTTTGCCGCAAGGTTTTGTCCAGAATAATTAAATGAGTTAATGGCCTTTCTAGAGTAATTAATTCGTAGAATAAGTTCTGTAACTACAAAAATTGCAAATAATATGTCCCTGGAATCAGTAGAACAAGGGGAATCTCAAAGTGAATTAAAAGGTTAGGCTTACAGTAATAATTTTTGCAGAATCTTTTTAATGGCTTACTATAGTATTTTAATTACTCAGGGAGTTATATGACTCCTTTTTGAGAAATTCCAATTGGTACTGCTCCTATTTAGAGTTGCCTACATAGTAGATTTTTTCCAAGATTTTACAAACAATATGTTAGCAGTGGTGAATTATTTGGTTTCTAGCTCTATTCTTGAGAATTTTAAATTGCATACTTGTTTTCCTTGCGCTAAAAATATTTTCCATGCATGCATACAGTAGCTATACTGAATGAGATTATGTGATGCCGATGTAGCATCAGTCCACTTATCATGCATGCATCTTGCATCATCTTTGTTTGCATATGATTGTGGATGGTTTGTTTATGATTGCAATTGTATCGTGTAGATTGTGATGAGTGCAACGCTTGCTCGTGTGTGGATTGTTCTTCCGACCGCTACAACCAAGGCAAGTAGATGCTAACTTGTTCATGATGTTATCCTACTATTTTCATTGCATCGTCGTGTAATTTGTAGATGCATGTGTAGGATAATACTATCGCTATGCTATGTCCTATTATGTGGTAGGGCTTTCCTTGTAGATGAACCACCGTTGGTAGATATGCTTAGCCATGCTATGATGAACGAGGGCTGGGTTACATCACTAAAAGTTGTTTTTAAATGTGTTGGTTTGCGAAAACTAAAACAACTTAATCAATGAATCTCCTGGGTGTGATGAGATTGATAATTTTTGGTGGTATCATTGCGGAAAGGCACCCAGGTATCAAGAGAAAATGATTGGCTTATTTATTTTGTAGCTTACGTGTACAACCATGTGCCAATAATGAAATGGGCGGTTGTTTGGACTCAGTAGGTTGTGGTAACTCGAACCCGCGTATCCAGAGATGTAGAATTTTGGTAGGTTGGACCGGTGCGCATCGGGATTGGGGAGCTACTTCCCGAACGGTCTCTTCTTGGACTTCTCCCTATCATCACCCAAAATGAGAGTGATGGTATGAGCTGGGATGGCCAAGTCACATGGGTAAGGTGTACTAACCCCTGCAGGGTGTATGATCTAATCGATTAGCCGTGTCCCCGGTTATGGACGTCTGAGTTGCTTGATATTGATTCCATGACATGTTTCTCGCTCATTCTAATTTCATAAATGCTTTAATGTTGTTGGGTTAACTTAATTGGGATCTTTTCAAATAAAATCAAAAACTGTTTATGAAAGTAGGACAAAGGTATTTGCAAATGCAAGCTAGCCACAGCTCCACTTGCCAAATAAGCATGTAGATGATTAGCACTATTGCCTCCTTTAATAGCTCTACTTGCCATACATTCCATGTATTGACCCTTCGAGGCTGCTACGTTTCATGTTGCAGGATATTCCGATTCTGAGTAATCGATATAGGCCACGGTACTCCACTCGGCACTTGTTCACTTGTGGGAAATTTGAAGAATGGAGGATTTGCTTTATTTATGTTGCTACCTGAATAATTTGAGCTAGCCTTGAGTTAAGCTTTTATTGTAATAATGGTACTCTGGATCTTTGTTATTTATGATACACGGATATTTTGCTATGTTATTCATCTTATTCTATTGTGGGCCAATGAACCGATCCAGGGATTGGCATGTCACATAGAAGCTACGGTCTTTTCAGAACCGTAGTGTTACATGTTTCATGTTGCTTATTATTATTGTGTTGGAATCCCTTAATAGCTTGCATGACTATTATGTAGACTTATTTGCATACTCCTTATTATGAATTGCCTAATGTCACATCCCAAGATTTTCCAAATCTTGGTATGTGAAAAATAAATGAATAAAATAAAACTTTGTTGATTTTCAGGGTGAGAAGAAACTTTTTGATTCCAATTGAAAACCTTCAAAACCTATTTGGATCAAATAGAATCCTAAAGGGATTTAAAAAGATAAATAAACAATAAAGTTAAAAATATTTGGAATTCTATTTTTTTTAATAAAAATATTTGGATTTTATAAAGCAAGGGTAAGAATTATAAATAAGGATTATTTTATAAGCCAAATTAAAACTTGGCCAAGCCTTTGAAATAAAATATTTCTATTTGATAAAAAAACAGTAAAGGTTTATTTAAATAAAATAATAAGGATTTAATATCCAAGTTTATTAAAAATAAAGGTTTTACTATTTTAATTAAACACTAAAACTTGTTATTTTATTTTAAACAAGTTTTCCAAGTATTTTATATTTTCAAATAAAGCCTACTGATTTGGTTTTGGTAATTTTTAGATTTCAAAATGGAGGTTTAATAAACAAATTCCATTTGATTTAATAACTAAGGTCCATTTTATTTAATTATTAATGGACCCTAAAATAAAAATATTATTTTATTTTTGGGACTTGGTTTTGTGTTGTTAAACAGAACCAAACTCAATTGCAAAGTTTGGAGGAGTGTTGAATTGATTTGAGTGTTTGATTTGTTGTTTGAAATTCAAAACAGGAAATTCAAACAGAAAAAGGAAAAACAATTAGAAAAAAAATAGAACCAGACCTGATCAATCCACCTGGCCCAGGAAGCCCAGTCGCAGCCCAGTTTCCCTCCCCCTTTCGGTGAAATGTTTTCCACCGAAACACCGACCCGCGGAGTCACTGAACACACGGCCCCACTCCCTCTTCCTCCCTCTCGCTGACGAAGCTGCCCCACAGAGCCACCTCAACGTCGTCTTCCCCCTGATCACGTCGCCCTGACCGTTGCCGCCATTACTCCGGCGATCAATTCGCGTTAACAGCAGCCGTTACTCCACCCCGCGACCACGCTGTCTTAAATGCCTCTCTCCCCTCTCTCATTTCCCCCAGATAGCTTCCCCTCTCTGCCTCTAGGCTGCCCCAATTCGAGCCCGCACCCCCACTGCTCCGACGAGTTTTTCCACCGATTCCGGCCACACCTCGCCGCCCCTCTCCTTTCTCTGCATGCGAGCTTGCTTCCCACCTCCTGGCGCATCTCCCTGTGCCTTCCGTTCGCCCGCGCTCGCCCCAGGGCCTCGACTTCGACAACATCTGAACGCGGCCGCGTCTGCTTCTTACTCCGGCGAAGTTTCCTGGTAAGCACCAACCGCCCCGAGCCTCTCGATCATGCTCACGTGAATCCCACACTCGCCCGCATCTAACCCTGCCCCTATCTTGTCTTAGGGTGGACTGCAACGTCGCCCTCGACAACGAACAGAGCCGTCTGACGCCGACGACGTCTCCGGCGAGCGATTACTCCCGTCCCTGTGCGCCCCTCGCCGAGCCAACGCCACCTCGAGCTTCACCTCGACCACGCGAATGCTGTAAGCCCTTTTCCCCTCTCCCTTGCTTCCTGTAACCGTCACAGCGCCACCGTCTGACCTCGCGCCGCCGCCAGCCGCCGCTAGCGCCGCCAGTTACTGGTTGAGCTACTGAGAGCCGTGCGATGTGAATCGTCTGGCTGAGATTAGAACTTGAGCAAAAGGGTATGAGCGCATCTGAGCCGCGTGATCTATTTAAATCCAACGCCCCGTAGAGGCCGATCCACCCGAATCGGTATCAGCCAGTAATATTACGCCGCGTGGCCAGCTTTTGATTTAAAACAGATTTAGAATCTGATTTGTTTGCAAATTTGAAAAATCCATAACTTTAGTTCTACACGTCCAAAATTTGCAAACTTTATATCAATGGAATCAGTGGAACAAGCCCTAGCCAACCATGCAATTTGTTTAGTAAAAAGCTTCTAGTAAAATGTTTGTTTTTGCAGAAACATTTGTATGCTTGTTTAGGTTATAAAAATTATTTCAAAATGATTTCTGGGATAAATTCTTTGCAAATTGGTTTGTTGTGAACCTACTGACCCTAGGAACCATCTTGTGGATTTAAAAATGTATTTTGTGAAGTTTAGGATTGAATAATTGAATTGGCTCATTTCTAGCCAAATAAAAATATTGATTTTGATATGGAAATGATTTTTGAACAAAAACCTTTGGAAAATGTTTTGATTCAAAGCTACTGACCCTAAACACCAAGTTTTGTGAATTAACAACTTATTTGGTGAACAATATAAAATGGTTGGTTTACTAAAAGCATTTTCCACCACATGAAATAATGATTGGATTTGAAAAATGATTTATAGATAAAACCCTTTTGCAAATGACTTGCCACTTTAGAAAATGACCACTTTGATCCTTACAAATTTTAGAGCCTAGTAGAAACCACCTTTGCAAAATAAAACCACCTTTTGCATGCTTGCATGCATGACTTAGTTTCTATTATTTTATGTGTGTTGAATTGTTTGATTATTGTTGGAATGCTAGTTGAATCTATGTTTGCTTGATTGATTTGTAGTGAAGTTAGAAGAGTGTGAGATTAGCAAGATCAAGAAGTGAACCAACATTCCCTACCAAAGAAAGGCAAGTGACACTATCATCCAAAGTCCTACTATTTTCATTATACTTAGTGGATTTTGAAACATGCATGAAAAGAATTTCTATACTTTATGCTATGCTAAATCCTAATAGGATACCCTTATATATTCCTTAGTGAAAACAATGTAGTTGTAAAATGCTTAGCCATGCTACATATTTTGAGAAGAGATACATGTTGAGATTTTATGAAGTTGAGAAAAGACTTATGTTTTATATAATAAAACAAGTACTCAATGAACCACCTGGGTGGACAAGGATACTCAAGTTTTGGACAAGGTGGCAACAAGAGGAACCATGTTTATATGGAAATCTCTTTTTGTTGTGCACCAGATGAAAACCACCCAGGGACTTAGAGATTGAACATGTTTCTCCAACAGTGGCTTCCGTGTACAGCCACATGCTAAATGGCTCTGGCTTAGTCAACTACATTGGGAAGACCCATGCATTGGTCTTCAGGTTAACTGGAAATGAGGGAACTAGGAACCCTACATTGGTGCCTGAAGACAAGCTAGCATTGTGTATGGGAGGACCCTGTGGAAAGACTTCGTCACATTCTCAATCTGCCAGTACTCCATCTTGGTGAGTACTTATCCAGCGGCCACTGGTGGCAACAAGATGAGATTGTGTCATGTGGGTAAAGTGTACAACTTCTGAAGAAGATAAAAATTCTAAGTACTTAGCCGTGTCCCCGGTTATGGACAATACTGAGCAACTAAAGCCTGAAGCTATGGGAAATCTCGACATTCCAATTTCTAAAAGCAAAACTTTAAAGTGACAACAAAAGGCTTGCAGCACTTGGGGTGTACCAAGGAGCTCAAGAGATTTTGATAAAAACTTGCAGCACTTGGGGTGTACCAAGGAGCTCAAGAGATTTTGATAAAAACTTGAAGCACTTGGGGTGTACCAAGGAGCTCAAGAGATTTTGACAAAGACTTGAAAACACTTGGGGTGTACCAAGGAGCTCAGAAAGATTTGACAAAAGATCAAAACCATTTTGAAAAGATAGGATAAATTATTGCTTTCTGCAAATGAGACTAAAACCCTACTTAGCCAATTATGCATGTAATGATAGGATCCACTTATACTCAACATAGTAGTGAAACTTGCCAATACAATTCAAATGTATTGACCCTTGTGGCTGTAACTTGTTATGTTGCAGGTTTGTTTGATATTAGTGAAGTTGATTGTTTAGGATTACAAGTCTACAACCAGCATGTTTTCCTGTGGCACCTTGAAGATGAAGGACCCCATGCTTATAGATATTCTGCTGCAATGTAATGTAATAGCCAAATGAGCTATTAAAGATGTAATAAAATTATGTTATTCCTGGTTATAAAGTTGTATTATGAACTTTGTTTCTTGATATTACATCTTAACTGTGGATGCTAGCTATTGATCCAGGGACTAGCATTGTAAACACAGGGATCTCTACCTTATTAAAGGTTGGGAACCTTACACCTAAGTACTTGCTTTTATGCTGAGAATATTTACATCTTATGAAGCAAATGTGTTCGTGAAAGTTTCTTTTATCGCACTCAGTCTTCAACTGAATTGCTTGAGGACAAGCAATAAGCTAAGCTTGGGGGGAGTTGATACGTCCAAAACGTATCTACTTTCCCGAACACTTTTGCTATTGTTTACCCTCTAATTTGTGTGATTTGGATATAACTAACAAGGACTAACGCTGTTTTCAGCAGAATTGCTCTGGTGTCTCGTTTTTATGCAGAAAATCAACTTTCAGGAAAAATCCCAGAAAATATGCCAAAAATCCTATTTTCCCAGAAGACTCACAGAGCCAGAAGACGGAGGGGAGAAAGGGCCTGAGGGGGCCCACACCACCCCCAGGCGCGGGCCAGGCCTGGCCACGCCAGGGAATGGTGTGGCCGCCTCGGACTTCGACTCGACATGTCCTTTCACCTACATATACCCTCCGACCTAAAAACACCGGGGGGGGTCAACGTTTTTACAGATAGAGTTCCGCTGCGCCGCCACCACCAGAAACCGCGATTCAGAACCAAAAACTCCGTTCTGGCACCCTGCCAGGACGGGGAATTGGAGGAGATCATTGCCATCATCATCATCATCGACGCCTCTCCATCAACCATCCATGATTCCCCCATCCATGTGTGAGTAATCCCCAACGTAGGTTATGGGGATGATAGGGATTGGATGAGATCACTCATGTAATTGCATAAGATTGTTAGGGCATGGTGCCTAGTATCTATTGTTAGTGCTTTTTGACATTGTTGCAACTTGTTGTGCTTAGTGCTTTCCACTAGGGCCCGAGTGCCATGATCTTAGATCTGAACATGTTATTGATTCATGATGATATTATTTTTTGTGATCTTACCTGCAAGTTGTGTACACATATCATTGTCCGGAACCCGATGCCCAGAAGTGACAGCAATTGGGATAACCGGAGGGGATGGCTATGATGTGAGGATCAAGTGTGTTCACAGAGTGTTAATGCTTTGCTCCGGTGCTCTATTAAAAGGAGCACCTTAATGGCCAGTAGATTCCCTTGAGGCCCCGCTGCAAACGGGCTGACAGGACAAAAGATGTTGTGCAAGTTTCTCATTGCGAGCACGCATGACTATATACGAAACACATGCCTATGGTTACTTATTACTTGGATGCTTTATCTTTATTATCCGCAATGCCTTTGTCTTGATTATTACATGAATTATCTTGTCCATGCAACGCCCGTCCATCCATCCATATGCCTACCGCATTTTAATCTTGTTGTTTATTACAATTGCTACCGCCGTCTTTATTTTACTGTTGTTATTATTTACTACTGCTACTGCTACTACAAAAATGTTACTGCTGATAAACTATTGCAAGCAAGACTGTTTCCAGGTGCAGCTGAATTGACAACTCATCTGTTAAGGCTTATAAATATTCTTTGGCCCCCCTTGTGTCGAATCAATAAATTTGGGCTTTACTTCCCTCGAAGACTGTTGCGATCCCCTATACTTGTGGATCATCAGGGCCTAGGAGAATGCATTGTGTATTTGGCTACTCATTGTGGGGTTGCCGGAGTGACAAAAACCTAAACCCCCGTTAGGAAACCATTGCATAAGGGAGTGTAGGATCTCAGAGTATAATGCTGTGGTTAGATTTTTATCTTAATTAATTTCTTATAGTTGCGTATGCTTGCAAGGGGTATAATCACAAGTGTGTATTAGTCCAAGTTGGGGTAGTACATTAGCATAGGTTCACCGCCATAACACTTACCCAACCAATGAAGATTAATCGACTATATGAAGTGAAAGCACTTGACAATATTCCCATGTGTCCTCGAGAATGTCTGGTCATCATAAGTAATACAACCAGCTTGTCCATTGCTAAAGAAAGGATTGGGACACTCGCTGCAATTATTATTATTGTCTTTTATTTACTCGCACTTTATTTATCTGTATTACCAAAAAACCCTAAAAATCCATTTTGTAGTATTTACAGTGAATCCTTGATCCAAACCTCTTGTCAACACCTTCTGCTCCTCATTGGGTTCGACACTCTTATTTATCAAAAGTTCTATGATACACCCCCTATACTTGTGGGTCATCAAGACTATTTTCTGGCGCTGTTGCCGGGGAGTGAAGCGCTATTGAAGAGTGGAATTGGTAAAGGAAATTTCTACTGTGAGTATTGTTTTATTTCTGTCTGTTATTTTATTTCATCATGGATAACACACTTGGGGTCCTATTTGGGGAAACTACTATCTCTGCTAAGGTAGTAGATAAACCACCACCTGTTGAATTGTATCCTTATAAAATACCTACAAAAATTGTTGAATGTGTTATGAATAACTGCTATTTTAGAGATGGAACTGTCCATCTTGGTGATCATTTGCTCTTTATACATGAATTATGCGAGTTGTTCAAGTGTGCAGGTATTACAATGGATCAAGTTAAGAGAAAGCTATTCTCTATATCATTGAAAGGCAGAGTTGGGGAATGGTATAAGCTCCTGAAGAATGGCCGATCTATTGAATGGGAGGAAATTGTACCTCTCTTTTATTCTAAATTCTATCCTACTAGTGAGATTCATAAAGATTGGAATCAAATATATAACTTTTGGCCTCATGATCGAGAGAGTATCGTCCAAGCTTGGGGGTGATTGAAGTCACTAATGCTCAAATGTCCCATTCATGAGCTCCCCAGTAATATTGTTATTAATAGCTTCTATGCAAGGCTTTATCTTCATGATAAGGATTTATTGGATGCTTCTTGTGTGCTGGATCATTTACACGTATGAAAGAAGAAGCTAAATGGGATCTTCTCGACCATATTCAAGAAAATACCGAAGCATGGGAGAATGACAAAGGAAGAAAGTCAAGTATAAATTATGATTATGAATGCATTAAATCTTTGATGGGAACTGATGACTTTCATAATATTAGTGCTGTTTATGGTCTTGATTCTCAAATTCTTTCAAATTGTTTTAAGGCCTTTGCCTCTTATCTTGATATTCCAAAAAAGGAATGGAACAAGTATCATGCGCCATATAAAGATATTGTTAATTGTGTTCCTGCTAGAAATATTGAAGTTTGTATTGTTGATCATATTTTTCCTGAACCTTATATTGAGAAAATACCTTTCCCTGCTAAGGTAAAGGAACATTCTATGATAACTAGTGTGGTTAACAAAATTACAAAGAAAGCCGTAGAACCTGATGAACAAATAAATGTTGAACCTGCAGTAGCAATGTGAAAGACCTTGTCACTAAAAATGTAGAAGATGGACACATTATATTTTGTGAAGATGCTTCTAATATTGTTTCACATCCTAGTAGAACTAGGAAAGCTAGTGTACATGTGCTTTCTGTTAGGATAGGTGATCATTGCTATTATGGTTTATGTGATATTGGTGCAAGTTCAAGTGCTATTCGTTATGAGCTTTACAAAGAAATTATGCATGAAATTGGTCCTTGTGAACTTGAAGAAATTGATGTGGTTATTCAGCTTGCTAATAGAGAGACCATCTCTCCAATTGGTATTGTAAGAGATGTGGAAGTTTTTTGCGGTAAGACTAAATATCCTGCTGATTTTCTAGTACTTGGTTCATCTGCTAGTAAAACTTGTCCTATCATTTTTGGTAGACCTTTCTTGAACACTTATGGAGATATTATAGATTGTAAGAAGGAGAAAATTTTAACTAAATTTGATGGAGAATCTTACGAGTTTAATTTTTCTAAATTTGCTAAAGCTCCTTATGAAATTGAATTGCCTAATGAGGATTTTAGAGTTGAACTTCTATTTATCTTGCTCCTAATAATGCTTTTCAACAATATATGGAAGATCGCGAAAGTGAGATCTTCATGGAAGAAAGAAATGAGATTGACAAGATTCTTCTTCGTCAACCTGAGATGCTTAAGCATAATCTACTTGTGGAAGATTTGGGTACCACATTTGAAGGGAATATGCCCGAGAGGCAATAATAAAGTGGTTATTATCGTATTCCTTATTTATGATAAATGTTTATTTTACATGCTATAATTGTATTAATACGGAAACATTAATACATGTGTGTTTAATAAACAAAAAGGAAGTTCCTAGTTATGCCTCTCTTATAAACTAGCTCGTTGATTAACATGATGATCAAAGTTTCCTGATCATGGACATTGGATGTTGTTAATAACGAGGTCACAACATTAGTGTAATGATGTGATGAACATTCATCCGAAGTATAGCATTACGATCAAAGTCATTGAGTTTATATTGCTATAAAAACTTACGAAGTGATCCTAATCCTTAGACCATGAGATCATGTCAATCACTAACACCGGAAGAGTTTCTCGATGACATCAAACATCACACCGTAACTGGGTGATTATAAAGATGGCTTCAGAACTACTAAAGTGTTATGTTGAGACCCATGGATCGAGAGTGGAATTTGTTCATCCCGATGACGGATAGATATGCTCTGGGCCCTCTCGGTGATATCACATTGATTAGCTTGCAAGCAAGTGATTTGATCACTAGAATGTTATATCACGGGAACGAGAAAAGAGTGCATGTCGGTAACGAGATCAAACTAGGTATGGAGATACCGATGATCGAATCTCGGACATGTAATATATCGTGAAACAAAGGGATTAAGATACTAGCGTAAAAGGTTCACACGATCACATAAGTCATCGTTGAATGTGTGGGAGTCAGTATGGATCTCCAGGTCCCGCTACTGATTATTGATCGGAGAAGGGTCTCTATCATGTCCGCATTATTCGCGAACCGTAGGGTGACACACTTAAGGGATACCGACACCATTCGGAGCAAATGATATGCCAGAAAAAGAAAAGGAAAGCGCAGGAATTTATTTCACTAGATACCGAAAGTGTTTCGGTTGAAATTGCTGAAACTGGTTCTGCATGTGAAATTGAAATGTTGTAAGGGCTTTTATGTGAATGTTTGTTAATTAAAGTAATTAACCAAATTCTGAATAAATAAATAAAACAGTTTTATTTAAATGAGAGATTGCATTAAATTTGGTGGAAATTTAATGCATGTGAGTGGATTTTTGAGTGGAGGCTTTTTAATGGGAGTGGAGGCTTTTCATTTTGAGTGGGAGCTCCACCCACATGAATGTGGAAGAGGTGGGGGCAGCCCCCATGGCTGGGCTCCATGCCCCTTGTGTGCCCCCCTCTCCTCCTCTCAAAGCACACCTCCTCGCGAAGGATCTCTCTCCCCCTTTAGAATTTCCCCATGGTCTCGGATCAGCGAGATACATGTTCCCGGTGGCTTTTTCTGGAAGGATTTGTTGCTTCTGCTGCTTCCCTGGAGCGAGGGCGCGGAGGTTGTCGGGGTACCTGTACGTGTGTGCGATCACGGATGCACCACTGCTTTGAGGTGCTGGACTTGATCGTGCTGGACCGGCTGGACCAGATGGACTTCATCACGATCTTGAGATCGGCAAGCGTTCGTCTACATCATCCACGAGTACAACCTCGTTAACGCTATTCGGTCTTCGAGGGTATGTATTCTATAGATGTATATCCACCTGTTGCTTGTATCTAGTAGATAGATCTTGGTACATAGATGTTCCCATCATAGGAATTTTTTTTGTTTTCTATGCTGCGAACCCTACAGTGGTATCAGAGCCGGATCTATGCGTAGATACTTTGCACGGGTAGTACACATATGAGTATGTGGGCGATGATGATCATTTTATTGCTTCTTACTTGTACTTTGGATATTGGTGGCATAGTGGGATGAAGCGGCCCGGACAAACTTTACATGTCCTCGCACATGAGACCTGTTCCACGCTTGACATGCAACTAGTTTTGCATAAGTGGCTAGCGGGTGTCTGTCTCTCCTACTATAGTCAATATCTAATTTGCAACAAGTTGTCAACAATTTGGTTATCCTCGTTGTGGTTCATGTTCGTAGGTAAGAACGGTTCTATCTTCGAAAGCCCTAAGCCACGTAAAACTTTCAATGGATAAATTAGAGGCGTCTAGTTTAGATTGTTGCTGGGCTAGTGTTATGATATGGTGATGTTGTAAGTAGAAGTATGAGATGATACTCTTACAACACACATAGCGTGTAAGTTCCATAGACCTTGTCCTTACACATAAAGGTATGATATTGATCATACCACGATGCACATGATGGAGATCAAGTGCGGGAACCATATCATTTCACTTATAAACATGTGATGTTTTGATTGCATCTTATATTGCTTGTTTGGCGTTTTATTAGCATAATAAGATGATCCCTCATTTAGATATCAAGATAAGAATGTGTTCTTCCTTAAGTATGCACCGACAATGTTTCGTCGCTTCAAGACATCACGTGATGATCGGGTGTACTTGAATCCATGAGCATATCTCGGGTGTAAGACAGTTACACACGCGAATACTAAGGTTCTTACTTGGCAAACCTAGCATGTACAGACATGGCCTCGGAACACGGACCGAAAGGTTAAGCATGAGTCATATGTTTTGATATGATGACCATATGGATGCTCGCCTTTGAAGCTACACCGACTCACGTGATGATCGAACTTGGTGTAGTGGATTTGGTTCATGTAATCACCAAAAAGACATGAGGGATGTCGTTTTTGAGTGGGAGTTCACTTCTAATTTGGATTAGTAGAACTCAATTTATCATAAATTAAATCAAAGTGAATTTTCATAATTTGTTGTAGTCATTGGCATTCGTTCACCACCTTATGCATAGTTGTAATTGAGATAATAGAACTATAGAATTCTGGATATATACTTTACGAACTGGTATCGTATTGTGTTGAGTGTCAATCTAAAGTTTAAAGTCCTATTGCAAACTTTCAGCAAACTCTGTTTACTCCGTGAAATTTAATAATTGGTATTAAATCGAGAGTAACAATTCCAGTGTTAGTATCTTAAGTATCATGTTTGCCTCCACGATTCTTGATTGTTTTAATATCAAGTTTATCTAGGAGCTGAAAGAATTGTTTCAGAAACCATCATGTGTGACAGATATAACGATATCTGAAACAATGTTTTGGTTGCAATATGATAGAGTATAATATATGATCTCATATTGGATGAGAATTTACAAAGGTTGGAGATGCTAGACATCCTAATCATCCAAAAGGGTTTTGGAAAGTAATGTTATACTCACGATTCGCCTTTATAAGCTACAGTAGCTTGATCATGAAAGTCGTCATGATAAGGGTGAATAGAAGATGTATGTAAAGTGTTTACTACACTAAAATATTACTAAAGAATGGATTTTGAAAGAATACCGATCATTTTGATGATGGTGATCTACTTCAAAGTGCAAGTCCAAAGGTATTATTATTTGAATATACACGCTTTGGACTATGTGTCATGTATATGGCGCCACTTTTGATGTTGATAGATTCTTTTAAAAAGGAAAAGAAAATGCTGAAAGAGAATCTATAAAATATATTTGGCAGAAAAGAAAAGATTGGAAATATCCAATTTTGGTATATATATGATATACATGTTATGGTTATATTCTTTGCTTGTTAAACAATGTGGTTCTTGGGTATTGGATACCGAATTGGTTGGTATGAAATTTCATACGGAACACGCAATTCATGAACCACAATGGCCTAAGTAACTAGCAAGAGAATATGTGATGATGTTCATCAAAAACAAACAAACCGTTGTTTGTATTTCTCATTGACATCAAAGCTTGACTTCAAGATTTGTTTTAATAATTGTTATTTGAATCAGGTATTATGTGAACAAAGGTTATTCAAATAATTACCGTATTCCATATAAGATGGATGATTTACAAATCTAGTTGGAGAAATCACATCCATAAAACCTAATGCTAAAATGTCGCAAGACAAATGATTGAAAGATCACTTACAAAGTGACATTGCTGTTTAAATTATATTGGAAAGAAAACATGAAGAATCTCCATATTCATGGATTTTTGGAGTCTTTGATTTGATCAAGTGACGCTTGTGAGACTTTCCACGTGATAATTAAAACTTCGTTCAAAGGCCAAAGAAGAACGAACGACTAAATTATTGGAATTTATACATATCGATGTATGTAGTCCATTATGTGTAGTCGTAAGCGATGGGTTTCAACTTCATATGCTTTCTCCGGAAATTGTTGTTAGAAAGCAAGATCAAGAGAAAACCACTAAGCAAGATCACTATCCTTTACCTTTTGGTTTCTGTAATGCTCCTTCTACTTTTCAAAGATGTATGTATGCTATCTTTCATGGGTTTTGTAAAGTAATTGTGGAAGTATTCATGGACAATTTCTCCGTCTATGGAACTTCTTTTGATAATTGTTTGCACAATCTTGCAGAGATGTGAAGAAACTAATCTTGTTCTTAATTGGGAGAAATGCCACTTTATGGTTAATGAAGGAATTATCCTTGGACATAAATTTTTTGAAAGAGGTATTGAAGTTGACAGAGCCAAAGTTGAAGCAATTGAGAAAATGCCCTGTCCTAGGGATGTTAAATGTATTCGTAGTATCCTTGGTCATGCTGGTTTCTATAGGAGGTTTATTAAAGATTTCTCCAAGATATCAAAGCCTCTTACTAATATTCTCCAAAAAGATGTACCTTTTGTTTTTGGTGATGATTGTAAGGAAGCTTTTGAAACTCTAAAGAAAGCTTTAACTACTGCTCCTATTGTCCAACCACCTGATTGGAATTTTGTTGGAGATATGCCCAGGAGGCAATAATAAAGTTGTTATTATCATATCTTCATACTTATGATAAATGTTTACATACCATGCTATAATTGTATTAACAGGAAACATTAATACTTGTGTGATTTGTAAACATAAAAGAGTCCCTAGTAAAGCCTCTTGTTAAACTATCTTGTTGGTTAATATATGATCATGGTTTGCTGATCATGAACATAGAGATGTTATTAACAACAGGGTCATATCATTAGGAGAATGATGTGATGGACATACTCCTATAGTTAAGCATAGCATAAAGATCAAGTCTTTTAATATAGTTCATTTTCTATAAGCTTTCTGATGCATAGTAACCTAATTCCTTTGACCATGAGATCATGCTAATCGCCATCACCAGAAGGATACTTTGATGACGTCAAACACCACACCGTAACTGGGTGGCTATGAAGGTGGCATTGAGTGTTCGGAAAGTATGGGTTGAGGTACATGGATCAAGAGTGGGATTTGTCCATCCATATGACAGATAGATATACTCTGGGCCCTCTCGGTGGAATGTCATCCAATTAGCTTGCAAGCATGTGACTGGCTCACAAGGGATCACATACCATGGGAACGAGAAAAGAGTACTTATCGGTAACGAGGTTGAACTAGGTATGCAGAGATACCGACGATCAAAACCTCGGATAAGTAAACTATCATGAAACAAAGGGAAATTGGTATCGTATGTAAGTGGTTCATTCGATTGCAAAGTAATCGTAGAAATATGTGGGAGCCATATGAATTTCCAGATTCCTCTATTGGTTATTGATCGGATAAGTGTCTCGATCATGTCCGCATAATTCACGAACCGTAGGGAGACACACTTAAGGATTCGATGTTGTTGAGTAGTTATGATGAGTAAGAGACCGAATGTTGTTCGGAGTCTCGGATGGGATCCAGGATATCACGAGGAGATCCGGAATGGTCCGGAGAATAAGATTCATATAAGGAAAGTCCTGTTTCGGAGTTGGGGAATGATTCCGGTGTTTTCACCGGGAATGTTCTAGAATGGTCCAGAAGGTCCGGCACTCCGGAGGGGAAGGGTACATGAATGTGTCATGACAATATGGAATGGTTGCATCATGTACTAGGTCACTTGGCTGGGCAAAATAAAGGGAGAAATCAAATCCTAGTTTGAAAGTCAAACGCCAATTTGAAAAAGTCAAACGACAAATTTGCTTGGTGGAGGGAGAGTAGGAAACCTACTTGGGGAGGAAGTCTCCTCCCTCCACCCGCTGGCGAAAGAGGAGGAGTTGGAGGAGGACTCCCTCCTCCCAAGCCGCACCCTCCCACCTATATAAGGAGGGGTAGGGCTGCCCCTCTCCGACACACCCAACACCACCCAAAACCCTAACCCTAGCCGCCGGCCTCCTGCAAGTCGCCGCCGCCCTAGGGTTTCTCCTAGCCACCGAGTTGGGGATCTCCCAAGCCCTATCCGTCGGCCAAGCTTCCTCCCTTGGTGCCTCTAAACCCTAGATCGCCAAGGCCTCTCTCATAGTCCACCATACTCGCTCCGGCTTAAGGCGAAGCCCTGCGAGATCTCCCCTCTACTTCCGGTACCACGCCGTCGTGCTGCCAGAATCGCGAGGAGAGTGCTACAACCTCCGCTGCCTGCTGGAAGAAGGGAGAGGAAGGTCTTCATCGAGTACCGAACGTGTGACCGACTGCGGAAGCGCTGCCGGAACGCAGCGCCGGAAGGATCGTCTACACGATCTTGAGATCGGCAAGAGTACGACTACATCACCCACGAGAATCTGCTCTCGTTAACCGCTTTGGAATCTTCGAGGGTGAGTTCCTCTATCGACTCGTTGCTACAATCTAGTAGATAGATCTTGGCTTGTTTGTTTGCATGCGGTAGAAATTTTTTGTTTTCCATGCTACGAACCCCTACAGTGGTATCAGAGCCGTGTCTATATGTAGATCTGTTGCACGAGTAGAACACAATGGTCATTGTGGGCGGTGGTGCTTTTATTATCAATTACTTCTTGTGTACTTTGCATCTTGCGGTATGATGGGATGAAGCGGCCCGGGCTAACCTTACATGACATCGTTCATGAGACTTGCTCCACTCTCAACATGCAACTTGTATTGCATAAGTGGCTTTGCGGGTGTCTGTCTCTCTCATCATAGTATAGATCCAATTTACAACGGGCACTTGATAGTTCAAGCATCAACGTTGTGGTTCTTGTTCGTAAGTTAGAGTGACACTAAAAGATGCAAAGAAAATTAGAGGCATCTAACTTTGTTTTGCAGGGGTGTGTTGTGATGTGATATGGCCATGATTGTGATTATATTTGATGTATGCAATGTTCCTTATTGTAAGTTGGCAACCGGCAGGAGCCATATGGTTGTCTTTAAATTCTGTTAAGACCCGCGTTTCTATTCAAAGTAGTTGTAATAGTTGAAGATGGTGGACGACAACCATGGAACGACATCATTGACCTTGATGCAATGTCGGTGATGATGGAGATCATGTTCGTGCTTGAAGATGGAGATCGGAAGGACAAGAAGAAAGGCCATATCATATCACATATTATGAATTGCATGTGATGTTAATCCTTTATGCATCTTGTATTGCTTAGTTAACAACAATAGCATTATAAGATGATCCCTCAAGCACACAATTTCAAGTTTTAAAGTGTTCATCCTTAGTAAGCACCATTGCTAAAGCTCATTGTTTCGAAGCATCACGTGATGATCGGGTGTGTTAGATTCTGCGAGTGTATACAACGTGAGCAAGCCAGATTTGCTCATGCGGAAACTAAGGTTTGATCTTGACGAGCCTAGCATGTACAGACATGGTCTCGGAACACGGATCACCGAAAGGTAAAGCATGAGTCATATAGTAGATATGATGAACATGTTGATTGTTCGCCATTGAAGCTACATCAACTCTCGTGATGATCGGTTTTGATGTGGTGGATTTGGTTCGTGTGATCACTAAAACAATGTGAGGGATATTGTTTTGAGTGGGAGTTCAACAGCAATTTGATTAAAAGTTGAACACTATTTATCATAAATTAAATCAATGTGAATTTGCATAGTTGTTGTAGTCATTGGCATCCGTTTACCACCTTGCGCTTAGTTATAATTGAGATGATAGAACTATAGAATTCTGGTTAGTTACTTTACGAACTGGTATCGTATTGTTTTGAAGTGTTAATCTAAAGTTTAAAAGTCCCATCGCAAACTTTCAGTAAGTTTCGATTACTCCGTGAAATTTAATAGTTGGTATTAAAATAATGAGTAACAATTCTAGTGTTAGTATATAAGTATCATGTTTATCTCCATGATTCCTGATATTCGAAAGATAGTTTCAACATCAAGGTAATCTAGGAGTTGAAAGAGTTGTTTCAGAAACCATCATGTATGGAAGATATTGCGATATCTGAAATGATGTTTTGGTTACAACATGATAGAGTATAATATGGCAAAGTTTATGTTCTTATATTTGATGAGAATTTACAAAATATTGGAGACACTAGTTGTCCTAATATTCCAAAAGGTTTTGGAGAGCAACATTATACTCGCGATTCACCGTTATAAGCTAAAGTAGCTTGATCATGAATAATTCCATGAGAAGGGTGAATATTTGATGTAGGTAAAATATTTACTACACCAAGAGATTACTAAAGAATGGAATATGAAAGCACACCAAACATTTGATGATGGTGATCTACTTCAAAGTGCGAGTCCAAAGACATTGGTATTATACACGCTTTGGACTATGTGTCATATGTATGACTCCACTATTGATGTTGATAGATTCTTTCAAACAGAAAAGGAAATACTGAAAGAGAATCTCAGAAATATATGGAAGAAAAGAAAAGACTAGAATTGTTCAGCTTAGGTATATAGATGATATACATGTTATGGCTATATTCTTTGCTTATTAAACAATGTGGTTCTTAAGTATTTGATACTGAATTTGTTGGTGTGAATCGTCATACAAAACAACACAATTCATGAACTACAATGGCCTAAGTAAGTAGCAAGAGAATATGTGATGATGTTCATCGAGAACAAATAAAGTGTTGATGTGTTTCTCGTTAACATAAAAGCTTGCCTTCAAGATTTGTTTTATCAGGTATTATGAGAACAAAAGGGTTGTTCAATTTATTGCCATAATCCATAAAAGATGGATGATTTACAAATCTCGTTAGATTAATCACATCCATAAAACAATTGCTAAAAATCGCCGTTTAAATTATATTGAAAAGAAAACATGAAGAAACTCCATGTGGATGGAATTTTGGAGTCTTTTGATATTTTGATCAAATGACACTTGTGAAACTTTCCTAGAGATAAATAAAACTTTGTTCACAGGCCAAAAGGGAACGAATGACTAGTTTATTGGAACTTGTACATATTGTTGTATGAAGTCCATTATGTGTAGTCAAGAGCGATGGATTTCAACTTCATATGCTTTCTCCGAAAATTTGAGTGAATATATGAATATTTACTTAATAAGGATAACGTATGAAACATTTGAAAAATTCAAAGACTTTCAAGATGAAGTGCAAAATCATTGTAACAAGAATATAAATAGTTTATGATGAGATCATAAAGGAAGATATTTAAGTTACAAGTTTAGCATAAAACACCTAAGATTTAAGGAATCGTTCCGTGGATTTGCATTTCTCGAAACACCATAAGAGTATGGAGCATCCGAGATATGTAATTAAACCTTGTTTGACATGGTAAGATCAAAGGTGTAATTCATAAAACTGTCATTATATTTTAAAGATTAAAAGCTTTAGAGATTGCCGTTTTTCCACTGAAAAGAGATCCATCATAATCCGTTGAATTGACACCATATAAAGTTATGGTTTGGGATAAACCCAAGTTGTCATTTCTTAAAAATTGGTATTCTATGCATAAGAAAGATGTTTGCAACCAAAATCGGATGAACATATCTTTGTATGAATCGTTGAGTATTCCTCCATAACACCGAAGACAAAAGTGTTTGTCGCTTAGAACGTCAAGTTTCTTTGAGAAAGAATTTTCCGTGAAAAGTTAAGTGGGAGGACAATAGAACTTTGATAAGGTTAAAGGAACCTTAGCTATATGTGCAAAGTTGCACAGCGCCGAAAAGTGTTCTGGAGGCAGCAACAATGCTCATGGCTCACGTGCCTCAAAGGTTGTGGTCACATAGGCCTATGTTCCTATTGAAACAAGTAGGTCGGGTAAACAATCAAATACCAAGATTTGAGAGTTAAATCATTATTTGACAATAATGATCTGACTACATGCAAAGAAGCGATGATGGGCCCTAACTCCGTCAAATGGCTTGAAGCCATAAAATCCGTGATAGTTCCATATACGAGAGATCAAGCTTTGAACTTGAAAGACCTTACAGTCATATTTGGATATATAAAGAAATAGACATGGATGTTTCACATCTATGAAATTATCGACATGTCGGGAAAGAGTTCACAACAGTGTTCAAAGAGTTGACTATGACAAGATCTGATCTTTCATTAAGCGATATTTAGTCTAGACGGATTAATGTAGCAACCACTACATATAATTTTGTTATGTGATAGTTGAATAAACAAAACAAGTTCTTCTATAAGAATGGTTACCTAAGACATGTGCATGACACGGACCAAAGGGTTTTGTTAATTCAAAGGATGCTAAAAGCATATGCAAACTTCAATGGTTGAAGTAACCATCGCGGAGTTGGAATCTTCACTATGATGAAACTGTTAAAAGAGTTTAATTTCATCGGAGACGATGAAGATGCTTGCACTTGCAAGAAATTAAGTGGGAGCGCTAAGACATATTTCTAATACATTATGTGGAAGACATATTGTTGATTGGAAGTGATGTATCTTTTTATTAACACAGGATAAGAATTTTATCTCGATGAAAGGCTTAGGCAGAACCCGAATATTTGGCATCAATGTCTATATGGATAAATTGTGATGCCAATATGGTTGTGCCAGAAGTACATAGACGAGATATTGAATGAGTTCAATATAGAAACTACAAGAAAGGTTCTTGTTGCACATGAAGGATTGAATAAAGATTTAAGTATTTTTGATACTTGATAGATACAATCACAAAGAGTATTTTATCAATCATGTTGTGATGTGTACAAATCCAGAAATGTCCTATGCTCTAAATGTTATGAGCATATTCTAGAATAATTCATAAGATGATTATTGGACGATAGTAAAGATATTCTTATGATATTTTCAAAGAACTAAGAATATATTATTTTGTAGAAGTGGCAAATAGATGGTTAGTTCATTGTAAAAGTATTACATTGATACTAGTTTTGTCACGAAGTACAAATTAAGTTTATCTCAATCTAAACTAAGGGTGGCACAATGTGATGGAAAGTAAGTTCCATAATGGATCTTGATGAGTTCCAAAGTTAAGACATTGTGACAGATACTACAACAAAAGGCTAAGTATATAACTGGTATTATAGCAGCAAAAGAAGGCATTTGTGTCAAGTAGTTTGTTATCAAACTAGGTGTAAGGTTCCCAACCTTTAATAAGGTAGAGTCCCCTGTGTTTACAATGCTAGTCCCTGGATCAATAGCTAGCATCCACAGTTAAGATGTAATATCAAGAAACAAAGGTCATAATACAACTTTATAACTAGGAATAACATAATTTTATTACATCTTTCATAGCTCATTTGGCTATTACATTACATTGCAGCAGAATATCTATAAGCATGGGGTCCTTCATCTTCAAAGTGCCACAGGCAAACATGTTGGTTGTAGATTTGTTGTAGAGGGAGTGTGTCCCAACCTTTAAATAATATAAGGTGGAGTCCCCTGTGTTTACAATGCTAGTCCCTAGATCAATAGCTAGCATCCATAGTTAAGATGTAATATCAAGAAACAAAGGTCATATATAACTTTATAACCAGGAATAACATAATTTTATTACATCTTACATAGCTCATTTGGCTATTACAATACATTGCAGCAGAATAACAATAAGCATGGGGTCCTTCATCTTCAAAGTGCCACAGGCAAACATATTGGTTGTAGACTTTGTAATCCTAATCAATCAATCTTCACTAAAATCAATCAAACCTGCAACATTGCAAGTTACAGCCGCAAAGGTCAATACATTTGAATTGTATTGGCAAGTTTCACTACTATGTAGAGTATAAGTGGATCCTATCATTACATGCATATTTGGCTAAGTAGGGTTTTAGGCTCATTTGCAGAAAGCAATAATTTATCCTATCTTTTCAAAAGGGTTTTGATCTTTTGTCACCTCCTTGGAATCCACCAAGTGTCTTTGTCAAAATCTCTTGAGCTCCTTGGTAACCCCAAGTGTTCAAGTTTTCATAAAAATCTCTTGAGCTCCTTGGTAACCCCAAGTGTTCAAGTTTTCATAAAAATCTCTTGAGCTGCTTGGTAACCCCAAGTGTTCAAGTTTTCATAAAAATCTCTTGAGATCCTTGGTACCCCCAAGTTCATCAAGTCTTTTGTTGTCACTTAAAAGTTTTTCTTTTAGAAATTGGAATGTCGAGATTTCCCATAGCTTCAAACTTTAGTTGCTCAGTATTGTCCATAACCGGGGACATGGCTAAGTACTTAGATTTTATTATCTTCTGCAGAAGTAGTACACTTTACCCACATGTCACAATCTCATCTTGTTGCCACCAGTGGCCACTGGATTGGTACTCACCAAGATGGAGTACCGGCAGATTGAGAATGTGACGAAGTCTTTCCAGAGGGTCCTCCCATACACCATTGCTAGCTTGTCTTCAGTACCCATGTAGGATTCCAGGTCCCCATTTTCAGTAACCTGAAGATAATGCATGGGTCTTCCCAATGTAGTTGACCAAGCCAGAGCGATAAGTAGCATGTGGTTGTACACGAAAGCCACAATTGGAGAAACATGTTCTATCTCTAAGTTTCCTGGGTGGTTTTCTTTTGGAGCACAACACAAAGAGATTGCCATAGACATGGTTCCTTTTGTTGCCACCTTCTCCAAAACTCAAAGTATCCTTGTCCACCCAGGTGGTTCATTGAGTCCTTGTTTTATTATATAAAACACAAGTCCTTTTCTCAACTTCATAAAATCTCAACATGTATCTCTTTTCAAAATATAGCATGGCTAAGCATGTAACAACTACATTGTTTTCACTAAGGAATTTATATAAGGTATCCTATTAGGATTTAGCATAGCATAAGTATAGAAATTCTTTTCATGCATGTTTCAAAATCCACTAAGTATAATGAAAATAGTAGGACTTTTGATGATAGTGTAACTTGCCTTTCTTTTGGTAGGGAATGTTGGTTCACTCCTTGATCTTGCTAGTTTCACACTTTTCTAACTTCACTACAAATCAATCAAGCAAACACAATATCAACTAGCATTCCAACCAAAATCAATCAAACAAAACACACATAAAATAATAGGAACTAAGTCATGCATGCAAGCATGCAAAAGGTAGTTTTATTTGCAAAGATGGTCTCCACTAGGCTTCTAAACTTTGTAGGGTTCAAGGTGATAATTTTCTAAAGTGGAAAAGTCATTTGCAAAAGGGTTTTTATTCATAAACCATTTTTAAATCCATTCATCATTTTATGTGGTGGAAAATGTTGTTATCAAATCAAAACTTTATGTTTTTCACCAAATAAGTTGCTAATTCTCAAAACTTGGTGCTTTAGGGTCAGTAGATTTGATTCAAATCATTTTCCCAAAGTTTTTACTCCAAAAACATTTTCATAACAAAACCATTATTTTTATTGAGCTAAAAATAGGCTAAATCAATTAATCCATCCTAGACTTCACCAAATCCATTTTCAAAACCATGGGTTGGTTCCTAGGGTCAGTAAGTTCATACCAAACCAATTTGCAAAGATTTTAACCTTGAAAAACATTTTGGAATAATTTTTCTAATCTAAACAAGCATACAAATGTTTCTGCAAAAACAAACATTTTAACAGAAACTTTTTACTAAACAAATTGCATGGTTGGCTAGGGTTTGTTTCACTGATTCCAATGATATAAAGTTTATAATTTTTGGACGTGTGGATCAAAAGTTACAAGGGTTTCAATTTGCAAATCAAATCTGTTTTCAAATTCTGTTTTAAACAAAAACTGGCCACGCGTCGTGTTTTGATTGGGCGGTACCGGTTCGCACGGATCGACTGATGCAGACCGTAGGATCTAACTTAGATCGAGCGGCGTAGAGGCATACGATACCTCTTCATTTATATTCTATCACATCCACACGATTTTGATCTAACGGACATAATCAACAGGCCACTAACTGGCGGCGCTGCGCGGCGGCAGATGGCGGCGACGGTCGGACGATGGGCTAGCGGCGGTTCTAGGAAGCAAAGGAGGAAGGGGAGGTGCTCACCAGGTTCAGGAGGTCGAGGTGGTGCTCAACGTGTGGTCGGCGTGGCAAGGGGTGCTCAGGGACAGCAACAATTCCTCACCGGAGTGGAGAACGACGTCGGGTGGTTCTGTTCGTGGTCGGGGTCGACGTTGCAGATCACAAGGGGGCAAACCGAGAGCATGGTTAGATGCGCATGGTCGAGGTGATAACGCGTGCGTGAAGGAGAAGGAGAGGGGCGGTCTGTGCTTACCAGGAGGGTCGCCGGAGTTGCTTGCAGACGCGGCGGTGCTCAGTTGAAGACGGAGCCGACGTTCTGGAGCACCCGCGATGGAACGAAGGGCACAGACAGGTGCGCCTGGGAGTGGGGAATGTTCCCGTGTGCTTGGGGAGGAAAGGGGTGGCGAGGCTCGGCCGGAATCGAGGAGGAACGGTGGCCGGAGCAGTGACGGTGCGGGGCGAAATAGTCGCAGCCTGGAGGCAGAGAGGGGAAGGTGCTTGAGGGGAAATGGAGAGGAGGAGCAGACGGTTAAATGGGTGCAGTCACGGCGAGTAACGGTCGCGGAATCAACGCGTATTCAACGCCGGCGTAAATGGCAGCAACGGCAGGGCGTCGTTTGCGCGAGGAAGAAGGAGTGAGCTGGCTGCGTGGGTCCGCTTCGTCAGCAAAGGAGAGAGACAGGGAGAGGGGTCCACCAGTCATTGTCTGCGGGGGTTAAAAACTGAGTGCGAAACGTTTTCTTCGGGAGGGAGAGAGTGGGCTGGTTGTTGGGCTTAATGGGCTGGCCGGCTGGGCTGAGTCCAATTCTATTTTTTTCCTTTCCTGATTGTTTTGTCTTTTTCCAAAACTATTTTCTGTTTTGAATTTCCAAACAATAATTCAAGCATTCAAATCAAATCAAACATTCACCACACTTTGTAATTGAATTTGGTTCTGTTTAACAACTTAAACCAATTCCCAAAATAAAATAATATTTTCATTTTAGGGTCCATTATTAATTAAATAAATAGACCATTGTTATTAAATCAAATAGATTTTGATTTATTCAAACTCCATTTTGAAATCTAAAATTATTAACAAAACCAATCAGTAGGTTTTATTTGAAAACATAAAATACTTGGAAAACTTGTTTTTAAAATAAATAAATAAGTTTTGATGTTTAATTAAAATAGCAAAACCTTTATTTTTAATAAACTTGGATATTAACTCCTTATTAATTTATTTTAAATAAACCTTTACTAATCTTTATCAAATATAAATGTTTTTATTTCAAAGGCTTGGCCAAGTTTTAATTTGGCTTATAAAATAATTCCTTCTTAATTTTCTTCCTTCTCATTTTAAAATCAAATCTTTTATTAAAAGATTTCAAAATAGTGAATCCAAATATTTTATTTTTCCTTTATTAAATGTTTATCTTTTTAAATCCCTTTAGGATTTTATTTGATCCAATTTGGTTTGAATGTTTCCAATTGGATTCAAAAAGTTTCTTCTCACCCTGAAAATCAACAAAGTTTTATTTTATTCATTTATTTTTCACATTACAAGATTTGGAAAATCTAGGGATGTGACAGGCTACCACCCTTAAAATAAATCTCGTCCCGAGATTTGGGAAGGCTCGGGTTACAAGTAGGCTCAAAACATCTAGGGTACTACCACCCTTAAAATTTTTCCAACTAAACTACATGTTGGCTTGCTTGGGATCTTGGGGAAACTTCTCTGGGCAAACATTTGCATTGCGTCCTTGGTTTCCACACTTGACTCATGGGCCAAGGTTGAGATTCTCCATAGGCTTGTTCAACTTGTTCTTCATCTTTTCTGGACAGTTGCTTGCATAATGTCCTGGGTTCTTGCAATTGAAACAGTGGATATCTTTGAGTTCTTTATGTGTCTCTTGTGGACAAGTTGCTACATAATGGCCTAGCTCTTTGCAGTTGTTGCACCTCACTTGGCCAATTTCCTTATTCTTCTGGTTCTCTAGGCATTCACTGGAATAGTGTCCCATTTCTTTACATTTATGACATTGCACATGGCTTTTGTCCTTCTTTTGCTTTTTGGGTTTCTCCAAAGCTAAGAGTGCATCCAGTTCATGTTGTTCATATGTTATTTGGTAGGTAGGAATGTCTACATGCTTCTTGGACCTTCTATTGCTCTTTGGATAATTCATATGCCCTTTCTTTGGTCCTTTGAATTGGGTTTTTTGTTTGGAGGTATAAGTGGTCCTTTTCCTTTGTCATCAACCTTCTTGGTAGACTTGGATCCTTTTGGATAGTTTGCAATCATTTGTTGCACTCCACCTTGTTTCCTTTGTTCAACAATGGAATAGATGGGGCATTGAATATGAACATGGTTGTTTCCTTCACATAGATAACAGGTAGCTTGAGAGGTGGGACATTGGCCTACTGGATGTTTCTCTTCACAGTTGGGGCATTTATCTCCATGATCCTTGGAAGTATGATCCTTGTCTCCACAAATAATGCAAGTTGGGGCTCCATCTAGAATAACATTTCTGTCATCCTTGTTGTCACAAACTCTTTTGGAATAGCTTTCTTCCATATTGATCATTTGATCAGTCACTTTAAGCATCAATTGGGCTTGAGTTTCCAAAAATCCTTGCAGTGTTGGATCTTCCCCACTGGTGTTAGCTATGAACTGAGCTGTCATCTGGTTCAACTGGTGTTGGGTTGCTATGAGCTCTTTCATGCTGTCCTCTTGGTTGGTGTTGGTGTCATCAACCTTGATGTTGGAGTCTCCTGGAGTAGTCATCTGTTTGGGTTGAATGAAGATTAGAATAGGCAAGATATTTCTAAGGAATCAATTCTAATCACACACATCACAATTCACTCAAGCAATGTGCAAACATTCACAAACAACTTTTCACTCAAACAACAAAGTTCAAGCACATACTTAGGCAACAAAATATTTTTGTTACACTATATAAGTTGGTGTGTTTGACTTAACTAAAATATGGTGGTCCATCTATATGGTTCACTTGTGATCTTTCTATCCTCCTTTGGTTGATTCTTCTTGCATGAGATCATGGTTTCCTTGAGGAAAACTTTTGGTCACAAAAACTTCAAGTGAAGTGAACTCCTTCTAATTTTGCATTTCCTTAGTCTCCACATCTTGAGCAAGATTTCCTTGTCTCACTTGTAGTCCTTAGTGTATCCAAGTTGGAAGTCCTTGGTGAATATGCTGAAGATGTTGAAGTCATTAGGGTTGAAGAAGTTGAAGTCATTAGAGTTGAAGAAGTCCTTTGCACATGGTGAAATCCTTGGCCATGGGGTAGGTTTTTCCATCAAGTTTGAAATAGGAGAGAGGTAGAGTTGAAACCAAAATGTTTGAGGAAAGAGTTTACAAGATTGTTTGTAAATAAGTTTTGGAACAAATACAACTCCTATTTTTCTAAGGGTTTTTGTCCAATCCTAGGGTTTACAAATCCTACAGGCAACACAATGCTCTGATACCATCTGTAGAGGGAGTGTGTCCCAACCTTTAAATAATATAAGGTGGAGTCCCCTGTGTTTACAATGCTAGTCCCTGGATCAATAGCTAGCATCCACAGTTAAGATGTAATATCAAGAAACAAAGGTCATATATAACTTTATAACCAGGAATAACATAATTTTATTACATCTTACATAGCTCATTTGGCTATTACAATACATTGCAGCGGAATAACAATAAGCATGGGGTCCTTCATCTTCAAAGTGCCACAGGCAAACATGTTGGTTGTAGACTTTGTAATCCTAATCAATCAATCTTCACTAAAATCAATCAAACCTGCAACATAACAAGTTACAGCCGCAAAGGTCAATACATTTGCATTGTATTGGCAAGTTTCACTACTATGTAGAGTATAAGTGGATCCTATCATTACATGCATATTTGTCTAAGTAGGGTTTTAGGCTCATTTGCAGAAAGCAATAATTTATCCTATCTTTTCAAAAGGGTTTTGATCTTTTGTCATCTCCTTGGAATCCACCAAGTGTCTTTGTCAAAATCTCTTGAGCAACGGCAGGGCGTCGTCTACGCAAGGAAGAAGGAGTGAGCTGGCTGCGTGGGTCCGCTTCGTCAGCAAAGGAGAGAGACAGGGAGAGGGGTCCACCAGTCATTGTCTGCGCGGGTTAAAAACTGAGTGCGAAACTTTTTCTTCGGGAGGGAGAGAGTGGGCTGGTTGTTGGGCTTAATGGGCTGGCCGGCTGGGCTGAGTCCAATTCTATTTTTTTTCCTTTCCTGATTGTTTTATCTTTTTCCAAAACTATTTTCTGTTTTGAATTTCCAAACAATAATTCAAGCATTCAAATCAAATCAAACATTCACCACACTTTGTAATTGAATTTGGTTCTGTTTAACAACTTAAACCAATTCCCAAAATAAAATAATATTTTCATTTTAGGGTCCATTATTAATTAAATAAATAGACCATTGTTATTAAATCAAATAGATTTTGATTTATTCAAACTCCATTTTGAAATCTAAAATTATTAACAAAACCAATCAGTAGGTTTTATTTGAAAACATAAAATACTTGGAAAACTTGTTTTTAAAATAAATAAATAAGTTTTGATGTTTAATTAAAATAGCAAAACCTTTATTTTTAATAAACTTGGAAATTAACTCCTTATTAATTTATTTTAAATAAACCTTTACTAATCTTTATCAAATAGAAATGTTTTTATTTCAAAGGCTTGGCCAAGTTTTAATTTGGCTTATAAAATAATTCCTTATTAGTTTTCTTCCTTCTCATTTTAAAATCAAATCTTTTATTAAAAGATTTCAAAATAGTGAATCCAAATATTTTATTTTTCCTTTATTAAATGTTTATCTTTTTAAATCCCTTTAGGATTTTATTTGATCCAATTTGGTTTGAAGGTTTCCAATTGGATTCAAAAAGTTTCTTCTCACCCTGAAAATCAACAAAGTTTTATTTTATTCATTTATTTTTCACATTACAAGATTTGGAAAATCTTGGGATATGACACTTGTAATCCTAATCAATCAACTTCACTAATATCAAACCAACATGCAACATTACAAGTTACAGCCACAAGGGTCAATACATTTGAATTGTATTGGCAAGTTTCACTACTATGTAGAATATAAGTGGCTCCTATCATTACATGCATATTTGGCTAAGTAGGGTTTTAGGCTCATTTGCAGAAAGCAATAATTTATCCTATCTTTTCAAAACAGTTTTGATCTTTTGTCAAAAATCTTTCTGAGCTCCTTGGTATACCCCAAGTGCTTCAGGTCCTTGTCAAAATCTCTTGAGCTCCTTGGTACACCCAAGTGCTTCAAGTCTTTGTAAAATCTCTTGAGCTCCTTGGTACACCCCAAGTGCTTCAAGTCTTTTGTTGTCACTTTAAAATTTTGCTTTTAGAAATTTGAATGTCAAGATTTCCCATAGCTTCAGCTCTAGTTGCTCAGTATTGTCCATAACCGGGGACACAGCTAAGTACTTAGAATTTTATCTTCTGCAGAAGTTGTACACTTTACCCACATGACACACTCTCATCTTGTTGCCACCAGTGGCCGCTGGATAAGTACTCACCAAGATGGAGTACTGGCAGATTGAGAATGTGACGAAGTCTTTCCATAGGGTCCTCCCATACACAATGCTAGCTTGTCTTCAGGCACCAATGTAGGGTTCCTAGTTCCCTCATTTCCAGTTAACCTGAAGACCAATGCATGGGTCTTCCCAATGTAGTTGACTAAGCCAGTGCCCATTTAGCATGTGGCTGTACACGGAAGCCACTGTTCGAGAAACATGTTCAATCTCTAAGTCCCTGGGTGGTTTTCATCAGGTGCAAAACAAAAAGAGATTGCCATATAAACATGGTTCCTCTTGTTGCCACCTTTTCCAAACTTGAGTATCCTTGTCCACCCAGGTGGTTCATTGAGTACTTGTTTTATTATATAAAACATAAGTGTTTTCTTAACTTTATAAAATCTCAACATGTATCTCTTCTCAAAATATTTTGCAGGGCTAAGCATAATACAACTACATTGTTTCCACTAAGGAATATATAGGGTATGCTAATAGGATTTAGCATAGCATAAAGTATAGAAATCCTTTTCATGCATGTTTTCAAAATCCACTAAGTATAATGAAAATAGTAGGACTTGGATGATAGTGTCACTTGCCTTTTTGGTAGAGAATGTTGGTTCACTTCTTGATCTTGCTAATATCACACTCTTCTAACTTCACTACAAATCAATAAAGCAAACATAGGTTCAACTAGCATTCTAACCAATATTCAAACAATTTAACACACATAAAATAATAGAAACTAAGTCATGCATGCAAGCATGCAAAAGATAGTTTTATTTGCAAAGGTGGTTTCTACTAGGCTCTAAACATTGTAAAGTTCAAAGTGGTCAATTTCTAAAGTGGCAAAACCATTTGCAAAAGGGTTTTATCTATAAACTATTTTTAAATCAAGTCATTATTTCATGTGGTGAAAAATGTTTTTATCAAAGCAACAATTTTATGTTGTTCACCAAATAAGTTGTTAATTCTCAAAACTTGGTGTTTAGGGTCAGTAGGTTTGATTCAAATCATTTTCCCAAAGTTTTTACTCCAAAATCATTTTCATAGCAAAATAAATATTTTTATTTGACTAGAAATTGGCTAATTCAATTATTCAATCCTAATCTTCACCAAAAACATTTTTTAAATCCATGAGTTGGTTCCTAGGGTCAGTAGGTTCACAACGAACCCATTTTCAAAGATTTCAACCTCAAAATCATTTTGGAATAATTTTAATAGCCTAAACTAGCATACAAAAGTTTCTGCAAAAACAAACATTTTACCAGAAGCTTTTTACAAAAAAAATTGCATGGTTGGCTAGGGCTTGTTCCACTGATTCCATTGATATAAAGTTTGCAAAATTTGGACGTTTAGAAATAAAGTTATGGATTTTTCAAATTTGCAAACAAATCAGATTCTAAATCTGTTTTAAACAGATCCAATGCCACGCGGCGCGAAACTACTGGTCGATACCGGTTCGCACGGATCGGCCTCTGCGGGGCGTTGGATTTAAATAGATCGCGTGGCTCAGACTGCTCCTTACCCTTTCGCTTAAGTTCTAATTCTAGCCTCAGGATCTAGATCCAACGGTCTCAGCTGCCTTGACCAAGGACTGGCGGCGCTGCGCGGCGGCTGGCGGCGGCGACGCTCAGACGGTGGCGGTACTGGCGATGCAGGAAGCAAAGAGAGAAGGGGAGGTGCTCACCGTGCTCGCAGGGTTGTGATGATGCTCGAGGCGTGGTCGGTTGGTCGAGGGGCGCACTGGAGTGAAGGGGATTGCTCGCCGGAGTGGGGGACGGCGTCAGGCGGTTCTAGAGCTCGTCGAGGATGGGTCTGTAGTTCACTCCGAGGCAAGACAAGGGCACGGTTAGACGCATATAGTCCTAGGGTTCACGTGAGCATGATTGAGATGGCTCGGGGCGGACTAGACTTACCAGGAAAACTCGCCGGAGAGAGAAGCAGACGCGGCAGCGCTCAGAGGTTATCGAAGCCGAGGCTCTGGGGCGAGCGCGGGAGAACAGAAGGCACAGGGAGAAGCGCCAGAGGCTGGGGAGTGTGTGAGCTTGGTCGATGAGGCAAGGGGCAGTGTCTACTGGCCGGAATTGCTGGAGAGGCTCGCCGGAACAGTGGCGGTGCAATGCAGAATCAAGGCAGCCTGGTGGCCGAGAGAGCTGGGCGAGAGAGGGGAAATGGAGAGGAGAGGGAGGCGTTTAAGGGGGCGTGGTCGCGGCGTGATTAAGACGCGGCATTGAAGCGAATTCATTCGCGGTATCAACGGCAGGAAACGGACGGCGAGTTCAACGCGAGGAAGACGACGCTGAGCTGGCATGGGGCCGCGCTGTTTGCGAGAGAGAGGAAGAGGGAGTGGGGCCGTGTGTTCAGTGACTCCGCGGGTCGGTTTTTCGGTGGAAAACGTTTCGCCGAAAGGGGGAGGGAAACTGGGCTACGACTGGGCTTCCTGGGCCAGGTGGGTTGGGTCAGGTCTGGTTCTATTTTTTTCTTTCTAATTGTTTTTCCTTTTTATGTTTGAATTTCCTGTTTTGAATTTCAAACAACAAATCAAACACTCAAATCAATTCAAAACTCCTCCAAACTTTGTGTTGAGTTTTGGTTCTGTTTAACAACATAAACCAAAGTCCAAAAACAAAAATAATATTTTTATTCTTTTTAGGATCTATTTAACAATTAAATAAATAGTCCTTAGTTATTTATTTCAAATAGGATTTGTTTTATCTAAAATCTCCATTTGAGAAATAAAACCAAAACACTTCAGTAGGTTTTATTTGAGAATATAAAATATTTGGAAAACTTGTTTAAAATGATTTAACAAGTTTTTAATGTTTTAATTAAAATGGAAAAGCCTTTACTTAAATAAAATTGGATATTAAATCCTTATTATTTTATTTATATAAACCTTTCCTATTTTTATCAAATAGAAGTATTTTATTTCAAAGGCTTGGCCAAGTTTTAATTTGGCTCTATAAAATAATCTTTATTTATATTTCTACCTTCTCATTTGAAAACCAAATCTTTTTATTAAAGGATCCAAAATAGAAATTCCAAATATTTTTAACTTTATTGTTTATTTAACTTTTTAAATCTCTTTAGGATTTTATTTGATCCAAATAGGTTTTGAAGGTTTTCAATTGGATTCAAAAAGTTTCTTCTCACCCTGAAATTCAACAAAGTTTTATTTTATTCATTTATTTTTTCACATAACAAGATTTGGAAAATCTTGGGATGTGACAGGCTACCACCCTTAAAATAAATCTTGTCTCGAGATTTGGGATGGCTAGGGTTACAAGTTGGCTCAAAGCATCTAGGGTACTACCACCATTAAAAATTTTCAAACTAAATTACATCTTGTCTTGCTTGGGATCTTGGGGAAACTTCTCTGGGCAAACATCTGCATAGTGTCCCTTGTTTCCACACTTGAAACATGTGACAAGGCTGAGATCCTTCACAGGCTTGTTTATCTTGTGCTTCATCTTTTCTGGACAGTTGCTTGCATAATGTCCTTGGTTACCACAACTGAAACATGTGATAAGTTTGAGTTCTTCACGTGTCTCTTGTGGACAGGTTGCTGCGTAATGGCCTAGCTCTTTGCAGTTGTTGCACCATACTTGGCCAATTTCCTTATACTTCTGTTTCTCTGGACATTCACTAGAATAGTGTCCCATTTCTTTGCAATGATTACATTGCACATGGCTTTTGTCCTTCTTCTTCTTGGGTTTCTCCAAATCTAGGAGTGCATCTAGTTCATGTTGTTCATATGTTATCTTATAGGTAGGAATGTCTACTTGTTTCTTGGACCTTCTATTGCTCCTTGGAAAATTCATATGCCTCTTCTTTGGTCCTTTGAATTGGGTTGTATTGCATGGAGGTATAAGTGGAGCTTTTCCTTTGTCCTCATTCTTCTTGGTAGACTTGGATCCTTCTTGATAGTTTGCAATCATTTGTTGCACTCCACCTTGTTTCCTTTGTTCAAATATGGAATAGATGGGGCATTGGATAGGGACATGGTTATTTCCTTCACATAAGTAACAAGTAGCTTGAGATGTGGGACATTGGCCTACTGGATGTTTCTCTTCACAGTTGGGGCATTGATCTCCATGCTCCTTGGAAGTGTGATCCTTGTCTCCACAAATATTGCAATCATGAGTTCCTCCTAGAATAACATCTTTGTCATCCTTGTTGTCACAAACTCCTTTGGAAAAGTTGCTTTCCATGTTGAGCATTTGATCTGTCACCTTATGCAACATTTGGGCTTGGTTCTCCAAAAATCCTTGCAGGGTTGGATCTTCTCCACTGGTGTTGGCTATGAATTGAGCTGTCATTTGGTTCAACTGGTTTTGGGTTCCTATGAGTTCTCTCATGTTGTCCTCTTGGTTGTTGTTGTTGTTGTTGTCATCAACCTTGATGTTGGAGTCTCTTGGAGTAGTCATCTGTTTGGGTTTGAATTGAGATTAGAATAGGCAAAATATTTCTAAGGGAATAATTCTAATCACACACTTTCACAATTCACACAAGAAATGTGCAAGCAATCATAAACAAACATTTCACCCAAACAACAAAGTTCAAGCACATTTTTAGGCAACAAAATATTTTTGTTACACCACTTAAGTTGGTGTGTTTGACCTATACTTAATATGGTGGTCCATCTACATGGTTCACTTGTAATCTTTCCATCTTTCTTTGGTTGGTTCTTCTTACTTGAGATCATGGTTTCTTTGGGAACACTTTTGGTCACAAAACTTCAAGTGATGTGGGCTCCTTCTAACTTGTGTTTCCTTAGTCTCCAAATCTTGAGCAAGATTTCCTTGTCTCACATGTCCTTAGTGACATCCAAGGTTGAAGTCCTTGGTGAATGTGCTGAAGATGTTGAAGTCATTAGAGTTGATGAAGTCCTTAGCTCATGGTGAAGTCTTTGGCCATGGGGTAGGTTTTATCCATCAAGTTGAAATAGAAGAGATGTAGAATCAAAACCAAAATGGTTGAGGAAAGAGTTTACAAGATTGTTGGTAAATAAGTTTTTTTGGAACAAATATAACTCCTATTTTCTAAGGGTTTTTGTCCAATCCTAGGTTTACAAATCCTACAGGCAACACAATGCTCTGATACCATCTGTAAGGTTCCCAACCTTTAATAAGGTAGAGTCCCCTGTGTTTACAATGCTAGTCCCTGGATCAATAGCTAGCATCCACAGTTAAGATGTAATATCAAGAAACAAAGGTCATAATACAACTTTATAACCAGGAATAACATAATTTTATTACATTTTCATAGCTCATTTGGCTATTACATTACATTGCAGCAGAATATCTATAAGCATGGGGTCCTTCATCTTCAAAGTGCCACAGGCAAACATGTTGGTTGTAGACTTGTAATCCTAATCAGTCAACTTCACTAATATCAAACCAACCTGCAACATTACAAGTTACAGCCACAAGGGTCAATACATTTGAATTGTATTGGCAAGTTTCACTACTATGTAGAATATAAGTGGATACTATCATTACATGCATATTTGGCTAAGTAGGGTTTTAGTCTCATTTGCAGAAAGCAATAATTTATCCTATCTTTTCAAAACAGTTTTGATCTTTTGTCAAAAATCTTTCTGAGCTCCTTGGTATACCCCAAGTGCTTCAGGTCCTTGTCAAAATCTCTTGAGCTCCTTGGTACACCCCAAGTGCTTCAAGTCTTTGTAAAATCTCTTGAGCTCCTTGGTACACCCCAAGTGCTTCAAGTCTTTTGTTGTCACTTTAAAATTTTGCTTTTAGAAATTGCAATGTCGAGATTTCCCATAGCTTCATCTCTAGTTGCTCAGTATTGTCCATAACCGGGGACACGGCTAAGTACTTAGAATTTTATCTTCTGCAGAAGTTGTACACTTTACCCACATGACACACTCTCATCTTGTTGCCACCAGTGGCCGCTGGATAAGTACTCACCAAGATGGAGTACTGGAAGATTGAGAATGTGACGAAGTCTTTCCATAGGGTCCTCCCATACACAATGCTAGCTTGTCTTCAGGCACCAATGTAGGGTTCCTAGTTCCCTCATTTCCAGTTAACCTGAAGACCAATGCATGGGTCTTCCCAATGTAGTTGACTAAGCTAGTTCCCATTTAGCATGTGGCTGTACACGGAAGCCACTGTTCGAGAAACATGTTCAATCTCTAAGTCCCTGGGTGGTTTTCATCTGGTGCACAACAAAAAGAGATTGCCATATAAACATGGTTCCTCTTGTTGCCACCTTTTCCAAACTTGAGTATCCTTGTCCACCCAGGTGGTTCATTGAGTACTTGTTTTATTATATAAAACATAAGTCTTTTCTCGACTTTATAAAATTTCAACATGTATCTCTTCTCAAAATATTTTGCAGGGCTAAGCATAATACAACTACATTGTTTCCACTAAGGAATATATAGGGTATGCTAATAGGATTTAGCATAGCATAAAGTATAGAAATCCTTTTCATGCATGTTTTCAAAATCCACTAAGTATAATGAAAATAGTAGGACTTGGATGATAGTGTCACTTGCCTTTTTGGTAGAGAATGTTGGTTCACTTCTTGATCTTGCTAATATCACACTCTTCTAACTTCACTACAAATCAATCAAGCAAACATAGGTTCAACTAGCATTCTAACCAATATTCAAACAATTTAACACACATAAAATAATAGAAACTAAGTCATGCATGCAAGCATGCAAAAGATAGTTTTATTTGCAAAGGTGGTTTACACTAGGCTCTAAACATTGTAAAGTTCAAAGTGGTTAATTTCTAAAGTGGAAAAACCATTTGCAAAAGGGTTTTATCTATAAACTATTTTTAAATCAAGTCATTATTTCATGTGGTGAAAAATGTTTTTATCAAAGCAACAATTTTATGTTGTTCACCAAATAAGTTGTTAATTCTCAAAACTTGGTGTTTAGGGTCAGTAGGTTTGATTCAAATCATTTTCCCAAAGTTTTTACTCCAAAATCATTTTCATAGCAAAATCAATATTTTTATTTGACTAGAAATTGGCTAATTCAATTATTCAATCCTAATCTTCACCAAAAACATTTTTTAAATCCATGAGTTGGTTCCTAGGGTCAGTAGGTTCACAACAAACCCATTTGCAAAGATTTCAACCTCAAAATCATTTTGGAGTAATTTTTATAACCTAAACTAGCATACAAAAGTTTCTGCAAAAACAAACATTTTACCAGAAGATTTTTACTAAACAAATTGCATGGTTGGATAGGTCTTGTTCCACTGATTCCATTGATATAAAGTTTGCAAAATTTGGACGTGTAGAACTAAAGTTATGGATTTTTCAAATTTGCAAACAAATCAGATTCTAAATCTGTTTTAAACAGATTCAATGCCACGCGGCGCGAAACTACTGGTCGATACCGGTTCGCACGGATCGGCCTCTGCGGGGCGTTGGATTTAAATAGATCGCGCGGCTCAGACTGCTCCTTACCCTTTCGCTTAAGTTCTAATTCTAGCCTCAGGATCTAGATCCAACGGTCTCAGCTGCCTTGACCAAGGATTGGCGGCGCTGCGTGGCGGCTGGCGGCGGTGACGCTCAGACGGTGGTGGTACTGGTGATGCAGGAAGCAAAGAGAGAAGGGGAGGTGCTCACCATGCTCGCAGGGTTTTGATGATGCTCGAGGCGTGGTCGGTTGGTCGAGGGGCGCACTGGAGTGAAGGGGATTGCTCGCCGGAGTGGGGGACGGCGTCAGGCGGTTCTGGAGGTCGTCAAGGATGGGTCTGCAGTTCACTCCGAGGCAAGACAAGGGCACGGTTAGACGCGTACAGTCCTGGGGTTCAAGCGAGCATGATTGAGAGGGCTCGGGGCGGTCTAGACTTACCAGGAAAACTCGCCGGAGAGAGAAGCAGACGCGGCAGCACTCAGAGGTTGTCGAAGCCGAGGCTCTGGGGTGAGCGCGGGCGAACGGAAGGCACAGGGAGAAGCGCCAGTGGCTGGGGAGTGTGTGAGCTTGGTCGATGAGGCAAGGGGCGGTGTCTACTGGCCGGAATTGCTGGAGAGGCTCGCCGGAGCAGTGGTGGTGCAATGCAGAATCAAGGCAGCCTGGTGGCCGAGAGAGCTGGGCGAGAGAGGGGAAATGGAGAGGAGAGGGAGGCGTTTTAAGGGGGCGTGCTCGCGGCGTGATTAAGACGCGGCATTGAAGCGAATTCATTCGCGGTATCAACGGCAGGAAACGGCCGGCGAGTTCAACGCGAGGAAGACGATGCTGAGCTGGCATAGGGCCGCGCTGTCTGCGAGAGAGAGGAAGAGGGAGTGGGGCCGTGTGTTCAGTGACTCTGCGGGTCGGTTTTTCGGTGGAAAACGCTTCGCCGAAAGGGGGAGGGAAACTGGGCTGCGACTGGGCTTCCTGGGCCAGGTGGGTTGGGTCAGGTCGGGTTCTATTTTTTTCTTTCTAATTGTTTTTCCTTTTTCTGTTTGAATTTCCTGTTTTGAATTTCAAACAACAAATCAAACACTCAAATCAATTCAAAACTCCTCCAAACTTTGTGTTGAGTTTTGGTTCTGTTTAACAACATAAACCAAAGTCCAAAAACAAAAATAATATTTTTATTCTTTTTAGGGTCTATTTAACAATTACATAAATAGTCCTTAGTTATTTATTTCAAATAGGATTTTTTTATCTAAAATCTCCATTTGAGAAATAAAACCAAAACACTTCAGTAGGTTTTATTTGAGAATATAAAATATTTGGAAAACTTGTTTAAAATGATTTAACAAGTTTTTAATGTTTTAATTAAAATGTAAAAGCCTTTACTTAAATAAAATTGGATATTAAATCCTTATTATTTTATTTATATAAACCTTTACTATTTTTATCAAATAGAAGTATTTTATTTCAAAGGCTTGGCCAAGTTTTAGTTTGGCTCTATAAAATAATCTTTATTTATATTTCTACCTTCTCATTTGAAAACCAAATCTTTTTATTGAAGGATCCAAAATAGAAATTCCAAATATTTCTAACTTTATTGTTTATTTAACTTTTTAAATCTCTTTAGGATTTTATTTGATCCAAATAGGTTTTGAAGGTTTTCAATTGGATTCAAAAAGTTTCTTATCACCCTAAAATTCAACAAAGTTTTATTTTATTCATTTATTTTTCACATAACAAGATTTGGAAAATCTTGGGATGTGACACTAGGTGTAGTTCACAGCAGGGATAATACTATGAATATATATTGTACGACAATATTATCAACATCTTTTAACCCCAAAGAACTAAAGGTCACACCAAAGGACCAAATTTGTACAAATCCATCTCATTAGATAATGAGTGATGCGTAGAGACGCAAAGACATGCAATTACACACGGACCTGAAAGTGTCGGATCCGGAGATCAGTTGACCACTAGCAATCGTGTAAATACAACATCGGAAAGCCATAGGTGTTGAATGCACAAAGGTTTAAAACTAGATTATTGACTCTAGTGCAAGTGGGAGACTGTTGGAGATATGCCCAGGAGGCAATAATAAAGTGGTTATTATCATATCTTCATACTTATGATAAATGTTTATATACCATGCTATAATTGTATTAATAGGAAACATTAATACTTGTGTGATTTGTAAACATAAAAGAGTCCCTAGTAAAGCCTCTTGTTAAACTAGCTTGTTGGTTAATATATGATCATGGTTTCCTGATCATGAACATAGAGATGTTATTAACAACAGGGTCATATCATTAGGAGAATGATGTGATGGACATACTCCTATAGTTAAGCATAGCATAAAGATCAAGTCATTTAATATAGTTCATTTTCTATAAGATTTCTGATGCATAGTAACCTAATTCCTTCGACCATGAGATCATGCTAATCACCATCACCGGAAGGATACTTTGATCACATCAAACACCACACCGTAATTGGGTGGCTATAAAGGTGGCATTGAGTGTTCGGAAAGTATGGGTTGAGGCACATGGATCAAGAGTGGAATTTGTCCATCCATATGACGGATAGATATACTCTAGGCCCTCTCGGTGGAATGTCATCCAATTAGCTTGCAAGCATGTGACTGGCTCACAAGGGATCACATACCGTGGGAACGAGAAAAGAGTACTTATCGGTAACGAGGTTGAACTAGGTATGCAGAGATACCGATGATCAAAACCTCGGATAAGTAAACTATCGTGAAACAAAGGGAAATTGGTATCGTATGTAAGTGGTTCATTTGATCGCAAAGTAATCGTAGAAAATATGTGGGAGCCATATGAATTTCCAGATTCCTCTATTGGTTATTGATCGGAGAAGTGTCTCGATCATGTCCGCATAATTCACGAACCGTAGGGCGACACACTTATGGATTCGATGTTGTTGAGTAGTTATGGAATGATGAGTAAGAGACTGAATGTTGTTCGGAGTCTCGGATGGGATCCGGGATATCACGAGGAGATCCAAAATGGTCCAGAGAATAAGATTCATATACGGAAAGTCATGTTTCGGAGTTGGGGAATGATTCCGGTGTTTTCACCGGGAATGTTCTAGAAGGGTCCGGAAGGTCCGGCACTCTGGAGGGGAAGTGTACATGAATGTGTCATGACAATATGGAATGGTTGCATCATGTACTAGGTCACTTGGCTGGGCAAAATAAAGGGAGAAATCAAATCCTAGTTTGAAAGTCAAACGCCAGTTTGAAAAAGTCAAACGACAAGTTTGCTTGGTGGAGGGAGAGTAGGAAACCTACTTGGGGAGGAAGTCTCCTCCCTCCACCCGCCGGCCAAGGAGGAGGAGTTGGAGGAGGACTCCCTCCTCCCAAGCCGCACCCTCCCACCTATATAAGGAGGGGTAGGGCTGCCCCTCTCCGACACACCCAACACCACCCAAAACCCTAACCCTAGCCGTCGGCCTCCTGCAAGTCGCCGCCGCCCTAGGGTTTCTCCTAGCCACCGAGTTGGGGCTCTCCCAAGCCCTATCCGCCGGTCAAGCTTCCTCCCTTGGTGCCTCTAAACCCTAGATCGCCAAGGCCTCTCTCATAGTCCACCATACTCGCTCTGGCTTAAGGGGAAGCCCTGCGAGATCTCCCGTCTACTTCCGGTACCACGCCGTCGTGCTGCCGGAATCGCGAGGAGAGTGCTACAACCTCCGCTGCCTGCTGGAACAAGGGAGAGAAGGTCTTCATCGAGTACCGAACGTGTGGCCGACTACGGAAGCGCTGCCGGAACGCAGCGCCGAAAGGATCGTCTACACGATCTTGAGATCGACAAGAGTACGATTACATCACCCACGAGAATCTGCTCTCGTTAACCGCTTTGGAATCTTCGAGGGTGAGTTCCTCTATCGACTCGTTGCTACAATCTAGTAGATATATCTTTGGCTTGTTTGTTTGCATGCGGTAGAATTTTTTTGTTTTCCATGCTACGAACCCCTACAAATTTACCCTTTGAAATTATGTGTGATGCTAGTGATTTTGCTGTAGGTGCTGCTCTTGGAAAGCGAATAGACAATAAGTTGAATGTTATTCATTATGCTAGTAAGACTTTTGATGCTGCTCAAAGGAATTATGCTACTACTGAAAAAGAGTTCTTAGATGTAGTCTTTGCTTGGACCTAATATTGTTGATTCGAAAGTTACTATTCATACTGGTCATGCTGCTATTAGATATCTTATGACAAAGAAAGATGCTAAGCCTAGGCTTATTAGATGGGTGTTGCTTTTAGAAGAGTTCGATTTACATATTGTAGATAGGAAAGGTGCTGAAAATCCTATTGCTGATAATTTGTCTCGATTGGAAAACATTTCTTTTGATCCTATTCCTGTTAATGATAGTTTTCCAAATGAACAATTGGCTGCAGTAAAGGTAAGCTCAAGAAAGATTCCTTGGTATGCTGATTATGCTAACTGTATTGTTTCCAAGTATTTGCCTCCAACCATTACAACTCAACATAGAAGGAATTTTTTATGATTTGAGGCATTATTTTTGGGATGACCCACACTTATATAAAGGAGTGGATGGTATTATGCGAAGATGTGTTCCAGAATATGAACAACAAGATATATTGATAAAATGTCATGGTAGTGCTTATGGAGGACATCATGCTGGAGATAGAACCGCACAAAAGGTTTTACAATCAGGTTTCTATTGGCCTACTCTTTTTAAAGATGTAAGAAAGTTTATTTTATCATGTGATGAATGACAAATAGTTGGTAATATTTCTAGACGCAATGAAATGCCTATGAATTATTCTCTTGTTATTGAACCATTTGACTGTTGGGGATTTGACTTTATGGGTCCTTTTCCTCCTTCAGAAGGTTATACTCATATTCTTGTTGTTGTTAATTATGTTACTAAGTGGGTAGAAGCCATACATACAAAAAGTGTTGATGGTGAGACCTCTTTAAAAATGCTGAAGGATGTTATTTTTCCTAGGTTTGGCATGCCTAGATATCTTATGACTGATGGAGCTTCTCATTTTATTCATGGTGGTTTTAGGAAGACCCTTGCTAAATATGATGTCAATCATAGAATTGCTTCAGCTTATCATACCCAAACAAGTGAACAGGTAGAATTATCAAATAGAGACATTAAATCTATCTTAAAAAAGACTATTAATAAATATAGAAAAAATTGGGCTAGTAAGTTGAATGATGCTTTATGGGCTTATAGAATTGCTTATAAAAATTCTATGGGAATGTCTCCTTACAAAATGTTTATGGAAAAAATTGTCACTTGCCTTTAGAATTAGAACACAAAGCTTATTGGGCAGTGAAAGAACTTAATAGAGATTTTAATCTTGCTGGTAAGAAAATATTGCTTGACTTGAGTTCATTAGATGAGTGGAAAAGTGAAGCATATGAAAATGCTAAACTCTTTAAAGAAAAGGTAAAAAAATGGCATGATAGGATAATTCTTAAGGGAGAGTTCCATGTTGGTGATAAAGTTCTATTGTATAGGTCTCGTCTCAGATTTTTTGCACGAAAAATACTCTAAAAATGGGAAGAAAAAGTTCGTGAAAAACAGAGTCCGTTTTTCGAATAGGTAACAGTTTTGGTAAGAAAAAGTTCGCGAAAAACTTTCCAACTTATATTTTTGTAGTTTTTATTTAATATGGAAGATCATGAGTCGAAAGAGGGATGGAAACGGAGTTCGGGGGCTCACACCACCCCTGGGCGTGGGCCCACCTAGTCGGGCCATGATGACCCACAAGTATCGGGAGTGTATCGTAGTACTTTTGATAAATAGGAGTGTCGATCCCAACGAGGAGCAGAAGGTGTTGACTAGTGGTTTGGAGCAGGAAATCTTTGTAAATACTTAGCAAACAGATTTTTATGGGTTTTATAAAGAAAGGAATAAAGTGCAAGTAAATAAAGACATCAAATAATTGCAGCAAGTATCCCAATCCTTTTTAGCAAAGGACAATCCAGTTGTAATACTTATGAGGACCCAAATTTCTTGAGGACACGTGGGAAGACTGTCAAGTGCTTTTGTTTCATATAGCTGATTAACCTTCTTTGGTTTGATAAGTGTTGTGTGGGTGAACCTATCCTAATGTACCGACCTTACTAGGACTAATACATACTTGTGATTAAACCCCTTGCAAGCATCCCCAACTACAAGAAAGTAATTGAGATAAAAACCTAACCACATCCTTAAACTCTGAGATCCTACACTCCCTTATGCAAAGGTTTCCTAACGGGGGTTCATGTTTCTGTCACTCCGGCCACCCCCAAATTAGTATCCAAATATACAATGCATTCCCCTAGGCCCATAAATGGTGAAGTATCATGTAGTCAACGTTCACATGACACCACTATAAGAATAGCACTACAACTTAAATACTAAACCATAGAATAATACCTCAACACAATTCCACTACTAACAACAAGACTTCTCCCATGTCCTCAAGAACTAAACGAACTACTCACGAGACATCATATGGATCAAGATCAGAGATGATATGATGCTGAATAACAATCTAAACATAAACAATAATTCAATGGTTCCACTCACAAGCATCAACTACAAAGTAAACAACACCGGGAAAGTTTCCTCTAAGAACTATGCAAGATTCAACACAATTGTTACAGCAGGATGGAGTGGTGATGATGGTGGAGATGGTGGTGTGGATGATGATGATGATCTCGATGAAGTCTAGCTTGATGACGGTGTTGATGGCGACGATCTCCCCTCTCCGGGAAGGAATTCCCCAGTAAAAATCTAATTGCCGGAGAGCTCTTTCTCTCTCTGTAGTTTCCGCCCCGCAGAGCCGGCAAAAGCTTTCTGTGGTCGCTCCCCGTGTCTTAGGGTTTTGAGGAGAATATATAGGCATAAGGGCGGAGCTGAAGGTGGGCCAGGGTGGCCACACCCCCTGGTTGCGCGGCCCAGGGTGGCCCGCGCATGGGGTGTGTGGAAAAATATGATTTTCCATATATTTTCTGGTATTTTTCTGATCTTCGTGAAAATTACATCTAGACACCGCTTTTTCCATCAGAATCCTGACTCCGACAGTTCATCCTCCAATAATCATCCAACATGCAAAAATATATGAAAAGACATAAGTATCACCTCTTAATATGAAATATATCAATGAATAACAGCAAATTATGATATATAATAGTGATGCAAAATGGACGTATCAACTCCCCAAGATTAGACCTCGCTTGTCCCCAACCGAAAATTGAGCTCAGTAAACATGCCCACAGGTTTATGGAGTGAAGTGTCAAAAAAAGAATACGGACAAGAAGCATCACACTTACCAATACACAACTCATAATAGAAAGCAACTCATCATTATATAACTTGACTTGCAACAAGCATGGGAGTCACAATAAAGATGCATAAAGATAAATGATAATTGGGAATGGCAAACTTTGTTCTTGGTCAGAGAACAGTTGACAAATCATACTTTTTAAGCAAAGCTTTTGTAAAGAAGTTTATAACAAGAGTACTTTTGCTCAAACATAAAAGGCTTTTCACAATGATGGCTTTCAAAGTAATACTCATTTAGGTAAGAGTCTTGTGCAAAACAAGGAAGATAAGAAACATGATTGAATAAATCATCATATGAATGATTGAAACAAAACAACTCAAATTCTTGCTGGAGATAGAAAGGAATAGGTTTACTGACTCAAATAATAATTAAAAGAAAGGCACTTCGCAGAGGGAAGCAGGGATTTCAAGTTCATAAAGAGCTTCCAAAATATTATGGTACTTACTAGATTTGAGCTCTCATTGCCCCTATCATAAGCATCTTGAGGTGATTAAGGTTAAAGTGAACAAAGATGGAGTATATGCTTGACAAAATATAAGTTGGTAATCTCATGTCCTTTGAGTACAAGGGCCGCTCCTCATGGTACTCAACTTTAGTTACCGGTAAGTTCTTGTCATAGTAAGTACATGTGTATCATAGAGAACCGCCAATGGGGTACCCCTTGCCCCATGATACAGGAGCTATCCCATATCAAAATGACAAGGCAAGCAGACAGTGAGCATCTCAGTGATCTTTTTATTTGTTATTTGCATAGGTTTTTATTGAGGATGCTTCACAGATTGCTCACTATGGTTATGATGCAAGTTTCCACCATGATTAGGCATGGCTTAGGCTAGCGGCCCATGCGTTTTCTAACACACATACATAACTCCATGGACTTACAAGATCTATTTCACACCGACGACATCCATAATCAAAAGAGCACGATATCAACTGGGTAGATATTTACATGTGTTGAAAGCGTTCCCCATGACAGCACGGTTCTGCTAATTCCTAACTTATAGGTGCAAGCATATACAACATAGATGACACAATGGTTCAAGTTTATAAAGGGCAAGAAAATAAGGTGTGCCATCAAGTTCGTGAGAGCTTTACTAACTAGTTTTCACATAACAAAAGAATTTTTAATTTGAAAGATAGATGAAGCTTGAGAATTTACTTGGAATAGCAATAATGCTAATAGGTAGATATGGTGGACACAGGTGAATAGGTTTTGGTTTAAAGGGTTGGATGCACGAGAAGTATTCCCTCTCAGTATAGGTTTTTGGCTAGCAAGACTGGGTAGCAAGCAAAAGAGTTGAAGGAAACAAGCAAACATACAAGTGATAAAGTCAAACATGCAATCTTCCTTGAAAACACAAAAGATCTTAACTAAAGAATAGTAAGCTTATGAGCCAATCAAGAAAGAAGGAAAATAATATAAAATACTTGTAAGTGCTTTTATCTTTTCCTTTAAAACCTCAAAAAGTGTTGCTACTGACCAGAGCTCGGTTTGACAAAACAAATTTAGATTTACTTGATGCTCCCAAAGTGATACCAACACTAATCAACAAGATCATTCATATAATAGAGATTGCAAACTAAAATAAGAAGTGCAAAAAGTAAAAGATGAAACTTCTCATTAATATTCCATAAAGGAACTCACACCAAGGGATACATAGATAACCAACTAAAGGAGAGATACTTCCACAATGCAAACCATCCTATATGATAACTTCTCTATTCAAGATATGAATCTACTAAAAAGGTAAAAAGATGAAAGATAATGATGTGATACCGCGGCACTCCCCCAAGCTTGGGACAAACCAAGGGGATGCAAAAACATGATGATGAATTACTCCTACGGTGGTGGTGGTGTTCCCTTGTTCAGGGTGAGGAAACCCTCCAGCATGTTACAAAGCCTGTTATTCTCCTCTTGAAGCATATCCACCTTCCTGCTTAGAACTCGGTACTTATCACAAAACTCATCAGTGGTTCGAAGGGCTTCCACTGCCTCTGGGCAGGAACTAAAGTCTGGAACGGAGGTCATCATCCCCTGCATATTATGAGAAAAGGCACGTCCAGTGCTAACGGCCCCTACAAAAGTAGGGTTTCTTTCCCTTGACCATGTGGCAGTTTGTCCCTTCATGCCTACTGACATGTTCTTTACTTCCTCCTCGAGCATCTTGCCCTTGTCGTTGGCGGAGACCATGATGCCCCTAAACTTGAGAATATTTCTTGACAGAAACAGATCGAAACGAAAACATGATGAGAACATGATATACGAACCTCGGGGAATCTAAGGGGTTATATATTATGAAGTTTTACAACATAAGGAAGGTACTGTGCAAAAACGGGACGGAGACGGGCTCCGGGGTGGTCTCACCCCTGGTGGCGCGGCCAGGAGGGCCCGCGCCACTGGTGGGTGTGGCCCACCCGGGCTCCGTTTCCTCCTCTTTTTCGTCTCGTAACCTTCCATATGGAATAAAAACAACAAAAAATATAAAAAGATAAGTTTTTACGAACCTTCTATTTTCAGCACTTTCACCTATTCGAAGACGAACTCTGTGGGTTCAGAAGTTTGGTCTCTAATAAATTCTTCCGAAGTCACCATTTAAATAATATCAACATCTTCATTATAAGAATCTCTAGAAATATAATGTTTGAGCCTTTGACCATTCACCACCTATGTAGTGTTGTCCCTCAAAGAAGATATTTTTATAGCCCCCGAACGATACACCTCTTCAATAACAAAAGGTCCTTCCCATTTTTAGAGTAGTTTTCCTGCAAAGAATCTGAGACGAGACCTATACAATAGAATTTTCTCACCAACATGGAACTCCCTTTTGAGAATTCTCCTACCATGCCATCTTTTTACTTTTTCTTTAAAGAGTCTAGCATTTTCATAAGCTTCACTTCTCCACTCATATAAGGTAATTAAGTCAAGCAATCTTTTCTCACCAGCAAGTTTAAAATCTCTATTCAGTTCTTTCACTGCCCAGTAAGCTTTGTGTTCTAATTCTAAAGGCAACTGACAGGCTTTACCATAAACCATTTTGCGAGGAGACATTCTGTAAGATCCCACCTTTATAAAGGTAAAGATCCCTGTGACTGCAATTCTAGTCCCTGGATCAATGCTAGCATCCAAAGTTTAAGATGAAGTACACAGAAACAAAGGTCATTATTACATCGTCATTCCAGAGATAACATAGTCTTTTACAACTCCATAGCCATGGGCTAGTACAAGAGTTTACTTAACAATATATAAATAGAAGTCTTCATCTTCATGTGCCACAGGCAAGCATGTTGAGTGTAGACTCATAACCCCTAATCATCATTAGAGTAACCTGCAACATCACAAGTTATAGCCATAGTGGGTCAATACATTGGAATAGTATTGGCAAGTGATACCTTAGTAGAATATTAGCATCTAGTTACTACATGAGTTTGGTTAAGTGTAGCTTAGGCTTGCTTTGCTCAAAATAGGTTTTACCTATCAGTTGAAATCACTAAGTTTTTGTTTGGCAAAACTTTCCCAAGGAACCACCAATAGAAATTGGTGAACCTTCACCCTTGTTCAACCACAAGTTTTAACTTAGAAAATTGGGATGAGGAGATTCTTGATAGATTCCATGTCTTGATGCTCAAATTGTCCATTACCAGGGACATGGCTAAGTACTTAGGTTCTTCCATATGCAGAGGTTGTGCACTTTCCCCACAAGACTTGATTTTCATCAAGACAGGATCTTTCAGAAGCCTTCCCTTATACCAAATGGACGCGTTCCAACCTATCATCCCACTACCACCAACTTTCCAAATGGCTAAGTTATTGCAACCTATATGATCCAGGCAGAGCCCATAATGCCATGTGGCTGCACTAGAAGCTTCTTAACACTTGGCATCTCAAATCCCTTTGTTCCTGGGTGGCAAACCACAAGTGAGATACACAAGGTAACCATAGAAATGGGCCTTGTGTAACCACTCAACACAAACCATTCCTTCCATTCCACCCAGGTGTTTCATTCACTTAGTTGTTTTATTAAGCAAAACATAAGTCAAAGACTTAGAAATATTTCTCATAGCATGAAAATATAATCCACCCTTGTTTACTACTAGCTAGGCTAAGCATGGAAATGGCAAGTATCTTAACTTAGAGGAAATTCTAACCATTCTACCAGTACTAGGATTTCCCAAGCATAGCATATAGATACTTAGCAAAATTATTCATGCAAGCCCTATACAAAATATTTCTAATGCATAGTCAAAATATTAGGATAAAAATATGAAGCACAACTTGCCTTGGTAGTTGGGGGAGTAGCAACAATCCTCACAATCACAATCACCACTAGCACCAAAATCTACACATAAAATGATAGCACCAAATTCACATATCAAAATAGACAATCAAAAATATATGAATGCATGCAAATGCCATGTGATGATTTTTTCTAAATCAAACAAGACAAGTATACAGTACTGAATCACAAACAAGAAAAATATACACTAAATAAACTTTATTTAGTCTTTAAATCATTTTTCAAATAATTTCTATACTCAAAATAAGCCTACAAATGTCTCTGCAAAAATAATCCATTTTACAGAAGCAAATGTAACATCCCTAAATTCATGATTTCAAAGATTGCATATCATTCATGCATGCATATAGTTTTGAGATCAATTTCAAACCAATTTCAAGAAAACAGAAGCACATGGTGCTATCATTTTATGTGAGCAAACTTAAATCAAATGACCATCCTCATTTGAGAGCTTAGTGTTTTAAAACCAAGTTTGTTTGCTTCCTTGTTGATTGGATTGAGTGTGGATTTTGTACAAAATTTTACAAAATAAAAATGGTTTCAAAACCATTTTTAAAACATTTGCAAATCAAGTGCTATGGCATTGTTTATTTTGTTTGTTCAAAAGAACCAAGCTTGAACAGAGAGACCATTTGATTTTTTGCCTTGAAATGTGACTATTGCACACTACAAAAGTTCCTGAAAAGATTTGATTCAATTTGAGTTTGAATTCATTTGAAAACCATTCCACAAAATCAAAATAGAAAAAGAAAAGGAATAAAGAAAATGAAAAGGGTCGGCGCCAGAGATTGAGCCCATCAACAGAAGCAGCCCAGCTAGCCCACCCGGGCCACCTCTCTCTCTCTCGCACGCGCAGACGCACCCGCGGATTCACTGACGCTCGGACCCCACTCCCTCTCTGCTCTATTCGCTGACAAGCGGCCCCGTCCACATCGTCATCGTCTTCCCCAAATTTCTGCGCACGAACACCGCCGCTGGCCGTTGCTGGATTGATTTTGTGGTGTAATTGGCATTGAATCACTGAGCGTTTCTTGTCGAGCCTCTGCCTACTTAAGCCCCTCCCTCTCGCGGCCATTTCCCCTCACCCAATTTCCTCTCCACGCCACCAGGCTGCTCGCAACTCGCTCGACGCTGCCGCAGCTCCGATGACCTCCGGCAGCAAATTCCGGTGAGTTCCGACCGCCCCTGTGCCTCTGATTCAAACGAATGTGCCCAGCATGATCTCGTGCATCTTCTGACACCCTTTGCTTGCCTGCTCGTGACCCAGGACGCCGTCCCCGTTCGTGCCCGCAACCGATCGAGCCGCCACTCAACTCCGGCGACCGATTACGGTAAGCAGAGCGCGCCCCTTGATCTCTCTCGCATACTAGGTTGTTCGCCACCGTCTTGCGCATCTCCTAAACCACTTGGTTCGTACTAGGGTGACGCGAAACCTCGGCAACAACTTCGACAGCAACCACCCGACACCGTGCACAACTCCGACGAGCTCCTCCAGCCTCTACAGCTCGCCCCTTGACCAGCCGACACCACCTTGAGCATCAGCAGCCCTCTGCGATTCCGGTAAGCCCCTTCTCCCTCTCCCGCGCGACCTAGAACGTCAGCTCCGCCACTGACAGACGCGTCGCCGCCTGTCGCTGCCGCTAGCGCCGCCACTAGATGGTCAGGCTGCTTAGGAGCGTTGGATCCAGATCGTGCGGATAGGATAGAACGCGAGCGAAGCGGTAAGATTTGATCTGAGTCGCGCTATTAAGTTAGATCTAGCGGTTCAGAAGTGTGATCCGACGCGAAACGGTACGCGCCAATCAGAGCGTGACGCGTGGCTAGGGTTTAGTTTAAAAACAGAATTTGAATCAGATTTATATCCAAATTTTATTAAGCTATAACTTTTGATTCCCACGTTAGATTTTGGAAAATTTTATACCGTTGGAATCAGGAAGGCAAGCCCTTTCTGTTTATGCAATGTGTTTAATGTTTAGCTTCTGTTAAAATGATTTTATTTGCAGAAACTTGTTTAGGACTATTTTGAACATATGAATTGTTTAGGAAATTGTTTTAGTGTCAAATAAACTTGGTTTAGCAAGTTTTTGACATGGCTATGATTCAGTACTATGCACTTGCTTGGTAGAGTTTTAAAAATCATCACTTAGCATTTTTTGCATGCATGCATATGTATTTTTGTTTGTTTGTATATGTTGTGTGTAATTTGTTGCTACCATTCTTTGTGTAGACTTTGGTGCTAGTGATTGTGATTGTGAAGAGTGCTACTCTCCCAACTACCAAGGCAAGTGGTACTTCATGAATATTTCTATCCCTATATTTTATACAAGCATTAGAAATATTTTGCTAAGTCTTGCATGTTATTTTTTTTGCCAAATGCCATGTTGGGAAATCCTAAGTAGTTGTAGAATTGCTAGGAAATTTCTAAGTTAAGTACTATCTATGCCATGCTTAGCCTAGCTAGTAGAAAACAAGGGTTGGTGAATTATACATGCTATGATGAAAATATTTCTAAGTCTTTGGACTTATGTTTTTCTTAATAAAACAACTAAGTCAATGAATCACCTGGGTGGAAAGGGACTTGATTGGTGGTTTTTGGTTGAGTGGTTACACAAGGCCCATGGCTATGGTTTACCTTGTGTATCTCACTTGTGGAAAGCCACCCAGGAACAAAGGGATTTTAGAGGCCAAGTGTTGAGAAGCTTCTAGTGCAGCCACTTGGCAATATGGGCTCTGCCTGGATCACATAGGTTGCTAGAACTTAGCCATTTGGACAATTGGTGGTAGTGGGAATGATAGGTTGGAACGCGTCCATTTGGTCTAAGGGAAGGCTTCTGAAAGGTCCTGTCTTGGTGAAACCAAGTCTGGTGGGGAAAGTGCACAACCTCTGCAGATGGAAAAATCTAAGTACTTAGCCAAGTCCATGGCAATGGACAACTTGAGCATCAAGGCATGGAAGCTATCAAGAATCTCATCATTCCAACTTCTAAGTAAAAAACTTGAGGGTGAACAAGGGTGAAGGACCTCAATGTCTATTGGTGGTTCCTTGGGTAAAGTTTTGACAAAGAAAAACTTAGTGATTTCAACTAATAGGCAAAACCTATTTTGAGCAAAGCAAGCCAAGCTACACTTAGCCAAATTTGCATATAGTATCTAGTCCACTTAAAATATACTAAGGTATCACTTGCCAATACTATTCCAAAGTATTGACCCACTGTGGCTGTAACTTGTGATGTTGCAGGTTACTCTGATGAGGATTAGGTGTCATGAGTCTACAATCAACATGTTTGCCTGTGGCACATGAAGATGAAGACTTATGTTTATTTACTTATTCCAAACTCTTGTATTAGGCCTGTGGCCTTGAGTTGTAAAGACTATGTTTATCTCTGGAATGGATGTAATAAATGACCTTTGTATCTGTGTACTTCATCTTAAACTATGGATGCTAGCAATGATCCAGGGACTAGCATTGCAATCACAGGGTTCCTTTTCCTTTACAAAGGAGGGATCTTACAACAAAACATTAAACACATTGCATGGTTGGATAGAATTCTTTCTCCTGATTCCAATGATATAAAATTTGCAAAAATTGAACGTGTGGATCAAAAGTTATGAATTTTGCAAGTTTGAACATCTAATAGATCTAAATCAGATTTTTAAAACAAATAACAGGCCGCCGCGGCAGCTCCTGATTGGACGGTACCGCTTTGCACTGGATCACGCTCGCGCATCGTTAGATCTAATTAAAACCAGCGGCTCTGATCTGCCCGTACCTCTTCGGCCTGGCATCTAATCTAAACCACTGGATCTAGATCCAGTGGATCAAATTGCTCTGACCTAAAACCGGCGACGCGGCTAGTTGCTGGCGGCGGCGGCGTTGCTGCCGACGATGTTCCGGTGGTTCTAGGAAGCAAGGGAGGAAACAGAGGGGCTTACCGAGCTCGTGGGGTCGTCGCGGTGCTCACGGTGGTCGAGGGAGGGAGAGGGGCACACGGACTCGACCGCTATTGCTCGTCGGAGAACCTACAGTCGTTGGTTACGGTCGCTCGTCGTCGTTGGCGAAGATACAGGTTGCGCCTAGCCAAAAGAACAGTGTTGTTAGATGCGCACAAGTCTGGCAAACACGTGAGCAACAAATAGAGAGAAGGGGGCGGTCAGGAACTACCAGGGGATGTCGCCGGAGTCGAGACAGACGGTGGTGCTTGCTTGACATTGAGGTTGCCGACAATAGAGAGCGTGCACAGGCGAGTGTGGGATATTGGCAGGTGCAGAGGGAGATGGGGAACTCACTCGCAGTGTCTGGAAGGCAAGAGGCGATGGTGGTTGGCCGGAATTTGAGCTGGAGCTCGTCGGAGCAGTGGGTGGTTCTGGGCTAATTCCGAGCAGCCTAGGGGCAGAGAGAGGGTGGCGAGTGGGGAAAAGAAGGAGAGGACGCGGGCGATTAAGTATGCAAGGTCGGGGGCAAGAATTATTGACGCATTAAATCAGATTGATGCGGGGTTAATCACCGGAAACAGCCGGTGTGATTTGGGGAAGAAGGGGTCGCGGGGTGGAGACGATGACTGGCGTGTGGGGCCTGGCGTTCATTGGGAGAGAGGTATACGGGGTGGGGTCTAGTCGTCAGCGACGGCGCGGGTTAGCTCTGCGGTGCGAAACGTTTTCTGCGGAGTGGAGGGCTGTTGGGCTAAATGGGCTAACTGGGCTGGTTGGGTTAGTTTAGTCAGTCTGTTTTATTTTTTCTCTCTTTCTCTTTTTCTTTTTCTGATTTGATTTTCTGGTTTGAATTCAAATGCCCAAATCAAATCTGTTTCAATTGGAATTTTCTCCAAACTTTTGTTTATTGTTTCTTGCATCCTGGGGTGTATAAAGCACCCATTTAAATTCAGATTCAAAATGGGTTTGGAAATAAGGTTTAAAACTATGCCCTTAGTGAAATATTTTCAATAGGTAAAAGAATGGTTTTGATTTCATTTTTGTTTGAGAACCTTGACCAAGTTTTGAAATAACAAACAATCCTAAGTTCAAATCTTACTAGTTTAATACAATTAATCTCATTGGAGAGTAGTAGTGGCTAATGCCTTGCTTACATAAAATAATAGACATTCAAATGTTTCTGTTTTGAAATTTCATTTGAAAATGATCCTAAAATGATTATGAATGCATGAATGATATGCAAGCTTTGAAAACATGATTTTAGGGAGGTTACAAATCTAACCCCCTTAAGGTGAATCTCGCCCTCGAGATTCGGATTGGCTAGCAAATAGGTGAGGGTGGTCTTTCCGAAGGTCATCCTCTCTTTCCCATGTTGCTTCTTCTTCGGAATGATGGTTCCATTGAACTTTGCAGAATTTGATAGTCTTAGTCCGAGTAACCCTTTCTGCAGTCTCAATAGTTTTGATAGGCTTTTCCTCGTAGGTGAGTTCACTTTCCAACTCGACCTCTTCCAAAGGTATGGTATCCTTCAAAGAAGTCTCTTCCATCTCTGGATGGCATTTCTTTAGCTGACTCACATGAAACACATTGTGAACGGCAGAAAATGATTCCGGTAGTTCAATTTCATAAGCTACTTCTCCTTTACGACTCAGAATCTTGAATGGTCCAACATATCTTGGGGTCAATTTTCCTTTGACTCCAAATCTCTGCACTCCACGAAGTGGTGACACTCTAAGATAAGCTTTATCACCCACCTCATAGGTGACTTCTCTATGCTTAGGATCTGCGTAGCTCTTCTGTCGGGACTGTGCTATCTTCAATCTGTCCTTTACTAGCTTGACTTTCTCTTCAGCCTCTTTGATTAGTTCTGGCCCGAACAAGTTTCTTTCTCCCACACCATTCCATAGTAATGGGGTAGTACACTTCCTTCCATAGAGAAACTCAAACGGTGCCATCTCAATACTGGTTTGATAGCTGTTGTTATAAGAGAATTCTGCGTAAGGCAGACTTTCATCCCAACTATCTCCATAGTCTAGGGAACATGCCCTCAACATATCCTCTAGAATCTGGTTGGTCCTTTCTGTCTGTCCATCGGTCTGAGGATGAAAAGCAGTACTGAATTCCAACCTCGTTCCCAATGATTCATGCAGTTGCCTTCAGAAATGAGAAGTGAATTGAGTTCCCCTATCAGACACAATACTCTTGGGTACTCCATGCAGACACACAATCCTATTCATATAGATCTTGGCCAACTTAGCACTTGTATAGGTTGTCTTCATGGGTATGAAATGAGCCACTTTAGTTAGGCGATCCACTACCACCCAAATAGAATCATATCCTGACCTGGTCCTTGGCAATCCGGTGATGAAGTCCATGCCAATCTTGTCCCACTTCCAATCAGGAATAGGTAGTGGTTGTAGCAACCCTACTGGTTTCTGATGTTCCGCTTTCACTCTACTACATATATCACACAAAGCAATATGTTCGGCGATGTCCTTCTTGAGATTATTCCACCAAAATCTTTCCTTCATATACATTTACATTTTGGTGTTACCCGGATGAATGGAATATGGTGGTTTGTGTGCTTCCTGTAAAATCAGTTTCCGAAGCTCCAGATCTTGTGGAACGCAGATACGTTTTCCATACCATAAAGTGCCTTGTTCGTCTTCATGGAATCCTTTGGCTTTTCCCTTACCAATCTTTTCCTTAATCTCTTCAATTTCCTTATCTGTCTTTTGGCCTTCCTTGATTTTGTCCAACAATGTGGGTTGAACATCCAATGACATGAGATGTCCTTCAGGCACAATTTCCAACCTGAGGTCTCTAAATTGGGCACACGGATCACCGGGCAATTCTCCCTTAGTAAGGCCATTTACAAACACCTTACGGCTTAGAGCATCCGCTACAACATTTGCTTTACCGGGGTGGTATTGCAAACTCAAGTCATAGTCCTTGATGAGTTCTAGCCATCTTCTTTGTCTCATGTTGATTTCTTTCTGAGTGAAGATATACTTCAAACTTTTGTGATCTGTGAACACTTCACATCGCTTTCCCAAAAGGTAATGTCTCCATGTTTTGAGTGCATGGACAACAGATGCTAACTCTAAATCATGAGTAGGATAATTTACCTCATGAGTTTTGAGTTGTCTCGAGGCATAAGCTACAACTTTCCTTTCTTGCATCAGAACTGCACCAAGTCCATGATGAGATGCATCACAATAAACCTGGAAATCCTTCTCCAAATCTGGCAGACATAGGACTGGTGCTGTCACTAGTCTCTTCTTCAATTCTTGGAAGCTGAGTTCACATCCTTCAGTCCAAGCAAATTTCTTGTCTTTCTTTAGCAACTCCGTCATTGGCTTAGCTACCTTGGAGAAATTTTCAACGAATCTTCTATAGTATCCTACCAAGCCAAGGAAACTACGAACTTCTTTCACTGACTTAGGAGATTCCCATTCAGCTACAGCTGATACTTTTGTGGGATCAACTGCTACACCATCTCCTGACACAATGTGTCCAAGAAATCCAACTTCATTCAACCAGAATTCACACTTGCTGAATTTGGCATACAACTTATGCTCTCAAAGCTTCTCAAGTATCAAACGCAAATGTCCTTCATGCTCTTCTTTGCTCTTGGAGTAAATCAAAATGTCATCGATGAAAACGACAACAAACTTGTCAAGGAACTCCATGAACACCTTGTTCATCATATTCATGAAGTAAGCTGGTGCATTGGTCAAACCAAATGGCATCACTGTGTACTCATACAATCCATACCTAGTGGTGAAAGTTGTCTTAGGTATGTCTTGTTCTCTTATCTTAAGCTGAAAATAACCTGACCGGAGATCAATCTTTGAGAACACACAGGCTCCTTCTAGATGATCAAACAAGTCATTGATTCTGGGCAATGGATATTTGTTCTTGATAGTCACCTCATTGAGTGAACGATAATCAATGCATAACCTTTGACTTCTATCTTTCTTTTCGACAAACAAAACTGGTGCTCCCCAAGATGAAGAACTTGGTTGAATAAACCCTTTCTGCAACTATTCTCCAAGTTGTTTCTTGAGTTCTTTCAACTCATCAACTGACATCTTGTAAGGTCTCTTTGCTATTGGTCCTGATCCTGACAGCAAGTCAATCAAAAATTCCACATCTCTATCTGGTGGCATTCCCGGCAATTCTTCCGGAAACACATTCGGATATTCACTCACAATTGGCACACTGTCTATGCTAACCCCCTTAAGAGAATTCAGCTTACTCCCTTTTGATTCAAAATTGGTCTTGAATCTAATCCTTTTATTATCTGGGGTTGTGAGTGTGACGGTATGATTGGCACAATCTAGTACTCCCTTGTACTTATTCATCCAGTCCATTCCCAAAATGACGTCCAATCCTTGGGAATTTAGGATTATTGGATTAACGGGAAACTTATACTTCCCAAACTCTATGACTAGGTCATGACATCCTGAGTTCACTATCATTTCTCCACCAGGAGAACTTACTTTTATAGGACACCCAATAGTTTCAACTGGAAATTCATTTCTATCAACAAATGCTCTTGATATGAATGAATGCGATGCGCCAGTATCAAAAAGAACAAGTGCTGGAACAGAATTGAGTTTGAACTTACCAGCCACAGCATCAGGTTCCTCATAAATCTCTTCCACATTGATGTGGTTCACCTTTCCCTTCTGGAAAGGGTTGGGCTTGTTGGCACCTTCAACTTTCTTTTCTGGGCATTCATTTGCATAATGCCCCATCTTCTTACAATTGAAACATTCAACCTGACTGATATCTCTCTTTGTAGGCTGACTGCCACTTCCACTTCCACCTCCACTGTGGTGGCTCTTGTATCCACCATTATGGTTCATGTATTTGTCATTATCATGACCACAGTGATGCTTGTTGTCATGATGGCGGTTGTGGATGAGGTGGTTGTTGTACTTTCCATGTTTGTGGGATCCAGAACTCCCACTATCATCATGATGGGAACACTTGTGAGACGATCCCGAGCTGTGCTTGTCAGAGTTGTGCTTCCTCTTTCTGCTTTCAACCTATTTCATCTTGTTCTCCAAGATGGTAGCCTTCTCACAAAGGGATTGGTAGGTGGGGACATAGGCCACAGATAACTGCAGATTCAGTTCATCGTTCAGTCCTTCGAGGAACTTCTCTTTCCTCTTGGCATCGGTATCAACTTCATCCGGTGCATAACGCGCCAGATTGTTGAACTCCTCAATATATTCAGCCACGCTGCAGTGATGCTGCTTCAAGTTATTCTTCAAATTCATCACTCTGGATGAGATGTGAGCTGTACGGAATCCATCTTCAAAGATATCCCATGTCACATACTCAATGGGAGTGGTGATCTGGAAGTTATCCCACCAAGTGGCTGTTGGTCCTTCCAACAGATGTGCTGCAAACCTGACTTTCTCTTCGTCGGTGCAGCCGACAGTTACCAAATCCTTGTTCACCGAACGTAGTCAATCATTGGCCACCATGGTATCAGTAGTTCCTGAGAACTTTGCAGGCCTCAGTCTCAAGAATCTGGTGAGCATGTCAAATCCTGGTGGATTGTTCTGATTGTTGGTGTTGTTGTTGTTGTTGTTCTGGTTCTGATTCTGAATAAAGGTGGTCATCATTTGCATCAGTTGAGTCTGTACTATCATCAATTGCTGCATCTCGGGGGTGACATTGTTGTTGTTAGGGTTGGGGTTGGCACGTCGAGGAGGCATCTGTGGTTTTCATAAGGATAAGAATGAGATACCCATAGATGCTTATTATGCACAAAACATCACATAGACCAACACCAAATCAACATCAAAATAACATAAGGTTCAACGACATAAACAACAAGTTTGAAAAGGTAAACACAGCATAGCAAGCCACCCACATGTTGGATGGTCATTGCGACTCAATAATCATAAGCATGGTAAATGAATGATAAATGAGTAGTCATCACTACTCCTCTGCATCAACCTCCTCATCAACAAGTGTAAGACCTGCATTCTCCATAGGGGTCTTGTATTCCTCGACATTGGTAGTCAAGGCCTCTATCTTGGCCTTGAGAGCCCTCTTCTGTGAGCGAATCCTCTCTATCACTCCTTGTTGATGCTCGAGCTCGAAGTCCTTGGGCTCTAACTCTGCATTCATCTCCCGAATCCTCTTGTTCCTGTCTTGGACTCTTTTCTCTTGGCTCTTAAACTTCCTGTCCTGGCTCTCAAACGTGGCCTCCATTTCCTTGACCATCTCGTCTTGCTCCGCGAAGAGCTTGTCCTTCTCATGAAGCTGCACCTGTAGCTCGTCATTGCTAAGCATGACGTTGGTCCTATCAGTATCTAGGTGCCTAATAAGAACCTCTAGGTCCTGGAGGTATAGACGAATCGGCTCCGCCGTCTCTCTAGCAGCATCCTCGAACTCAATAGCCTCACCCTCTTCGTCGCGTCTTCCGAAGGCGTGAAAGTAAAGACCTCTAAGCTCTCTGGAGTGCCTCCCAACTAGACGCCCAAGTAGATCCTGCATGACTACATCTAAGCCTCTCTCCTTGTTGTCATGCATTAGCTTGAAAGTGATAGCCTCCATGGTTGGCTCAGTATGGCGTCCTGGCTGAGTAACTTTGAAGCCCCAAAGGTCCTTCCTCTCAAACTTGGTGAGGGGAAGCGTCATGATGCTAGGAAGTGGAAGGTTGAGCACGCTTGTGAGCTCAATAAGACGAGTGCCAAAACGAGTTCCCTTGAACTCCTCGGCTGTGCTGATAATAATACTAGGCATCTATTTATAAGATAGAGAAAAGTTAGAATTCAACATTCAATAGATAAATTTTTTATCACAAGCATATCTTATATAGCAAACACACAAGTCATGGCATACACAAATCCATTACAAGCATAAAAGGTTCAACATGACTAAGACAAAAAAAATTGGAAATAGAAACGATAAATGTGGTGGTCCAACTAACAAAGTACGTTACAACTCTCACTCACTAGACAAAATAGCTATCAAAGCATCCTTAGTAGCCATCTGTCTATCTTGTTCACAAGATTCCCAAATTAAGTCTATGATGTCTCCCCTTAGTTGTTGGTTGGTAGTTTCTAACTCTTGGGTATGCTTCTTTTCTTCTCTAAGGTCATTTTGAGTGTTGAGCATTCTGCACTTGAGCCTATCACCAAGTTCCTTGATGGCTTTCCAAGCTGTATCTCTTGCAGAGTCAAAGAATGTGGTGTGCATTACTGAGTTGGTGACCATGCAGAATCCTGATTCCTTGTGGTTGTCTTCCTTGTTTTTGTACAAGTGAAGTTGCACCCACCAGTACTCCACTCCTTCATCCATCACGGGGAAACCTTTGTACACAGCTGCACCATGTATTCCCATGGTAACCATAAGGTTTTTGAGGGCTTTTGGAAATTCAGTTTCACACTCCAAAGTCATGGTCATGAGTGGTCCCTTCCTTACGGCTTCGTTGATGCAGTTCATCTACAAATAGAGATGAGAAAGAAGATTAGAAAATTTTACGAGAAGGAATAGACAAGTGTAGAAATTTTTCAAAGTGTTGAAATTTTTCCTTAGTGGTTTCTAATCAATTCCTAGGGTCATAATCCTACAGGAAACACAGTGCTCTGATACCATCTGTAAGATCCCACCTTTATAAAGGTAAAGATCCCTGTGATTGCAATGCTAGTCCCTGGATCAATGCTAGCATCCACAGTTTAAGATGAAGTACACGGAAACAAAGGTCATTATTACATCGTCATTCCAGAGATAACATAGTCTTTTACAACTCCATAGCCATGGGCTAGTACAAGAGTTTAACTTAACAATATATAAATAGAAGTCTTCATCTTCATGTGCCACAAGCAAGAATGTTGAGTGTAGACTCATAACCCCTAATCATCATCAGAGTAACCTGCAACATCACAAGTTATAGCCACAGTGGGTCAATACATTGGAATAGTATTGGCAAGTGATACCTTAGTATAATATTAGCATCTAGTTACTACATGAGTTTGGCTAAGTGTATCTTAGGCTTGCTTTGCTCAAAATAGGTTTTACCTATCAGTTGAAATCACTAAGTTTTTGTTTGGCAAAACTTTCCCAAGGAACCACCAATAGAAATTGGTGAACCTTCACCCTTGTTCAACCACAAGTTTTAACTTACAAAATTGGGATGAGGAGATTCTTGATAGCTTCCATGTCTTGATGCTCAAATTGTCCAATACCAAGGACATGGCTAAGTACTTAGGTTCTTCCATCTGAAGAGGTTGTGCACTTTCCCCACAAGACTTGATTTTCACCAAGACAGGACCTTTCAAAAGCCTTCCCTTAGACCAAATGGACGCGTTCCAACCTATCATCCCACTACCACCAACTGTCCAAATGGCTAAGTTATTGCAACTTATATGATCCAGGTAGAGCCCATAATGCCATCTGGCTGCACTAGAAGCTTCTTAATACTTGGCATCTCAAATCCCTTTGTTCCTGGGTGGCAAACCACAAGTGAGATACACAAGGTAACCATAGAAATGGGCCTTGTGTAACCAATCAAACACAAAACATTCCTTCCATTCCACCCAGGTGTTTCATTCACTTAGTTGTTTTATTAAGCAAAACATAAGTCAAAGACTTAGAAATATTTCTCATAGCATGAAAATATAATCCACCCTTGTTTACTACTAGCTAGGCTAAGCATGGCAATAGCAAGTATCTTAACTTAGAGGAAATTCTAACCATTCTGCCACTACTAGGATTTCCCAAGCATAGCATATAGATACTTAGCAAAATTATTCATGCAAGCCCTTTACAAAATATTTCTAATGCATAGTCAAAATATTAGGATAAAAATATGAAGCACCACTTGCCTTGGTAGTTGGGGGAGTAGCAACAATCCTCACAATCACAATCACCACTAGCACCAAAATATACACATAAAATGATAGCACCAAATTCACATATCAAAATAGACAATCAAAAATATATGAATGCATGCAAATGCCATGTGATGATTTTTTCTAAATCAAACAAGACAAGTATACAGTACTAAATCACAAACAAGACAAATATACACTAAATAAGCTTTATTTAGTCTTTAAATCATTTTTCAAATAATTTCTATACTCAAAATAAGCCTACAAATGTCTCTGCAAAAATAATCCATTTTACAGAAGCAAAACATTAAACACAGTGCATGGTTGGATAGAATTCTTTCTCTTGATTCCAATGATATAAAATTTGCAAAAATTGAACGTGTGGATCAAAAGTTATGAATTTTGCAAGTTTGAACATCTAATAGATCTAAATCACATTTTTAAAACAAATAACAGGCCACGCGGCAGCTCCTGATTGGACGGTACCGCTTTGCACTAGATCACGCTCGTGCACCGTTAGATCTAATTAAAACCAGCGGCTCTGATCTGCCCATACCTCTTCGGCCTGGCATCTAATCTAAACCACTGGATCTAGATCCAGTGGATCAAATTGCTCTGACCTAAAACCGGCGGCGCAGCTAGTTGCTGGCGGCGGCGACATTGCTGCCGATGATGTTCCGGTGGTTCTAGGAAGCAAGGGAGGATACAGAGGGGCTTACCGAGCTCGTGGGGTCGTCACGGTGCTCACGGTGGTCGAGGGAGGGACAGGGGCGCACCGACTCGACCGCTATTGCTCACCGGAGAACCTACAGTCGTCATTTACGGTCGCTTGTAGTCATTGGCGAAGATACAGGTCGCGCCTAGCCAAAATAATGGTGTCGTTAGATGCGCACAAGTCTGGCGAACACGTGAGCAACAAAAAGAGAGAAGGGGTGGTCAGGAACTACCAGGGGATGTCGCCGGAGTCAAGACAGACGGTGGTGCTTGCTTGACGTTGAGGTTGCCGACGATAGAGAGCGCGCACAGGCGAGTGTGGGATACTGGCAGGTGCAGAGGGAGATGGGGAACTCACTCGTGGTGTCTGGAAGGCAAGAGGCGATGGTGGTTGGCCGGAATTTGAGCTGGAGCTCGTCGGAGCAGTGGGTTGTTCTGGGCTAATTCCGAGCAGCCTAGGGGCAGAGAGAGGGTGGCGACTGGGGAAAAGGAGGGGAGGACGCGGGCGATTAAGTACGCAAGGTTGAGGGAGAGAATTACTGACGCATTCAGTTGGATTAATACGGGGTTAATCACCGGAAACAGCCGACGTGATTTGGGGAAGAAGGGGTCGCGGGGTGGAGACGATGACTGGCGTGCGGGGCGTGGCTTTCAGTGGGAGAGAAATAGACGGGGTGGGATCTAGTCGTCAGCGATGGCGCGGGTTAGCTCTATGGTGCGAAACGTTTTCTGCGGAGTGGAGGGCTGTTGGGCTAAATGGGCTAACTGGGCTGGTTGGGTTAGTTTAGTCAGTCTGTTTTATTTTTTTCTCCCTTTCTCTTTTTCTTTTTCTGATTTGATTTTCTGGTTTGAATTTAAATGCCCAAATCAAATATGTTTCAATTGGAATTTTCTCCAAACTTTTGTTTATTGTTTCTTGCATCCTGGGGTGTATAAAGCACCCATTTAAATTCAGATTCAAAATGGGTTTGGAAATAAGGTTTAAAACTATGCCCTTAGTGAAATATTTTCAATAGGTAAAAGAATGGTTTTGATTTCATTTTTGTTTGAGAAACTTGACCAAGTTTTGAAATAACAAACAATCCTAAGTTCAAATCTTACTGGTTTAATACAAGTAATCCCATTGGAGAGTAGTAGTGGCTAATGCCTTGCTTACATAAAATAATAGACATTCAAATGTTTCTGTTTTGAAATTTCATTTGAAAATGATCCTAAAATGATTATGAATGCATGAATGATATGCAAGCTTTGAAAACATGATTTTAGGGATGTTACACATTCCCATAGGATTTTTATAAGCAGTTATATAAGCCCATAAAGCGTCATTCAACTTTTTAGCCCAATTTTTCCTAGATCTATTAACATTCTTTTGCAAGATAGGTTTAATTTCCCTATTTGAAAGTTCTACTTGCCCACTAGTTTGAGGGTGATAGGCCGAAGCGATTCTATGGTTAACATCATACTTAGCAAGAGTCTTCCTAAAACCACCATGAATAAAATGAGAACCTCCATCAGTCATGAGATATCTAGGCACACCAAACCTAGGAAAAATAAAATCTTTAAGCATTTTTTAAAGAGGTCTTACCATCAGAACTATTTGTAGGTATGGCTTCCACCCACTTTGTAACATAATCAACAGTAACAAGAATATGAGTATACCCTTTTGAAGGAGGAAAAGGACCCATAAAGTCGAATCCCCAACAATAAAAAGGTTCAATAACAAGAGAATAATTCATAGGAATTTCATTGCGTCTAGAAATATTACCAACTCTTTGACATTCATCACATGATAAAATAAACTTCCTTGTGTCCTTGAAGAGAGTAGGCCAATAAAAACCTGATTGTAAAACTTTTTGTGTGGTTCTATCTCCAGCATGATGTCCTCAATAAGCATTGTCATGACATTTTCTCAATATCTCTTGTGGTTCATATTCTGGAACACACCTCCGCATAATACCATCTACTCCTTCTTTATATAAATGTGAGTCATCCCAAAAGTAATGCCTCAGATCATAAAATAATTTCCTTCTTTGTTGGGCTGTAAAGGTTGGAGGAAAATACTTGGAAACAATAAAGTTAGCATAATCAGCATACCAAGGACTCTCTCATGGGCTTACCTATATTGCAGCCAACTGTTCATTTGGAAAACTATCATTAACAGGCATAGGATCAAAAGAAATGTTTTCCAAACAAGATAGATTATCAGCAATAGGATTTTCAGCACCTTTTCTATCTAGAATATGTATATCAAACTCTTGTAACAGCAACACCCATCTAATAAGCCTAGGCTTAGCATCTTTCTTTGTCATAAGGTACTTAATAGCAGCATGATTAGTATGAATGGTAACTTTTGAATCAACAATATATGGTCTAAACTTACCACAAGCAAAGATCACAACTAAGAACTCCTTTTCAGTAGTAGCATAATTCTTTTGAGCAGCATCAAGAGTCTTACTATCATAATGAATACCATTCAACTTTTTATGTATTCGTTGCCCAATAAAAACACCCACAACAAAATCACTAGCATCACACATAATTTCAAAGGGTAAATTCCAATCAGGTGGTTGAACAATAGGAGCAGTAGTTAAAGATTTCTTTAAATTTTCAAAAGCTTCCTTACAATCATCATCAAAAACAAAAGGTACATCTTTTTGGAGAAGATTTGTAAGGGGCTTTGAAATTTTTGAGAAATATTTAATAAACCTTCTATAGAAACCAGCATGACCAAGGATACTACAAATACCTTTCACATCCCTAGGACAAGGCATTTTCTCAATTTCTTCAATTTTGGCTCTGTCTACTTCAATACCTCTTTCAGAAATTTTGTGTCCAAGAACAATCCCTTTAATAACCATGAAGTGGCATTTCTCCCAATTAAGAAAAAGATTAGTTTCTTCACATCTCTACAAAACTTTATTAAGGTTGTGCAAACAATTATCAAAAGAAGTTCCATAGATGGAGAAATCGTCCATTAAAACTTCCACAATTTCTTCACAAAAACCATGAAAGATAGCAGACATACATCTGTGAAAAGTAGAGGGAGCATTAGATAAACCAAAAGGCATACGCCTATAAGCATAAGTTCTATAGGGACAAGTGAAAGTGGTTTTCTCTTGGTCTTGTGCTCTCACAGCAATTTGAGAAAACCCAGAATAACCATCAAGAAAACTAAAGTGAGTCTTCTTAGACAACCTTTCTAGCATTTGATCAATAAAAGGCAGAGGATAATGATCTTTCTTAGTGAATTTATTCACCTTTCTAAAATCAATGCACATCCTATAACCAACAACTACTCTTTGAGGTATAATCTCATTATTTTTATTAGGCACAACAGTTATTCCTCCTTTATTAGGGACACAATGAACAGGACTAACCCAATTAATATCAGCAATAGGAAAAATTATACCAGCATCAAGAAGTTTTAATACCTCATTTCTTACCACTTCCTTCATCTTAGGATTTAAACGATGTTGATGTTCAACAACTGGCTTTGCATCTGGCTCTATATTAATAGCATGTTGACATATAGTACGAGAAATCCCTTTAAAATCATCAAGAGTATACCCCATAGCTCCTCTATGTTTCTTTAATACGTCCAACAATCTTTCCTCTTCCTTTCCTGAAAGTTTAGAACTAATAATAACAGGATATATTTTCTTATCGTCTAGATAAGCATATTTAAGATCATCAGGTAGAGGTTTTAAATCGAAAATAGGATCCACTTTAGGTGGTAGTGTGGTACCCAAGTCTTCTATAGGTAGGTTATGCTTAAGCATCTCAGGCTGACGAAGGAAAATCTCGTCAATCTCATTTCTTTCCTTCATGAAGACCTCACTTTCATGATCTTCCATATATTTCTGCAAGGCATTGTTAGGAGCAAGAGAAATAGCAGCAAGTTGTTCAACCTTGAAATCCTCATTAGGCAATTCATTTTCATAAGGAGTTTTAGCAAATTTGGAAAAATTAAACTCATAAGATTCTCCATCAAACTTAGTTAAAACTTTCTCCTTCTTACAATCTATAATAGCTCCACAAGTGTTCAAAAAGGGTCTACCAAAAATTATAGGACAAGTTTTACTAGCGGCTGAACCAAGCACTAGAAAATCTGCAGGATATTTAACCTTACCACAAAGAACTTCCACATCTCTTACAATGCCAATTGGACAGACTGTCTCTCTATTAGCAAGGTGAATAACCACATCAGTGTCCTCGAGTTCAGAAGGACCAATTTGATGCATAATTTCCTTGTAAAGCTAATAAGGAGTCACACTATAACTAGCACCAATGTCACATAAACCATAATAGCAATGATCACCAATTCTAACAGAAAGCATAGGGACACTAGACTTCCTAGCTTTACTAGCATGAGAGACAATATTAGAAGCATCTTCACAAAATATAATGTGCCCATCTTCTATATTTTTAGTGACAAGATCTTTCACAATGGCTACTACAGGTTCAATATTTAATTGTTCATCAGGTTCAACAGCTTTCTTTGTACTTTTGCTAACCATATTAGCCATAATAGAATGTTCCTTTACCTTAGCAGGGAAAGGTATTTTCTCAATATAGGGTTTAGGAAAAATAGGATCAATAGTACAAACCTTAGTGTTTCTAACAGGAACATGATTAACAATATCTTTTAAGGTGCATGGTACTTATTCCACTCCTTTCTGGGAATTTCATTATAAGAGGCAAATGCCTTAAATCAATTTGCAAGAACTTGAGAATCAATACCATACTCAGTACTAATAGCATGAAAGTCATCAGTTCCCATAAAAGATTTAATGCATTCATAATCCTAATTTATACCTGACTTTCTTCCTTTGTCATTCTCCCATGCTTCAGTATTCTCTTGAATACATTCTAGAAGATCCCATTTAGCTTCTTCCTTCATACATGTGAATGATCCAGCACAAGAAGCATCTAATAAATCTTTATCATGAAGAGAAAGCCTTGCATAAAAGTTATTGATAATAATATTATTAGTGAGTTCATGAATAGGGCATTTAAGCATTAGTAACTTCAATCTCCCCCAAGCTTGGGTTGTACTCTCTCCATCACGAGGCCAAAAGTTATATATTTGATTCCTATTCTTATGAATCTCACTAGGAGGATAGAATTTAGAATAAAAGAGAGGTACTATTTCCTCCCATTCCATAGATTGTCCATTCTTCAGCAACTTATACCATTCTTTAGCTCTTCCTTTCAATGATATAGAGAGTAACTTCTTCTTAACCTGTTCCGTTGTGATACCTGCACACTTAGACAAACCACATAATTCATGGATAAAAAGCAAGTGATCACCAGGATGGACAGTTCCATCCCCAAAATAATAATTATCCACAACACGATCAACAATTCTTGTAGGTATCTTAAAAGGATCTATCTCAACAGGTGGTGGTTCATCTACTACCCTAGCAGTGGTAGTAGCTTTCCCAAATAGGAAACCAAGTGGGTTATCCATATTGGAAATAAAGTAGCAAACATAAATAAAAAGCAATACTCATAGTAGAAGTTTGTAGGGGTTCGTAGCATGGAAAACAAAAAATTTCTACCGCATGAACACACAATCAAGATCTAATCTATGACCAATCCAAGATCTATCTACTAGATTGTAGCAACGAGTCGATAGAGGAACTCACCCTCGAAGATTCCAAAGCGGTTAACGAGAGCAGATTATCATGGGTGATGTAGTCGTACACTTGCCGATCTCAAGATCGCGTAGACGATCCTTCTGGCGCTGCGTTCCGGCAGCACTCCCGCAGTCGGTCACACGTTCGGTACTCGATGAAGACCTTCCTATCCCTTGTTCCAGCAGGCAGCGGAGGTTGTAGCACTCTCCTCGCGATTCCGGCAGCATGACGGCGTGGTACCAGAAGTAGAGGGGAGATCTCGCAGGGCTTCGCCTTAAGCCAGAGCGAGTATGGTGGACTAAGAGAGAGCCTTGGCGATCTAGGGTTTAGAGGCACCAAGTAGAGGGATCTAGGCTGGTGGCTAGGGCAAGGGGATTGCCCCAAGTCGGCGGCTTGGGCAAACCCTAGGGCGGCGGCGACTTTGGTGGAGGCTGGCGGCTTAGGGTTAGGTTTAGAGGAGAGAGGTGTGTGGAAGAGGGGGCATCCCTGCCCCTTCTTTTATAGGTGGGAGGTAGGTGCCTAGGAGGAGGGAGTCCTCCTACAACTCCTCCTCCTTGGCCGGCGGGTGGAGGGAGTGGGACTTCCTCCCCAAGTAGGTTTCCTACTCTCCCTCCACAAAGCAAACTTGCCGTTTGACTTTTCAAATTGGCGTTTGACTTTTCAAACTAGGATTTGATTTATCCCATTATTTTGCTCAGCGATGACACCTAGTACATGATGCAACCATTCCAACTCGTTATGACACATTCATGCACCCTTCTCCTCCGGAGTGCCGGACCTTCCGGACCCTTCTAGAACATTCCCGATGAAAACACCGGAATCATTCTCCAACTCCGAAACAGGACTTTCCTTATATGAATCTTATTCTCCGGACCATTCTGAATCTCCTCGTGATATCCCGGATCCCATCCGAGACTCCGAACAACATTCGGTCTCTTACTCATCATTCCATAACTACTCAACAACATCGAATCCTTAAGTGTGTCTCCCTATGGTTCGTGATTTATGCGGACATGATCGAGACACTTCTCCGATCAATAACCAATAGAGGAATATGGAAATTCATATGGATCCCACATATTTCAACGATTACTTTGTGATCGAATGAACCACTTACATATGATACCAATTTCCCTTTGTCTCACGATAGTTTACTTATCCGAGGTTTTGATCGTCGGTATCTCTGCATACCTAGTTCAACCTCGTTACCGATAAGTACTCTTTTCTCGTTCCCGTGGTATGTGATCCCTTGTCACATGCTTGCAAGCTAATTGGATGACATTCCACCGAGAGGGCCCAGAGTATATCTATCCGTCATATGGATGGACAAATCCCACTCTTGATCCATGTGTCTCAACCCATACTTTCCAAACACTCAATGCCACCTTTATAGCCACCCAGTTATGGTGTGGTGTTTGATGTCATCAAAGCATCCTTCCGGTGATGGTGATAAGCATGATCTCATGGTCGAAGGAATTAGGTTACTATGTATCAGAAAGCTTATAGCAAATGAACTATATTAAATGACTTGATCTTTATGCTACGCTTAACTATAGGAGTATGTCCATCACATCATTCTCCTAATGATATGACCCTGTTGTTAATAACATCTCTATGTTCATGATCAGGAAACCATGATCATATATTAACCAACAAGCTAGTTTAACAAGAGGCTTTACTAGGGACTCTTTTATGTTTACAAATCACACAAGTATTAATGTTTCCGGTTAATACAATTATAGCATGGTATGTAAACATTTATCATAAGCATGAAGATATGATAATAACCACTTTATTATTGCCTCTTGGGCATATCTCCAACAGTCTCCACTTGCACTAGAGTCAATAATCTAGTTTCAAATCTTCGTGTATTCAACACCTATGGCTTTCTGGTGTCGTATGTACACGATTGCTAGTGTTCAACTGATCTCCGGATCTGACACTTCCAGATCTGTGTGTAATTGCATGTCTTTGCGTCTCTACGCATCACTCATTCTCTAATGAGATGGCTTTGTACAAATTTGGTCCTTTGGTGTGACCTTTAGTTCTTTGGGGTTAAAACATGTTGATAATATTGTCGTACAATATATATTCATAGTATTATCCCTGCTGTGAACTACACTTAGTTTGATAACAAACTACTTGACACAAATGCCCTCTTTTGCTGCTATAACAGCAGTTATATACTTAGCCGTTTGTTGTAGTATCTGTCACAATGTCTCAACTTTGGAACTTATCCAAATCCATTATGGAACTTACTTTCCATCATATTGTGCCACCCTTAGTTTAGATTGAGATAAACTTAATTTGTACTTTGTGACAAAACTAGTATCAATGTAATTCATTTACAATGAACTAACCATCTATTTGTCACTTCTACAATATATTCTTATTTCTTTTACAAGATCATAAGAATATCTTTACTATTGTCCAATAATCATCTTATGAATCATTCTGGTATATGCTCATAACATTTAGAGCATAGGACATATCTGGATTTGTACACATCACAACATGATTGATAAAATACTCTTTGTGATTTTATACATCAAGTATCAATCTATACTTGAATCTTTGTTTCACTTACCAAGTGTCAATACACTTGAATATATCATCAATATTGAACTCATTCAATACTTTCTGTGCGACAAGAACCTTTCTTGTAGTTTCTATATTGAACTCATTCAATATATCATCTATGTACTTTCGGCACAACCATATTAGCGTCTATTGATGCCAAATATTTGGGTTTTGCCTAAGTATTTCATCGGTATGAACATCTTAATATGTGTTAATGAAAGATACATCATTTCCAATCAACAATATGTCTTCCACATAATGTACTAGAAACATGTCTTAGCGCTCCCACTTAATTTCTTGCAAATGCAAGCATCTTCATCATCTCCGACAAATTTAAACTCCTTTAACAGTTTCATCATAGTGAAGATTCCAAATCCGCAATGCTTACTTCAACCATTGAAGTTTGCTTATGCTTTTAGCATCCTTTGAATTGACAAAACCCTATGGACCGTGTTATCCACATGTCCTAGGTAACAATTCTATTAGAAGAACTTGTTTTGTTTATTCAACTACCACATAACAAAATTATATGTAGTGGTTGCTTCATTAATCCGTCTAGACTAAATATCGCTATGAAAGATCAAATCTTGTCATAGTCAACCTTTGAACATTGTTGTGAACTCTTTCCCAACATGTCGAATATTTCATAGATGTGAAACATCCATGTCTGTTTCTTTATAGATCCAAACACAACTGTAAGGTCTTACACCTTTCTCGAGGGTCCTTCAAGTTCAAAACTTGATTTATCATGTATGGAACTATCACGGATTTTATGGCTTCAAGCCATTTTACGGAGTCAGGGCCCATCATCGCTTCTTTGCATGTAGTCGGATCATTACTGTCAAATAATGATTTAATTCTCAAATCTTGGTATTTGATTGTTTACCCGACCTACTTGTTTCAATAGGAACTTAGATCTCCGTGACCACAACCTTTGAGGCACGTGAGCCATGAGCATTGTTGCTGCCTCCGGAACACTTTTCGGTGCTGCGCAACTTTGCACATATAGCTAAGGTTCTTTTAACCTTATCAAATTTCTATTGTCCTCCCACTTATCTTTTCACGAAAAATTCCTTCTCAAAGAAACTTGACGTTCTAAGCGACAAACACTTTTGTCTCCGATGTTATGGAGGAATAGTTATTCGAAATAACATGCAAAGACAGGTTCATCCGACTTTGGTTGCAAACATCTTTCTTATGCATAGCATACCAATGTTTAAGAAATGACAACTTGGGTTTTATCCCAACCATAACTTTATATGGTGTCAATTCAATGGATTATGATGGAGCTCTTTTCAGTGGAAAAAACGGTAGTCTCTAAAGCTTCTAATCTTTAAAATATAATGACAGTTTTATGAATTACACCTTTGATCTTACCATGTCAAACAAGGTTTTAATTACAAATCTCGAATTCTCCATACTCTTATGGTGTTTCGAAAAATGCAAATCCACGGAACGATTCCTTAAATCTTAGGTATTATGCTAAACTTGTAACTCAAATATCTTCCTTTATGATCTTATCATAAACTATTTATATTCTTATTACAATGATTTTGCACTTCATCTTGAAAGTCTTTGAACTTTTCAAATGTTTCATACTTCATCCTTATTAAGTAAATATTCATATATTCACTCAAATTTTCGGAGGAATCATATGAAGTTGAAATCCATCGCTCTTGACTATACATAATGGACTTCATACAACAATATGTACAAGTTCCAATAAGCTAGTCTTCGCTCCCTTTTGGCCTATGAACGAAGTTTTAATTATCTCTAGGAAAGTTTAACAAGCGTCATTTGATCAAAAATCAAAAGACTCCAAAATTCTATCCACATGGAGTTTCTTCATGTTTTCTTTCCAATATAATTTAAACGGCGATGTCACTTCCTAAGTGATCTTTCAATCAATTTGTGTTTTTCGACATTTTTAGCACTAGTTTTATGGATGTGATTTCTCCAACGAGATTTGTAAATCATCCATCTTTTATGGATTACGACAATTAATTGAACAACCCTTTTGTTCTCATAATACCTGATAAAACAAATCTTGAAGGCAAGCTTTGATGTTTAACGAGCAACACAATAACCCTTTATTTGTTCTCGTTGAACATCATCACATATTCTTTTGCTAGTTACTTTGGCCATTGTAATTCATGAATTCTGTTGTTCGTATGATGATTCATACCAACAAATTCAGTATCCAATACTTAAGAACCACATTATTTAACAAGCAAAGAATACAGCCATAACATGTATATCCTTTATATACCTAAACTGAACAATTCTAGTCTTTTATTTTCTACCATATACTTATGAGATTATCTTTCAGTATTTCCTTTTCTGTTTGAAAGAATCTATCAACATCAATAGTGGAGCCATATACATGACACATAGTCCAAAGCATGTATAGTAAAATACCAATGTCTTTGGACTTGCACTTTGAAGTAGATCAGCATCATCAAATGTTTGGTGTTCTTTCAATTTCCTTTCTTTAGCAATCTCTTGGTGTAGTAAACATTTTACCTACATCAAATATTCACCCTTATCATGGAATTATCCATGATCAAGCTACTTTTAGCTTGTAATGGTGAATCGCGAGTATAATGTTGCTCTCCAAAACCTTTTGGAGGATTAGGACAACTAGTGTCTCCAACCTTTTGCAAATTCTCATCAAATATGAGAACATGACTTTTGCCATATTATACTCTATCATGTTGCAACCAAAACATCGTTTTAGATATCACAATATCTTCCACACATCATGGTTTCTGAAACAACTCTTTCAGATCCTAGATAACCTTGATATTAAGACAATCCTTTGAATATCAAGAATCATGGAGACAAACATGATACTCATACACTAACACTTGGAATTGTCACTCTTGATTTAATACCAATTATTAAACTTCATGGAGTAACCGGAACTTACTGAAATTTTGCAATAGGACTTTTAAACTTTAGATTAACACTTCAAAACGATACGATACCAGTTCGTAAAGTAACTAACCAGAATTCTATAGTTCTATCATCTCAATTATAACTAAGCGCAAGGTGGTAAACGGATGCCAATGACTACAACAACTATGCAAATTCACTTTGATTTAATTTATGATAAATAGTGTTCAACTTTTAATCATATTGTCATTGAACTCCCACTCAAAAAAATATCCCTCACATTGTTTTAGTGATCACACGAACCAAATCCACCACATCAAAACCGATCATCACGAGAGTTGATGTAGCTTCAATGGCGAACAATCAACATGTTCATCATATCTACTATATGACTCATGCTTTACCTTTCGGTGATCCGTGTTTCGAGACAATGTCTGTACATGCTAGGCTCGTCAAGATCAAACCTTAGCTTCCACATGAGCAAATCTGGCTTGCTCACGTTGTATACACTCGCAGAATCTAACACACCCGATCATCACGTGGTGCTTCGAAACAACGAGCTTTAGCAACGGTGCTTACTAAGGATGAACACTTTAAAACTTGAAATTGTGTGCTTGAGGGATCATCTTATAATTCTACCATCGTGAACTAAGCAATACAAGATGCATAAAAGGATTAACATCACATGCAATTCATAATATGTGATATGATATGGCCTTTCTTCTTTGTGCTTCCGATCTCCATCTTCAAGCACGAACATGATCTCCATCATCACCGGCATTGCATCAAGGTCAATTGACGCCGCTCCATGGTTGTCGTCCACCAGCTTTAACTATTACAACTACTTTGAATAGACACGCGGGTCTTAACAGAATTTAAAGACAACCATATGGCTCCTGCCGGTTGCCAACTTACAGTAAGGAACATTGCATACATCAAATATAATCACAATCATGGCCATATCACATCACAGCACACCCCTGCAAAACAAAGTTAGACGCCTCTAATTTTCTTTGCATATTTTACGTGGTTTGGGGCTTTCAATAAGTGTCGTTCTAACTTACGGACAAGAAGCACAACATTGATACTAGTATTGTCAATCACCCGTTGTAAATTGAATCTTAACTATGTTGGGAGAAACTGGCACCCGCAAAGCCACTTATGCAATACAAGTTGCATGTCAAGCGTGGAGCAAGTCTCATGAACGATGTCATGTAAGGTTAGCCCAGGCCGCTTCATCCCACCATCCCGCAAGATGCAAAGTACACAAGAAGCAATCGACAACAAAAGCATCAACGCCCACAATGACCATTGTGTTCTACTCGTGCAACAGATCTACATATAGACCTGGCTCTGATACCACTGTAGGGGTTCGTAGCATGGAAAACAAAAAATTTCTACCGCATGAACACACAATCAAGATCTAATCTATGACCAAGCCAAGATCTATCTACTAGATTGTAGCAACGAGTCGATAGAGGAACTCACCCTCGAAGATTCCAAAGCGGTTAACGAGAGCAGATTCTCGTGGGTGATGTAGTCGTACACTTGCCGATCTCAAGATCGCGTAGACGATCCTTCCGGCGCTGCGTTCCGGCAGCGCTCCCGCAGTCGGTCACACGTTCGGTACTCGATGAAGACCTTCCTCTCCCTTGTTCCAGCAAGCAGCGGAGGTTGTAGCACTCTCCTCGCGATTTCGGCAGCACGACGGCGTGGTACCAGAAGTAGAGGGAAGATCTCGCAGGGCTTCTCCTTAAGCCGGAGCGAGTATGGTGGACTAAGAGAGAGCCTTGGCGATCTAGGGTTTAGAGGCACCAAGTAGAGGGAGCTAGGCCGGCGGCTAGGTCATGGGGATTTCCACAAGTCGGCGGCTTGGGCAAACCCTAGGGCGGCAGCGACTTTGGTGGAGGCCGGCGACTTAGGGTTAGGTTTAGAGGAGAGAGGTGTGTGGAAGAGGGGGCACCCCTGCCCCTTCTTTTATAGGTGGGAGGGAGGCTCCTAGGAGGAGGGAGTCCTCCTCCAACTCCTCCTCCTTGGCCGGTGGGTGGAGGGAGTGGGACTTCCTCCCCAAGTAGGTTTCCTACTCTCCCTCCACCAAGCAAACTTGTCGTTTGACTTTACAAATTGGCGTTTGACTTTTCAAACTAGGATTTGATTTATCCCTTTATTTTGCTCAGCGATGACACCTAGTACATGATGCAACCATTCCAACTCGTTATGACACATTCATGCACCCTTCCCCTCCGGAGTGCCGGACCTTCCGGACCCTTCTAGAACATTCCCGATGAAAACACTGGAATCATTCTCCAACTCCGAAACAGGACTTTCCTTATATGAATCTTATTCTCCAAACCATTTCGAATCTCCTCATGATATCCCGGATCCCATCCGAGACTCCGAACAACATTCGGTCTCTTACTCATCATTCCATAACTACTCAACAACATCGAATCCTTAAGTGTGTCTCCCTACGGTTCGTGATTTATGCGGACATGATCGAGACACTTCTCCGATCAATAACCAATAGAGGAATCTGGAAATTCATATGGCTCCCACATATTTCAACGATTACTTTGCGATCGAATGAACCACTTACATACGATACCAATTTCCCTTTGTCTCACGATAGTTTACTTATTCGAGGTTTTGATCGTCGGTATCTCTGCATACCTAGTTCAACCTCGTTACCGATAAGTACTCTTTTCTCGTTCCCGTGGTATGTGATCCCTTGTGAGCCAGTCACATGCTTGTAAGCTAATTGGATGACATTCCACCGAGAGGGCCCAGAGTATATCTATCCGTTATATGGATGGACAAATCCCACTCTTGATCCATGTGTCTCAACCCATACTTTCCGAACACTCAATGCCACCTTTATAGCCACCCAGTTACGGTGTGGTGTTTGATGTCATCAAAGCATCCTTCCGGTGATGGTGATAAGCATGATCTAATGGTCGAAGGAATTAGGTTACTATGTATCGGAAAGCTTATAGCAAATGAACTATATTAAATGACTTGATCTTTATGCTATGCTTAACTATAGGAGTATGTCCATCACATCATTCTCCTAATTATATGACCCTGTTGTTAATAACATCTCTATGTTCATGATCAGGAAACCATGATCATATATTAACCAACAAGCTAGTTTAACAAGAGGCTTTACTAGGGAATCTTTTATGTTTACAAATCACACAAGTATTAATGTTTCCGGTTAATACAATTATAGCATGGTATGTAAACATTTATCATAAGCATGAAGATATGATAATAACCACTTTATTATTGCCTCTTGGGCATATCTCCAACAAAGTTTCCTTTACCACTTCCACTCTTCAATAGCGCTTCACTCCCCTGCAACGGTGCCAAAAAATAGTCTTGATGACCCACAAGTATAGGGGGTGTATCGTAGTACTTTTGATAAATAGGAGTGTCGATCCCAACAAGGACCAGAAGGTGTTGACTAGTGGTTTGGAGTAGGAAATCTCTCTAAATACTTAGCAAACAGATTTTTAGGTTTTTTTGATAAAGCAAGGAAATAAAGTGCAAGTAAATAAAGATAGCAAATAATTGCAGCAATTGGCCCAATCCTTTCTTAGCAAAGGACAAGCCGGTTATAATACTTATGAGGACCAAACGTTCTCGAGGACACATGGGAAGACTGTCAAGTGCTTTTGTTTCATATAGCTGATTAACCTTCTTTGGTTTGATAAGTGTTGTGTGGGTGAACCTGTGCTAATGTACCCACCTTACTAGGACTAATACATACTTGTGATTAAACCCCTTGCAAGCATCCGCAACTACAAGAAAGTTATTAAGATAAAAACCTAACCACATCCTTAAACTCTTAGATCCTACACTCCCTCGTGCAAAGGTTTCCTAACGGGGTTCAGGTTTCTGTCACTCTGGCAACCCCATAATTAGTAGCCAAATACACAATGCATTCCCCTAGGCCCATAAATGGTGAAGTATCATGTAGTCGATGTTCACATGGAACCACTAGAAGAATAGCACCACAACTTAAATACTAAACCATTGAATAATACCTCAACACAATTCCACTACTAACAACAAGACTTCTCCCATGTCCTCAAGAACTAAACGAAATAATCACGAGACATCATATGGATCAAGATCAGAGATGATATGATGATGAATAACAATCTGAACATAAACAATAATTCAATGGTTCCACTCACAAGCATCAACTACAAAACTAATCAACACCGGGAAAGTTTCCCCTAAGAACTATGCAAGATTCAACACAATTGTTATAGCGGGATGGAGTGGTGATGATGGTGCTGGTGGATATGGTGGTGTGAATGATGATGATGATCCCGATGAAGTCTAGCTTGATGACGGTGTTGATGGCGACGATCTCCCATCTCCAGGAAGGAATTTCCCCGGCAGAAATCTGTCTGCTGGAGAGCTCTTTCTCTCTCTGTAGTTTCCGCCCCGCAGAGGCGGCAGAATCTTTCTGTGGTCGCTCCCCGTGTCTTAGGGTTTAGAGGAGAAGATATAGGCGGAAGGGCGAAGCCGAGGTGGTCCAGGGTGGCCACACCCTTGGTGGCACGGCTAGGGTGGCCCACGCATGGGGGGTGTGGACCCCCTGTGGCCCATCTCACCCTCCCCTTCTGGCTTCCTTCGTCTTCTGGAAAAATATGATTTTCCATATATTTTCTGGTATTTTTCTGATCTTCGCGAAAATTGCATCTAGACACCGCCTTTTCCATCAGAATCCAGACTCCGATAGTTTATGCTCCAAGAATCATCCAACATGAAAAAATAGATGAAAAGACATAAGTATTACCTCTTAATATGAAATATATCAATGAATAACAGAAAATTATAATATAGAATAGTGATGCAAAATGGACGTATCATGCCACCAGGTGGTGTGGTCGCCTCGGAGTTTGTTCCCGAACAGTTTTCTCCTAGTACCTTCCTTTTGTCATTAAACTTTGTGATATATAATCCCCCGGATCCCCGGAGGTCCATATATTGTTTTCTCGTCGTGTTTTTGTTTCGATCTTTTTTGTTCAAATGTCGTCCCAGGGTTCATCTTCGGAGGGCTACGAGCTACGACGCCGGTGCGAGATCCTTCCCGATCTTGAGAAGATGACTTTTGTTGGATGGGTGGAAGAAGAAAGGACTCCAGCTAGGCGTGAAGACATGCATCAGAGCATCAAGGAGGAAGTGAAGAACATGTCAGCAAGCATGGAGGGACAGATTGCTGCAGGATCAAGGGCAAGAAAACCTACTCTTTTAGGGTCACTTAATGTTAGACGTGCTTTTTCTCATAATATGCAGGGGCTAATACCACTAGTTCCAGACCTCAGTTCCTGCCCTGCAGTAGTGGAGTCCCTTCGAGCCACTTATGAGTTTTGTGATAAGTATCAGGTTCTGAGGAGAGAGGTGGAGATACTTCAAGAGGAGAATAACAAGCTTCGCAGGATGCTGGATAATTTTCTCACCCCGATCATGATCACACCACCACCACTGAAGGAGTAATGTGTCATCAGGTTTTGGCATCCTCTTGGTTTGTTCCAAGCTCGGGGGAGTGCCAAGGTATCATATCATTATCTTTTATCTTTTTACCTTTTTAGTAGAGTCATATCATGAGTAGAGAAGTTATCATTTAGGATGGTTTGCAGTGTGGAAGTATCTCTCCTTTAGTTGGTTATTCATGTATCCCTTGGTGTGAGTGCCGTTATGGAATATTAATGAGAAGTTTTATCATTTACTTTTTGCACATCTTATTTTAGTTTGCAATTTCTGTTATATGATTGATCTTGTTATTAATATTGGTATCACTTTGGGAGCATCAAGTAAATTTAGTTGGTTTTGGCAAACTTAGCATGGGTCAGTAGCAACATTACTTTGAGGTTTTAGTAGAAAAGAGAAAAACTACTTGTAGATATATTATTTCATTATCTTTCTTTCTTGATTGGCTCATAAGCTTAGTATTCTCAAGTTAAGATCGGTTGTGCTTCCAAGGAAGATTGCATGATTGTTTCTATCACATGTATGTTTGCTTGTTTCACTCAATTCTTATGCTTGCTACCCAGCCTTGCTAGCCAAAAACCTGTACTGAGAGGGAATGCTTCTCGTGCATCCAAACCTTGAACCAAAACCCATGCCATTTGTGTCCACCATATCCACCTATTGCCATCGTTGCTATTCCAAGTAAATTATTGAGTTTTATGTATCTTCCAAATTAAAAAAAATTGTTATGAGAAAATCAGTTAGTAAAGCTCTCACGAACTTGATGGCACACTTTATTTTCTTGCACTTAATAAACTTGAACCATTTTGATCATCTATGATGATTATATGATTGCAAATTGTAAGTTGGGAGTTAGCAAAACCATGTTGTCATGGGGCACTCTTTCAACATTTCACTTATTCCTATTTAGTTGATATCACGTTCTTTTGTTATGGATGCCGTCGGTGTGAAATGAAATGGGAGCTTGTCATTCCATGGAGTTTGTATATGTGTTAGAGAAACGGCTAGGCGGCCAGCCTAAGCCATGCCTAATCTTGGTGGAAACTTGCAGCCAAACCATAGTCGGCATTCTATGAAGCATCCTCAATAAAAAACTATGCAAATAGCAAATAAAAAGATTGCTGATATGCCCACTATCTGTTGCCTTGTCATTTTGGTATGGGATAGCTCCTATGTCATGGGACAAGCGGTACCTCGTTGGCGGTTCTCTATGATACACATATACTTACAATGACAAGAACTTACCTGGGACCAAAGTTGAGTAGCATGAGGCGTCGGTACTCGTATTCAAGGGGCATGAGATTTTCTGTAGAGGTCCCAACCTTTAATAAGGTAGAGATCCTCCTGTGATTGCAGTGCTAGTCCCTGGATCAATAGCTAGCATCCACAGTTAAGATGTAATATCAAGATACAAAGGTCATTATACAACTTTATAACCAGAATAACATAATTTTATTACATCTTACATAGCTCATTGGCTATTTACATTACATTGCAGCGGAATATCTAAAAGTATGGGTCCTTCATCTTCAAAATGCCACAGGCAGACATGTTGGTTGTAGACTTTGTAATCCTAATCGTCAAACTTCACTAAATCAATCAAACCTACAACATACAAGTTACAGCCACAAAGGGTCAATACATTTGAATTGTATTGGCAAGTGATACTATGATAGTATAGTGGAGTCTATCATCTATATGTATTTGGCTAAGTGGAGTTGAGGCTTGCATTGCTCAAAATAGATTTTTCCTTAACATTTTAAAATACTAAGTTTTGCTTAGCAAAATCATTTTTCTCAATCAAGATTTGAAGATCCTTTAACCAAGGCATCTCTCAATCAAAGATTGAAGATTTCAAACAACCCTTGTTAAAACCACAAAATTTTAACTTAGAAATTTGAATGATGAGATTCTTGATTGCTTCCATGTCTTGATGCTCAAATTGTCCTTTACCAGGGACATGGCTAAGTACTTAGGTTTTACACTCTGTAGAGGTGGTGCACTTTCCCCACAAGACTTGGTTTCCCAAGACAAGATCTTTCAGAAGCCTTCCCTTAGACCAAAATGGACGCGTTCCAACCTATCAAACACTACCACCCACTGTCCATATGGCTAAGTTCTTGCAACCTATATGATCCAGGCAGAGCCCATAATGCCAAGTGGCTGCACTTGAAGCTTCTCAACACTTGACATCTCAAATCTCTTTGTTCCTGGGTGGCCATCCACAAGTGAGATACACAAGGTAAACCATAGACATGGGCCTTGTGAACCACTCAACCAAAAACCACCAAATCAAGTCCCATTCCACCCAGGTGATTCATTAACTTAGTTGTTTTATTAAACAAAACACCAGTCCTCAGACTTAGAATTTTTTCCATAGTGTGAATATATAGTCCACCCATGTTTTCTATTAGCTAGGCTAAGCTTGAAAGTAGTAGGAGTCTTAACTTAGGAAAAATCCTACTAAAGATTCATCTACTAGGTTTTCCTATAGCAAGGTTTATACTTAGCAAAATTCCATGCAAGTTTTACTTAGTAAAATCACTAATGCATAGTGAAAGTAATGGGACAAAAGATACGAAGCATCACTTGCCTTTTTGGTAGAGGGTATAGGTTCACTCCTTGTCCTTGCAACAATCACACTCTTCAAGTCACTACAAATCAATCAAGCAAGGCACAAACTCAATCTACTAAACAAGCAAAACAACACATAAAATGACAAAGTCAAAGTAATGCATGCAAGCATGCCAAGCTTTGTTTTGTTTGAAGAAGTGGTTCCTAATGGGTCATAAACATTTGAAAACACCTATTTGGCCATTTTCTAAAGTGGCAAAGTCATTTGCAAAGAGGTTTCACTTCAAAACCATTTTAAAATAAAGTATCATTTTATGTGGTGTAGAAATATTTTTACTAAGGCATTAACGTATAGGGTTCACCCAATTTGTTTTCCAACCATAAAACTTGGTGTTTAGGGTCAGAGGGTTTAAAACAAAACATTTCCCAAAAGTTTTCTTCCAAAACCATTTTTAATAAATAAATCACATTTCTATTTGACTAGAAATGGTTTTAAATCAAAGAATCATTATTTTGTTTCACCAAATACATTTTTGAATCCACAAAGTGTTTCCTAGGGTTAGTAGGTTCAAAATACACCTTTTGCCAAAGATTTTATCCCCAAATTCATTTTTAAACAATTTCCACAACCTTAACAAGCATACAAATGTTTCTGCAAAAACAACCATTTTTCCAGAAGCTTTTTGCTAAACCAAGGGCATGGTTGGCTAGGGCTTGTTCCACTGAATCCATTGATATAAAATTTGTAATTTTTGGACATGTGGTTTGGAAGTTATAGATTTTACAAGATTGAACAACTAATAGATCAAATTCAGTTTTTAAAACCAACTCTGGGCCACTTGGAATGTTTTGATTGGCCGAAAACGGTTCGCGTGGATCGACCAACGTGGGCCGCTGGATCTAAAGCAAATCTTACGGCGCAGATGCTCTCATACCCCTTCGATAAGTGACTCTATCCTAGCCAATGGATCTGCATCTAACGGTTGCTGCGTGTTTGACCTAGAATGAGCGGCGCTGATGGTGGCTGTGCGGCGGCGGCGCTCTGGCGGCGAGGTTGCCGACGATGCAGTATGCGAGAAAGAGGGAGGGGAAGCTCACCGAGTTCACAGCACACTGCTGATGCTCAACGTGGTCTTTATTGGCCAAGGGGCGCACGGGGTCGATGAGAATTGCTCGTCGGAGTTGAGCCGTGCCTCGGTTACGGTCAGTCGTCGACGGGGGCGAGGTTGCAGGCCACGCGCAAGTGATTGGCGAGCACCTGGAGATGCAGAAGACGCAGACTAATCAAATGGCATGATTCACTGATCAAGGCGCGCACGGAGTCGAGTGCTAGAGCTCACCGGAGTTGCGGGGGTCGTCGGTGGCGTACAGGTGGAGACGTTGCCGACGTTCTGGGGCGCTCGTGGGCGAGCTGGCGCTACGGGGATGATCGCCAGGAGGTGGGGATCTCGTGAGTATGGTCGAGGAGGCAAGGGGCAGCGAGGGGCTGCCGGAATCGGCCAGGGAAGTCGTCGGAGACAGAGCTGCTCGGGGAGAAATTGGAGCGGCCTGGGGGCGTGCTTGGGGGAGAAGACAGAGGGGAAATGGAGAGGAGTCATTGGCGTTTAAAGGGGCATGATCACTGCGAGTAAAGATGGCCGCGTTAAGGCGAATTAAGCCAGAGAAATCAACGGCAGAACGGGGAAGAACTGGTCGCTGCGGTGAGGACGATGAACAGAGAAGGGTGGGTCCCGGCTGTCTGCGAGAGAGGAAGTGAGGGAATAAGGTCCACTAGTCAGTGACTTAGCGGGTAGCTTCTGCGGTGAAGAAAATGTTTCGGGGGCGTGGGAACAGGTGGGCTGTTGGGTTGGACCTGGGCCAGATGGTGGGCTGCTCTATTTTTTCTGTCTGAATTTTTTTTCTTTTTGCAAATCTATTTTCTGTATTGAATTTTCAATCAACTATTCAAACATTCAAACAATCATCACACTTGTAGTAAGTTTTTGGTTCTGTTTATCAACATAAATCAAATCCCAAAATAAAATAATATTTTTTATTCATTTTATGATCCATTCATTAATTAAATAAAATGGACCTTTTAGTTATTTAATCATATAGGGTTTTATTTATTTAATAAAACTCCATTTGAAATCCAAATATTTTCAAAACCAAATCAGTAGGTTTTATTTGAAAATAAAGAATACTTGGAAAGCTTGTTTAAAACAAAATAACATTTTTGCTATAGGGTTCCTTAATAATTAAATAAAATGGACCTTAGTTAATAATTCAAATAGGATTTGTTTATTTAAAAACTTTATTTTGAAATCTAAAATAAAACCAAAACACTTCAGTAGGTTTTATTTGAGAATATAAAATACTTAGAAAACTTATTTTAAATAAACAAATAAGTTTTGATGTTTTGAAAATAGTAAAACCTTTATTACTAAAACTTGGATATTTAAATCCTTTTTATTTTATTTTAAATAAAACTCTACTATTTTAATCAAAGCAAAACCTTTTGTTTCCAAGTCTTGTCCAAGGTTTAATTTGGTTTTATAAAATAATCCTTATTTATAAATCTACCTTTTCTTTTGAAAACCAAAACTCTTTATTTTAAAGATCCAAAATAGTGTTTCCAAAATATTTTATTTTCCTTTATTAAATGTTTTAACTTTTAAATCCCTTTAGGTTTTATTTCACTCAATTTGGTTTGAAGGTTTCCAATTGGATTCAAAAGTTTCTTCTGGCTCTGAAAATCAACAAAGTTTTATTTTATTCATTTATTTTTCACATTACAAGATTTGGAAAATCTTGGGATGTGACATTTTCAACTTGTGATTTGTCAAGCATATAACTCATATTTCCCTCACATTAACCCTAATCACTTCAAGATGCTTATGATAGGGGTAATGAGATCTCAAAGCTAATGAGTACCATAATTTTTCGTAGCTTTATAAAACTTGTTAATCCCTGTTTCCCTCTGTGAAGGGCCTATCTTTTACTTTTATGTTGAGTCAGTAAAACTATCCCTCTCCATCTCAAGCAAGCATTTGAGTTGTTGTGATTCAATCATCTATATGTTGATTTATTCAATCTTGTTTCTTATGTTCCTTGTTTAAACAATGCTCTTATCCGAATGAATATAACTTTGAAAGCTATCATTGTTGGTGAAGAAACCGTTATGTTTGAGAAAGAGACTCCTGCAATATAAGCTTCATTATAAAAGCTTAGCTCAAAAAAAGTATGATTTGTTAATTCTTCTCTGACCAAGAACAAAGTTTGCCATCATCAATTATGATTTTATTTGTGCACCTTTATTGTGACTCCCTTACTCATTGCAAGTTAAGTTATATAAGAGCGAGTTGCTTTCTATTATGATTTTTGTATTGATAAATGTGATGCTTCTTGTTTGTATTCTCTTTATCGACACTTCACTCCATAAACCTGTGGTCATGTTTACTGAGTTCAGTTTTCGCTTGGGGACAAGCCAGGTCTAAGATTGGGGGGAGTTGGTACGTCCATTTTGCATCACTATTTTTATATCATAATTTACTGTTATTCGTTGATATATTTCATATTTAGAGATGATACTTATGTTATTTCATCTATTTTGCAGGATTGATGGTTTTTGGAGAATTAACTGCCAGAGTCATAATTCTGCTGGAAAAAGCGATGTCCAGATGCAATATTTCCAAAGATCAGAAAATTTTAGAAAATATACGGAAATTCTTATTTTTCCAGAAGACGAAGATAGCCAGAAGAGGGAGTGGATATGGGCCACAGGGGGCCCACACCACCCCTAGGCGCGGGTGCCCCTGGGCCACGTGGCCAGGTGGTGTGGCCACCCTGGCCCACCTCTAGTGTCGCCCTTTCGCATATATATATTCCTCCCGAAAACCTAAGTCTGGGGAGGGATCACAGAAATATTCTGCCACCTCTACGGGGCGGAAACTACAGAGAGAGAAAAAGCTCTCCGGCAGGCAAAAATCTGCCGGGGAAATTCCTCCCTAGAGAGGGGAGATCATCGCCATCAACACCGTCATCGAGATGGGCTTCATCAGGATCATCATCATCACCACCAGCACCGTCACCACCACACCATACCGCTGTAACAATTGGGTTGAATCTTGTGTAGTTCATAGGGTAAAATTTCCCGGTGTTGATTACTTGTTGTAGTTGATGCTATTGAGTGAAACCATTGGATTAGTGTACTTATCATTATTTCATCTCAGATATTGATCCATATGATGTCTTTTGAGTAGTTCGTTTAGTTCTTGAGGACATGGGAGAAGTCATGTTGTTAGTATTGGAATTATGTTGACTAATATTTAACGGTTTGATATTTATGTTGTGGTGCTATTCTTCTAGAGGTGTCATGTGAACGTAGACTACATGATACTTCACCTTTATGGTCCTAGGAGAATGCATTGTGTATTTGGCTACTAATTGTGGGGTTGCAAGAGTGATAGAAATTTAAACCCCCGTTAGGAAACCATTGCATAAGAGAGTGTAGGATCTCGGAGTTTAATGTTGTGGTTAGATTTTTATCTTAATTACTTTCTTGTAGTTGCAGATGCTTGCAAGGGTATAATCACAAGTGTGTATTAGTCCAAGTTGGGGTAGTACATTAGCATAGGTTCACCGTCATAACACTTATCCAAACAATGAAGATTAATCGACTATATGAAGCAAAAGCACTTGACAATATTCCCATGTGTCCTCGAGAACGTTTTGTCATCATAAGTAATACAACCGGCTTGTCCTTTGCTGAAGAAAGGATTGGACCACTCGCTTCAAATATTATTATTATCTTTTATTTAATCGCATTTTATTTATCCGCATTACCAAAAACCCCTAAAAATCCGTTCCTTGATCCAAACCTCTTGTCAACGCCTTCTGATCCTTGTTGGGTTTGACACTCTTATTTATCAAAAGTACTACGATACACCCCCTATACTTGTGGGTCATCAAGCATCATCCAATACAGACAAGAGTTACACAAGCAATTTGCTGCTAGTATTATATGAAGGAACACCAATAACTGATGACCCACAAGTATAGGTGGTGTATCATAGTACTTTTGATAAATAGGAGTGTCGATCCCAACGAGGAGTAGAAGGTGCTAAACAGTGGTATGGAGCAGGAAATCCCTGTGAATACTTAGCAAACATATTTTTAGTGGTTTTCTAACAAAGCAACAAAACAAAGAGCGAGTAATAGAAGTAACGAATAAAACGGAGCAAGTGGCCCAATCCTTTCTTAGCAAAGGACAAGCCGGTGGAAATACTTATAAGGACCAAACTTTCTCGAGGACACATGGGAATTTTGTCAAGTGCTTTCGCTTCAAATAGCTGAGTACTCTTCTTTGGTGTTTATAAGTGTTGTTTGGGTGAACCTGTGCTAACATACCGACCTTCGAAGGACTAATACATACTTGCGATTGAACCCCCTGCAAACATCCAAAACTACAGGAAAGTAATTAAGATATAAATCTAACCACATCCTTAAACTCTGAGATCCTACGCTCCCTTGTGCAAAGGTGTCCTAACAGGGGTTCAGGTTTCTGTCACTCCGGCAACCCCACAATTAGTATCCAAATACACAATGCATTCCCCTAGGCCCATGTAGAGGTCCCAACCTTTAATAAGGTGGAGATCCCTGTGTTTATAATGCTAGTCCCTGGATCAATAGCTAGCATCCATAGTTAAGATGTAATATCAAGAAACAAAGGTCATAATACATCTTTATAACCAGGAATAGAATAATTCATTACATCTTACATAGCTCATTTGGCTATCTCATTACAATGCAGCAGAAATATCTATATAGCATGGAGTCCTTCATCTTCAAAGTGCCATAGGCAATCATGTTGGTTGTAGACTTGTAAACCTAATCAACACACTTCACTAACATCAAACAAACCTGCAACATAATAAGTTAGAGCCACAAGGGTCAATACATTTGAATTGTATTAGCAAGTGATACTATGGTAGTATAGTAGAGTCTATCATCTATATGCATTTGACTAAGTGGAGCTTAGGCTTGCTTTGCTCAAAATAGATTTTCCTTATCATTTGAAAACACTAAGTTTTTGTTTGTCAAAATCACCCAAGGCATCTACCAATCATTGATTGAAGATCCTTTAACCCTTGTTCAACCACAAGTTTTTAACTTAGAAATTGGGATGAGGAGATTCTTGATAGCTTCCATGTCTTGATGCTCAATTTGTCCATTGTTGGGGACACGGCTAAGTACTTAGATTTTACTCTCTCGAGAGGTGGTGCACTTTCCCCACAAGACTTGACATGCATCGAGACAAGACCTTTCAGAAGCCTTCCCTTAGACCAAAATGGACGCGTTCCAACCTATCATCCCCTACCACCAACTGTCCATTTGGCTAAGTTATTGCAACCTATATGATCCAGGCAGAGCCCATAATGCCAAGTGGCTGCACTTGAAGTTCTCAACATTTGACATCTCAAATCTCTTTGTTCATGGGTGGCATTCCACAAGTGTGATACACAAGGTTCACCAGTCCCCTGGCCTTGTGTAACCACTCAACATAAATCCATCCTTTCCATTCCACCCACGTGATTCATTCATATAGTTGTTTTATTAAACAAAACACAAGTCCTTTGTCACATCCCAAGATTTTCCAAATCTTGTAATGTGAAAAATAAATAAACAAAATAAATTATTATTGAATTTTTAAGGTGAAAAGAAACTTTCAAGTTGGAATCCAACAAAAATTTGAACAAAAATCCCATCTTGAACAAAAATTTAATTAAAAGTTGGAATCCAACAAAATCCAAATCAAGAGAAATGCATTCCTCAATGAATGTATCTTGAAATTTGAACACTTGGAAAATAAATCCAAATCCTAAAACCCTAATAGAAGAAAATCATTTCCAAGTTATCTCCAAGCCTATGGATTTGATCCATATAAAAATTTGTCAACAAACATTTACAAATGATCAGGAAAGACAAATAGAAATATTATAAGACCATATAAATTGGTTTCACTTAAATTGGAGCCATAAATAAAATCTTATGAATATAATAAGATAAGGAAATTAAATTTCCAAAGCTAATAAAGCACTTATCTAAAATCCATACCAAATGGTGAGCAAATAATCCTAAAAGGATTTAAAAGGATAAACAAATATTAAACAAGATTTTACAAATTGGAATCACCAAGTTTGGATCTCTAAATAAAAAGATATGGATTTTTTTAAACATGAATAAAGAAATATTAAATAAAGAATATTTAAAGACCAAATCAAATCTTGGCCAAATCCATAAGCAAATGGATTGAATAGAATCCAAATTCAAATAAAATAAAAGGATACAGAATTTCCAAAATAAAATAAAATGGCATTAACCATTCTATCCCTATTTTAATAAAGACAAATCTCTAATAAGAATAATTATATAATTCATGAGAAAATATTATTTGGAATTTACCCAAGTGAAATAAAAGTTGTTTAATTCAACTTAATTAAAATTAAAGAAATCTTCCAAATAAACTTTAGGGAATTAAAACTATATTTAATTCCATTGGAATTAAAATGAAAACCCAATTCAAATGAATTATGAATCATATTAAATACTTTCCAAATAATTCAAGATGAATTATTTGAACCCAAATAATCAAATAAAAACCTATTGAAAAGATTTGGAAGGTTTGGAAAATCAAATGGTGTTTGGAAATATTATTAAATATTAATTGATTTAAAACAAGGGCCTAATTAAATAAATAAAAAGATTTGAAGTCTTCACAAATTTTGACAAAGGTTTGAATTAAAATAAGTGTTTGAATGGTTTAATCAAAATCAAAACAGAATAATAAGAAATGAAAAAGGAAAAACATTCAGAACGAAAAAAAAGGAAACAAAGCAGCCCAACCCGGCAGACCCAGTCCAGGCCCAGCAAGCCCACCTATCCCCCACCCCCAAAATGTTTTTCCTCGCCACAGACCTAACCCGCTGTGTCTATGACGCGTAGGCCCCATCTCACCCCTCTCTATCTCGCTGACGCCAGGCCCCACTGCCACCTCACCATCTTCTCCACCCACGCGAAGACCGCGCCCTCCCCGGCCGTTTCCTGCCGTTAACTCCTCGGAGTAAATTACCGGTAAAGGCTCGACATTAATCCTCGCAACCACGCCAATTAAATCTCCTCCCTCTCCTCTTCCTTTCCCCTCAAACCCCGCTGCCAGTGAGCCACTAGGCTGCCCCTAATTTACTTTGCTTTGCCGCTGCTCCGACGAGCTTCACGAGCGAATTCCAGCAGCCCCTCGCCGCCTATTGCCTCCTCGACCATGCTCACGTGAACCCCATCTCCTGGCGAACCTTCCAGTGGCACCAGCTCGTCCCCGCGTGCCCCAGAACCTCAGCAACGACAACGACCACCGCCGCCATCGTATGTTTCATCTCCGGCGAAGCCTCGGGTAAGAACCAGACCGCCCCTCTCTTTCTCCTTCATGCACGCATCATCGCCACGTCCTTGCACATCTAACTGTGTCTTCTATTTGCTCCCTCGTGACCCGTAGCACCGCCCTTGATGATGACAGCGTGTGGCCGTCGCCAGACACCTCTCCGGCGAGCAATCCCTACAACCCCAGTGCGCCCCTTGACCAACCGTGAGTACCTTGAGCTTCCCCACGCCACAGCGATCTCGGTGAGCCAATCCCCTTCCTCCCTCGCTTCCTCTAACACCATCCCCGCCATAGCCAGAGCCAGCGCCGCCAGTCGCCGCCGCCAGCGCCGCTGAGTAATGGTCAAAGCAGTTAGGTCCGTAGGATTTTGATCTGACGGATGCGATAGAACGTGAGCGAAAGGGTAAGTAGTGCCCCTGTGCCGTGCGATGCAACTAAAATCTAACGGCCCATATTTGCCGATCCGCGCGAAACGGTATGCGCCAAAAGGATAGCGCCACGTGTCACAGAATCTGGTTTAAAATCAGAATTTGATCTATTGGTTGCTCAATTTTGTAAAATCTATAACTTTTAATCTACATGTCCAAATTTTGCAAATTTTATATCAATGGATTCAGCAAGACAAGCCCTAGCAAACCATGCCCTTTGTTTAGTAAAAAGATTCTGTTAAATTGATTGTTTTTGCAGAAACTTGTGTAAGCATGTTTGGATATAAAAATTGTTCTAAAATGATTTTGGGGATAAAAATCTTTGGCCAATGGTTTGTTTTGAACCTACTGACCCTAGAAATCAATTGGTGGTTTCAAAAATGTATTTGGTGAAGCAAAAGAATAAATCTTTGATTTAAACCATTTCTAGTCAAATAAAAATATGGTTTAATTGTTAAAAATGATTTTGGAGGAAAACCTTTGGGAAAATGTTTTGGAAATAAACTCTCTGATCCTAAACATAAGGTTTTATGGTTTGAAAACATATTTTGTGAACTCTATAGAATGTTGCCTTATTAAAAGCATTTTTTCACCACATAAAATAATGACTTGGTTTAAAAATGGTTTATGAAGTAAAAACTTTTGCAAATGGTTTTGCCACTTTATAAAATGACCAATAGGTGTTTCCAAATTTTTATGACCTATTATAAACCACTTTCTCAAATAAACTATCTTTTGCATGCTTGCATGCATTGTTTTGTTTCTATCATTTTATGTGATGAATTGCTTGAATGGTAGATTGAAATATTGTTTGCTTGATTGAATTGTAGTGATTTGAAGTGAGTGAATATTGCAAGATCAAGGAGTGAACCTATACTCTCTACCAAAAAGGCAAGTGATGCTTCATACCTTTGTCCCATTATTTTCACTATGCATTAGTGATATTTCTAAGTAGGACCTGCATGGAATTTTTGCTAAGTATAAACTATGCCATGGGAAATCCTAGTAGATGTAACCTTAGTAGAAATTTCCTAAGTTAAGATTCCTACTACTATCATGCTTAGCTTAGCTAGTAGAAAACAAGGGTGAAATATAAATTCATGCTATGGAAAATTTCTAAGTCTGAGGACTTGTGTTTTGTTTAATAAAACAACTAAGTTAATGAATCACCTGGGTGGAATGGAAGGAATGGTTGGTGTTGAGTGGTTACACAAGGCCAGGGTACTGGTGAACCTTGTGTATCTCACTTGTGGATGGCCACCCAGGAACAAAGAGATTTGAGATGTCAAATGTTGAGAAGCTTCAAGTGCAGCCACTTGGCATTATGGGCTCTGCCTGGATCATATAGGTTGCAAGAGCTTAGCCAAATGGACAGTCGGTGGTAGGGGTTTGATAGTTTGGAACGCGTCCATTCTGGTTTAAGGGAAGGCTTCTGAAAGATCTTGTCTTGGTGAAACCAAGTCTTGTGGGGAAAGTGCACCACCTCTGCAGAGTGAAAAATCTAAGTACTTAGCCATGTCCCTGGCAAAGGACAATTTGAGCATCAAGACATGGAAGCTATCAAGAATCTCATCATCCCAATTTCTAAGTTTAAAATCTTGTGGGTGAACAAGGGATTTAAAGGTTCACCAATTTCTATTGGTGGTTCCTTGGGTGAATTTGTCAAACAAAAACTTAGTGTTTTCAAATGATAAGGAAAATCTATTTTGAGCAATGCAAGCCTAAGCTCCACTTAGCCAAATGCATGTAGATGATAGAATCCACTATACTACCATAGTATCACTTGCCAATACAATTCAAATGTATTGACCCTTGTGGCTGTAACTTGTTATGTTGCAGGTTTGTTTGATATTAGAGAAGTTTATTGATTAGGATTACAAGTCTACAACCAACATGTCTGCCTGTGGCACTTTGGAAATGAAGGACCCCATGCTATTGTTATATTCTGCTGCATTGTAATGAGATAGCCAAATGAGCTATGTAAGATGTAATAAATTATTTTATTCCTGGTTATAAAGTTGTATTATGACCTTTGTTTCTTGATATTACATCTTAACTGTGGATGCTAGCTATTGATCCAGGGACTAGCATTGTAAACACAGGGATCTATACCTTATTAAAGGTTGGGAACCTTACAGATGGTATCAGAGCATTGTGTTGCCTATAGGATTTGTAAACCTAGGATTGGACAAAACCCTTAGAAAAATAGGAGTTGTATTTGTTCCAAAACTTATTTACAAACAATCTTGTAAACTCTTTCCTCAACCATTTTGGTTTTGATTCTACATCTCTTCTAATTCAACTTGATGGATAAAGCCTTCTCCATGGCCAAAGACTTTACCATAAGCAAAGGACTTCATCAACTCTAATGACTTCAACATCTTCAACTCTAATGACTTCAACATCTTCAACATTTTTACCAAGGACTTCAATCTTGGATATCACTAAGAACTACAAGTGAGACAAGAAATGTTACTCAAGACTTGAGGACTAAGGAAACACAACTTAGAAGGAACCATCATCACCTTTGAAGTTTGAGACCAAGATGCAAGAAATTCTCTAAGGATACAAACATCTTGTTCAAGAAGAATCAACCAAGAAGGATAAAAAGATCTCAAGTAAACCATATAGTTGGACCACCAAACCAACCCAAACAGATGACTTCTCCAAGAGACTCCAACATCAAGGATGGTGACAACAACAACAACCAAGAGGTCAACATGAGAGCCCAACTGCTTGCAAGACAAACCCAGTTGAACCAAGTGACAACTTAGTTTTTAGCCAACAACAATAAGTTAGACCCAACCATGCAACAAGTTTTGAAAACTCAATCCCAATTGTTGCAAGGGATGGCCACTCAAATGATCAACATGGGAGACAACTCTTCCCAAGGATCTTGTGACAACAAGGATGACAAAGATGTTATTCTAGAAGGAACCCAAGCTTGCAATATTTGTGGAGACAAGGATCACACTTCCAAAGAGCATGAAGATCAATGCCCCAACTGTGAAGAGAAACATCCAATTGACCAATGCCCCACATCTCAAGCTACTTGTTACCTATGTGAAGGAAATAATCATGTCCCTATCCAATTCCCCATCTATTCCATAGTTCAACAAAGGAAACAAGGTGGAGTGCAACAACTGATTGCAGATTACCATGAGAGAGCCAAGTCTACCAAGAAGGATGAAGACAAAGGAAAATCTCAGCTTGTACCTCCCAACAATATGACCCAATTTAAAGGACCAAAGAGGAGGCATATGTATTATCCAAGGAATAATAGAAGGTCAAGGAGACCAGGAACTGTTCCTACCTTTGAGATAACATATGAGGAACATGAACTAGAAGCACTCCTAGCTTTGGAGAAACCCAAGAAAAAGAAGGACAAAAGCCATGTGCAATGTGGTCATTGCAAAGAAATGGGAAACTATGCCAGTGAATGTCTAGAGAAGAAGAAGTATAAGGAGATTAGCCAAGTGTGGTGCAACAACTGCAAAGAACTAGGCCATTATGTAGCAACTTGTCCACAGAAGATACGTGATGAACTCAAACTTATCGCATGTTACAATTGTGGTAACCAAGGACATTATGCAAGCAACAGTCCAGAAAAGATGAAGCACAAGATCAAGCCTATGAAGGATATCAGCCTTGTCACATGTTTCAAGTGTGGAAACAAAGGACACTATGCAGATGTTTGCCCAGAGAGATTTAAACAAGACCCCAAGAAAACCAAGATGTAATCTAGTTGGAAAAATTTTAAGGGTGGTAGTACCCTAGTTGCTTTGAGCCAATTTGTAACCCCTAGCCTCCCCAAATCTCGGGACAAGATTTATTTTAAGGGTGGTAGCCTGTCACATCCCAAGATATTCCAAATCTTGTAATGTGAAAAATTAATAAACAAAATAAATTATTATTGAATTTTTAAGGTGAAAAGAAACTTTTATTTCTAAATGGAAACTTAAAATCCCATCTTGAACAAAACTTTAATTAAAAGTTGGAATCCAACAAAATCCAAATCAAGAGAAATGCATTCCTCAATGAATGTATCTTGAAATTTGAACACTTGGAAAATAAATCCAAATCCTAAAACCCTAATAGAAGAAAATCATTTCCAAGTTATCTCCAAGCCTATTGTAACATCCCTAAAAACATGTTTCAAACTCATGCATATCATCCATGCATCCATGATCATATAGAATTCATTTCAAACAAAACAATTCAAAAATAGGAGCATATGAGCTCATTATTTTATGTGATCATCATTTGAAACTAATGCTACTCTTTCTATGAGAGATTGTTTTTCTTGAAACCAAACTTTGTGCCTTGTGGTTTTCAGAATGTGTTGCTAGATTGCTAAGACCTAAACCCAAGTTTTCAAAGCAAATACAATTTTAAAACCAAATTCAAAACCAATATAAAACAAGTGCTAAGTCACTGTTTATTTTATTTTTCCAAATGACCAAGCCAATTCAAAGTGACCACATGGTTTTATGCCAAGAATTGTGACTGTTGCACACTGCAAAAATCCTGAATAGATTTGAATTCAAATAGCTTTTGAATTCATTTGTAAATCATTCCAAAAAATCAAATTAGAAATAGAAAAGGAATAAAGAAAAGGAAAAGGGCCAGTGCTACTATTCTAGCCCATCAACAGAACCAGCCCATCTAGCCCACCCGGGTTTTCCCTCTCTCTCTCACGCGTAGACGCACCCAGCGAGTCGCTGACGCCAGGACCCCACACCCCTTCTGTTCCTCTCGCAGACAACTGGGCCCTCTCCACGTCGACTCCTTCTTCCCCAAATTCGCGCAGACGCTGTCGCCGCTGGCCGTTGCTGCGTTGATTCCGCGGCGTAATTGCCATTGATTCACCAGGCGTTTCTTGCCGAGCCTTTGCCTACTTAAACCCCTCCCCACTCCGCTCCATTCCCCTCACTCAATTTTCTCTCCACGCCACCAGGCTGCTCGCAACTCGCCAAAAACCGCCGCAGCTCCGACGATCTCCGGCAGCAAATTCCGGTGAGTCCCGACCGCCCCTGTGCCTCTGATTCAAACGAGTGTGTCCAGCAGGACCTCGTGCATCTTCTGATACCCTTTGATTGCCTGCTTGTGACCCAGGACGCCGTCCCCGTTCGTTCCCGCAAACGACCAAGCCGCCACTCAACTCCGGCGACCGATTACGGTAAGCATAGTGCGCCCCTTGATCTCTCTCGCCTACGAGGTTGTTCGCCACCGTCTTGCGCATCTCCTAAACCATCTGGTTCATGCTAGGGCGACGCGGAACCTCGGCAACGACTTCGACAGCAACCACCTGACGCCGTGCACGACTCCAACCTTTAATAAGGTAGAGATCCTCCTGTGATTGCAGTGCTAGTCCCTGGATCAATAGCTAGCATCCATAGTTAAGATGTAATATCAAGATACAAAGGTCATTATACAACTTTATAACCAGAATAACATAATTTTATTACATCTTACATAGCTCATTGGCTATTTACATTACATTGCAGCGGAATATCTAAAAGTATGGGTCCTTCATCTTCAAAATGCCACAGGCAGACATGTTGGTTGTAGACTTTGTAATCCTAATCGTCAAACTTCACTAAATCAATCAAACCTGCAACATACAAGTTACAGCCACAAAGGGTCAATACATTTGAATTGTATTGGCAAGTGATACTATGATAGTATAGTGGAGTCTATCATCTATATGTATTTGGCTAAGTGGAGTTGAGGCTTGCATTGCTCAAAATAGATTTTTCCTTAACATTTGAAAATACTAAGTTTTGCTTGGCAAAATCATTTTTCTCAATCAAGATTTGAAGATCCTTTAACCAAGGCATCTCTCAATCAAAGATTGAAGATTTCAAACAACCCTTGTTCAAACCACAAAATTTTAACTTAGAAATTTGAATGATGAGATTCTTGATTGCTTCCATGTCTTGATGCTCAAATTGTCCTTTACCAGGGACATGGCTAAGTACTTAGGTTTTACACTCTGCAGAGGTGGTGCACTTTCCCCACAAGACTTGGTTTCCCAAGACAAGATCTTTCAGAAGCCTTCCCTTAGACCAAAATGGACGCGTTCCAAACTATCAAACACTACCACCCACTGTCCATATGGCTAAGTTCTTGCAACCTATATGATCCAGGCAGAGCCCATAATGCCAAGTGGCTGCACTTGAAGCTTCTCAACATTTGACATCTCAAATCTCTTTGTTCCTGGGTGGCCATCCACAAGTGAGATACACAAGGTAAACCATAGACATGGGCCTTGTGAACCACTCAACCAAAAACCACCAAATCAAGTCCCATTCCACCCAGGTGATTCATTAACTTAGCTGTTTTATTAAACAAAACACCAGTCCTCAGACTTAGAAATTTTTCCATAGTGTGAATATATAGTCCACCCATGTTTTCTATTAGCTAGGCTAAGCTTGAAAGTAGTAGGAGTCTTAACTTAGGAAAAATCCTACTAAAGATTCATCTACTAGGTTTTCCTATAGCAAGGTTTATACTTAGCAAAATTCCATGCAAGTTTTACTTAGTAAAATCACTAATGCATAGTGAAAGTAATGGGACAAAAGATACGAAGCATCACTTGCCTTTTTGGTAGAGGGTATAGGTTCACTCCTTGTCCTTGCAACAATCACAATCTTCAAGTCACTACAAATCAATCAAGCAAGGCACAAACTCAATCTACTAAACAAGCAAAACAACACATAAAATGACAAAGTCAAAGTAATGCATGCAAGCATGCCAAGCTTTGTTTTGTTTGAAGAAGTGGTTCCTAATGGGTCATAAACATTTGAAAACACCTATTTGGCCATTTTATAAAGTGGCAAAGTCATTTGCAAAGAGGTTTCACTTCAAAACCATTTTAAAATAAAGTATCATTTTATGTGGTGTAGAAATATTTTTACTAAGGCATTAACCTATAGGGTTCACCCAATTTGTTTTCCAACCATAAAACTTGGTGTTTAGGGTCAGAGGGTTTAAAACAAAACATTTCCCAAAAATTTTCTTCCAAAACCATTTTTAATAAATAAATCACATTTCTATTTGACTAGAAATGGTTTTAAATCAAAGAATCATTATTTTGTTTCACCAAATACATTTTTGAATCCACAAAGTGTTTCCTAGGGTTAGTAGGTTCAAAATACACCTTTTGCCAAAGATTTTATCCCCAAATTCATTTTTAAACAATTTCCACAACCTTAACAAGCATACAAATGTTTCTGCACAAACAACCATTTTTCCAGAAGCTTTTTGCTAAACCAAGGGCATGGTTGGCTAGGGCTTGTTCCACTGAATCCATTGATATAAAATTTGTAATTTTTGGACGTGTGGTTTGGAAGTTATAGATTTTACAAGATTGAACAACTAATAGATCAAATTCAGTTTTTAAAACCAACTCTGGGCCACGTGGAATGTTTTGATTGGCCGAAAACGGTTCGCGTGGATCGACCAACGTGGGCCGCTGGATCTAAAGCAAATCTTACGGCGCAGATGCTCTCATACCCCTTCGATAAGTGACTCTATCCTAGCCAATGGATCTGCATCTAACGGTTGCTGCGTGTTTGACCTAGAATGAGCGACGCTGACGGTGGCTGTGCGGCGGCGGCGCTCTGGCGGCGAGGTTGCCGACGATGCAGGATGCGAGAAAGAGGGAGGGGAAGCTCACCGAGTTCGCAGCACACTGCTGATGCTCAACGTGGTCTTTGTTGGCCAAGGGGCGCACGGGGTCGATGAGAATTGCTCGTCGGAGTTGAGCCGTGCCTCGGTTGCGGTCAGTCGTCGACGGGGGCGAGGTTGCAGGCCACGGCGCAAGTGATTGGCGAGCACCTGGAGATGCAGAAGACGCAGACTAATCAAATGGCATGATTCACTGATCAAGGCGCGCACGGAGTCGAGTGCTAGAGCTCACCGGAGTTGCGGGGTTCGTCGGTGGCGTACAGGTGGAGACGTTGCCGACGTTCTGGGGCGCTCGTGGGCGAGCTGGCGCTACGGGGATGATCGCCAGGAGGTAGGGATCACGTGAGTATGGTCGAGGAGGCAAGGGGCGGCGAGGGGCTGCCGGAATCGGCCGGGGATGTCGTCGGAGACAGAGCTGCTCGGGGAGAAATTGGAGCGGCCTGGGGGCGTGCTTGGGGGAGGAGACAGAGGGGAAATGGAGAGGAGTCATTGGCGTTTAAAGGGGCATGATCACTGTGAGTAAAGATGGCCGCGTTAAGGCGAATTAAGCCGGAGAAATCAACGGCAGAACGGGGAAGAACTGGTCGCTGCGGTGAGGACGATGAACAGAGAAGGGTGGGTCCCGGCTGTCTGCGAGAGAGGAAGTGAGGGAATAAGGTCCACCAGTCAGTGACTGAGCGGGTAGCTTCTGCGGTGAAGAAAACGTTTCGGGGGCGTGGGAACAGGTGGGCTAGGTGGGCTGTTGGGTTGGAGCTGGGCCAGATGGTGGGCTGCTCTATTTTTTTCTGTCTGAATTTTTTTTCTTTTTCCAAATCTATTTTCTGTTTTGAATTTTCAATCAACTATTCAAACATTCAAACAATTCAAACAATCATCACACTTGTAGTAAGTTTTTGGTTCTCTTTATCAACATAAATCAAATCCCAAAATAAAATAATATTTTTATTCATTTTAGGATCCATTCATTAATTAAATAAAATGGACCTTTTAGTTATTTAATCATATAGGGTTTGATTTATTTAATAAAACTCCATTTGAAATCCAAATATTTTCAAAACCAAATCAGTAGGTTTTATTTGAAAATAAAGAATACTTGGAAAGCTTGTTTAAAACAAAATAACATTTTTGCTATAGGGTTCCTTAATAATTAAATAAAATGGACCTTAGTTAATAATTCAAATAGGATTTGTTTATTTAAAAACTTTATTTTGAAATCTAAAATAAAACCAAAACACTTCAGTAGGTTTTATTTGAGAATATAAAATACTTAGAAAACTTATTTTAAATAAATAAATAAGTTTTGATGTTTTGAAAATAGTAAAACCTTTATTACTAAAACTTGGATATTTAAATCCTTTTTATTTTATTTTAAATAAACCTCTACTATTTTAATCAAAGAAAAACCTTTTGTTTCAAAGTCTTGGCCAAGGTTTAATTTGGTTTTATAAAATAATCCTTATTTATAAATCTACCTTTTCTTTTGAAAACCAAAACTCTTTATTTTAAAGATCCAAAATAGTGTTTCCAAAATATTTTATTTTCCTTTATTAAATGTTTTAACTTTTAAATCCCTTTAGGTTTTATTTGACTCAATTTGGTTTGAAGGTTTCCAATTGGATTCAAAAGTTTCTTCTGGCTCTTAAAATCAACAAAGTTTTATTTTATTCATTTATTTTTCACATTACAAGATTTGGAAAATCTTGGGATGTGACAGGCTACCACCCTTAAAATAAATCTCGTCCCAAGATTTGGGGAGGCTAGGGTTACAAGTTGGCTCAAAACAACTAGGGTACTACCACCCTTAAAAATTTTCTAACTAAATTACATCTTGGCTTGCTTGGAATCTTGGAAAACTTCTTCTTGGAAAACTTCTGCATAGTGCCCTTGTTTTCCCACTTGACTCATGGGCCAAGGTTGAGATCCTTCATAGACTTGTTTAACTTGTTCTTCATCTTTTCTGGACAATTGTTTACATAGTGGCCTAGTTCCTTGCATTTGAAACACATCACTTGGCTGATATCTTTCTTTTCCTTGGGTAACAATTCTTCTTGTTTGTTTCCTTGGTTCTTCTTCTTCTCTGGGCATTCATTGGCATAGTGTCCCATCTCTTTGCAATTGTAACATTGCACTTGTGTAATATCCTTCTTGCTAGTGTTGGGGCATTTCTTCTTCTTCTTTTTGGGTCTCTCCAAAGCTAGGAGTTCTTCTAGTTCATGTTCTTCATGAGTGGGAGATCTTTCTCTCTTCTTGGGGCATTGATCTTCATGTTCCTTGGGTGCATGATCCTTGACTTCATAGATAATGCAAGCTTGGGTTCTCTCTAGAATAATATCCTTGTCATCCTTGTTGTCATTAGCTCCTTGGGAAAAAATTTCTCTCATGTTGATCATTTGAGTAACCAATCCTTGCAACATTTGGGATTGAAGTTTCAAAATCCTTTGAATGGCTGGGTCTAATCCATTGTTGTTGGCCAAAAGCTGAGTTGTTTCTTGGCTCAACTGGTTTTGGGTTGCTATGAGTTCTCCCATGTTGTCCTCGTGGTTGTTGTTGTTGTTGTTGTCACCATCCTTGATGTTGGAGTTTCTTGGAGAGATCATCTGGTTGGGTTGAGTAGGGATTAGAATAGGCAAAAATATTTCTAAGGGAATGATTCTAATCACACACATCACAATGCACTCAAGCAATGTGCAAGCAATCACAATCAAAACATTCCACTCAAACAACAAAGTTTAAGCACATACTTAGGCAACAAAATAATTTTGTTACACCACATAAGTTGGTGTGTTAGACTTAACTAAAATATGGTGGTCCATCTATATGGTTCATTTGTGATCTTTCCATCCTTCTTGGTTGATTCTTCTTTGCATAAGATCATGTTTTCCTTGGAAAACTCTTGGTCACAAAACTTCAAGTGATGTGGGTTCCTTCTAACTTGTCTTTCCTTAGTCTCCATATCTTGAGCAAGATTTCTTAGCTCACTTGTCCTTAGTGACAACCATGGTTGAAGTCCTTGGTGAATATGCTGAAGATGTTGAAGTCATTAGAGTTGAAGAAGTTGAAGTCATTAGAGTTGAAGAAGTTGAAGTCATTAGAGTTGAAGAAGTTGAAGTCATTAGAGTTGATGGAGTCCTTTGCACATGGTGAAGTCTTTGGTCATGGGGTAGGCTTTTCCATTAAGTTTGAAGTAGAAGAGATGTAGAGTTGAAACCAAAATGGTTGAGGAAAGGATTTACAAGTTTGTTTTGTAAATAAGTTTTGGAACAAATACATCTCCTATTTTTCTAAGGGTTTTTGTTCAATCCTAGGTTTACAAATCCTACAGGCAACACAATGCTCTGATACCATCTGTAGAGGTCCCAACCTTTAATAAGGTAGAGATCCTCCTGTGATTGCAGTGCTAGTCCCTGGATCAATAGCTAGCATCCACAGTTAAGATGTAATATCAAGATACAAAGATCATTATACAACTTTATAACCAGAATAACATAATTTTATTACATCTTACATAGCTCATTGGCTATTTACATTACATTGCAGCAGAATATCTAAAAGTATGGGTCCTTCATCTTCAAAATGCCACAGGCAGACATGTTGGTTGTAGACTTTGTAATCCTAATCGTCAAACTTCACTAAATCAATCAAACCTGCAACATACAAGTTACAGCCACAAAGGGTCAATACATTTGAATTGTATTGGCAAGTGATACTATGATAGTATAGTGGAGTCTATCATCTATATGTATTTGGCTAAGTGGAGTTGAGGCTTGCATTGCTCAAAATAGATTTTTCCTTAACATTTGAAAATACTAAGTTTTGCTTGGCAAAATCATTTTTCTCAATCAAGATTTGAAGATCCTTTAACCAAGGCATCTCTCAATCAAAGATTGAAGATTTCAAACAACCCTTGTTCAAACCACAAAATTTTAACTTAGAAATTTGAATGATGAGATTCTTGATTGCTTCCATGTCTTGATGCTCAAATTGTCCTTTACCAGGGACATGGCTAAGTACTTAGGCTTTACACTCTGCAGAGGTGGTGCACTTTCCCCACAAGACTTGGTTTCCCAAGACAAGATCTTTCAGAAGCCTTCCCTTAGACCAAAATGGACGCGTTCCAACCTATCAAACACTGCCACCCACTGTCCATATGGCTAAGTTCTTGCAACCTATATGATCCAGGCAGAGCCCATAATGCCAAGTGGCTGCACTTGAAGCTTCTCAACATTTGACATCTCAAATCTCTTTGTTCCTGGGTGGCCATCCACAAGTGAGATACACAAGGTAAACCATAGACATGGGCCTTGTGAACGACTCAACCAAAAACCACCAAATCAAGTCCCATTCCACCCAGGTGATTCATTAACTTAGTTGTTTTATTAAACAAAACACCAGTCCTCGGACTTAGAAATTTTTCCATAGTGTGAATATATAGTCCACCGATGTTTTCTATTAGCTAGGCTAAGCTTGAAAGTAGTAGGAGTCTTAACTTAGGAAAAATCCTACTAAAGATTCATCTACTAGGTTTTCCTATAGCAAGGTTTATACTTAGCAAAATTCCATGCAAGTTTTACTTAGTAAAATCACTAATGCATAGTGAAAGTAATGGGACAAAAGATACGAAGCATCACTTTCCTTTTTGGTAGAGGGTATAGGTTCACTCCTTGTCCTTGCAACAATCACACTCTTCAAGTCACTACAAATCAATCAAGCAAGGCACAAACTCAATCTACTAAACAAGCAAAACAACACATAAAATGACAAAGTCAAAGTAATGCATGCAAGCATGCCAAGCTTTGTTTTGTTTGAAGAAGTGGTTCCTAATGGGTCATAAACATTTGAAAACACCTATTTGGCCATTTTCTAAAGTGGCAAAGTCATTTGCAAAGAGGTTTCACTTCAAAACCATTTTAAAATAAAGTATCATTTTATGTGGTGTAGAAATATTTTTACTAAGGCATTAACCTATAGGGTTCACCCAATTTGTTTTCCAACCATAAAACTTGGTGTTTAGGGTCAGAGGGTTTAAAACAAAACATTTCCCAAAAGTTTTCTTCCAAAACCATTTTTAATAAATAAATCACATTTCTATTTGACTAGAAATGGTTTTAAATCAAAGAATCATTATTTTGTTTCACCAAATACATTTTTGAATCCACAAAGTGTTTCCTAGGGTTAGTAGGTTCAAAATACACCTTTTGCCAAAGATTTTATCCCCAAATTCATTTTTAAACAATTTCCACAACCTTAACAAGCATACAAATGTTTCTGCAAAAACAACCATTTTTCCAGACGCTTTTTGCTAAACCAAGGGCATGGGTGGCTAGGGCTTGTTCCACTGAATCCATTGATATAAAATTTGTAATTTTTGGACGTGTGGTTTGAAAGTTATAGATTTTACAAGATTGAACAACTAATAGATCAAATTCAGTTTTTAAAACCAACTCTGGGCCACGTGGAATGTTTTGATTGGCCGAAAACGGTTCGCGTGGATCGACCAACGTGGGCCGCTGGATCTAAAGCAAATCTTACGGCGCAGATGCTCTCATACCCCTTCGATAAGTGACTCTATCCTAGCCAATGGATCTGCATCTAATGGTTGCTGCGTGTTTGACCTAGAATGAGCGGCACTGACGGTGGCTGTGCGGCGGCGGCGCTCTGGCGGCGAGGTTGCCGACGATGCAGGATGCGAGAAAGAGGGAGGGGAAGTTCACCGAGTTCGCAACACACTGCTGATGCTCAACGTGGTCTTTGTTGGCCAAGGGGCGCACGAGGTCGATGAGAATTGCTCGTCGGAGTTGAGCCGTGCCTCGGTTGCGGTCAGTCGTCGACGGGGGCGAGGTTGCAGGCCACGGCGCAAGTGATTGGCGAGCACCTGGAGATGCAGAAGACGCAGACTAATCAAATGGCATGATTCACTGATCAAGGCGCGCACGGAGTCGAGTGCTAGAGCTCACCGGAGTTGCGGGGGTCATCGGTGGCGTACAGGTGGAGACGTTGCCGACGTTCTGGGGCGCTCGTGGGCGAGCTGGCGCTACGGGGATGATCGCCAGGAGGTAGGGATCATGTGAGTATGGTCGAGGAGGCAAGGGGCGGCGAGGGGCTGCCGGAATCGGCCGGGGATGTCGTCGGAGACAGAGCTGCTCGGGGAGAAATTGGAGCGGCCTGGGGGCGTGCTTGGGGGAGGAGACAGAGGGGAAATGGAGAGGAGTCATTGGCATTTAAAGGGGCATGATCACTGCGAGTAAAGATGGCCGCGTTAAGGCGAATTAAGCCGGAGAAATCAACGGCAGAACGGGGAAGAACTGGTCGCTGCGGTGAGGACGATGAACAGAGAAGGGTGGGTCCCGGCTGTCTACGAGAGAGGAAGTGAGGGAATAAGGTCCACCAGTCAGTGACTTAGCGGGTAGCTTCTGCGGTGAAGAAAACGTTTCGGGGCCGTGGGAACAGGTGGGCTAGGTGGGCTGTTGGGTTGGAGCTGGGCCAGATGGTGGGCTGCTCTATTTTTTTCTGTCTGAATCTTTTTTCTTTTTCCAAATCTATTTTCTGTATTGAATTTTCAATCAACTATTCAAACATTCAAACAATTCAAACAATCATCACACTTGTAGTAAGTTTTTGGTTCTGTTTATCAACATAAATCAAATCCCAAAATAAAATAATATTTTTATTCATTCTAGGATCCAGTCATTAATTAAATAAAATGGACCTTTTAGTTATTTAATCATATAGGGTTTGATTTATTTAATAAAACTCCATTTGAAATACAAATATTTTCAAAACCAAATCAGTAGGTTTTATTTGAAAATAAAGAATACTTGGAAAGCTTGTTTAAAACAAAATAACATTTTTTCTATAGGGTTCCTTAATAATTAAATAAAATGGACCTTAGTTAATAATTCAAATAGGATTTGTTTATTTAAAAACTTTATTTTGAAATCTAAAATAAAACCAAAACACTTCAGTAGGTTTTATTTGAGAATATAAAATACTTAGAAAACTTATTTTAAATAAATAAATAAGTTTTGATGTTTTGAAAATAGTAAAACCTTTATTACTAAAACTTGGATCTTTAAATCCTTTTTATTTTATTTTAAATAAACCTCTACTATTTTAATCAAAGCAAAACCTTTTGTTTCCAAGTCTTGGCCAAGGTTTAATTTGGTTTTATAAAATAATCCTTATTTATAAATATACCTTTTCTTTTGAAAACCAAAACTCTTTATTTTAAAGATCCAAAATAGTGTTTCCAAAATATTTTATTTTCCTTTATTAAATGTTTTAACTTTTAAATCCCTTTAGGTTTTATTTGACTCAATTTGGTTTGAAGGTTTCCAATTGGATTCAAAAGTTTCTTCTGGCTCTGAAAATCAACAAAGTTTTATTTTATTCATTTATTTTTCATATTACAAGTTTTGGAAAATCTTGGGATGTGACAATGGTAATGGACAACTTGAGCATCAAGACATGGAAGCTATCAAGAATCTCCTCATCCCAATTTCTAAAGTAAAACTTGTGGGTGAACAAGGGTGAAGGACCTCAATGTATATTGATGGTTCCTTGGGAAAAGTTTTGACAAAGAAAAACTTAGTGATTTCAACTAATAGGAAAAACCTATTTTGAGCAAAGCAAGCCAAGCTACACTTAGCCAAATTTGCATATAGTATCTAGTCCACTTAAAATATACTAAGGTATCACTTGCCAATACTATTCCAAAGTATTGACCCACTGTGGCTGTAACTTGTGATGTTGCAGGTTACTCTGATGATGATTAGGTGTCATGAGTCTACACTCAACATGTTTGCCTGTGGCACATGAAGATGAAGACTTATATTTATTTACTTATTCAAACTCTTGTAATAGGCCTGTGGCCTTTGAGTTGTAAAGACTATGTTTATCTCTGGAATGGATGTAATAAATGACCTTTGTATCTGTGTACTTCATCTTAAACTGTGGATGCTAGCAATGATCCAGGGACTAGCATTGCAATCACAGGGATCCTTTTCCTTTACAAAAGAGGGATCTTACAGATGGTATCAGAGCACTGTGTTGCCTGTAGGATTATGACCCTAGGATTGGAAACCACTAAGGAAAAAATTTCCACAACTTCTACACTTGTCTATTCTTCTCGTAAACTTTTCTAATCTTCTTTCTCATCTCTATTTGTAGATGAATTCCATCAACGAAGCCATAAGGAAAGGACCACTCATGACCATGACTTTGGAGTGTGAGACAGAATTTCCCAAAGCTCTCAAGGACCTCATGGTGGCAATGGAAATACATGGTGCAGCTGTGTACAAAGGCTTTCCTGTGATGGATGAAGGAGTGGAGTACTGGTGGGTGCAACTTCACTTGTACAAAAACAAGGAAGACAACCACAAGGAAACAGGATTCTGCATGTACACCAACACTATGGTGCACACCACATTCTTTGAGTCAGCAAGGGATGCAGCTTGGAGGACTATCAAAGAACTTAGTGCTAGAGTCAAGTGCAGAATGCTCAACCTCCAAAATGATCTAAAGAAAGAGAAGGAACATACCCAAGAGTTGGAGACTACCAACCAAACCTTAAGAGGAGACATTATAGACTTAGTGATGGAGTCATGTGAGCAAGATAGGTTGATTGCTTCTAGAAACATTATGTTAGCCAACAGATCCAGTGAGATAGGATTGTAAGCGTACTTCGTTAGTTGGACCACCACTTATCACCCTATGTTCCAAATGTTGCTTTAAAATAAGATTGAACCTTGGTCTTTGTAATGGTTTCATGTATGCATGACTTGTGTGTTTTGCTTTCCAAGGATGTGTATGTGATGTTTTGCCTTATGTTGTAACTTAAATTGTGTTGTTCTAACTTTTCTATCTTATAAATAGATGCCTACTGTTACCATCAACACCGTTGAGGAGTTCCAGGTTACTCGCTTTGGTCCTCGTATTGTTGAGCTTACCACCTTGCTCAATCTCCCTCGTCCTACCATCATGGTGCTTCCCCTCACCAAGTTTGAGAGGAAAGATCTCTGGGGCTTCAAGGTCAACCAGCCCGGACGCTAGACAGAGCCTACTATGGAGGCCATCATCTTCAAGCTCATGCATGATGACAGGGAGAGAGGCCTTGAGGTAGTTATGCAGGATCTGATAGGACGTCTGCTAGGGAGACACTCCCGACAGGTTAGAGGTACCCACTTCCACGTCTTCGGAAGACGTGATGAGGATGGAGAGTCCATCGACTTCGAGGACGATTCGAGAGACATAGCAGAGCCGATTCATCTGTACCTCCAGGACTTAGAGTCTCTCATTAGGAACGTGGACACGGACAGGACCAATGTCATGCTTAGCAATGATGAGCTCCAGGTGCAGCTTCGCGAGAATGACAAGCTCTTCGTGGAGCAAGACGAGATAATCAAGGAAATGGAGGCGAAGTTCGAGACCCAGGACAGGAAGTTCAAGAGTCAGGAGAAGCGTGTCCAGGATAGGAACAAGAAGATCCGGGACATGACTGAAGAACTGCAGTCCAAGGACTTCGAGCTCGAGCAGCAGCAGACAGTGATAGAGAGGCTTCGTTCCCAGAAGAGGGCTCTCAAGGCCAAGATAGAGACCTTGACCACTAGTGTCGAGGAATACAAGACCGCGATGGAGAACGCGGGTCTTACCATTGTCGAGGAGGATATTGATGCCGAGGAGTAGATTTGACTACTCGTTTATCTTTTGTTATCGCACTTGTTATTTCAGAAATTGTTATTTGACCATCCGACATGTGGATGGCTTGTTATTTGTGTGTGTGTTTTTACTTTATGAACTTGTTATCTTGTTGTTTAACTTTTATCTTTGTGTTGCATGCTTGTGTTTGCTTATGTGATGTAATGTGCATGAAAGCATCTATGGGTATCTCATTCTTATCTCTATTTGAACAAACCACAGATGCCTCCCTGTCGTGCAAACCCCAACCCCAACAACAACAACAACAACAACAACATCACTTCAGAAATGCAACAAATGATGACTGCTCAAATTCAGCTAATGCAGATGATGACGACGTTCATCCAGAACCAAAACAACAACAACAACAACAACAACAATAACAACAACAATAACAACAACCCACCGGGCTTTGACATGCTTACCAGATTCTTGAGATTGAGGCCAGCAAAGTTCTCAGGAACAACTGATCCCATGGTGGCCAATGACTGGCTACGCTCGGTAAACAAGGACTTGGTAACCGTGGGTTGTACTGATGCTGAAAAGGTCAGATTTGCAGCACATTTTCTGGAAGCACGAGCCGCCACTTGGTGGGACAACTTCCAGATCACCACTCCCATAGAAGATGTGACATGGGCAATCTTTGAAGATGGCTTTCGTACTGCTCACATCTCATCCGGAGTGATGAGTCTGAAAAAGAAATAATTCCATAATCTGAAGCAGCGCCACCACAGCGTGGCTGAATATATTGAGGAGTTCAACAATCTGGCGCGTTATGCACCGGATGAAGTTCACACTGATGCCAAGATAAAGGAAAAAATCCTTGAAGGCTTGAACGATGAGCTGAATCTGCAATTGGCTGTGGCCTATGTTCCCACTTATCAGTCGCTCTGTGACAAGGCTGCTATTTTGGAGAACAAAATAAAACAAGTTGAAAGTAGGAAGAGAAAGCACTCCGACAAGCACAGCTCGGGATTGTCTCACAAACGTTCCCACTATGATGACAGCGGAAGCTCAGGATCCCACAAGCATGGGAAATTCAACAAGCACCACAACCACAACCGTCATGACAACAAGCATCACCGTAGTCATGACAATGACAAGTACAAAAACCACAAGAGTGGACATAAGAGCCACCACAGTGGTAATGGAAGTGGAAGTGGAAGCCAGCCTGTTAAGAGAGACATCAGTCAGGTTGAATGCTTCAAGTGCAAGAAGATGGGGCATTATGCAAATGACTGCCTAGAAAAGAAAGTTGAAGGACCCAACAAGCCCAACCCTTTTCAAAAGGGACAAGTAAACCACATCAATGTGGAGGAGGTCTATGAGGAGCCTGATGTTGTTGCTGGTAAGTTCAGACTCAATTCTATTCCAGCATTTGTACTCTTTGATACTGGTGCATCTCATTCATTCATATCAAGAGCATTTGTTGAAAGAAATGAACTACCAGTAGAAACTATTGGGTGTCCTATAAAAGTAAGTTCTCCTGGTGGAGAAATGATAGTGAATTCAGGATGTCATGATCTAGTCATAGAGTTTGGGAAGTATAAGTTTCCCGTTAACTTGATAATTCTAAACTCCCAAGGATTGGGTGTCATTCTGGGAATGGACTAGATGACTAAGTACAAAGGAGTGATAGATTGTGCCAACCATACTGTCTCCCTCACAACTCTAGAAAATAAAAGGATCAGATTCAAGACCAACTTTGAAGCAAAAAGGAGTATGCTTAATTCTCTTAAGGGGGTTAGCATAGACAGTGTACCAATTGTGAGTGAATATCCGGATGTGTTTCCGGAAGAATTACCGGGAATGCCACCAGATAGAGATGTGGAATTTCTTATAGATTTGGTACCAGGATCTGGACCAATAGCAAAGAGACCATATAATATTTCAGTAGATGAACTGAAAGAGCTCAAGAAACAACTTGGAGAACAGTTGCACAAAGGATTTATTCAACCAAGTTCTTCCTCTTGGGGAGCCCCAGTCTTATTTGTGGAGAAGAAAGATAGAAGTCAAAGGTTATGCATAGATTACCGTTCACTCAACGAGGTGACTAACAAGAACAAATACCCTTTGCCTAGAATCAATGACTTGTTTGATCAGCTAGAAGGAGCTTGTGTGTTCTCAAAGATTGATCTCCGGTCAGGTTATTTTCAACTCAAGATACGAGAACAAGACATACCTAAAACAGCTTTCACTACAAGGTATGGATTGTATGAGTATACCGTAATGCCTTTTGGCTTGACCAATGCTCCAGCATACTTCATGAATATGATGAACAAGGTGTTCATGGAATTCCTTGACAAGTTTGTTGTCGTTTTCATCGATGACATTTTAGTCTACTCCAAGAGCAAGGAAGAGCATGAAGGACATTTGCGTTTGATACTTGAGAAGTTAAGAGAACATAAACTTTATGCCAAATTCATCAAGTGTGAATTCTAGTTGAATGAAGTTGGATTTCTTGGTCATGTTATGACAAAGGATGGTGTAGCAGTTGATCCTGCTAAAGTTTCAGCTGTAACTGAATGGGAATCTCCCAAGTCAGTAAAGGAAGTTCGTAGTTTCCTTGGCTTAGCAGGTTACTACAGAAGGTTCATTGAAAATTTCTCAAAGGTAGCTAAGCCTATGACGGAATTGCTAAAGAAAGACAAGAAGTTTGCTTGGTCTGAAGGTTGTGAACTCAGCTTTCAGGAATTGAAGAAGAGACTTGTGACAGCACCAGTCTTGTGTCTACCAGATTTGGAAAAAGATTTCCAAGTATATTGTGATGCATCTCATCAGGGTTTGGGTGTAGTACTTATGCAAGACGGTAAAGTTGTGTCTTATGCCTCGAGACAACTCAAAACTCATGAAGTGAACTATCCTACTCATGATTTAGAGTTAGCCTCTGTTGTCCATGCACTCAAAACATGGAGACACTATCTTTTGGGAAAGTGTTGTGAAGTGTTCACAGATCACAAAAGTTTGAAGTATATCTTCACCCAGAAGGAAATTAATATGAGACAAAGAAGATGGCTAGAACTTATCAAGGACTACGACTTAAGTTTGGAATACCATCCCGGTAAAGCAAATGTTGTAGCAGATGCTTTAAGTCGTAAGGTTTTTGTGAATGGCCTTACCAGAGGACAATTGCCAGATGACTTGTGTGCCCAATTTAGAGATCTCAGATTGGAGATTGTGCCTGAAGGACATCTCATGTCTTTGGATGTTCAACCCACTTTGTTGGACAAGATCAAAGAAGCCCAGAAGATTGATAAAGAAATCAAAGAGATTAAAGAAAAGATTAGCAAGGGAAAAGCTAAAGAGTTCCATGAAGACGAACATGGTACTTTATGGCATGGGAAACGTATCTGTGTTCCACAAGATCCGGAACTGCGGAAACTGATTTTGCAAGAAGCACATAACTCTCCGTATTCCATTCATCCAGGTAACACCAAAATGTACATGGACATGAAAGAAAGATTTTGGTGGAATAATCTCAAGAAGGACATCGCCGAACATATTGCTTTGTGTGATGTATGCAGTAGAGTGAAGGCAGAACATTAGAAACCAGCAGGTCTGCTTCAACCACTACCTATTCCTGATTGGAAATGGGACAAGATTGGCATGGATTTCATTACCGGATTACCAAGGACCAGGTCAGGATACGATTCCATTTGGGTAGTAGTGGATTGCCTAACTAAAGTGGCTCATTTCATACCCGTGAAGACAACCTACACAAGTGCTAAGTTAGCCAGAATCTACATGAGTAGAATTGTATGTCTGCATGGAGTGCCCAAGAGTATTGTGTCAGATAGGGGAACTCAATTCACTTCCCATTTTTGGAGACAGCTACATGAGTCATTGGGAACGAGGTTGGAATTCAGTACTGCTTTTCATCCTCAAACCGATGGACAAACAGAAAGGACTAATCATATTCTCGAAGACATGTTGAGGGCATGTGCCCTAGACTATGGAGCCAGTTGGGATGAAAGTCTGCCTTACGCAGAATTTTCTTATAACAACAGCTATCAAGCTAGTATTGAGATGGCACCATTTGAGTTTCTCTACGGAAGAAAATGTACCACCCCATTGTTATGGAATGGTGTGGGAGAAAGAAGTTTATTCAGACCAGATCTTATCAAAGAAGCCGAAGAGAAGGTCAAGTTGGTCAAGGACAGGTTGAAGATAGCACAGTCCCGACAGAAAAGCTACGCAGATCCTAAGCGTAGAGAAGTCACCTACGAAGTTGGTGATAGAGCCTATCTTAGAGTGTCACCACTTCGTGGAGTGAAGAGATTCGGAGTCAAAGGAAAATTGGCACCAAGATATGTTGGGCCATTCAAGATTCTGAGTCGTAAAGGAGAAGTTGCCTATGAAATTGAACTGCCAGAATCTCTGTCAGCTGTCCATAATGTATTTCATGTGAGTCAACTTAAGAAATGTCATCCAGAAATGGAAGAAACTTCTTTGAAGGATACTATACCTTTGGAGGAGGTTCAACTGGAAAGTGATCTCACTTATGAAGAGAAACCTGTCAAGATTCTTGAGACTGCAGAAAGAGTCACACGGACTAAGACTATCAAGTTTTGTAAAGTGCAGTGGAATCATCATTCCGAAGAGGAAGCAACATGGGAAAGAGAAGATGATCTTCGGAAAGACCACCCTCACCTATTTACTAGCCAATCCGAATCTCGAGGGCGAGATTCACCTTAAGGGGTTTAGGTTTGTAACATCCCTAAAAACATGTTTCAAACTCATGCATATCATCCATGCATCCATGATCATATAGAATTCATTTCAAACAAAACAATTCAAAAACAGGAGCATATGAGCTCATTATTTTATGTGATCATCATTTGAAACAAATGCTACTCTTTCTATGAGAGATTGTTGTCCTTGAAACCAAACTTTGTGCCTTGTGGTTTTCAGAATGTGTTGCTAGATTGCTAAGACCTAAACCCAAGTTTTCAAAGCAAATACAATTTGAAAACCAAATTCAAAACCAATATAAAACAAGTGCTAAGTCACTGTTTATTTTATTTTTCCAAATGACCAAGCCAATTCAAAGTGACCACATGGTTTTATGCCAAGAATTGTGACTGTTGCACACTACAAAAATCCTGAATAGATTTGAATTCAAATAGCTTTTGAATTCATTTGTAAATCATTCCAGAAAATCAAATTAGAAATAGAAAAGGAATAAAGAAAAGGAAAAGGGCCAGCGCTACTATTCTAGCCCACCAACAGAACCAGCCCATCTAGCCCACCCGAGTTTTCCCTCTCTCTCTCTCACGCGCAGACGCACCCAGCGAGTCGCTGACGCCAGGACCCCACACCCCTTTTGTTCCTCTCGCAGACAACTGGGCCCTCTCCACGTCGACTCCTTCTTCCCCAAATCTCGCACGCAGACGCCGTCGCCGCTGGCTGTTGCTACATTGATTCCGTGGCGTAATTGCCATTGATTCACCAGGTGTTGCTTGTCAAGCCTCTGCCTACTTAAACCCCTCCCCACTCCGCTCCATTCCCCTCACTCAATTTTCTCTCCACGCCACCAGGCTGCTCGCAACTCGCCAAAAACCGCTGCAGCTCCGACGATCTCCGGCAGCAAATTTCGGTGAGTCCCGACCGCCCCTGTGCCTCTGATTCAAACGAGTGTGTCCAGCAGGACCTCGTGCATCTTCTGATACCCTTTGCTTGCCTGCTTGTGACCCAGGACGCCGTCCCCGTTCGTTCCCGCAAACGACCGAGCCGCCACTCAACTCCAGCGACCGATTACGGTAAGCATAGCGCGCCCCTTGATCTCTCTCGCATACGAAGTTGTTCGCCACCGTCTTGCGCATCTCCTAAACCATCTGGTTCATGCTAGGGCGACGCGGAACCTCGGCAACGACTTCGACAGCAACCACCTGACGCCGTGCACGACTCCGACGAGCTCCCTCATCCACTACAGCGCGCCCCTTGACCAGCCATCACCACCTTGAGCATCAGCATCGCACGGCGAGCTCGGTAAGCCCCTTCCCCCTCTCCCGCGCGACCTAGAACGCCAGCTCCGCCACTGACAGAGGCGCCGCCGCCTGTCGCCGCCGCCAGCGCCGCCACTAGATGGTCAGGCTGCTCGGGAGCGTTGGATCCAGATCGTGCGGATAGGATAGAACGAAGCGGTAAGATTGAATCTGAGCCGCGCGATTAAGTTAGATCCTACGGCGCGGAAGCTCGATCCGACGCGAAGCGGTATCGGCCAGTAAGATTAAGACGCGTGGCAGTGAGTTAGGTTTAAAACAGAATTTGAATCTGATTTTTATTCAAATTTGATTTAGCTATAACTTTTGATTCCCACGTTAGATTTTGACAAATTTTATACCGTTGGAATCAGGAGAGCAAGCTCTTTCTGATTATGCAATGTGTTTAGTGTTTAGCTTCTGTTAAAAAGGTTTTATTTACAGAAACATGTGTAGGGCTTATTTGAGTATATGAATTGTTTAGGAATTATTTTTAGTGTTAAATAAATTTGGTTTGGCAAGTTTTTGTCTTGTTTAGGATTCAGTACTATGCACTTGCTTGGTTGAGTTTTAAAAATCATCACTTAGCATTTTGCATGCATGCATATATTTTTGTTTTGTATGTATATGTTGTGTGTAATTTGTTGCTACCATTCTTTGTGTAGACTTTGGTGCTAGTGATTGTGATTGTGAAGAGTGCTACTCTCCCAACTACCAAGGCAAGTGGTACTTCATGAATATTTCTATCCCTATATTTTTATACTAAGCATTAGAAATATTTTGCTAAAGTCTTGCATGTTATTATTTTGCCTATATGCCAAGTTGGGAAATCCTAAGTAGTTGTAGAATTGCTAGGAAATTTCTAAGTTAAGTTACTATCTATGCCATGCTTAGCCTAGCTAGTAGCAAACAAGGGTTGGTGAAATATACATGCTATGATGAAAATATTTCTAAGTCTTTGGACTTGTTTTGCTTAATAAAACAACTAAGTCAATGAATCACCTGGGTGGAAAGGGACTTGATTGGTGGATTTTGGTTGAGTGGTTACACAAGGCCCATGGCTATGGTTTACCTTGTGTATCTCACTTGTGGAAAGCCACCCAGGAACAAAGGGATTTTAGAGGCCAAGTGTTGAGAAGCTTCTAGTGCAGCCACTTGGCAATATGGGCTCTGCCTGGATCACATATGTTGCTAGAACTTAGCCATTTGGACAGTTGGTGGTAGTGGGATGATAGGTTGGAACGCGTCCATTTGGTCTAAGGGAAGGCTTCTGAAAGGTCCTGTCTTGGTGAAACCAAGTCTGGTGGAGAAAGTGCACAACCTCTGCAGATGGAAAAATCTAAGTACTTAGCCAAGTCCATGGTAATGGACAACTTGAGCATCAAGACATGGAAGCTATCAAGAATCTCCTCATCCCAATTTCTAAAGTAAAACTTGTGGGTGAACAAGGGTGAAGGACCTCAATGTCTATTGATGGTTCCGTGGGAAAAGTTTTGACAAAGAAAAACTTAGTGATTTCAACTAATAGGCAAAACCTATTTTGAGCAAAGCAAGCCAATCTACACTTAGCCAAATTTGCATATAGTATCTAGTCCACTTAAAATATACTAAGGTATCACTTGCCAATACTATTCCAAAGTATTGACCCACTGTGGCTATAACTTGTGATGTTGCAGGTTACTCTGATGAGGATTAGGTGTCATGAGTCTACACTCAACATGTTTGCCTGTGGCACATGAAGATGAAGACTTATATTTATTTACTTATTCAAACTCTTGTAATAGGCCTGTGGCCTTTGAGTTGTAAAGACTATGTTTATCTCTGGAATGGATGTAATAAATGACCTTTGTATCTGTGTACTTCATCTTAAACTGTGGATGCTAGCAATGATCCAGGGACTAGCATTGCAATCACAAGGATCCTTTTCCTTTACAAAGGAGGGATCTTACACCTATGGATTTGATCCATATAAAAATTTGTGAACAAACATTTACAAATGATCAGGAAAGACAAATAGAAATATTATAAGACCATATAAATTGGTTTCACTTAAATTGGAGCCATAAATAAAATATTATGAATATAATAAGATAAGGAAATTAAATTTCCAAAGATAATAAAGAACTTATCTAAAATCCATACCAAATGGTGAGCAAATAATCCTAAAAGGATTTAAAAGGATAAACAAATATTAAACAAGATTTTACAAATTGGAATCACCAAGTTTGGATCTCTAAATAAAAAGATATGGATTTTTTTAAAGATGAAGAAAGAAATATTAAATAAAGAATATTTAAAGACCAAATCAAATCTTGGCCAAATCCATAAGCAAATGGAATGAATAGAATCCAAATCCAAATAAAATAAAAGGATACAGAATTTCCAAAATAAAATAAAATGGCATTAACCATCCTATCCCTATTTTAATAAAGACAAATCTCTAATAAGAATAATTATATAATTCATGAGAAAATATTCTTTGGAATTTACCCAAGTGAAATAAAAGTTGTTTAATTCAACTTAATTAAAATTAAAGAAATCTTCCAAATAAATTTTAGGGAATTAAAACTATATTTAATTCCAATGGAATTAAAATGAAAACCCAATTCAAATGAATTATGAATCATATTAAATACTTTCCAAATAATTCAAGATGAATTATTTGAACCCAAATAATCAAATAAAAACCTATTGAAAAGATTTGGAAGGTTTGGAAAATCAAATGGTGTTTGGAAATATTATTAAATCTTAATTGATTTAAAACAAGGGCCTAATTAAATAAATAAAAAGACCCCAAAAAAGAATAAAGTTTTATTCCAAAATTGACTTCAGAATATACTATTAATAAGTATTGAAGTCTTCACAAATGTTGACAAAGGTTTGAATTCAAATAAGTGTTTGAATGGTTTAATCAAAATCAAAACAGAATAATAAGAAATGAAAAAGGAAAAACATTCAGAACAAAAAAAAGGAAACAAAGCAGCCCAACCCGGCAGACCCAGTCCAGGCCCAGCAAGCCCACCTATCCCCCACCCCCGAAATGTTTTTTCTCACCACAGACCTAACCCGCTGAGTCTATGACACGTAGGCCCCATCTCACCCCTCTCTATCTCACTGACTATAGGGTCCCCAACCTTTAATGAGGTAGAGCCCCCTGTGTTTACAATGCTAGTCCCTAGATCACTAGCTAGCATCCACAGTTAAGATGTAATATCAAGAAACAAAGGTCATAATATAACTTTATAACCAGGAATAACATAATTTTTATTATATCTTACATAGCTCATTTGGCTATTACATTACATTGCAGCGGAATAACTATAGTCATGGGGTCCTTCATCTTCAAAGTGCCACAGGCAGATGTTGGTTGTAGACTTTGTAATCCTAATCAACAATCTTCACTAAAAACAATCAAACCTGCAACATACAAGTTACAGCCACAAGGGTCAATACATTTGAATTGTATTGGCAAGTGATACTATGGTAGTATAGTGGAGTCTATCATCTATATGCATTTGGCTAAGTGGAGTTGAGGCTTGCATTGCTAAAAATAGATTTTTCCTTAACATTTGAAAATACTAAGTTTTGCTTGGCAAAATCATTTTTCCCAATCAAAGATTTTAAGATCCTTGTACCAAGGCATCTCTCCATCAAAGATTGAAAATTTCAAACAACCCTTGTTCAAACCACAAGTTTTAACTTAGAAATTTGAATGATGATATTCTTGATTGCTTCCATGTCTTGATGCTCAAATTGTCCTTTACCAGGGACATGGCTAAGTACTTAGATTTTACACTCTGCAGAGATGGTGCACTTTCCCCACAAGACTTGGTTTCCCAAGACAAGATCTTTCAGAAGCCTTCCCTTAGACCAACATGGACGCGTTCCAACCTATCAAACACTACCACCCATTGTCCATTTGGCTAAGATCTTGCAACCTATATGATCATGGCAGAGCCCATATTGCCAAGTGGTTGCACTTGAAGCTTCTCAACATTTGACATCTCAAATCTCTTTGTTCCTGGGTGGCCTTCCACAAGTGAGATACACAATCCAAGTCCATGGCCTTGTGAACCACTCAACACAAACCATTCCTTCCATTCCACCCAGGTGATTCATTCACTTAGTTGTTTTTTTTAAACAAAACATAAGTCCACAGACTTAGAATTTTTCCATAGCATGAATATATATTCCACCCTTGTTTTCTATTAGCTAAGCTAAGCATGAAAGTAATAGGAATCTTAACTTAGGAAATTGCTACTAAGGTTTCATCTACTAGGTTTTCCCATAGCATAGTTTATACTTAGCAAAATTCCATGCAAGTCCTACTTAGAAATATCACTAATGCATAGTGAAAATAATGGGACAAAAGTATGAAGCATCACTTGCCTTTTTGGTAGAGGGTATAGGTTCACTCCTTGTCCTTGCAACAATCACACTCTTCAAGTCACTACAATTCAATCAAGCAAGGTACAACTCAATCTACCAATCAAGCAAAACAACACACATAAAATTCATAAGGTCAAAGTAATGCATGCAAGCATGCCAAGCTTTGTTTTGTTTGAAAAAGTGGTTCCTAATGTGCCATAAACATTTGAAAACACCTATTTGGTCATTTTGTAAAGTGGTAAAGTCATTTGCAAAAGGTTTCACTTCAAAAACCATTTTCAAAACAAAGTATCATTTTATGTGGTGTAAAAATATTTTTACTAAGGCATTAGCCTATAGGGTTCACCAAATATGTTTTCAAACTATAAAACTTGGTATTTGGGGTCAGATAGTTTAAAACAAAACATTTCCCAAAGGTTTTCTTCCAAAACCATTTTTAATAAATAAACCACATTTCTATTTGACTAGAAATGGTTTTAAATCAAAGGATCATATTTTTATTTCACCAAATACATTTTTGAGTCCACAAAGTGTTTCCCAATGTTAGTAGGTTTGGTCCAAAAAAAATTCTCCAAAGTTTTTACTCAAAACCATTTTTCATAAACAAAACAATAGTTTTATTTGGCTAGAAATGGACTAAACTAATTAATCCATTCTAAACTTTTCCAAACCATGGGTTGGTTCCTAGGGTCAGTAAGGTCACAACAAACCATTTTGCAAAGGTTTTAACCCTAAAAACATTTTTAAACAATTTTTATAAGATAAACTAGCACACAAAAGAATCTGCAAAAACAAACAAACTAACAGTTACTATTTGCTAAACCAAGGGCATAGTTGGCTAGGTCTTGCTCCACTGAATCCATTGACATAAAATTTGTAATTTTTGGACGTGTGGATCCAAAGATACAAGGGTTTGAAGTTCACAAAATATTCTGTTTTCAAATCTGCTTTTAAACAGAACCGTGACACGCGGCGCTTCGCTATTCGCGGGTACCGGTTCAGTTGGATCGCGGCTGTAGGGCGTTGGATCTGATTGGTCGCATGGTCCAGAGGACATACCCCTTCGCGGTTAAGTGAATCTATCGTGCTCGCCCGATCTAGATCGAACGACTGCTATTGCTTGGCCAAGAACTGGCGGCGCTGCGCGGCTGTGTGCGGCGGCGACGGGTAGACGGCGGCGGCGCTGGTGAAATAGGAAGCGAGGAAAGAGGGGGAAGTGCTCACCGAGTTCGCAGCACACTGCTGATGCTCAACGTGGTACTGGTTGATGAAGGGGCGCACGGGGCTGTCCTTGATTGCTCGCCGGAGACGAGCTGGGCTTCGGGCGGTTCAGAAGGTCGTCGAGGGTGAGGATAGGGGGCGCCCTAGGACAAACGGAAGGTGCTGTGAGGTTCGTATGAGCTTGGAGATCATCATCGTGTCCACGGGGGTGAGAGGGGAGGTCGGGTACTACCTGGGGACGTCGTCGGAGAAGAGGGCAGACGGCGGTGCTGCAGGTCGTCGTCGTTGCCGACGCTGGGAGGCACGCGCGAGAGATTGGCGAGCACCTGGAGATGCAGAAGACACAGACGAATCAAACGGCATGATTCACTGATCAAGGCGCGCACGGAGTCGAGTGCTAGAGCTCACCGGAGTTGGGTTTATCGTCGGTGGCGCTCAGAAATGGTCCGAGTCGAGGTTGCAGGTCACCCGCGGGCGAGCTGAGGCCACAGAGCGGTGCTCCAGAGTCTGGCAAACTTGCCTGCGTGCTCGGGGAGTCAAGGGGCGACAGGGTTCAGCCGGAATCGGCGAGAAGGGTCGTCGGAGACAGAGGAAGTGTCTGGCGAAATACGGCAGCCTAGGGGCATGCTTGGGAGAGGAGACAGAGGGGAAGTGGAGAGGAGTCACAGGCGTTTAAAGGGGCATGGTCATTGCGAGGAATCAAAGCCTCCTTCATGCGTAATCAACGCCGGAGTAATCTCACTGTAACGGCAGGGCGACGGGGTCTCGTTGAAGACGATGAACAGAGAAGGGTGGGTCCCGGCTGTCTGCGAGAGAGGAAGTGAGGGAATAAGGTCCACCAGTTAGTGGGAAAAGAAACGAGGGGAGGGTCCACTGGTCATTCTCTCTGCGGGTCAGTTCCTGAGTGAGAAAAGAATGCTTCGGGGAAGAGAACAGGTGGGCTAGGTGGGCTGTTGGGCTGGAGCTGGGCCAGATGGTGGGTTGTTCTATTTTTTTCTGTCTGAAACATTTTTCTTTTTCTAAATCTAATTTCTGTTTTGAAATTCAAACACTCAAACAATATTCAAATCCAATCAAACAATCATCAAACTTTGAGGGCTTGAACTGGGTTCTGTTTAGTAACTTAAACTTATTCCGGAAATAAAATAATATTTTTATTCATTCTAGGATCCATTCAATAATTAAATAAAATGGATCTTTAGTTATTTAATAAAATAGGGTTTGATTTAATTAATAAAATTTCCATTTGAAACCCAAATATTTTCAAAACCAAATTAGTAGGTTATTTGGAAATAAGGAATACTTGGAAACTTGTTTTAAAACAAAATAACCTTTTTATTTTAGGCTCCATTAATAATTAAATAAAATGGGCCTTATTCATTTACTTCAAATAAGATTTGTTTTATTTAAAATCTTTATTTGAAATATAAATAAAATCAAAATACTTCAGTAGGTTTTAATTGAGAATATAAAACCAAAGTCAAAAACAAAATAATTTTTATCCTTTTTAGGATCTATTAATAATTAAATAAAAAGACTTAGTCTTTATTTTCAAAATAGGGTTTAATTTATTTTTAAAACTCTATTTGAAATATAAACCAAAAACCTTTTCAGTAGGTTTTAATCAAAGACCTTTGGAAAACTTATTTAAAATAAATAAATAAGTTTTAGTGTTTTATTTAAAATGGGAAAAGCCTTTACTTTAATAAAATTTGGATATCAAATCCTTATTATTTTATTTAAACAAACCTTTACTCTTTTTATCAAAACAAAAATATTTTATTATAAAAGCTTGGCCAAAATTAATTTGGCTCTTTAAAATATAATCTTTATTTATAAATCCACCTTTGCTTTTGAAAACCAAATCTTTTTATAAAAAGATTTCAAAGTAGTAATAAAATATGTTTATTTTTCCTTTATTAAATATTTATCTTTTTAATCCCTTTAGGATTTATTTGTTCAAAATAGGTTTGAAGATTCCCAATTGGATTCAAAAAGTTTCTTCTGGCCCTGAAAATCAAACAAAGTTTTATTTTATTCATTTATTTTCACATTACAAGATTTGGAAAATCTTGGGATGTGACGGGCTACCACCCTTAAAATAAATCTCGCCCCGAGATTTGGGAAGGTTAGGGTTACAAGCAGGTTCAAAACTACTAGGGTACTACCACCCTTAAAATTTTCCAACTAATGTTGGCCTTCTTGGGGTCCTGGGGAAACTTCTCTGGGCAAACTTTGCATTGTGTCCTTGGTTTCCATTCTTGACTCATGGGCCACGGTTGAGATCCTTCATAGGCTTGTTCAACTTGTTCTTCATCTTTTCTGGACAATTGCTTGCATAATGTCCTTGGTTACCACAATTGTAACATGTGATAAGATTGAGTTCATCACGTATATTCAGTGGACAAGCTGCTACATAGTGGCCTAGCTCTTCGCAATTGTTGCACATCACTTGGTCAATCCCCTTATTTTTCTTGTTCTCTGGACACTCACTGGAATAGTGTCCCATTTCCTTACATTTACGACATTGCACAAGGTGCATGTTTGGTCTTGGTTTCTTGGGTTTCTTTGATCCTTTGAATTGGGTTGTCTTGTTTAGAGGTATAAGTGGTCCTTTTCCTTTGGTAGACTTGGATCCTTCTTGTTTCCTTTGTTCCACCATGGAGTAGATGGGGCATTGTATAGGAGTATGATTGCTGCCTTCACATAGGTAGCAAGTGCCTTGAGAGGTAGGACATTGTCCAATAGGATGTTTCTCTTCACAGTTAGGGCATTGATCTTCATGCTCCTTGGAAGTATGGTCCTTGTCTCCACAAATAATGCAAGCTGGGTTTCCATCTAGAATAACATTTCTGTCATCCTTGTTGTCATACACTCTTTTTGGATAGTTTTCTTCTATGCTGATCATTTGATTAGCCACCTTAAGCATCAGTTGGGATTGTTCCTCCAAAAACTTTTGCAAGGTAGGGTCTTTATCACAATTGTTGGCTATGAAATGAGCTGTCAGTTGGTTTAACTGGTGTTGGGTTGCTATGAGTTCTCTCATGTTGTCATCTTGATTGTTGTTGTTGTCACCATCCTTGATGTTGGAGTTTCTTGGAGAAGTCATCTGTTTGGGTTGGGTAGGGATTAGAATAGGCAAGATATTTCTAAGGAAATAATTCTATTCACACACATCACAATTCACCCAAGCAATGTGCAAGCATTCACAAACCAAACATTTCACTCAAACAAGGTTCAGGCACATACTTAGGCAACAAAATATTTTTGTTACACCATATAAGTTGGTGTGTTTGACTTAACTAAAATATGGTGGTCCATCTATATGGTTCACTTGTGATCTTTCCATCCTTCTTGGTTGATTCTTCTTGAATGAGATCATGGTTTCCTTGGAGAATTCTTGTGTCTTGGTCACAAATCTTCAAAGGTGATGATGGCTCCTTCTAAGTTGTGTTTCCTTAGTCTTCAAATCTTGAGCAAGGTTTCCTTGTCTCTCTTGTAGTCCTTAGTAGTATCCAAGTTGGAAGTCCTTGGTGAACATGTTGAAGATGTTGAAGTCATTAGAGTTGAAGAAGTTGAAGAAGTCCTTTGCACATGGTGTAGTCTTTGGCCATGGGGTAGGCTTTTCCATCAAGTTGAAATAGAAGAGAAGTAGAGTTGAAACCAAAACGGTTGAGGAGAGATATTACAAGTGTTTTTTATAAATAAGTTTTTGGAATAAGACAACTCCTATTTTTCTAAGGGTTTTTGTCCAATCCTAGGGTTTACAAATCCTACAGGCAACACAATGCTCTGATACCATCTTATAGGGTCCCCAACCTTTAATGAGGTAGAGCCCCCTGTGTTTCAATGCTAGTCCCTGGATCACTAGCAAGCATCCACAGTTAAGATGTAATATCAAGAAACAAAGGTCATAATATAACTTTATAACCAGGAATAACATAATTTTTGTTACATCTTACATAGCTCATTTGGCTATTACATTACATTGCAGCGGAATAACTATAGTCATGGGGTCCTTCATCTTCAAAGTGCCACAGGCAGATGTTGGTTGTAGACTTTGTAATCCTAATCAAACAATCTTCACTAAAAACAATCAAACCTGCAACATACAAGTTACAGCCACAAGGGTCAATACATTTGAATTGTATTGGCAAGTGATACTATGGTAGTATAGTGGAGTCTATCATCTATATGCATTTGGCTAAGTGGAGTTGAGGCTTGCATTGCTCAAAATAGATTTTTCCTTAACATTTGAAAATACTAAGTTTTGCTTGGCAAAATCATTTTTCCCAATCAAAGATTTTAAGATCCTTGTACCAAGGCATCTCTCCATCAAAGATTGAAAATTTCAAACAACCCTTGTTCAAACCACAAGTTTTAACTTAGAAATTTGAATGATGAGATTCTTGATTGCTTCCATGTCTTGATGCTCAAATTGTCCTTTACCAGGGACATGGCTAAGTACTTAGATTTTACACTCTGCAGAGGTGGTGCACTTTCCCCACAAGACTTGGTTTCCCAAGACAAGATCTTTCAGAAGCCTTCCCTTAGACCAACATGGACGCGTTCCAACCTATCAAACACTACCACCCATTGTCCATTTGGCTAAGATCTTGCAACCTATATGATCATGGCAGAGCCCATATTGCCAAGTGGTTGCACTTGAAGCTTCTCAACATTTGACATCTCAAATCTCTTTGTTCCTGGGTGGCCTTCCACAAGTGAGATACACAATCCAAGTCCATGGCCTTGTGAACCACTCAACACAAACCATTCCTTCCATTCCACCCAGGTGATTCATTCACTTAGTTGTTTTTTTTAAACAAAACATAAGTCCACAGACTTAGAATTTTTCCATAGCATGAATATATATTCCACCCTTGTTTTCTATTAGCTAAGCTAAGCATGAAAGTAATAGGAATCTTAACTTAGGAAATTGCTACTAAGGTTTCATCTACTAGTTTTTCCCATAGCATAGTTTATACTTAGCAAAATTCCATGCAAGTCCTACTTAGAAATATCACTAATGCATAGTGAAAATAATGGGACAAAAGTATGAAGCATCACTTGCCTTTTTGGTAGAGGGTATAGGTTCACTCCTTGTCCTTGCAACAATCACACTCTTCAAGTCACTACAATTCAATCAAGCAAGGTACAACTCAATCTACCAATCAAGCAAAACAACACACATAAAATTCATAAGGTCAAAGTAATGCATGCAAGCATGCCAAGCTTTGTTTTGTTTGAAAAAGTGGTTCCTAATGGGCCATAAACATTTGAAAACACCTATTTGGTCATTTTGTAAAGTGGTAAAGTCATTTGCAAAAGGTTTCACTTCAAAAACCATTTTCAAAACAAAGTATCATTTTATGTGGTGTAAAAATATTTTTACTAAGGCATTAGCCTATAGGGTTCACCAAATATGTTTTCAAACTATAAAACTTGGTATTTGGGGTCAGAGAGTTTAAAACAAAACATTTCCCAAAGGTTTTCTTCCAAAACCATTTTTAATAAATAAACCACATTTCTATTTGACTAGAAATGGTTTTAAATCAAAGGATCATATTTTTATTTCACCAAATACATTTTTGAGTCCACAAAGTGTTTCCCAATGTTAGTAGGTTTGGTCCAAAACATTTTCTCCAAAGTTTTTACTCAAAACCATTTTTTATAAACAAAACAATAGTTTTATTTGGCTAGAAATGGACTAAACTAATTAATCCATTCTAAACTTTTCCAAACCATGGGTTGGTTCCTAGGGTCAGTAAGGTCACAACAAACCATTTTGCAAAGGTTTTAACCCTAAAAACATTTTTAAACAATTTTTATAAGCTAAACTAGCACACAAAAGAATCTGCAAAAACAAACAAACTAACAGTTACTATTTGCTAAACCAAGGGCATAGTTGGCTAGGTCTTGCTCCACTGAATCCATTGACATAAAATTTGTAATTTTTGGACGTGTGGATCCAAAGATACAAGGGTTTGAAGTTCACAAAATATTCTGTTTTCAAATCTGTTTTTAAACAGAACTGTGACACGCGGCGCTTCGCTATTCGCGGGTACCGGTTCGGTTGGATCGCGGCTGTAGGGCGTTGGATCTGATCGATCGCACGGTCCAGAGGACATACCCCTTCGCGGTTAAGTGAATCTATCGTGCTCGCCCGATCTAGATCGAACGACTGCTATTGCTTGGCCAAGAACTGGCGGCGTTGCGTGGCTGTGTGCGGCGGCGATGGGCAGACGGCGGCGGCGCTGGTGAAATAGGAAGCGAGGAAAGAGGGGGAAGTGCTCACCGAGTTCGTAGCACACTGCTGATGCTCAATGTGGTACTGGTTGATGAAGGGGCGCACGGGGCTGTCCTTGATTGCTCGCCGGAGACGAGCTGGGCTTCGGGCGGTTCAGAAGGTCGTCGAGGGTGAGGATAGGGGGCGCCCTAGGACAAACGGAAGGTGATGTTAGGTTCGTATGAGCTTGGATATCATCATCGTGTCCACGGGGGTGAGAGGGGAGGTCGGGTACTACCTGGGGACATCGTCGGAGAAGAGGGCAGACGGCGGTGCTGCAGGTCGTCGTCGTTGCCGACGCTGGGAGGCACGCGCGAGAGATTGGCGAGCACCTGGAGATGCAGAAGACACAGACGAATCAAACGGCATGATTCACTGATCAAGGCGCGCACGGGGTGAGTGCTAGATCTCACCGGAGTTGGGTTTATCGTCGGTGGCGCTTAGACATGGTCCGAGTCGAGGTTGCAGGTCACCGCGGGCGAGCTGAGGCCACAGAGCGGTGCTCCAGAGTCTGGCGAACTTGCCTGCGTGCTCGGGGAGTCAAGGGGCGACAGGGTTCGGCCGGAATCAGCGAGAAGGGTCGTCGGAGACAGAGGGAGTGTCTGGCGAAATACGGCAGCCTGGGGGCGTGCTTGGGGGAGGAGACAGAGGGGAAGTGGAGAGGAGTCATAGGCGTTTAAAGGGGCATGGTCATTGCGAGGAGTAAAAGCCTCCTTCATGCGTAATCAACACCGGAGTAATCTCACTGTAACGGCAGGGCGACGGGGTCTCGTTGAAGACGATGAACAGAGAAGGGTGGGTCCCGGCTGTCTGCGAGAGAGGAAGTGAGGGAATAAGGTCCACCAGTCAGTGGGAAAAGAAACGAGGGGAGGGTCCACTGGTCATTCTCTCTGCGGGTCAGTTCCTGAGTGAGAAAAGAATGCTTCGGGGAAGAGAACAGGTGGGCTAGGTGGGCTGTTGGGCTGGAGCTGGGCCAGATGGTGGGCTGTTCTATTTTTTTCTGTCTGAAACATTTTTCTTTTTCTAAATCTAATTTCTGTTTTGAAATTCAAACACTCAAACAATATTCAAATCCAATCAAACAATCATCAAACTTTGAGGGCTTGAACTGGGTTCTGTTTAGTAACTTAAACTTATTCCAGAAATAAAATAATATTTTTATTCATTCTAGGATCCATTCAATAATTAAATAAAATGGATCTTTAGTTATTTAATAAAATATGGTTTGATTTAATTAATAAAATTTCCATTTGAAATCCAAATATTTTCAAAACCAAATTAGTAGGTTTTATTTGGAAATAAGGAATACTTGGAAACTTGTTTTAAAACAAAATAACCTTTTATTTTAGGCTCCATTAATAATTAAATAAAATGGGCCTTATTCATTTACTTCAAATAAGATTTGTTTTATTTAAAATCTTTATTTGAAATATAAATAAAATCAAAATACTTCAGTAGGTTTTAATTGAGAATATAAAACCAAAGTCAAAAACAAAATAATTTTTATCCTTTTTAGGATCTATTAATAATTAAATAAAAAGACTTAGTCTTTATTTTCAAAATAGGGTTTAATTTATTTTTAAAACTCTATTTTAAATATAAACCAAAAACCTTTTCAGTAGGTTTTAATAAAAGACCTTTGGAAAACTTATTTAAAATAAATAAATAAGTTTTAGTGTTTTATTTAAAATGGGAAAAGCCTTTACTTTAATAAAATTTGGATATCAAATCCTTATTATTTTATTTAAACAAACCTTTACTCTTTTTATCAAAACAAAAATATTTTATTATAAAAGCTTGGCCAAAATTAATTTGGCTCTTTAAAATATAATCTTTATTTATAAATCCACCTTTGCTTTTGAAAACCAAATCTTTTTATAAAAAGATTTCAAAGTAGTAATAAAATATGTTTATTTTTCCTTTATTAAATATTTATCTTTTTAATCCCTTTAGGATTTATTTGTTCAAAATAGGTTTGAAGATTCCCAATTGGATTCAAAAAGTTTCTTCTGGCCCTGAAAATCAAACAAAGTTTTATTTTATTCATTTATTTTCACATTACAAGATTTGGAAAATCTTGGGATGTGACACTGACGCCAGGCCCCCACTGCCACCTCACCATCTTCTCCACCCACGCGAAGACCGCGCCCTCCCCGGCCATTTCCTGCCGTTAACTCCTCGGAGTAAATTACCGGTAAAGGCTCGACATTTAATCCTCGCGACCACGCCAGTTAAATCTCCTCCCTCTCCTCTTCCTTTCCCCTCAAACCCTGCTGCCAGTGAACCTACTGACCCTAGAAATCAGTTGGTGGTTTCAAAAATGTATTTGGTGAAGCAAAAGAATAAATCTTTGATTTAAACCATTTCTAGTCAAATAAAAATATGGTTTAATTGTTAAAAATGATTTTGGAGGAAAACCTTTGGGAAAATGTTTTGGAAATAAACTCTCTGACCCTAAACACAAGGTTTTATGGTTTGAAAACATATTTTGTGAACTCTATAGAATGTTGCCTTATTAAAAGCATTTCTTCACCACATAAAATAATGACTTGGTTTAAAAATGGTTTATGAAGTAAAAACTTTTGCACATGGTTTTGCCACTTTATAAAATGACCAATAGGTGTTTCCAAATGTTTATGACCTATTATAAACCACTTTCTCAAATAAACAATCTTTTGCATGCTTGCATGCATTGTTTTGTTTCTATCATTTTATGTGATGAATTGCTTGAATGGTAGATTGAAATATTGTTTGCTTGATTGAATTATAGTGATTTGAAGTGAGTGAATATTGCAAGATCAAGGAGTGAACCTATACTCTCTACCAAAAAGGCAAGTGATGCTTCATACCTTTGTCCCATTAATTTCACTATGCATTAGTGATATTTCTAAGTAGGACTTGCATGGAATTTTTGCTAAGTATAAACTATGCCATGGGAAATCCTAGTAGATGTAACCTTAGTAGAAATTTCCTAAGTTAAGATTCCTACTACTATCATGCTTAGCTTAGCTAGTAGAAAACAAGGGTGAAATATAAATTCATGCTATGGAAAATTTCTAAGTCTGAGGACTTGTGTTTTGTTTAATAAAACAACTAAGTTAATGAATCACCTGGGTGGAATGGAAGGAATGGTTGGTGTTGAGTGGTTACACAAGGCCAGGGGACTGGTGAACCTTGTGTATCTCACTTGTGGATGGCCACCCAGGAACAAAGAGATTTGAGATGTCAAATGTTGAGAAGCTTCAAGTGCAGCCACTTGGCATTATGGGCTCTGCCTGGATCATATAGGTTGCAAGAGCTTAGCCAAATGTAAGTTGGTGGTAGGGGTTTGATAGGTTGGAACGCGTCCATTCTGGTCTAAGAGAAGGCTTCTGAAAGATCTTGTCTTGGTGAAACCAAGTCTTGTGGGGAAAGTGCACCACCTCTGCAGAGTGAAAAATCTAAGTACTTAGCCATGTCCCTGGCAAAGGACAATTTGAGCATCAAGACATGGAAGCTATCAAGAATCTCATCATCCCAATTTCTAAGTTTAAAATCTTGTGGGTGAACAAGGGATTGAAAGGTTGACCAATTTCTATTGGTGGTTTCTTGGGTGAATTTGTCAAACAAAAACTTAGTGTTTTCAAATGATAAGGAAAATCTATTTTGAGCAATGCAAGCCTAAGCTCCACTTAGCCAAATGCATGTAGATGATAGACTCCACTATACTACCATAGTATCACTTGCCAATACAATTCAAATGTATTGACCCTTGTGGCTGTAACTTGTTATGTTGCAGGTTTGTTTGATATTAGAGAAGTTTATTGATTAGGATTACAAGTCTACAACCAACATGTCTGCGTGTGGCACTTTGAAAATGAAGGACCCCATGCTATTGTTATATTCTGCTGCATTGTAATGAGATAGCCAAATGAGCTATGTAAGATGTAATAAATTATTTTATTCCTGGTTATAAAGTTGTATTATGACCTTTGTTTCTTGATATTACATCTTAACTATGGATGCTAGCTATTGATCCAGGGACTAGCATTGTAAACACAGGGATCTCTACCTTATTAAAGGTTGGGAACCTTACATCCTTGACTTAGAAATATTCCATAGCATGAATATAATCCACCCTTGTTTTCTACTAGCTAGGCTAAGCATGATAGTAGTAAGAATCTTATCTTAGAGAAAATTCTACTAAGGTTTCATCTACTAGGATTTCCCATGGCATAGTTTATACTTAGAAAATTCCATGCAAGTCCTACCTAGAAATATCACTAATGCATAGTGAAAATAATGGGAAAAAAGTATGAAGCACCACTTGCCTTTTTGGTAGAGAATATAAGTTCACTCCTTTATATTGCAATGCTCACACTCCTCAAATTTCACTACAATTCAATCAAGGCACAAATTCAATCTACCATTCATGCAATTCATCACATAGAATAATAAAAACAAAGCAATGCATGCAAGCATGCCAAAGATTGTTTTATTTGGAAAAGTGGTTTATAATACGTTATAAACCTTCTAAAACATCTATTGGTCATTTATAAAAGTGGCAAAACCATTCTAAGTTAAGCTAGTGAAAATGGCCACTTTAAGTCATTTTTGTTTTGCTAGAAATGGTTCAAATCAAAGTAATATTTTCTAGTGTTTGACAAATATATTTTTAAACACAAGTGTTAGTGTTTTAAGGTCAAGTGTTTAATATTAAAACCATTTTTATACCAAAGCAATATTTTATTTTGTTGGAAATGCATTTAAACAAGGTAATAATTTTATAGGGTTCACCAAATATATTTTTAAATTTCAAACACTTGGTGTTTAGGGTCAGAGAGTTTAATTCAAACCATTTTCAAAAGGTTTTACTCAAAAAATCATTTTTACAACATAACAATATTTTTATTTAACTAGAAATTCTTTTATTCAAAGATTTAGCTTCACAAAATACACTTTTAAATGTACAAGTTGGTTTCTATGGTCAGTAGGTTCAAAACAATCCATTTACAAAAGATTCTACCCTAAAAACATTTTTAGAATAAATTTTATATTCAAAATATGCCTACACATGTTTCTGCAAATACAACCAATTTTACAGAAGGAAATTACTAAACAAAATACATGGTTGGATAGAATTATTTTTGCTGATTCCATTGATATAACATTTGCAAAATTTGGACGTGTAGATTTAAAGTTATGATTTTTGCAAAATCTAACATCTAATAGAATAGTTTCTGGTTTTAAATCAAAACACTGGCCACGTGGAATGATTTCATTGGCTCATACCGGTTTGCGTGGATCAGCTAACGTGGAGCGTCAGATCTAATGTTAATCGTGCGGCACAGATTAGCGCATACCCTTTCGTTAAGTCGTTCTATCTCCGCCACAAGATGAGGATCTAACGGCTCACAGCGAATGACCAAAGTATGGCGGCACGGCGATGGTGGCTGGCGGCGGCATGGCTCTAGCGTTGAGGGTTGTTGACGATTTAGCAAGAGGGGAGAGGGAGGAATAGCTCACCGAGTTCGCGAGGTCATAGTGAAGCTCAAGGTGCTCGCCGTTTGTCAAGGGGCACACGAGGTCGTCCTGAATCGCTCGCCGGAGCTGCGCTTCTCCTCGGGCACGCTCTATCGTCGACGGAGACGAGGCTACAAGGCTCGGGAAGGCAAGCAGAGTGTACCGTTAGGTTCATACGCGAGTCTCAAACATGTGAGCATCAAAGATAGGGCAAGGGGAGGTTTGTGCTCACTAGTAGTGCTCGCCGGAATCGAAGCAGACGGCGACATGCATTGTCGATGTTGTTGCCGAGAATCTGGAGCGCGCGCGGGTGAGTGGAAGACACTGGCAGGTGCGCCTGAGTCTGGAGAGTAGGCTTTAGTGGTCGAGGGGGCAAGGGGGTCGGGGCTCGCTGGAATCGTCGCCGGAGAGCGTCAGAGGTAGCGACGGTGCAAGCGAAAATGGAGACAGCCTAGGGGCAGAGAGGGGGCAGCGTCTGGGGGGAAATTGAGAGAAGGGGGAGGAGATTTAACGCGCATGGTCTCCGGGCGGATTCAGTGCAGCGTTATGACGAATTTACTCGGAGGAATTACCGGCAGAAACGGCGAGAAGGGGGAGGAATTGGTCTGCGGGGTGGAGACGATGACTCGCGAGTGGGGTACGTTGTCAGCGTGAGATAGAAAGTTTAGGTGGGGTCGCGGAGTCAGCGGCTGAGTGGGTGTGTCTGTGAGTGGGGGAAATCGATTCGGGGAAATAGGGGTAATGGGCTAGCTGGGCCTGATGGGCTATGTTAGCTGAGCTGGCTGGTTTCCAATTTTTTCCTTCTCTATTTATTTTTATTTTTTTGTTTCTTTTATTTTGTTTTGAATTTGTTCAAACAATTCGAACAACCATTTGAATTCAAATCTCTACCAAACTTTCAGTAAGTTTTAATGCTGATTAAACATGTATTTTAAATACCATTTTAGGAATAATTCTTTTGTTCTTTTATGGTTTATATTTTATTTAAAATGGACTTTTGTCTTTATTTAAATAGGATTTTAATTATGTTTTCCAACTTCTATTTAATCTCCAAATTTTACCAAATCCTTTTCAGTAGGTTTTATTTATTCATTAGGGTTTTAAATAATTCATTTTGAATTATTTTAATATGTTTAATTAATCATTTAAATTAGGTATTTCCCTTAATTCAAATAATATTCAATATGGTTTTAAATCCATATAAATTTTATTTAAATGATTCTTTTATTTCATTAAATTTAATTTTAAATAACTTTTATTCCACTTGGGAAAATTCCATTTATTATTTTCCCATGATTTAATTAATCATTTCTATTAGAGATTTTGTCTTTATTTAATAGAATGGAATTTGGTTAATGCCATATAATTTTATTTGAATATTATTTATCCTTTTATTTTATTTCGATTTGGATTATATTTATTCCATTTGCTTATGGATTAGGCCAAGTTTTAATTTGCTTTTAAATATTCCTTATTTATTTATTTCTTCCTTTGCCTTATAAAATCCATATCTTTTTATTTATAGATCCAAAATTGGTGATTCCAATTTGTATATTTTTATTTAATATTTGTTTACCCTTTTAAATATCTTTAGGATTATTTTGCTCATGATTTAGTATGGATTTTAGATAGGAGCTTTATTAGCTTTGGAAATTATTTCCTTATCTTATTAAATTCGTAGGTTTTTTATCCATGGTTCCAAATTGAATGAAATCAATTTCTATGGTTTTATAATATTTTTTATTTATCATTCTTGATCATTTATAATTGTTTGTTGACCAATTTTTATATGGATCAAATCCATAGTCTTTGAGATATCTTGGAAATGATTTTCTTCCATTAGGGTTTTAGGGCTTTGGTTTAACTTTTCCAAGTTTGAATTTCAAGATACATTCAATGATGAATGCATTTCACTTGATTTGAATTTAGTTGGATTCAAATTTTATTCAAAGTTTGTTCAAGATGGGTTCTGATGTTTCCATTTTAAAACAAAAAGTTTCTTTTCACCCTAAATTTCAACAATTATTTATTTTGTTTATTTATTTTTCACATTACAAAATTTGGAAAAATTTGGGATGTGACGGCCCATAAATGGTGAAGTGTCATGTAGTCGACGTTCACATGACACCAATAGAAGAATAGCACCACAACTTAAATACTAAACCATTGAATAATAACTCAACACAGATCCACTAATAACAACATAACTTCTCCCATGTCCTCAAGAACTAAACGAACTACTCACAAGACATCATATGGATCAAGATCAAAGATGATATGATAATGGATAACAATTTGAACATAAACAATAATCCAATGGTTCCACTCACAAGCATCAACTACAATAGTAATCAACACCGGGAAAGTTTACCCTAAGAACTAAAGCAATATCCAACACAATTGTCACAGCGGGATGGAGTGGTGATGATGGTGCTGGTGGAGATGATGGTGTGGATGATGCTGATGATGATCCCATTGAAACCTAGCTTGATGACGGTGTTAATGGCGACGGTCTCCCCTCTCTGGGAAGGAATTCCCCCAAAAGGAATCTATCAGCCGGAGAGATCTTTCTCTCTCGGTGTTTTCTGCCCCCCAGAGGCGGCGGAAATCTATCTGTGGTCGCCCCCTAGTATTAGGGTTCTGTAGGGAAGATATAGGCAAAGGGGCGGAGTTGGAGGCCGGGCAGGTGGGCCACACCTGCCCTAGGCGCAGGGTCAGGTGGGCCCGCGCCTAGGGCTGTGTGGGCCCCTGAGGCCCATCTCCGTCCCTCCTTCTAGCTTCCTTCGTCTTCTGGTAAAATAATATGTTTCCATATTTTTCTGATATTTTTCTGATCTTCGCAAAATTGCACCAAAACGCCTTCTTTTCCATCAGAATCCAGACTCCAGCAGTCCACCCTCTAGAAATCATCCAACAAGCATGAATAGATGAAAAGTCATAAGTAATACCTCATAATAAGACAAATATCAATGAATAGAGGTAAATTATGATATAGAAAGGTGATGCAAATTGGGCGTATCAACTCCCCCAAGCTTAGACTTCGCTTGTCCCCAAGCGAATACTGAGCTCAATAAACATGTCCACGGGTTTATGGAGTGAAGTGTCGATAAAAGAATACGAACAATAAGCATCACACTTACCATTGCTCAACTCATAGAAGAAAGCAACTCACCATTATATAACTTAGATTGCAGCCAAGTACAACAGTCACAATAGAGATGCATAAAGATAAATCATAATTGGAATTGGCAAACTTGTTCTTGGTCAGAGAACACCTGGCAAACAGTTTCATAAAGGATTTTTGTAGAGGTTTCAAAACAGGAGCACTCTTTGCTCAAAAAAGGTTTTTCACAAGTGAAGGCTTTCAAAGTAATACTCAATAGATAAGAGTTTTGTGCAAACAAGGAAGATCAAAAACATTATTGAATAAATCACCATATGAATGCTTGGAACACAACAACTCAAAAGCTTGCTGGAGACAGAGAGGAAATAGGTTTACTGACTCAACTGGTAACTAGGAGAAAGGTCCCTTCTTAGAGGGTAGCAGGGATTACAAGTCATAAAGAGCTTCCAAAAGATTATGGTACTTACTAGCTTTGAGCCCTCATTGCCCCTATCATAAGCATCTTGAGATGATTAAGGTTAAAGTGAACAAATATGGAGTATATGCTTGACGAAATATAAGTTGGCAATCTCATGTCCCTTGAATATGAGGGCCACTCCTCATGCATACTCAACTTTGGGTCCAGGTAAGTTCTTGTCATTGTAAGTATTTGCATATCATTGAGAACCGCCAACGGGGTACCCCTTGGACATGGTATAGGAGCTTCCCCATAACCAAAATGACAAGGCAAGCAGACAATGAGCATCTCATCAATCTTTTTATTTACCATGTGCATAGCTTTTTATTAAGGATGCTTCATAGATGACTCACTATGGTGATGCTGCAAGTTTCCACCATGATTTAGCATGGCTTAGGCTAGCGGCCCAGGCGTTTCTCTAACACAGAATACAAACTCCGTGGACTTACAAGTTCAATCTTTATTTCACACCATTCACATCCATAGACAAAAGAGCACGATATCAACTGTGTACAGAGTACAAGTGCAATGTTGAAAACGTTCCCCATGACAGCACGGGTGTGCTAATTCCAACGTATAGATGCAAGGATATACAACTTCGATGTACACAATGGTTCAAGTTTATTTTGGGGGAAGTAATAAAGTGTGCCATCAAGTTCGTGAGATCTTTACTAACTAGTTTTCACATAACAAGATACTTTTTTAATTCGAAAGGTAGATGAAGCTTGAGAATTTGCTAGGAATAGCAACATCTACTAGGTAGATATGGTGGACACAAATGGCAAAGGTTTTTTTGGTTCAAAGGATTTTGGAAATATGAGAAGTATGCCTTCTCAAAATAGGTTTTTGGCTAGCAAGCAAGAGAGTTGACAGAAACAAGCAAACATACAAGTAATAAAGCCAAACATGCAATCTTCCTTGAAGACACAAAAGAATCTTAAATAAAGAATACTAAGTTTATGAGCCAACAAGAAAGAAAACAAATGATACCAAATACCTATAAGCTTTTTCTTTCTTTATTTTTCTTTCAAACTAATGCCACTGACCGGAACTCGGTTTTCCAAAACCAATTTAGATCCACTTGATGATCCAAGAGTGGTGCCAATACTGATCAACAAGATCCATCATATAATAGAGATTGCAAACTAAAATAAGAAGTGCAAAAAGTAAAAGATGAGACTTCTCATTAATATTCAATAAAGGCACTCACACCAAGGGATACATAGATAATCAACTAAAGTAGAGATACTTTCACATGCAAACCAAACTATAAGATAACCTCTCTACCACAGATATGAATCCACTAAAAAGGTAAAAGATAATAGATAGTGGTGGTGATACCGCGGCACTCCCCCAAGCTTGGAACAAGCCAAGGGGATGCCAAACCTGATGAAGAATTACTCCTTTGGTGGTGGTGGTGTTCTCTTGATAAGCTCCCAACAAGTAATTTTCTTTAATACCTTTAAGTTAGGCTTGAAACTTCCAAGGCTGCTCACATAGGATATATATTTGAAGTGAAAGAGAGCATCAAGAAGAAAATAACCAACACACTTGAGTCTAACCCACTTCCTATGCAAGGGGGTATCATGGGAAAATTAATTGTTGAAACAAAAAGCCACTAGCATAGGAAGACAAAACAGATGCAACTTTAAAGCCTTCAACATAAAACAGGGAAACTTAACACCATTGAGATGCATAAAACCATGTTTCCCTCTCTCAAAATAACTTTCAGTATCACTTTGAATAAAGTTGACAATATAACTGTCACTGGAAACAACTTTATCATCAGAATAAGCACACTTACAGTCACCAAAAAGAGGTCCAAGGTCATAGACTGGACCAATAGAATCAAGTTGTTCCATCTTGAAATCTTCATTAGGCGAGTTATTTTCACAAGGAGCTTTAGCAAATTTGGAAAAGTTAAACTCATAAGAATCTCCATCAAATTTAGTTAAAACTTTTTTCCTTCTTACAATCAATAATAGCTCCACAAGTGTTCAAGAAAGGTCTACCAAAAATGATAGGACAATTTTTGCTAGATGCTGAATTAAGCACGAGAAAATCAGCAGGATATTTAATCTTACCACAGAGAACCTCCACATCTCTTACAATACCAATGGGGCAAATGGTCTCCTTGTTAGCTAGGTGAATAACCACATCAATGTCCTCAAGCTCACAAGGACCAATCTCAAGCATAATTTCCCTTTAAAGTTCATAAGGAATAACACTAGAACTAGCACCAATATCACATAAACCATAGTAGCAATGATCACCAATTTTAACAGAAAGCATAGGAACACTAGCTTTTCTAGCCTTACTAGGATGAGAGACAATATTAGAAGTGTCTTCACAGAAGACAATATGTTCATCCTCTATATTTCTAGTGACAGTGTCTTTCACAATAGCTACCACAGGTTCATCACTCAAATGCTTACCAGGCTCCACAGTTTCCATTGTACCCTTGTTATTTTCATTAATAATCATAGAATACTCCTTTACCTTAGCTGGGAAAGGCATTTTCTCAACATGGGGTTCAGGCACAATATGATTAGTAGTGCAAACTTGAGTACTTCTAACTAGAGCATGATTAACAACATCTTTATAAGGAGCATGGTACTTACTCCACTTCTTCTTGGGAATTTCAATGAAAGAGGCAAAAGCCTTAAAATAGCTCGCAATACTTTGGGAATCAAGACCAAACTAATTGCTAATATCACGAAAGCTATCAGTTCCCATAAAAGATTTAATGCATTCATAATCATAGTTTATACCTGACTTTCTTCCTTTGTCATTCTCCCAAGCTTCAGTGTTCTCTTGAATACGGTCTAGAAGATCCCATTTAGCTTCTTCCTTCATACCTGTGAATGATCCAGCACAAGAAGCATCTAGTAAATCTTTATCATGAAGAGAAAGCCTAGCATAAAAGTTATTGAGAATAATATTGTTAGGGAGTTCATGAATAGGACATTTAAGCATTAGTAGCTTCAATCTCCCCCAAGCTTGAGTTGTACTCTCTCCATCAAGAGGCCAAAAGTTATATATAAAACTTCTATACTTATGGATTTCACTGGGAGGATAGAATTTAGAGTAAAAGAGAGATGTCATCTCCTCCCATTACATGGATTGTCCATTCTTCAGCAGCTTATACCATGCCTCAGCTCTCCCTTTCAAGGATATGGAGAGTAACTTCTTCTTCACCTGTTCAGTTGTGATACCTGCACACTTAAACAACCCGCATAATTCATGGATAAAAAGCAAGTGATCACCGGGATGGACAGTTCCATTCCCAAAATAATAATTATCCATAACACGATTAACAATACTTGTAGATATCTTAAAAGGATCTATCTCAACAGGTGGTGGTTCATCTACTACCCTAGCAGCGGTAGTAGTTTTCCCAAATAGAAAACCAAGTGGGATATCCATATTGGAAACAAAGTAATAAGCAGTAACAAAAGCAATACTCATAGTAAATGTTTCCTTTACCAGTTCCACTCTTCAATAGCGCTTCACTCCCCGGCAACGACGCCATAAAATAGTCTTGATGACCCACAAGTATAGGGGGTGTATCTTAGTACTTTTGATCAATAGGAGTGTCGATCCCAACGAGGAGCAGAAGGTGATGAACAGTGTTATGGAGCAGGAAATCCCTCTGAATACTTAGCAAACGGATTTTTAGTGGTTTTTCTGACAAAGCAACAAAACAAAGAGCGGGTAACAGAACTAACGAACAAAACGGAGTAAGTGGCCCAATCCTTTCTTAGCAAAGGACAAGCCGGTGGAAATACTTATAAGGACCAAACGTTCTCGAGGACACATGGGAATTCTGTCAAGTGCTTTCGCTTCAAATAGCTGAGTACTCTTCTTTCATGTTTGTAAGTGTTGTGTGGGTGAACCTGTGCTAACATACCGTCCTTCCTAGGACTAATACATACTTGTGATTGAACCCCCTGCAAACATCCATAACTATAGGAAAGTAATTAAGATATAAATCTAACCACAGCCTTAAACTCTGAGATCCTACGCTCCCTTGTGCAAAGGTGTCCTAACGGGGGTTCAGGTTTCTGTCACTCCGGCAACCCCATGATTAGTAGCCAAATACACAATGCATTCCCCTAGTCCCATAAATGGTGAAGTGTAATGTAGTCGACGTTCACATGACGCCACTAGAAGAATAGCACCACAACTTAAATACTAAACCATTGAATAATTACTCAACACAGATCCACTAATAACAACATGACTTCTCCCATGTCCTCAAGAACTAAACGAACTACTCATAAGACATCATATGGATCAAGATCAAAGATGATATGATAATGGATAACAATCTTAACATAAACAATAATCCAATGGTTCCACTCACAAGCATCAACTACAATAGTAATCAACACCGAGAAAGTTTCCCCTAAGAACTAAAGCAATATCCAACACAATTGTTACAGCGGGACGGAGTGGTGATGATGGTGCTGGTGGAGATGATGGTGTGGATGATGATGATGATCCCGATGAAGCCTAGCTTGATGACGATGTTGATGGCGATGGTCTCCCCTCTCCGTGAAGGAATTCCCCTGGCAGAAATCTGTCTGCCGGAGAGATATTTCTCTCTTGGAGTTTTCCGCCCCCAGAGGCGGCGGAAATCTATCTGTGGTCGCCCCCCTGGTATTAGGTTTCCGTAGGGAAGATATAGGCGAAGGGGCGGATTCGGAGGCCGGGCAGGTGGGCCACACCTGCCCTAGGCGTGGGGTCAGGTGGGCCCATGCCTAGGAGGGGTGTGGTCCCCCTGAGGCCCATCTCCGTCCCTCCTTCTGGCTTCCTTCATCTTCTGGTAAAATAATATGTTTCCATATTTTTCTGGTATTTTTCTGATCTTCGCGAAATTGCACCGAAACGCCTTCTTTTCCATCAGAATCCAGACTCCGGTAGTCCATCCTCTAGGAATCATCCAACATGCATGAACAGATGAAAATCCATAAGTAATACCTCATAATAAGACAAATATCAATGAATAGATGTAAATTATGATATAGAAAGGTGATGCAAATTGGGCGTATCAATAACAAAGGTGCTTTTATATTTGATAAAGCATATATATTGACTCGCTATAGTATACCGTAACCAACATTACTCGAGGCTTTCTCGTGAGTTGTCTTCATCTTTTGATACAATAACAACAAGTGTTTCTTCATTGCATTGTAGGTTTGCCTGACGGTGCAAATTCCTTTCTAGCTTCCAATATCTACACCAAGCCACCAAGTTAATAAAAAGATGATATGCTAACTAATTAGCTTAAGTATAATTTTAGATTAGTAAGTTGAAACAAAAGGGAATGCTTCGTTAATTCAGCAACAAAGTTTTCGACATGTTGATTGTTGTATCCGTGAAATATTAATATTAAGTGGTAATATTAGAAATACTTACATCAAAGAAAAAGCACCATGTGTGACTTTATAACAATTCAAGATAGTGACAGAGATGAAATAACATTCCGACCTTCGAAATTTAAGTGAGTGAACTCCCACAAAAAGGTAGGGCATCTATTCTGTAGGATATCCTATTACACACATGAATAACTCAATGATAAAATGATCAATGAAGCAAGAGGCAGGGTTTACATGTACCTACAAAAGTATATCCAAAACTCCAAACACATGCACAGGACATAAGCCTAGAAAATGGCAAAGATAAGCAATTCATGGCCCAAGCAAAGCTGTTGTGTTGGAAAATTAAGCGACGGTCATGTCCTGAACAAAAGTCATGTGTACGAAAAGAGAAGATAACAATTAGTATTTCTATATAAAGACTATTTAGTTTGTTCGCCATGCTGACCTCAACCCAAAGATATCCCTAAAATCAACGAAGCCAGATGTAGTTATCTATAGTATCCCCTTTGTGTGTGGGGGGGAGGGGGTAAACAACTTGTCTCAACTCAAAAATCTGTCCGGCGATCCCAGGCAACCCGGCACGTCGGGGTCGCCTAGGGGATCTGGATCATTTTTTCACATTCTTGGCCCACCTGGTAGTCTCTCCTCTCCTATCTCCTTCTTGCCCCTCTCTTTCCTTCCCGCCCCTTCTCCCTCCAATATCTCCATGACCGCCTCGCCAGTCATGCCGCCCCACCGTCTAGGCCACCCCATTCCGCGACCATCTCAACTACCACCACGACCGCCCCATCTCCCTCCACCATCGCACCGGGTTCGCCCTACCGGTCACCGGCCACCGCTACCTGGACCTACTCGTCCTCTTCGTGGCCAGCCACGCGGGCGAGCTGCTCGACGGCTCCGTCACCCTGCGCCTCCACCCGGTCGGCCTCCACTATGTTGCCTCCTGCCTCGAGGCGTTGCGCGAGCTCAAGGCCGTCGGTGTCGGGCGCCCATCGACTACCTCTGCGCCTACGCCACAGACCTTGGGGGCCACCGTGTGCTTTAGCAGCTCCGTCGGATCCTTCACCTCCTCACCTCGCTCAAGGTCATCACCGTAGGGCCTAGGCGCGACCGGGTGCCGCTCTCCCTCCCTCTGTTTGCGCGCATCTGCATGCTCGAGCTGCGGGGCTGTGACCTCTCCACCTCTGCCACCATGTGCCTGCTCGACCTCCAACACACCCTCGAAAATGGCTGGGGTGGGAGGGCGCGGGAGGTGCTTGCCATGGCTGGAAGCAACACGATGAGCTAGGTCACGCCATGGCCAAAAGCGTCATGGCAAGCTGTGTAGCGCGAGGTGCCTGCCATGGCCGGGAGCGGCGCGACAAGCTAGGGCACGCCATGGCAGGGCGCAACAAACGCAGGAGACCGTGTGAGCCGAGGCGTCAACCCCTAGTCGGTCGGGGCCTGGTGGAACCGGCGTCCTGTGCCTCGACAGCACTATACAAAGCGGGGCGGACACGGGGATCGGCTGGTGGTGCATGAGATCAGGGGCAACACGATGCCATTGGCAAGAGCGGGGCGGCCAGGCCACTAAATCCATAAAATGGGAGGATTTGATCCGTGAAATGAGGCAAGTCCTGCTCGGTTCTTTTGTTGAGAATTGCTAGACGCGTGAAACCAGGGCATATGGGCTGCGGGACAACAATTTCTTTTCCTCTACGGTGAAGTATGGTCAGCCAACCATCTCTGGAAGAAGCATCCAGAAGAACTTTCTGTATGTGCAAAACATGGCAAAGTACTACCACAAGACCAAAACGCCAATGTTACTTCTCAAGCTGGATATTGCCAAAGCCTTCGACACCGTCTCATGGACATACATCTTGAGCATGTTAGAAGCACGAGGGCTGTCGCAAAGAGGGAGGGACTGGGTGGCACTTCTCTTCAGAACCATGACATCAAAACCCATGATCAACAGGGTCCCTAGCAGTGCAATTACTCATCGAAGAGGCCCGAGGCAAGGGGACATCCTCTCTCCTTTCCTCTTTGACCTGGCAATGGAGCCACTACACCGGCTGCTGGATTTAGCCACGGAGGCAGGTGTGTTGTCTAGGCTCAAAGGGAAAAACTGCAAGTTTAGAGCCTCTATATACGCGGATGATGTTGCACTTTCCCTAAATCCAACAGAGGGGGACATTAGGGGGCTCTGCAACACTCTCAGGAAATTCGTCCAAGTCACTGGACTGATCACAAACCTGACCAAAAGCTCAGTCACACCAATCAACCTCGATGCGGCCGAAGTGGGGCGCCTCCCCCAGGGTCTGGGCATCCTAATCACCAACTTCCCATGTCTCTACCTAGGCATGCCATTGTTTGTCAAAAACTTACAAAGGAAGATTGGCAGAGGCTTTTGGACCAAATGGACAAATACCTAGCGGTATGGAAGGCAAGATTAATGAGCATGGCATGGAGATTGGAGATGCTCAACTCGGTGCTAACATCCCTGGCGGTCTACCTGATGACAATAAATGATATTCCTGCCTGGGTTCGAAAGGAATTTGACAGGCAGCGGAGAGCCTGGCTTTGGGCAGGAGAGAACCAATGTAGCAGGGGGAAATGCAGAGTGAACCGGAATATGGTTTGCAGTCCCAAGGAACTCGGAGGACTAGGCATTCATTGTATTGACTTCTTTGGTAGAGATTTGCGCTTGAGATGTCTATGGCAAAGATGGAAAGACGCGCAAAAGCCATCGGCACAGATGGCCACACCATGTAATAAGCTGAAAAAAACCTGTTTGCTGCGGCAACCAAGATAACCATCGGAAATGGCCAAACGGCTAATTTTTGGAATGATAGGTGGCTGGAGAATACGGCGCCTCATGACATTGCGCCAGAGCTTTACGCCATTTCGGTGCGGAAGAACAGATCGGTGAAAGAGGATCTCACGGGCATGAAGTGGATGCACGATCTTAGGTTCCACCTCGCCGAGGAACACATTCCTCAGCTCAGCCAACTCACTGAAAGGCTGGACGGCGTCCAACTATCAAAAAATGAGGATGCAATTTCTTGAAGCTTTGGAAAAGACAAAAAGTACTCCTCTCGATCCGCTTACAAAATGCAGTTTTTTGGGGCGATGCACACATACCACAGGAAGATTGTCTAGAGTGGATGGGTGCCGACAAGATGCAAGTTCTTTATTTGGACTCTTATGCTTGACAGAGTGGTAGCTGCAGACAAACTACTGTGTTGCGACAGTGGGAAAATAACTACTTTTGCCCTCTATGTTGGAGGAATCTTGAGACTTCTAGTCATTTCCTCTCCGAATGTCCATATAGCCGCCATGTGTGGACTGTTTTGGCTGACTATTTTAAGATAATATCCTTTGATGCACAAACGTGGCAGGCCAAAGATTTGTCCACACATGATTGGTACAGAAGTCTAGTTGTCAGGGTGCCCGCGGCCAACAAGAAGCTAGCACACGCGACGGCGAAGTTAATCTGCTGGAAAATTTAGAAAGAAAGAAATCAGAGAATCTTCCAAAAGCATGAGATAACGGCCTCTGCGCTATGCGAAAAGAGGCTACTACCTGGAGGCTAGCTGAGACACCAATTCCGTTAGTAATGCAGGATTGGGGGACGCCTTTTGATCCTGGTTGAATGCATGTAAGGAGTGTCCTTTAGTTTCTGCCAAATGGGCAGAGACTTAACTGTCTGTAAAAACTATTCCACTATCACAATGAATATAGTAGTTCTTCTGCTATTATTTAAAAAATATGATCAGCCAACCTAAATTGCTAAGTGCACCTAGGGTAAGATCAGATTAATGCTAGCGGTTAGATTGGGTTTACTGGGCCAACCATACGGTGGTAATATGTCCGTGTATATTTTATGAGGTGTGTTTAGAGAAGATAATATTTGCTCTTTTATTAGTAGTAAATGACCAAATGATTTGCGGAGAACACAAAAGTTGTAGCTGGTCTAAATAAAGTATATGATGTCCAATATTTGCTTTCATCTCACGTGTATGACATGAAGGAAAAGGGTATAGTATAAACCCTCTCTCTCAAAAAATGGTACGTATAAACCCATGTTGCAAAGTGTTTACACGGCGAGTACAACAAATAGTAACATGAACGGCACCATTTCGGTCGCACATGTTTTCATCTCCAATCTGACCGCGTTCGGACGCCGCTGTGACTCCCGCTTCTGCCGGAACGTCGGATCGAGCGTCATCGCCTCATCGCACCGCGGATACTATCCTTTTCTGCATCCACGGCGATCATCCCGGGCCCTCCTCCATTCCCGCCTCGTCTGTCTCAATATTTTGCGTACCGCTGCGTGGGCTTTCCCGAAATGCTCCCTCCCCCTCTCCGTTCCCCCAGTACAAAGCGCACGGCGGCAGCAGCACCACACGGCGCTTCGTCCTCCTTTTTCCCTTGACCGCCACTGCCCCCACTAGCGGCCTCTGTTCTTCGCTGCCCAAACACTCGCCAATCGAGAAATCTGAATCGAGAGCAGGAGGAGGAAGAAAGGGAGGGGAGGCCAAGAAACCCCACAGGATTTGCTCGTTTGGCACTACCTGCGGCAGGGTAGCCAGCAATGGCCACGAGCTTCTGCGACGTGGCCGCGTCCATGCTCCTCTGCGCCGAGGACAACATCGACATCATGTGCTCGGAAGAGGAGGAAGCGGAGGAGGCGGTGGCGGGGAGGAGGAGAGCCCGGACACCGGATGCGGATTTCGGGGCAGATTTGTTCCCGCCGCAGACGGAGGAATGCGTGGCCGGTTTGGTGGAGAGAGAGCCGGAGCACATGCCCCGGGCGGACTACGGCGAGAGGCTGCGCGCCGGCGGCGTGGATCCCCGCGTACGCAGGGAGGCCGTGGATTGGATTTGGAAGGTGCGTTCACGAATCACGACTGGGGCAGGGAAAATAAAATTAACGCGTTGTTGCCATTTCTGCTGCGTTCCCATGATTTACGCAGTTCATTTAGAAAAATATGGGTCTACCGTATTTGGATATATAAACAGGCATGCTTCGACCATTTTCGTTGTTTCACCGTCGTAATGTGTCGATATGTATGTATGGCGCATAGCAGAGAATTTTTTTTGCGAACATTTCAATTATCTATAGGCGGTAAAACCTTCTTTGTAGTAGTACTGTACTAGCGACGAAATTTTTTAGGGCCCCTCTTTCGATCAAATACGCATGTGATCGCTTATTGATTCAGATCTCTCGACAGGTTTACACATACTACAATTTTGTACCTCTGACTGCCTATCTGGCTCTGAATTACCTGGACCGTTTCCTCTCGCGGTACGAGCTGCCGGTAAAAATCCAATGATCATACTTCATCTCTAACTATCTGAAGAAGTAGACAGACACACAGTGCTGTGAGCTTAACACATTTTGTGTTCCAAATGCAGGAAGGCAAGGCTTGGGTGACGAAGCTTCTCTCGGTGGCGTGCTTCTCTCTGGCTGCCAAGATGGAGGAGAGTTATGTCCCGCCATCTCTGGATCTTCAGGTGAGATGATCGTAGCATCTTATTATCTGTAGTATCTCGGCTCTAAGCATTGCGTCGACCAGATCGGCGAAGAAGTGTACGTGTTCGAGCCTAAGAGGATACGGGAGATGGAGCTTCTCGTTCTGAGCACCCTCGGCTGGAGGATGCAAGCTGTGACCCCTTTCTCCTACATCGACTACTTCCTAGGCAAGCTCAACAGCGGCGGCAATACGACGCCGCGAAGCTGGCTCGTCCAGTCGGCGGAGATAATCCTGTGCGTAGCCAGAGGTATATCGTTTCTGATCATGGTTCGATCCGTGAAATCCATGTGGATCAAATCATATCTCCTTCTTGGAAACCATCCGATCTAGTAACATATATATGTGCAATGCCAGGAACCGTATGCTTGGGGTTTCGACCCTCGGAGATCGCCGCCGCCGTCGCGGCAGCCGTCGTCGGGGACGTCGACGATGCAGGCCGCCTCGCAAAGGCTTGCACCCATGTAGATCAGGTATACGTCCAAAACTCATTCCGTCAAATGTGTATAGCACACATTGATTACTCATGCGTAGGTGTATCACCCGTACCGTAGTTTCCTAAGCACAGGGTCCTGGTACAAATGCGTGAAGCGCATTCATATCCATATTAGCTCGGGGAGTTAAATGTCTCTGTGTCTGTCTCTGCAGGAGAGGGTGCTGCGGTGCCAGGAGCAGCTGATGCTGCATCATCGTCAGTCGGCCTCGGCCATGGCCTCCTCTACGCCATGGAGCCCTGTTGGGGTGCTCGAGCTGGACGCTAGCTGCCTCAGCTGCAGAAGCGATGATGTGACAACTATTGCCGCACATGGAAGCTGCTGCTGCTGCCATGATGGCTCGCAGGTTACCAGCAAGAGGAGAAAGATTAGCAGATGACTGACCGGTCAAAGTGCCCAATCATAAGTCACTCCGCTGTACACCACACTTGTCTCAGCAAAGGGAGAAAAAGTCTGATGTTTTCGATTGGAACGACTGTATAAAAAGGAACCAAAAATAAAAGAAGGAGACCAAAAAGGAGGGAATTTTGACATGGCGAGACGGCAGGAAGTTGATGAATAAAGAGGCGAGGTTGACAACACCTAATCGGTGAGCTTTTGTATCGGCGGAAGCCAGCAGCCTTGGTGTGCCCCAATAGAGCAAAACCAAACAAAGCAATGCTTTGTGCCAACAAAGCTATATGTGATTGGATGATCAACGCAGAGCAGCTGCTGATGGGACATGAGTAGGCAAGTACGAGAACTAGGCACTGACCTGCACTAGTTGTGCTTCTTTTTCATTTTTTTTCGCTGCATTTTGTAAAAAAGAAACTGTCTATTTTGTGATCAAGAATGATCATCCAAAAAGAAAATCCGAATGAATAAAACAAGAGGGTAAAAAGAAAAAGAAAAAAATTCCAGAAAATGAGGGTCAGGGTTAAAAAATACTCTTTCATATAGTATCATTTGTTTTTCTTTCTTTGATCTCGGTCTGTCTGCTGCCTATTTTGTGGGCTACGAGCATGGCTTCCCTAGTACTACTAAAAGAGGAACCTTGGGAAAACAAACTTACAATAGGTTGGGCATGTCTCGTTGTTCAATATAGAAGGTGGCCCTGCAGAGCGGACGTTTGGAGCTTGGGCTCCATGTAGCCCTTTTATTTCAACTAGGGAAGTTAGCGCGGCGCCTGTGATGTTAACTTCTTGAAGTATTAGTAATTGTGCACATTCTATCCAAAATAGATGACAATATAACAAGGTTTGTGTTACCCGATAATATAAGCCAGAACTAAAGAAAATATTTTATTAGAATTTCGGAATGAGGTTTAACCTTTTAAACATTCCTGTGGTAATACTTATAGTTGCTGAAAAGTATGTCTAGATTATAATAAGCCAAGTATAAGGAAAATTAAACATGTATGCCGTAGGATTGCAGTGCAACGCATCATCAAAATATTCTATTTCAGAAGTGGACTTGCCAAGAGTGATTCAAAATTGAGATCAGCCGTCCTATCTTTTATGGCGAAAGCCTTCCCCGTATATTGTCGGCTCCGCTTTTTGGCAGGTTACAACATCTCAGCATTATAAAATAACATCAGAACCACTTGTGATTTTTTTTCCAAAAAATAAAATAACAATACAACAAAAACCCCATAGAGAAAAAATATTTGACAACATAAGGTTGCTCGTTGAAAGCGCAGTATAATCATGCAATACAACTGTTGGTCGAAAGTCTGAAAGGCTAAAATGCTGAAAATCACACAGATCAATAGATCACCTAGATAACCTTCCTCATGGTCACGAGCCTCCACCGAAAAACCAGCACGGCGAGCCCTCTACCGCCGACGGCACCGGCTACATACACTTGCACCTCTGCCCAAGCGCCTGCCACCTCTTCCCCTGGTCCATTTCCACGACCACGATGTTGTGTAGTGGCTGAGATCTGGCTGCGGGGTAGCTCCTGATAATAGAGAAATGAGCATGCTAATATCCACTCCTGCTTCTCTGAAAAAACAAAGACGGCGACACTCTAAGCAGCATGTAAATAAGAAAAACTTCTCTAACGTCTTCATAGTCTTTTTATACATTCTATACTTGCATGTTTATTCAGTGCTACAGGCATAACTGAGTGGTCAAAAAATTGTTTGAGCAGAATTTACAGGGAAGGGATAAGTTGAGAACAAATTAACCTCTTTGACATTCAGAGAAGTCCTAACTTTCATAAATCTCGTGGGATTTGATTTTGGCCTCTCTTTCCTGTACTATTTCATACTGTTCATCAACCTGCACCAGAAAAATCAAGGTGAACCAAAATGAAGTAATATGTAATTAACAGCACATCAAATTAAGCTTTACAAGCATTATACAAAGAGAAGAAAATAGAAAAGAAACAACTGATTTGCGTATATTTAAAAAATCAAATCACATTAGATTTCTTAAAATAAACAACATAAATTTGAGTTATACAACAATCCGAATCTTATCTGATGAATTGGATACTATGTCTTGCTTGGCGGTCCTGCAACAAGAAAACCTGGCCATCCAAAAACTTCAAGCAAACAACTCAAGAAAATGTTGGAAGGAGACGGAAACAAATATGATGGTCCCTGTTAATTAGCTGCAGACGTTGCATATCCATTGAAATCAATGGAGAACCATCTGCAAAAACTGGATGCAAAACCAGTAGAATACAATACCTAAAAGTGGTAACTGTTTGCCGGCGCTGGGCAGGGCACGATTGAAGAAGAACCGGCTGGGATCCAATTGAGGGATAGGTTTGAAGACTTGGTTGTAGAGGAATATTCAGGTTGGAAGAAGAAAAGGCAGACCTAATTAATAGCTGCCGGTGGTGGTGACCTTGCCATAGGCCACTGTGAAATCGGGGCACATGCAGGTGTTGGCGCACAGGCGGCAGAATGACCTCTCATCCCGGCGTACAGCGCGGCCTCGTGTGCCGGCCGCCGAGAGGCGTCTTGTGCAGTGCGCGGGCCTACCGTGCACCGCGGCGGTGTCTTGCACGGCAGGGTGGCGGTTGTGGCTTGTGCGGTGGGGTCTTGCGGCAGGGGTGGCGGCTGTGGCTTGCGCGGCGGGTTGCAAGTTGCATCTATATGATGTCGTGGGGTGGACGGTTCCTTCGACTGCGATGACTTCGCGGGATGTGGGATTGTCCGCTCTAGTACCGTGATGAGCCGATAAAGACGGGGCAATTTTCATCCATCGGATAATCACATCGTGCGGCCACACTGCATTGGATTTGACCCTATGGGTCTTTTTATATTAGTTTAGACTATATTTAAAAACACAAGTTTAAAGTATCAAAAAATTCTGAAAAAGAATTCTACATGTAAATAATGATGTACTCTATAAACTTGAAAAACTCACAAACCGAAATGCCCAGTATTTTAGGCTACACAAAAATGATAGAACCTGACATCTAAAGTAGTGAACAGTGAATTCGAAAAAAAAAAGTAGTGAACAGTGTACAATTTCAATTCTTCAAAATCTATCAGATTTTGTTATTTTTGTTAAGCCCAAAATATAAGTATTTTGGGTTGTGAGTTTTTCAATTTGGTAGAGTACATCATTATCTACTTTGAACTTGTGGTTTCATACTTTGAAAATAAAGTCCTACATGTAGCTCGTCCTCTAAAACGAATTTCTGGTGCCCCTTCTATACTGCTAGAGGCTATCAGGAATACTACTACTAGTGTGTATTTATCAATATGACTATCACCCTTTCATCATAGCTTAGTAAAATTGATGTATAACCGTATATATTATCAATATTGTATGTTGCTTTACTATCTTATTAGCATTTGAAAGTTCGCTACAGCCCACAATAATGAATTTGATTGTAATATCTTTTGGATTTTTTCCTAATATGCCCAGCTTAATTAGTCTTTTGCAATAATTTATAAAATCCTAGAGACCTATTTGGTCCATTCATGTATGAGAAGAGGTGGGATAAAAGTTTAGTCTCACATTGCTAGTTGAGTGAGAGTTGAACCTCCTTATAAGGGAGATTGCTCCATCACTTGTATGAGCATGGGAAAAGAAGAGACATATATGTGCACTCCTCCTCTGTCGCCTTCCTCGTCACGCCTCGTCATGACACATATCATTAGTTGTGGGAATGAGCCGAGGACCCACCTATGCCTCACGTGCGAGCTATCTCTCTTTTGTCGTGCGGACTGTACATAGAAGCTGAAGCGTTTTTACGCTAGTGGACGGTGCTATAGGTTATATGGCTTCGGTTGCTTCCTATTCGGTTCGCCTCAGCTGTTCCAGAGCACTATGAAGCTTTAAGGTATTCGCCATCCCATCTTGGGGCGTGGACCGTGGGTCGAGGCAGTAGGCCTCCAGAACTCAACCTCTTCGAGTCATGTACAGAAGAAGGGCGATATGATTTTTAGGGAGCGCTCAACACGATTGGTTCCCCTTCCGTACCATATGCAATCCTCCTTCATCTTGTTCAAATCATATTTCATCTCATACAAAATATGTATCATATATCATGTGTTGCAGTCTGTTTAGAATTGCTATTTACTATCTATGTATTAGATCGCATGACTAATTTTATTAATATATTGTTAGTCATATTTTATCTACTGTTTTTATGAATTAATTTATATGGTAAATTGCTCATATTTTGAACAATTTTGACACCACACTTTAGCCGGCGCGGTGAGTGGCCATAAGGAATACGAGCTTTTTGTATTTTCTTTTATAGTTGACTTGTTCGGCATTGCTTGATGTCATTTTTGAATAATGAATAACATAAGTGTGTGTGTGCATGAACTTGTTTAGAAGCCCAAGTTTTCTCCGATTTTATTTAATCTGCTCCATTCCAAGTATGTGATCTACAATACTTATTTTACTTTGTCGCACGTTAACTACTCCCTTCATTTTATAATTCTTAGTGTGGTTTTAGTTTCAACTAAAGCCACAACAATAATTATGGAACAGAGAAAGCTAAGAGGAGCGATGATCGGAGTCCAACACCCAGGCACAAGGGGACGGCGTCAAGGCTGGAGCAAATGAAGCTGAATGTCGATGGATCCTATGCTGCAGATGGGTCGGCGGGTGCTGGTATGGTGTTGCGAGACAGCTTGGGAACGGTAACCTTTGCGGCGTGTCGCCAACTTTTTAACTGCGCTGATTCGGTCTAAGCAGAACTAGCGGCACTAGAGGAGGGGCTAAACCTGGCTCTAGTTTGGACATCGAGACCTGTTGTGGCAGAAATAGACTGCTCTGAAGTCTGTGAGCTGATCAAGGCGTCCACGCCCAACACATCCATGTACTCGTCGAGAGTAAGGGTCATCAAGGATCTAATTCGAGAAAGGAATGTTAAAGTTACTAGAACTGATAGGACTGCAAATTGTGTAAGCCATGAGCTCGCTAAACTTGGCAGAGTAGATCCTAGAACGGCAGTCTGGCTAGCTAACTATCCGGATGAGATTAGCAGCCACATTGCTGAAGATTGTAACTCCCTTATATCTTAATATATTCTCTTTTCCGCAAAAAAAAATTATGGAACGGGGAAGTACATGTCACTCGAACAGCAGACTGCATTTCTTGGCAGCGAAAGAAAGACGTTTTTGCATGTTTTTCGACTTGCCCTTTGATGAAATTAGCAAGCCGTCTGTCTCTGCTCTTGCTGGCAAGATTATCAGGCGTGCGGGTGCGGCCTCTGTAATCTCGTGCCCCTTCCGAATCACGACGAACCGGCAACGCAACAAGGCACGTACCTACAAACGAAAACCGGTAAGCAATGGCATGCAAAAAGCAGGAGACCGAAAGTAGAAGACCTGACTGCCGATTTATAATTTTCCGCGGTGCGATGCGGACATGCGGTGCCTGCCTCCAACCGTAACTAATTCGTTTCATCCCTGCAGCGGCAGTAGTAGTTACTAGTTAAGCATATCTGGTTGGATCGCTCAGGGGTAGACAGCCACGCGGGGTGGAATGGAATCGTTCGTCGACACAAGGGCCGGCCGCGTACGTCCCAGGCTTGCACTCGCCGCGGCGTCTCGGTGGCGACGTCAGGCTTCGTCCTATGGCCTATGGGCGTCAGGGCGTGATTAGTAATAGGGTTGCACAAAGGGATCCGTTTTGGCCCGCAAAACAGTATGTACAGTACAGATTTGTACTACAGCTCCGTGTCCCTTCTCTTCTTAATTTATGCTAACCGGAAAACTAATCTGCTCCGCAAAACGTGCTGCTTGCAACCCTAATTAATAGTCGTTCCTTTAGAGCAACTCCAACAGCTTTATTGGTAAAAGGTGAAATAATTGTCAATATGGGTAAGATGGGCAAAAAATCAGCTCCAACAGCTTACGGTCTCCCTTATAATTTTTTTGGGTGATCACCCATATTTTGCCACCTTACTCATATAAGAGTAAATGGACACATATTTTGGATAAAAGACAACTCTTACTTATATGTTGCCACATCAACAGAAACACGCGGGAGTGGCCCAACCGCCCGTTCGGAAGTGATGTCTACACACTTCTATCTTATAGACAGTTGTTGGGCCTCCAAGTGCAGAGGTTTGTAGAACAGCAGCAAGTTTTCCTTAAGTGGATTATCCAAGGTTTATCGAACTTAGGGGAGGAAGTGGTCAAAGGTGTTAGAAATAATGGGCTAAATTATTAGACCCATGTGTGATTTCAGACTTTCTCTAAATTTTAAAGCCCATGTATGTGGAATCCATATGTAATTTTTCCCAAGTTGGTGGCAGCTCACATGTGTGTGACAAGAGCTGTGAGAGCTAAAGTTTAGTCCCACATGGAAAGTTGAAGGGGAGTTGCATCACCTTATAAGGTGGAGTGTTGCACCACTTTGTAAGTGAGTGACAATAAGAGAGCTACACGCGCTCCTCCGACGACGACGCCGCTCGCACGCAAGCTCGTCTCGTCTCGTCACGTCATGACGCGCGCGCGCCGCGGGTTGCGGGAATCTCGCCGAGCCGAGCTTTATTTTGCTGCTCAGGAAAATGTGTACGGTTAGACAGGCGTGTCAACTGTTAGCGGATTCGGGTTGCTCCCAAATCGTGGGCTAACTGTAACCGACCCAACGTGCACGACATGGGCTTGATCCACTTCGTGTCCTGTACAGGATTTCTGTGCGGCTTCCACAACGTACGACATCAAACCAATCTAGGGTTTTGCCATCCTCTCTGCTTGCGCCGCCACCGTAGTCTACTCCATCCCGCTTGTCGGCGTGCATCGGCGGTCGGGAGAGCAGGTCTCCGGAACCACTCGCATTTGCGATCCTGTACGGGAGAGGGCGAATAAGGTTTTTGGGAAGCGCTTCGCGCGACTGCTCAAGTTCGTCATCACGGCACGTCTTCCCGTTCGTCAAGCCGGCCTCGTGCGCGTCGCCTTCAACGCCGACTTCTTCGACAGGCTACTGCACCAACATCGACTACATCGACAACCGATCAGTACGTACACCGTCGTCAGATCTGATGTTTTACTATGGCTGTTAGTGCGTATAATCTGCTAGTGTTCATGTTGATCAATACATCTAGTATGTTAGAGTTTCACGTGATTGTAGCTGTTGTTGTCATGATTTATATCATGGAAATTATGCCTAATATTCCAACAATCCAAAAACCTTATTATAGACAATTTTTTGAATTAAACATGGGACACTTGGCCGATGCTATGAAGCCGAAAAGTTTACCGATGTTCATTTTAAGAGGTGGAAGTATAAGACCACTATGTGGCTGCAAGCTCTGAAAGTATTCGAGGCTAGTGAGGGTTTACCTGAAGGAACTACATCTGACGAGGTTCAGAATAAGTTCAATGAAACCAATCTTGTCATTGTGGGATGCGTTCTGAGTGTTCTTGATAACAAGCTATTTGATGTGTATATGCACATCAAAGATGGAAAAGAGCTCTGGGAGGCACTGAACGCTAAGTTCGGTGTATTAGATGCTGGCAGTGAGTTGTACATCATGGAGAGCTTTCATGATTACAGGATGGTTAACAACCGTTCTGTAGTTGATCAAGCTCATGAGATACAGTGCTTTGCCAAGGAGCTTGAAATCCTCAAGTGTATCTTACCCGACAAGTTTGTGGCTGAGTGTATTATTGCAAAGTTGCCTTCTTCATGGAGGAACTTCGCCACAACTCTCAAACACAAGAGACAGGAGATATCAGTTAAAAACCTGATAGCGTCTCTTGATGTTGAGGAGAAGGCTCGGGCTAAGGACACTGCTGAGAGAGGAGGCGAGGGTCAGTCTAGCGCCTACATGGCGCAGAAGAAGACCTTCGGCAAGAACAAAGGGAACTATAAGCCCTCGTTCAACAAGCCTGAAAAGACTACAACCTTCAAGAAGAAGAAGAAGCCGAACAAGGCCGAGCTACATTGTTATTCATGTGGAGAGCTCGGCCACTTTTCCAAGGACTGCCCAGATCGTGCAGATCGCAGAGGGAAAGGCAAAAAGACTGTCAACGTCGTGACCGCTAGCAACACTGATGGGTACGGTAATTTATTTACTGTTCTTTCAGTATTTCAATCACCATGTTGGTGGATTGATACGAGTGCTAATGTTCATGTGTGTGCTGACATCTCTATGTTCACTTCTTATCAGGTCGCTCGGGATTCATCCGTCCTAATGGGGAATGGATCACATGCTTCTGTTCATGGTGTTGGCACGATGGATCTGAAATTTACTTCCGGAAAGATCGTGCAGCTAAGGAACGTGCAGCATGTCCCTACTATGAACAAGAATCTCGTTAGTGTCTCCCTTCTGTGTAGAGATGGGTTTAAGGTTGTGTTAGAGTCCAATAAAGTCGTTGTTTCGAAACATGGACAATTTATTGGTCAAGGTTATGAGTTCGGAGGCTTGTTCCGGTTTTCACTTTCAGAGTTTTGTAATAAATCCGTGAATCATATTTGTGGTGATGTTAATGATGATACCAGTGTTTGGCATTCTCGTTTATGTCACATTAATTTTGGTTTGATGTCTTGGATGTCCAGTATGAGTTTAATTCCGAATTTCACTATTGTCAAAGGTTCTAAGTGCCATAGTTGTGTGCAATCAAAGCAACCTCGAAAGCCTCACCAGGCTGCCGAGGAGAGAAACTTGGCACCTCTAGAACTCATACATTCTGATCTATGCGAGATGAATGGTGTGTTGACAAAAGGTGAAAAGAGATATTTCATGACATTGATAGATGATGCTACTAAATTCTGATATGTTTACTTGTTGCAAACTAAAGATGATGCTTTCGACCACTTTAAAATTTATATGGCCGAAGTGAAAATCAACTAGAGAGAAAGATCAAGCGTCTTAGGTCGGATCGTGGTGGTGAGTATTTTTCCCAAAATATTTGACGAATTCTGTCAGGAACACAAAATTATTCATGAGAGGATGCCTCCCTACTCGCCCCAATCAAACGGGGTTGCCGAGAGGAAAAACCGCACGCTAACTGACTTGGTGAATTCCATGTTAGCCACTGCCGGTTTATCAAAGGCATGGTGGGGGGAGGCTTTATTGACTTCATGTCATGTCCTGAATAGGGTTCCTAACAAGAATAAAGAAAAGACCCCTTATGAGGAGTGGGTTGGGAGAAAACCATCACTTTCGTATCTGCGCACTTGGGGGTGTTTGGCGAAGGTCAACATACCGATCCCCAAGAAACGCAAGCTCGGACCCAAGACTGTGGATTGTATCTTTCTAGGATATGCTCCACGGAGTGTAGGCTATAGATTTCTAGTGGTTAAATCTGAGGTACCTGATATGCATGTTGATACTATAATGGAATCTCGTGATGCAACATTCTTTGAGAATATTTTCCCTATGAAATATATGCATAACATTGGTAGAATTTCTTCTGAAATACTTCCTGAATCTAGTGCATCTATTGAGAATTGTGAAAAACCACATGAGGAAGTCCTTGAGAAGGATGACGATGAACCTCTCACGAGGAGTAAGAGACAGAGGATTACAAAATCCTTTGGTAATCATTTCATCGTGTACCTTGTGGATGATACTCCTAGATCCATTGCAGAGGCATATGCATCTCCTGATGCAGATGATTGGAAAGAAGCAATCCAAAATGAGATGGACTCGATTCTTTCTAATGGAACTTGGGAATTATCAGAACGACCCTATGGTTGTAAACCTGTGGGATGTAAATGAGTGTTCAAGAAGAAGCTAAGGCCTGATGATACTATTGAGAAGTACAAGGCGCGGCTTGTAGCTAAGGTCTACACACAGAAAGAAGGCGAAGATTACTTTGACACATATTCACCTGTCGCTAGACTGACCACCATTCGAGTACTATTGTCCCTGGCTGCCACTTATGGTCTTCTCATTCATCAAATGGACGTGAAGACAACTTTCCTTAATGGAGAGTTGGAAGAGGAGATCTACATGGATCAGCCGAATGGGTTTGTGGTAAAAGGTGAAGAGACAAAGGTGTGCAAGTTATTAAAATCTTTATATGGCCTGAAACAAGCACCTAAGCAATGGCATGAGAAGTTTGACAGAACTCTACTTTCTGCTGGCTTTGTCATTAATGAGGCTGATAGATGTGTTTACTATCGCCATGGTGGGGGCGATAGCGGTATATTATGTTTGTATGTGGATGACATTCTGATCTTTGGTACAAACATGAAAGTGATAAATGAAGTCAAGTATTTCCTGTCAAATAGTTTTGATATGAAAGATCTGGGAGAGGCTGATGTGATTCTGAACATCAATCTTATTAAGAACGAGAATGGGATTACTTTAACGCAATCTCATTATGTTGAGAAGGTCTTGAGACGATTTGGCTGTACTGATGGCAAGACTTCTCCAACACCTTATGATCACAGTTTGACATTACTGAAGAATAAGAAGTAACCAATAGATCAGCTGAAATATTCACAAGTTGTTGGTTCTCTCATGTACTTAGCAAGCGCTACAAGACCTGATATCTCTTTTGCTATGAGCAAGTTGAGTAGGTTCATGTCTAACCCGGGTATTGATCATTGGCATGCACTTGAAAGGGTCATGCGCTATCTATGTGGTACAATGAGCTATGGGATTCACTATTTAGGGCACCCTGCTGTGCTTGAAGGATATAGTGATTCGAACTGGATCTCTAACATTGATGAACTCTACGCCACGAGCGGGTATGTGTTTACCCTTGGAGGTGGTGCGGTGTCATGTAGATCCCGTAGACAGACCATATTGACGAGGTCAACTATGGAAGCAGAACTTACTGCTTTAGACACAGCCACTGTTGAGTCAGAATGGTTGTGTGAGCTCTTGATGGACTTGCCTGTGGTTGAGAAACCTGTGCCGGCAATCTTTTTGAATTGTGACAACCAAACTGTTATTGTCAAAGTGAACAATTCTAAGGATAACGCGAAGTCATCAAGATACGTGAAGAGATGTTTAAAGTCTGTCAGGAAATTGAGAAACTCCGGAGTAATAACTGTTACATATATTCAAACAGACAAAAACCTGGCAGATCCCTTTACAAAGGGACTATCACAAAATGTGATAGAAAGTGCATCGAGAGAGATGGGGTTGAGACCCATGGATGCCAAACCTAGTGGTAATCCAACCTATGTGATCAGAGATCCCGTGAATTAGGACCTGGGAAGAACAAGCTAGTGGGTGGTCTAAGGAGAGTATTTTGTAACCCTCTCTAAGTGAAGATGCATAACTCTCATAATCTGTAAGGCAGGTTGGCAACATGCCTTAATGTGTTTATGTTGGCTTTAACTAGCAAAGATGCTGTCCTACAAGGCATTCTTGAAAGAACACACCTATATGAGCTCGACTGTAAACGTCGCAGTCTATGAGACTTGGGTGATCTCTAGTAAACTCATGAAGAGACCAAGGAGTATGATGCATATGCTCCAACCCGCGGGGTAGGCTACTGGCAGCCAGGTAATAGTTATGATTTTGAGTGAAATCTATTGGCACCAAACTTGCAATTCAAGGTTCGTCCATTGTTTAAGTTGTTGATAGACGTAGTTCAAGATTCTAGGCGGAAGTTCAACTTAACAGTTTCTGCTGAAACACTAGTATATAAACAAGTAGCAAGGATTGGCAAATCTTAAAATGGGCATTTGAGATCTGGTGGGGGATTGTTAGAAATAATGGGCTAAATCATTAGACCCATGTGTGATTTCAGATTTTCCCTAAATTTCAAAGCCCATGTGTGTGGAAGCCCATATGTGATTTGGCCCAAGTTGGTGGCAGCTCACATGTGTGTGGCAAGAGCTGTGGGAGCTAAAGTTTAGTCCCACATGGAAAGTTGAAGGAGAGTTGCATCACCTTATAAGGTGGAGTTGCACCACTTTGTAAGTGAGTGACAATAAGAGAGCTACACGTGCTCTCCTCCAACGACGACGCCGCTCGCACGCATGCTCGCCTCGTACCGTCGCGCGCGTGCCGCGGCTTGCGGGAATCTCGCCGAGCCGAGCTTTATTTTGCTGCTCAGGAAAATGTGTGCGGTTAGACAGACGTGTCAACAGTTAGCGGATTCGGGTTGCTCCCGAATCGTGGGATATCTGTAACCGACCCGAGCGTGCGCGACGTGGGCTTGGTCCACTTCGTGTCCTGTACGGGATTTCCGAGATGCTCTATATAAACGTCTGTGCGGCTTCCACAATGTACGACATCAAACCAATCTAGGGTTTTGCCATCCTCTCTGCTTGCGCTGCCACCGTAGCTACTCCATCCCGCTAGCCGGCGTGCACTGGAGGTCGGGAGTGTTGGAGATATGCCCTAGAGGCAATAATAAATGTAGTTATTATTATATCTTTGTGTTTATGATAAATGTTTACATTCATGCTATAACAGTATTAACCAGGAAACATTAATACTTGTGTGATTTGTAAACTAAATAAGAGTCCCTAGTAAAGCCTCTTCGTAATACTAGCTTGTTGGTTAATAGATGATTGTGGTTTCCCTATCATGAACATTGAGATGTTATTAACAACAAGATCATATCATTAGGAGAATGGTATGATGGACATACTCCTATAGATAAGCGTAGCATAAAGATCAAGTCATTTTAATAGTTGAATTGCTATAAGCTTTCTGATACATAGTAACCTAATTCCTTCGACCATGAGATCATGCTTATCACCATCACCGGAAGGATGCTTTGATGACATCAAACACCACACCATAACTGGGTGGCTATAAAGGTGGCATTGAGTGTTCGGAAAGTATGGGTTGAGACACATGGATCAAGAGTGGGATTTGTCCATCCATATGACAAATAGATATACTCTGGGCCCTCTCGGTGGAATGTCATCCAATTATCTTGCAAGCATATGGCTGGCTCACAAGGGATCACATACCACGGGAACGAGAAAAGAGTACTTATCAGTAACGAGGTTGAACTAGGTATGTAGAGATACCGACGATCAAAACCTCGGATAAGTAAACTATCGTGAGACAAAGGGAAATTGGTATCGTATGTAAGTGGTTTATTTGATCGCAAAGTAATCGTAGAAATATGTGGGAGCCATATGAATTTCTAGATTCCTCTATTGGTTATTGATCGGAGAAGTGTCTCGATCATGTCCGCATAATTCACGAACCGTAGGGAGACACACTTAAGGATTCGATGTTGTTGAGTAGTTATGGAATGATGAGAAAGAGACCGAATGTTGTTCGGAGTCTCGTATGGGATCCGGGATATCACAAGGAGATCCGGAATGGTCCGGAGAATAAGATTCATATCAGGAAAGTCCTGTTTCGGAGTTGGGGAATGATTCCGGTGTTTTCACCGAGAATGTTCTAGAAGGGTTCGGAAGGTCCAGCACTCCGGAGGGGAAGGGTACATGAATGTATCACGACAATATGGAATGATTGCATCATGTACTAGGTCACTTGTCTAGGCAAAATAAAGAGAGAAATCAAATCCTAGTTTGAAAGTCAAACGCCAATTTGAAAAAGTCAAACGGCAGGTTTGCTTGGTGGAGGGAGAGTAGGAAACCTACTTGGGGAGGAAGTCTCCTCCCTCCACCCGCCGGCCAAAGAGGAGGAGTTGGAGGAGGACTCCCTCCTCCCAAGCCGCACCATCCCACCTATATAAGGAGGGGTAGGGCTGCCCCTCTCCCTCACACCTCAAACCCTAGCTTTGGTGCCTCCACCTCCAAGTGCAGCCGCCGCCTAGGGTTTCCCCTCAAACTCGGTGACTTGGGGCTTCCCCAAGACCTAGCCGCTGGCCACACCCTCCCCTTGGTGCCCTCTAAACCCTAGATCACCAAGGCCTCTCTCATACTCCACCATACTCGCTCCGGCTTAAGGCGAAGCCCTGCGAGATCTCCCCTCTACTTCCGGTACCACGCCGTCGTGCTGCCGGAATCGCGAGGAGAGTGCTACAACCTCCGCTGCCTGCTGGAACAAGGGAGAGGAAGGTCTTCATCGAGTACCGAACGTGTGTCCGACTGCGTAAGCGCTGCCGGAACACAGTGCCGGAAGGATCGTCTACGCGATCTTGAGATCGGCAAGAGTACGACTACATCACCCACGAGAATCTTCTCTCGTTAACCGCTTTGGAATCTTCGAGGGTGAGTTCCTCTATCGATTCATTGCTACAATATAGTAGATAGATCTTGGCTTGTTTGTTTGCATGCGGTAGAATTTTTTTGTTTTCCATGCTACGAACCCCTACAGTGGTATCAGAGCCGTGTCTACATGTAGATCTGTTGCACGAGTAGAACACAATGGTCATTGTGGGCGGTGGTGCTTTTATTATCAGTTGCTTTTTGTGTACTTTGCATCTTGCGGTATGATGGGATGAAGCGACCCGGGCTAACCTTACATGACATCGTTCATGAGACTTGCTCCACGCTCAACATGCAACTTGTATTGCATAAGTGGCTTTGCTGGTGCCTGTCTCTCCCATCATAGTATAGATCCAATTTACAACGGGCACTTGATAGTTCAAGCATCAACGTTGTGGTTCTTGTTCGTAAGTTAGAACGACACTTATTGAAAACCCCAAACCACATAAAATATACAAAGAAAATTAGAGGCGTCTAACTTTGTTTTGCAGGGGTGTGCTGTGATGTGATATGGCCATGATTGTGATTATATTTGATGTATGCAATATTCCTTATTGTAAGTTGGCAACCGGCAGGAGCCATATGGTTATCTTTAAAAACTGTTAAGACCCGCGTGTCTATTCAAAGTAGTTGTAATAGTTGAAGCTGGTGGACGACAACCATGAAACGGCGCCATTTACCTTGACGCTACACCGATGATGATGGAGATCATGTTCGTGCTTGAAGATGGAGATCATAAGCACAAGAATAAAGTCCATATCATATCACATATTATGAATTGCATGTGATGTTAATCCTTTATGCATCTTGTATTGCTTAGTTCATGACGGTAGCATTATAAGATGATCCCTCAAGCACACAAATTTCAAGTTTTAAAGTGTTCATCCTTAGTAAGCACCGTTGCTAAAGCTCGTTGTTTCGAAGCACCACGTGATGATCGGGTGTGTTAGATTCTGCGAGTGTATACAACGTGAGCAAGCCAAATTTGCTCATGCGGATGCTAAGGTTTGATCTTGACGAGCCTAGCATGTACAGACATGGTCTCGGAACACGGATCACCGAAAGGTAAAGCATGAGTCATATAGTAGATATGATGAACATGTTGATTGTTCGCCATTAAAGCTACATCAACTCTCGTGATGATCGGTTTTGATGTGGTGGATTTGGTTTGTGTGATCACTAAAACAATGTGAGGGATATTGTTTTGAGTGGGAGTTCACCTAGATTAATTTAACTATTAATTAGAACTCAATTTGTCATAAACTTAATCTAAACTATTGCAAATATGTTGTAGATCAATGGCGGCCCCTACCATCAATTTTAATGCGTTCCTAGAGAAAGAAAAGTTGAAAAACAATGGAAGCAACTTTGCGGATTGGTTCCGCAATTTGAGGATTGTCCTCAATGCTGGTAATTTGACCTATGTGGATGAACCGCTGGGTGACCCGCCTGCAGCTACTGCTACCGATGAAGTAAAGAATGTTTACCTCACTCGGAAGAATCAGTACTCCACAGTTCAGTGTGCTATCTTGTATGGTTTGGAATCGGAGCTTCATAAAAGGTTTGAGAACCATGACCCACATGATATTGTCCGTGAACTCAAAATGATATTTGAGGCTCATGCGGCAGTTGAGAGTTATGAGGCTTCTGAAAAGTTCTTTAACTGCAAGATGGAAGAGGGCAGCTCAGTCAGTGAGCATGTGCTTAAGATGTCTGAGCACGCAAACAAACTCCAAAGTTTGGGTATAGTGATTCCTAATTCTTTGTGGATTCACCGTGTCCTCCAATCACTACCACCAAGTTACAAGAACTTTGTGATGAACTACAATATGCAAAACATGGACAAGACGTTGCCAGAACTCTTCTCCATGTTAAAATCTGCAAAAGTGGAGATCAATAAAGAGCACCAAGTGTTGTTGGTCAATAAGACCACCAAATTCAAGAAAGGCAAGTCTAAGCAAAAGGGAAACTTCAAGAAGGGCGGTAAGAAAGTTGCCGCACCGGCGAAGAAGACCAAGGCTGGACCTAAGCCTGATACTGAGTGCTTTTACTGCAAGGGAGAAGGTCACTAGAAGCGGAATTGCCCAAAGTACTTGGCAGATTTGAAGAATGGCAACATCAAGAAGAAAGGTATATCCGATATACATGTTATTGATGTGTATCTCACTAGTACTCATAGTAGTGCCTGGGTATTTGATACTGGTTTGGTTGCTCATATTTGTAACTCGAAACAGGTGCTGCAGAATAAACGGAAGCTAGCGAAGAATGAGGTGACGATGCGTGTTGGAAATGGATCAAAGGTTGATGTGATCGCGGTCGGCACGCTACCTCTTCATCTACCATCGGGATTAGTTTTATACTTAAATAATTGTTATTTGGTGCCTGCGTTGAGCATGAACATTATATCAGGATCATGTTTATTGCAAGATGGTTACTTGTTTAAGTCCGAGAATAATGGTTATTCAATTTATATGAGTAATATGTTTTATGCACATGCACCTTTGATAGATGGTCTATTACTATTGAATCTCGGTTGTAGTAATACACACATAAATAACATTAAGGCTAAACGTTTGAAATTGAGCGATAACTCTCCCTATATTTGGCACTGTCGTCTTGGTCACATTGGAGTGAAGCGTATGAAGAAACTCCATTCCAATGGACTTCTTGAATCACTTGATTTCGAATCACTTGAAAGATGTGAAGCATGTCTGATGGGTAAAATGACTAAGACTCCATTTTCTGGTATGATGGAGCGAGCTATGGACTTATTGGAAATCATACATACCGATGTGTGTGGACCAATGAGTTTAGCATCGCGCGGTGGTTATCGTTATGTTCTTACCTTCACGGATGACTTGAGTAGATATGGGTATATCTATTTCATGAAACATAAGTCCGAAACTTTCGAGAAGTTTAAGGAATTTCAAAGTGAGGTAGAGAATCAACGTAACAAGAAGATTAAATTTCTACGATCTGATCGTGGAGGTGAATATCTAAGTTACGAGTTTGGCGAGCATTTGAAGAAATGCGGAATACTTTCACAATTGACACCGCCGGGAACACAACATCGTAATGGTGTGTTCGAATGTCGTAATCGAACTCTCTTAGATATGGTTCGTTCTATGATGTCACTTACAGATTTACCGCTATCGTTTTGGGGTTATGCATTAGAAACAACCGCATTCACTTTAAATAGGGCACCATCTAAAACCGTTGAAACGACACCATATGAATTATGGTTTGGGAAGAAACCTAAATTGTCGTTCCTTAAAGTTTGGGGTTGCGAAGACTATGTAAAGAAGTTACAACCGGACAAGCTTGAACCCAAAGCGGAAAAATGCGTCTTCATAGGATACCCGAAGGAAACTATTGGGTATATCTTCTATCATAGATCCGAGGACAAAATTTTCGTTGCCAACAATGGATCCTTTCTAGAGAAGGAATTTCTCTCGAAAGAAGTTGCGAGTAGCACAACACCGGAAGTAGTACCTATGGCGCCTACACCAATAAGAGAGGAAGCTAATGATGATGATCATGAAACTTCGGTTGAAGTTGCTACAGAGCCTCGCAGGTCAACGAGAACTCGTACCACTCCTGATTGGTATGATCCCGTTATGAGTGTCATGTTAGTGGACAACACTGATGACCCTGCGACATATGAGGAAGCGATGATGAGCCCAGATTCGAATAAATGGCAAGAAGCCATGAAATCCGAAATTGGATCCATGTATGAAAACCAAGTATGGACTTTGGTGGACTTACCAGATGGCTGGAAGGCTATCGAGAACAAATGGATTTTCAAGAAGAAAACAGATGCTGATGGTAATGTTACTGTCTATAAAGCTCGACTTGTCGCAAAAGGGTTTCGACAAATTCAAGGAGTTGACTACGATGAGACTTTCTCACCTGTAGCGAAGCTAAAGTCTGTGAGGATTATGTTAGCAATCGATGCATATTATGATTATGAGATATGGCAGATGGATGTCAAAATGGCGTTCCTCAATGGAGACATTGATGAAGAGTTGTATATGATGCAACCCAAAGGTTTTGTCGATCCTAAAGATGCTAACAAGGTATGCAAAATTCAACGGTCCATATATGGATTGAAGCAAGCATCCCGAAGTTGGAATCAACGTTTTAATAAGGTAATCAAAAGCTTTGGTTTTATACAAACTTATGGAGAAGCTTGTATTTACAAGAAAGTGAGTGGGAGCTCTGTAGCATTCTTAATACTATATGTAGATGACATATTGTTGATTGGGAATGATGTAGACCTTCTTAATAGTGTCAAGGATTATTTGAATAATAGTTTTTCAATGAAAGATCTTGGCGAAGCAACTTACATATTAGGCATAAAGATTTATAGAGATAGATCGAGACGCCTAATATCATTGTCACAAAGTACATATTTGGACAAAGTTCTAAAGAGGTTTGGAATGGAAGATAGCAAGAAAGGGTTCTTGCCCATGTTGCCAAGTACGGCCTTGAGTAAAACTCAAAGTCCTGCAATGGCAGAAGATAGAGGAAGGATGAGTAAGACTCCCTATGCCTCATCCATAGGATCTCTAATGTATGCCATGCTATGTACTAGACCCGACATTGCATATGCTGTTAGTTTAACTAGCAGATATCAAAGTGATCCAGGAGTGGATCATTGGACATCGGTCAAAAACATCCTTAAGTACTTGAGAAGAACTAATGATATGGTTCTTTCTTATGGAGGTGATGAACAGCTCGTTGTTAATGGTTACACCAATGCTAGTTGGAACACCGATCCAGACGATTCTAAATCTCAATCTGGATACGTATTTACTTTGAATGGTGCAACAGTTAGCTGGAGAAGTGCAAAGCAAAGCATTGTGGCGAGATCTTCAACTGAATCGGAATACATAGCTGCTTCGGAGGCTTCACAAGAAGCGATATGGATGAAGGAGTTCATTACAGAGCTCGGTGTGGTTCCAAGTGCGTTGGACCCAATGTCTATCTACTGTGATAACATGGGCGCCATAGCCAATGCGCAAGAACCAAGGTCACACAAGAAGCTGAAGCACATTAAGCTACATTTTCACGCTATTCGAGAACATGTCCAAGATGGTGACATAAAGATTTGCAAAGTACACACAGATCTGAATGTGGCGGATCCGTTGACTAAACCTCTCCGAGGGCAAAACATGACCAACACCAAACTGCCATGGGTGTTCGGTATATTACCATGTAATCTAGATTAGTTGACTCTAGTGCAAGTGGGAGACTGTTGGAGATATGCCCTAGAGGAAATAATAAATGTAGTTATTATTATATCTTTGTGTTTATGATAAATGTTTACATTCATGCTATAACAGTATTAACCAGGAAACATTAATAATTGTGTGATTTGTAAACTAAATAAGAGTCCCTAGTAAAGCCTCTTCATAATACTAGCTTGTTGGTTAATAGATGATTGTGGTTTCGCTATCATGAACATTGAGATGTTATTAACAACAAGATCATATCATTAGGAGAATGGTATGATGGACATACTCCTATAGATAAGCATAGCATAAAGATCAAGTCATTTTAATAGTTCAATTGCTATAAGCTTTCTGATACATAGTAACCTAATTCCTTCGACCATGAGATCATGCTTATCACCATCCGCTGCCTACTGGAACAAGGGAGAGGAAGGTCTTCATCGAGTACCGAACGTGTGACCGACTGCGAAAGCGCTGCCGGAACGCAGCGCCGGAAGGATCGTCTACGCGATCTTGAAATCGGCAAGAGTACGACTACATCACCCACGAGAATCTGCCCTTGTTAACCGCTTTGGAATCTTCGAGGGTGATTTCCTCTATCGACTCGTTGCTACAATCTAGTAGATAGATCTTGGCTTGTTTGTTTACATGCGGTAGAATTTTTTTGTTTTTCATGCTACGAACCTCTACAGGGAGAGCAGGTCTCCGGAACCACTCGCCTTTGCGATCCTGTACGGGAGAGGGCGAATAAGGTTTTTGGGAAGCGCTCCGCGCGACTGCTCAAATTCATCATCACGGTGCGTATTCCCGGTCGTCAAGCTGGACCTCGTGCGCGTGGCCTTCAACGCCGACTTCTTCGACAGGCTACTGCACCAACGGCGACTACATCGACAACCGATTAGTACGTACACCGTCGTCAGATTTGTTGTTTTACTATGGTTATTAGTGCGTATAATCTGCTATTGTTCACGTTGATCAATACATCTAGTATGTTAGAGTTTCATGTGATTGTAGCTGCTGTTGTCATGATTTATATTCTAGAATTAATCGTGGAAATTATGCCTAATATTCCAACAAAAGGTATTCCCTCTCAACCAATCCTGCAATCAAGATACAAGAAGTCTCTTGTGTCCCCAACACACCCAATACACTTGTCAGATGTATAGGTGCACTAGTTCGGCGAAGAGATAGTGAAATACAAGTGGTAATGGTGCCAGAAAACAGCTTGACGGTGAGGTAAAGACTAAAGCAAGCAAACATGCAACAGATCTAGTAGCAAACGGTGTTTCAATGCGTAGAAACAACGCCTAGGGATCATACTTTCACTAGTGAACACTCTCTCATATAAATATCTTCTCTTAATGATACTACTCTTAACTACTCTCCGGTTGGACACTCTAATCTATGGTAGGGCTGTAACACCACTCCTCAAAGTCCGCCTTCCCCAATCTAGATAACCCCACACTGTCACCTTGAGCGCTAGATGGTTCCAACAAACACCACAATTTCATAGAGACATCCAACTCCAAATATAACTCATAACAAATATTCAATCTAGCCAAAGTGCCATACACGGTATGCACGCTGTCACTTTCACACACGTGGGAAAAAGCATAGATCTATTAAAACACAAAGAGTATTTATGTAGACTCAAACCTAAGTTCCACCATGGCGTGCACGTTGTCACTTTTACACACATGGGGAGAACAGAGATCTAATGAAGCACTTAAGTAGCAAGGTAGATCTACTTGATTACAAAGCTCATGACCACAACATGATCATGCATAGAGAGAGAGATGAACACATAGCTACCAGTAGAGCCCTTATCCTCGAGGAAGAACTACTCCCTCCTCGTGATGGGAATCAGCAATGGTGATGAAGATGGCGATGGAGATCGATAGAGATGGATCCGGGGGCACTTCCCCATCCCGGCAGGGTGCCGGAACAGAGTCTTTCTGTGCCCTGAATATCCCCTTCGGTGGCGGCGGCGCTACAGAGGTTTTCGTGGATTTCTTCTGGATGCCCTAGGGTTTTTGGGTTGGAGGCTTCTTATAGGCGTAGGAATCAAGGTCGGTGGGGGTCCAGGGAGCCCACATGCCCTGTGGGCGCTTCCAGGGCTTGCCCGCGCCTAGGGGGTGCGGCCACCCTCAGGCCCCCCTCCAGATATGCTTCGTGGTTCCGTGTTGCTCCGGGTAAATAATGACTTTTGCTTTTGTCCCGTCCAATTCCGATAATATTGATTTTCTGCCTTTCTGGAACCAAAAACAGAAGAAAACAGGCAACTGGCACTGTGGCAACTTGTTAATAGGTTAGTTCCAGAAAAGATATAAAAACACCTCAAAGTATAGACAAAGCAAAGCAAAGTAGATACAAAACAAGCATGGAGCATCAAAAATTATAGATACGTTTCCGACGTATCGAGCATCCCCAAGCTTAACTCCTGCTCGTCCTCGAGTAGGTAAGTAATAAAAATAATAGTTTTTGAGGTGACATGCACCATCAAAACCAAGATCAAACCATTTGAAAGCATTGAAAGCTGGGATCAAAAAACTCTAAACATGTGCATGAAAGATGGAGTTCTAACAATAGTACATAGTAACTATGCATGCGACATGAAAGGCTACAAACAAAGATCATGAATAACATGCATTGAAAAACGTTTGTTTGTTTCACATAAAGAAAACATAGCATAGTGGCAATCAGCTTATCCCTCATAGAGTAGCAATATAGATGCATAGGACACCTTCAAAGTTCACAAGGGTGACTAGAAACAAATATCACAAGAACAAGTAATATCACAATATGCATCAATCAATAAGTTTTGGGACACTGCACATAGAATTACAACTATTCTCTCTTAATGGTGCCTAAAAGGTAGAAGATGGAGACTCAATAATGGTGAAAGAAAAGCCTTTTATAAAGGAAGCAGGGATTTCAAGTTTCAAAAAGAGCTCCCAAAAATTATGGTACTTGTTAGCTTTCAGCCCTCATTGCCCCTATCATAAGCATCTTGAAGTGATTAAGGTTAAAGTGAACAAAGATGGAGTATATGCTTGACGAAGTATAAGTTGGCAATCTCAAGTCCCTTGAATACGACGACCACACCTCATGCTACTCAACTTCAGTCACCTATAAGTTCTTGTCATTGTAAGTACATGCGTATCATAGAGAACCGCCAACGGGGTACCCTTGCACATGGTACATGAGCTTTCCCATAACCAAAATTACAAGGCAAGCAAACAATGAGCATCTCAGCGATCTTTTTATTTACTATATGCATAGCTTTTTATTGAGGATGCTTCATAGATAGCTCACTATGGTGATGATGCAAGTTTCCACCATGATTAGGCATGGCTTAGGCTAGCGGCCCAGGCATTTATCTAACACAAAATACATATTCGATGGACTTAAAAGTTCCCTCTTTATTTCACACCGGTGACATCCATATACAAAAGAGCATGATATCAACTGAGTACAAAGTACAAGTGCAATGTTGAAAACGTTCCCCATGACAGCATGGTTCTGCTAATTCCAACGTATAAGTGCAAGCATATACAACATAGAAGACACAATGGTTCAAGTTTATTAGGGGCAAAGAATACAAAGTGTTCCATCAAGTTTGTGAGGGCTTTAATCACTAAGTTTTCACATAACAAAATAATTTTTAATTGGAAGATAGCTGAAAACAAGAATATACTTGGAATGGTGTAACACACCATGCGTAGGAGTTTATAGTGGACAATTTGGAATAACTTTGTTTCTTGGGAGTTGGAAGCATGAGTAGAGCTTACTCATACAAGTGGAGGCTAGCAAAAGACTGGGAGCAACCAACTAAGAGAGCAATAATGGCCATAATTATGCAGAGCGACAAAACATTACTAATCAAAGCATAGAGTGGTACTATAAGTCAAGGACTAAATGATCATAGAGGCTATGGTGACTTGTCATAGTCATAATATGGTGTGAGCATGTGACAAGTCAACCCAAGCAAAGCATCAAAGGAGAATACCACAATACTATGCTTTTGCATGCTAAAACAACGCATAATTTCTTCAAGGCACACTAAGCAATCCTAATTGTTTGGAACAAGAAATGCTACAACAATAATCACTAAGCATAAGGTCAAAACAACACCTAGCATGTCATGCTAAAGTCTAAGTCACAGTCAATGCAAGGTCCTCTTGCACTTACAAGCAAGGACTTACTACTCCTTTCCAACACCAAGGAACTTATTTGAAACAACTCACAAAGTTAATAATCAATAAAGACTAGTGAGCTTGTCTCACAAATCCACAAAGAAGAACTAAAAAGTTCTAAGCTGAAAGCACATGAAAACTAAGGCTGAACACATTGCTAGCAAAAGAGAACACTCACAAAACAATAAGAGTGAAAACTAGAGTGTTCTAGGCAATGAAAACAGAGTGTGTCTCTCTCCAAAAGAAGTGTGTTGTGATCAATCAACTTACTCAAGCATACTAAGCAAAAGAAAACTAATACACTCCAAGAACAACACAACAATGCATGAAACAATAAAAACAAAGTGTCTAGAAAGACTTGAGCTTTTTATTGATGAAGAAGGGGATGCCTTGGGCATCCCCAAGCTTTGACGCTTGTACCTCTTGAATATTTCTTGGGGTGACACGGGGTGGCATCCCCAATCTTGAGATTTTGTCCATTCTTCATATCATTACATCATTCTTTCTCTACACCTTCAAATTTTCCTTCATACAAAACTTCACACAATCTTCATGAGCAACATTAGTGTATTCAAAAGATAATAGACCTTTAGGTAAAGCTTTGGAACATCAAAAATTTACACTAAAAACACAAGATACTGTAGCAACTCCTTAAAAATCTCAATTCCCCAAAAGAGAACTCAAAAGGAATCAATAAGAAGCAAATGCAAATAATGACAGAAATCTGTCAAAACAGACCAGCAGGTAGAAACCGATTTTTTCTAAGATCTTCTGTTGCTAAAATCAAAAGGTGTTGAACTAACAAAAGTTATCTAACATACTGCGGGATTTATCCGTAAATTTGCAGCTCAATCCGACTTATAGAGACTCCTCACGAATTTTTATGGTGGAGGACAGAAATCTGTTTCGGGACAGCAACTCCCCAAATCTTACTTTCCTCTCATTAAAGGTCATTCTTGGCACAAAAAAGAAAACAAAAAGGATAAGGATAGGTCATTACTGAAGTAATAACTTCCAAGACTCAAGAAAAATCTTGAGTTATCTCCCAACAAGTACTTTTCTTTAACGCCTTTAAGTTAGGCTTGATAGTTTGAGAAGATGCTCACATAAGAAATATGAATTGAAGTAAAAGAGAGCATCAAGAAGCAAATTCAAAACACATTTAAGTCTAACCCACTTCCTATGCATAGGAATATTGTAAAGAAACAAGTCATGAAAGCACAAAGCAACAAGCATAGGAAAGCAAAACAAGTGCAACTTCAAAACTTTCAACATAAAGAGGGGAAACTTAATATTTTTGAGATGCATAAAACCATGTTTCCCTCTCTCATAATAACTTTCAGTAGCAACATGAATAAAATTAACAATATAACTATCACAAGAAACATTCTTATCATGAGCCACATGCATATAATAATAATTATTCTCCACATAAGAATAATCATTCTTATTAATCGTAGTGGGAGCAAATTCAACAAAATAGCTATCATTCTTATTCTCATCACCATAATCATCAAATATATGAGGGATATTATAATCACAATTACTTTTCTCCTTAATAGTAGGTGGATTGAAAATATCATATTCATCATTGTAATCATCATAAGCAATAGAATAACTATCTTCCCAAGTGTGTTCATTTGTAAACATATCATCATTGGAAGGAACATGGATAACACTAATAGCACATCAATTATTAATATCATCATTTTCAGAATTGGTACCAAAGAGATTTTCAATATCAAAAGTAGTGTGCTTTTCCCAATCATGATCACTAATATAGGTAACAGGCATATGAACATCATCTTGTTCAGACTCATCAGCAAAAACTATTCTAGGAGTAACATGCTTAGGGGAAGATACCGTTTCCTCTCTCCTTTTACTCCTCTTCTTCTTCTCCTTCTCCTCTTTAGGAGGGAGAGGCTTGAAAGGAATATTCTCCACATACCCTGGTTTATTGTTAGAGACAATAGAAGAAACTTTGGAGGATTCCTCCTTTTCATTAATAAGATCAAAACACATATCAGTCCTGTCATAATTTGGTAAAATATCATCTTTTATAAGATTTTGTATGTAAGTATTTGTGTGGCAGTTTTCAACACAATAAAGATGACAACCATGCAGGACGTTATTCATATCAAAGTACTCATGTCTATCAAAGAGGTTTTTCTTGATAACTCTTCACACCCCAAAAATAATGTAAGTTCATCATGTTGATTATCAGTGATCACGTTATCACAATACAAACTTGCAGGATTATTATGTCCTGAGCATTGAAAATTGAAATGACCCACTTCAAAGCAAAGTTCACAAATAAAAGGATATAGGGCACAATTTTTTTAACTAAGATCATCTAGAGCCTTATACCACTTTCTAGTTTTTTCATTCCAGTGGGTGATACAATATTCTTCTTCTGTTTGATTCTTCTAACAAGGTATATGCATACCACAAAATTAACATTCTTATAAGAAATAGTACTTTCAGAAGTTTGAGCATGTTTATTGCAATCATTAATAACATTTTCATTTTCCATGCAAGTGTCTTTAAAAGGTTCATGATACATGTCCCACTTTTATTTAGGAGCATTAATATGGGAAGCAAAGGCTCCATAATATTTAACAAGAATTTGAGGATCAATACCATATCTAGCACTAAGCTCTTGAAAATTAGCAGTTTTAGCGAAAGACTTAATGCAATCATACTCATAGTTTATACCTGGTTTTTTACCTTTGTCGTTATCCCAACCTTCGGCATTTATTTGAATTGTTTCAAGAATATCCCACTTAGCCTTGACCTCCTTACTTGTGAAGGATCCCTCTAAACAGGTATCCAGATAGTCCTTGTAATGTCCTGAAAGCCTTGCATAAAAATTATTGATAACAACATTACTGGGGAGCTCATGAATGGGACATTTGAGCATTAGTGACTTCAATATCCCCCAAGTTTGGGCAATACTTTCTCCCTCATAAGGATGAAAATTATAAATATAATTCCTATCTTTATGAATTTCACGAGGAGGATAAAATTTAGAATAAAAGAGAGATTCAAGTTCCTTCCACTCCAAATGATGAGGATCATCTATTAGCTCATACCACTCCCTTGATTTGTCCCTAAGTGAGAAATGGAATAGCTTCCTCTTAACTTGGTCCATTGAAATACCTACACACTTGAACAACTCACATAATTCATGTATAAAGAGTAAATGATCACTAGGATGGACAGTTCTATCTCCAAAATAGCAGTTATTCATAACATGTTCAACAATATTAATAGGTATTTAAAAAGGGACACTTTCAGTATGTGGATTTAAAATATTACAAGTATCATTAGAATTACCACATATGGGAGATAAAGTATCATCAGAGAAAATTTTCTTCCCTAAAGCTGGGGAGCTAAAAATATCTTTCTCATAAAAACTAGCTTCCCCAAGCTTAGATGTTTCCATACCATTAGTAACAATGGTGTTCAAAAAATTCATACTAGTAACATTGCTATTAGCATGCAAATAAAGCTCCATAGGTTTTTTAATTTTCTCTTCAAACACTTCATGTCCTAACTCAAGATAAATACTATAAAGCTCTCTATTTTTTGCCATTAAGCCTAACTAGTGAAAACAAGAAACAAAAAGACAAAATTGCAGAATCTAAAGGAAATAAATTCGAGCACTCACACACCAAGAGGATGTTAGTGCCTTTTACCTTACCTCCCCGGAAACGGCGCCAGAAAAGAGCTTGATGTCTACGCACTTCTATTATTGTAGACAGTTGTTGGGCCTCCAAGTGTAGAGGTTTGTAGAACAGCAGCAAGTTTCCCTTAAGTGGATTGCCCAAGTTTATCGAACTCAGGGGAGGAAGTGGTCAAAGGTATTCCCTCTCAAGCAATCATGCAATCAAGATACAAGAAGTCTCTTGTGTCCCCAACACACCCAATACACTTGTCAGGTGTATAGGTGCACTAGTTCGGCGAAGAGATAGTGAAATACAAGTGGTAATGGTGCCAGAAAACAGCTTGACGGTGAGGTAAAGACTAAAGCAAGCAAACATGCAACAGATCTAGTAGCAAACGGTGTTTCAATGCCTAGAAACAAGGCCTAGGGATCATACTTTCACTAGTGAACACTCTCTCATATAAATATCTTCTCTTAATGATACTACTCTTAACTACTCTCCGATTGGACACTCTAATCCATGGTAGGGCTATAACAGCACTCCTCAAAGTCCGCCTTCCCCAATCTGGATAACCCCACACTGTCACCTTCAGTGCTAGATGGTTCCAACAAACACCACAATTTTATAGAGACATCCAACTCCAAATATAACCCATAACAAATATTCAATCTAGCCAAAGTGCCACACACGGTATGTACGCTGTCACTTTCACACACATGGGGAAAATCATAGATCTATTAAAGCACAAAGAGTATTTATGTAGACTCAAACCTAAGTGCCACCATGGCGTGCACGCTGTCACTTTCACACACATGGGGAGAGCAGAGATCTAATGAAGCACTTGAGTAGCAAGGTAGATCTACTTGATTACAAAGCTCATGACCACAACATGATCATGCATAGAGAGAGAGATGAACACATAGCTATCGGTAGAGCCCTTAGCCTCGAGGAAGAACTACTCCCTCCTCATCATGGGAATCAACAACGGTGATGAAGATGGCGATGTAGATCAATGGAGATGGCTCCGGGGGCACTTTCCTGTCCCGGCAGGGTGCCGGAACAGAGACTTTCTGTCCCCGAATCTCCCCTTCGGTGGCGGCGGCGCTATAGAGGTTTTCGTGGATTTCTTTTGGATGCCCTAGGGTTTTTGGGTCGGAGGCTTCTTATAGGCGCAGGAATCAAGGTCGGTGGGGGTCCAGGGGGCCCACACCCCCTGTCGGCGCCTCCAGGGCTTGCCCGCGCCTAGGGGGTGCGGCCACCCTGTGCCCCCCCTCCGGCTCTGCTTCGTGGTTCCGTGTTGCTTCGGGAAAAATAATGACTTTGGCTTTTGTCCCGTCCAATTCCGAGAATATTGATTTTCTGCCTTTCTAGAACCAAAAACAGAAGAAATCAAGCAACTGGCACTATGGCAACTTGTTAATAGGTTAGTTCCAGAAAATATATAAAAACACCTCAAAGTATAGACAAAGCAAAGCAAAGTAGATACAAAACAAGCATGGAGCATCAAAAATTATAGATACGTTTCCGACATATCAGGAAGTTTCGCCAAGCGACCCTTGCTGTCCTCTCCAGCTCTGGCACCCCTGCCATCGCTGCCAAGCTCCGGAGCGCCACCCCAAATCCTCTCTGTTGCCCCCCGCTGACCTTCTTCCCCTTTTCTTGGGTTGTGCCCTGCAATCCGGACAGAAATTGATCCCGTCATCACTATTCCCGTCTCGTCGCTGCTGCGGGAAATACTCCACGCCAGGAGCGTTTCATCACCGCCCGCCTCCCTCTGGCACCCCTCGGGCCCTACAACCAACCGGTAGCGCCGATTCGGTTGAGTATGGGCGTCGGTAGCCCGCCGTTGTGCTCGGTCGTCATGCAGGTCGTGAGGAATAAGCACTGGCCGTGTGTGGAGGCCGTGTCGGCTGGCCGTGCATGGAAGGCCACGCGTGGAGGCCTTCCTCATGGCCTTCATGAGGGTCGCCATCGTGCTGGGGAGGCTACTTGCCGGAGCTCCTCCTTGCAGTAACCAAATTGGCAAGGTCCGGGTTGCTTTTTCTTTTTTCTATCTAAGGTGCTTAGTGTAAAAATGATGTATTCTTCTGTAATTTATTCATTTTTGAGTACCCGTTTGTGTTTTGACTAGCCAAAAAATGGGTAAGCTATTGGAGCAAACAATATTTGTCTTACCTATACCCTCTCTCTCTCCTTTTACCCAAACATTTTTGGCTTAACCATATATAGGTAAGCTATTGGAGTTGCTCTTAGATAGGCAGTTGGATGCAACAACAAAAAAAACGCTTGATTGAATGGTTGATCTCGGTCTATGCTGTGACCCACACATTTCTTAAAGCAGTTAGGGGATAGGTTCGCTGGGAGTTGTCGATTTGGCAGTTTTTTTAGGGATAGGTCATAGAGTTGCGAAAAGCCAGGATGCCATGTGTAGGATCTCGACGCGAGAGCCTAGGTTTGGCGGGAAAGCTCGGTGTCACCTCCTAGCATTTCCACCTACCCAAAAAAATCTCGTTTACCTTTAGACACCGACAAGGACACAAATCTACTCCGGCATCAGACCGTCATTGTTGTTTGCAGGACGGTATCCCCTTCTTCGTCTCAGTAGGCATCGGTCGCTTCACAAGAGAGCGGTTAGGCATCCTGCCAATGCTAGGCTCACATATGGTCCTATGCTGCTCCGAGATCAGGAGAGAGTTGCAAATTTTAAATACAAGGTGGTTCTTGCTTGTTGCATTTTTCACAAATGGATCTTAGGTTAGGGTATTGATGAGTTTTTCCATATGAAGCAAGTGTTGAGCCTAATGAAGTTCAGAATGGACACGACGTGGAGAAAAATGACAATGAAGTTTGGAAAAAACAAGAGAATGAAATGGGCACATACAATGTGGAAAGAAAGATGTAACACAAGGATCTTAGGAGAAGAAAGAAGATATATGCAACGCACGAAACTCCTCCTGTGGTTGCTAGTGATGAACAAGGCTATTTTTCACCATTCTGTGATGATAATCTGCTATTTGATTCACCGTTACTTTGTACCGATGAACTATCACTCGTAGTAGCTAGAACTAGATTTAATTAAGTACCCATAGTATATATGGATGAACTACGAATGAACTGCCATTTTATTTCCTAGTCGTTGTTTTATGGAGGTGTAGCATGATAAGGTCACTAGTAGAGTAGAGGTGACCGCAATGGTAGACTGCCTAAAATAAAACAGAGGTTGTGGCATCGTCATAGCAATTAGAGCTTGTGTGGAGGCAATCAATCACGAGGTCGAATGTATGCCATTAGAGCTTTTGGCCCTAGGGATGCAATGAAGCCTACCATAGCAAAAATTGTAATTTTCTAGGTCCTATTTTTGAGCTCTAATATAGGTATGTATAATACGAACAATAATTTCCCATGCAACAGTAGGAAAAACAAAAGAGAAAACATATAATTATGTTAGGACAGATGGAGGAACAATTGAGTGCTCCGTCGACCTCTTACCTTCACCGGAGAATTCTGCATCATATAGCAGGATAATTCGATAGAGCTCTTATTTATTAATATGGATATTATCTTTTAAAAGTTGAACTGTTCATAATAGAGTGATCAAAACGCTCACGTGAGGCAACTTCATGGCCCGTAATTCGCGTTTTGCAACTTTGTGACCAATACTCTTATTTCATGCAAGTTGATGTATCAGAACCGCATAGGCACCATCCGAGCCAAACAACTGTGATCAAAGGAGGCATTGATACAGTGCGGCTAATCACAGACTCAAATGTTACATGCATGAGCCGTAGACTAAAGAACACTACGGGGAGCATGTAGCCAGAATTTCTGGCCAAATCAGCAGGTTCACACTGTTAGAATTAGTGTTCGTACATGTTACGTATTGTAGCCTTGCGGACTTAAACTTAGAGTCCGTATCATGTACTACTAGGTGCCGCACGGCACCAATCCCTAATATATATACGTGAACGTGTGGCTCGGGTGATTATCCGATAAGGCACTATTACTACCTGATCAAGTACGTACGGTTTTACATGGTATCAGGCCGGCTCTTCCGCCGTCTAATCTAGATTGCAGAATCCGTCCCCGCCGCCGTCGTTCCTGCGCCGCTCCACCCGCCTCTATCGATGGCGACTTCATCAACACCGCAGTTCATCAACCTTGGCGCGCCGACTACCGACAAACTCACGCGCCAGAACTACCCTGGGTGGCGCGCCCAGATCCTGCCTCCAATTCGTGGCGCTCGCCTCTTCGGTCTTCTCGACGGAACCGATGCTGCTCCACCAGAGACGCTGGTCATTGAGCCAGCAGACAAAGCCACCGACAAAGCCGCGAATACGGCACCAAATCCCGCGTACGATGCTTGGATCTCGAGGGATCAAATCGTCCTCGGCTATCTCCTTCAAGCGCTCTCTCCGGAGGTTCTTCCCCATGTTCAACGGATTGAGCATGCTGCCGGTGTCTGGCAGGCGATTGAGGAGATGTTCGCTTCCCAGAGTGAAGCCAAGATCACAAATTTGCGTATTGCACTCGCAAGAACCAAGAAGAAGAATCTTTCTACATCAGCTTTTCTCACCCAGATGCAACAAATTGTCGATGAACTTGCTGCTGCCGGGTGTCCTGTCTCGGCTAGGGAACATGTCTCCTTCATCCTAGCTGGCCTCGGCGCTGGCTACAATTCCCTTGTTGCGGCCCTGGGGGTGGTGACTACTCCGATCTCCGTAAGCTCTCTCTATGCGCAGCTGCACGCATACGATCAGCGTCAGGAGATGTTGCAGGGATCCTCTGACCCTGCCTTCGAGAGCTCAGCAAACGCTGCTTCGCGACAACGCCGGGGCCGTTCCAATAATAACAGATATCATGGTGATCGTGGCGATCGGCGTGACGATCATCGCAATGATCGCTACAATGACCGGCGCGATGATCGCCGTGAAGACCGACATGGTGATCGTCGAGATAGCTATGGCCGCGGTGGTGGCCGCGCACCTTCAGGAGGAGGACGTGGCCGTGGTCGTGGCCGACGTCGTACCACTCCCTGGATCGATACCACTTGTCAAATCTGCAACAAAGAAGGTCACCTAGCTAAAGATTGTTGGTCACGTTATGATGAGGAGGACGACTATGGTGATAAAGAGGTTCACGCTGCCTACGGTGTTGACACAAATTGGTACCCGGATACTGGTGCCACCCATCACATCACCGGTGAGCTCAATAACCTGACGGTCCATGATACATACAGAGGCAATGACAGGGTCAACACGGCTAATGGACAAGGTATGATTATTTCACATATTGGTCACTCAATGGTTCATACCCCTACTCAAGATTTTCGACTCCACAATATTTTGCATGTCCCAACCGCCTCCAAAAATTTGCTTTCCATCCATCGTTTTGCTTATGATAATAATATGTTCATTGAGTTTCATCCCTTCTTCTTTTTGATAAAGGACCAGGTTACACGGAAAACAATTCATAGCGGACGTTGTGTTGGTGGCCTTTACCCTCTTATTTCATCTTTGGAGTCATCCCAGTCCCTAAAACATGCCTTTGTCGCTGTCAAGCCGTCACAGTCAAAGTGGCATAGTCGTCTTGGTCATCCTTCATTCGATATTGTTAGGCAAATCATTAGAAAAAATAAACTTCCTTGTATTAGAGATTCTAGTCATTTATCTGTATGTGATCCGTGTCAGCAAGCTAAGAGTCATTAGTTGCCATATCCTATTTCCACCAGTGTATCTACAGTTCCCCTTCAATTAGTATTTTCTGATGTATGGGGTCCTGCCCCTACCTCTGTTGGTCGTCATGATTATTATATAAGCTTTATTGATGATTATAGCAAGTTTACTTGGATCTATTTACTTAAGAAGAAAGCAGATGCCTTAGCTGCCTTTGTTAATTTTCAAACTCTTGTTGAACGTAAGTTTGATAGAAAAATCCTTACAGTTCAATCTGATTGGGGGGAGAATATGTTAAACTCAACTCTCACTTCCAAACACAGGGAATATCCCATCATGTTTCTTGTCCTCATGCCCACCAACAGAATGGCTCTGCTGAAAGAAAGCATCGCCACATTGTTGAGGTTGGACTTGCTCTTCTTGCCAATGCCGGTATGCCTCTAAAATTCTGGGATGAAGCCTTTCTTACTTCAACATATCTCATAAACATGCTTCCTAGCAAAGTCATCAACAATGACACACCTACGCATCGCCTTCTTGGTACTCGCCCAAAGTATTCATCTCTTCGTGTTTTTGGTTGTGCATGCTGGCCCAACCTTCGTCCTTATAACAAGCGCAAATTAGCCTTTCGCTCCAAACAATGTGTCTTCTTAGGATATAGTCCCCGCCATAAAGGAGTCAAGTGTCTCGAAGTTTCCACGGGTCGAGTCTATATATCTCGTGATGTTGTCTTTGACGAGGGTGTTTTTCCCTTCAAAAATTTGCATCCTAACGCTGGTGCAATTCTTAGACAACAAATTCTTTTGCTAGATCCTTCGCTTCAAAATTTTGAAAAAGGGGATGATCCTATTGATGATTCTAATATGGGAAATAACTGTACTACTAATCCTTTGTCTAGTCCTGTTTGTACTGTTCTACAGGACACAGCTCGAAGACACAGAGTACCAGAAGAAAATTTGAGTCAAAACAGTACTTCTAGAAACTCAAACGAGTCAATTGAGTTTTCACGTGAAAATATCAGCAGCGCGCAACCAAACTTGGGATCAACGCAGATACTTTCGAATCCCGTATCCCCTGCCAGGCTTGATGTCCCGATCGCGTCGGCCACACGCGTGGCCCGCGGTGATTCGCCCGCCGGGTCGTCTCTGTTTCCTGATGCTTCGACCGAGTCAGCTCCACGCGCGGCTCACGGTAGCGTTTTTCCCGCCGATTCATCGCCTTGCTCCACGTCTGGCCAATTCCATCCGGGATCCTCTGCGGAAGATCCAGCCGCAGCCTCCTCAAGCTCCTCTCAGTCAGCCACACCAACGACCACAGGATCATCTGCACCTGAGACAGCCTCCCCGACACGACTAGAGGCGCTAATTCCTCTGCCTCCCGCAGTGCTACCTCGAGCGAATCGACCGTGGCTGCCCCGGTTGTGCAACAACATGTGCCTCGTCCTATTACACGCGGTTCTAGAGGAATTTCTCAACCGAAACAGTATAAAGATGGATCAATTCGTTGGTGTCTGTCCGCTGCAACAGAAGAACCAACAACTTTACAATCTGCATTGGCTGATCCGAATTGGAGAGGGGCAATGAACGAGGAGTTTGATGCACTTTTGAAAAATAAAACTTGGAGATTGGTTCCACCACATGCAGGGAAAAATATTATTGACTGCCGATGGATTTATAAAGTCAAGCGCAAGGCAAATGGTTCTATTGACAGGTACAAGGCTAGACTGGTAGCCAAAGGCTTTAAACAACGGTATGGTATTGACTATGAGGACACTTTCAGTCCAGTTGTCAAGATTGCAACAGTTCGTCTTGTCTTGGCAATTTCTGTTTCTAGGGGATGGAGTTTGCGACAATTAGATATCAAGAATGCGTTTCTTCATGGCGTTCTGGAAGAGGAGGTCTATATGAGACAACCACCAGGATATGAAAACAAAAACAAACCAAATTACATTTGCAAACTTGACAAGGCATTGTATGGCCTGAAACAAGCCCCTCGAGCATGGTACTCTCGGCTGAGCTCAAAATTGGTTGATATTGGTTTTGTTGCTTCCAAATCTGATACGTCATTATTCATATATCACAAGTCCAATATCACTATCTATATGCTTATTTATGTGGATGATATTATAGTTGTTAGTTCTTCCCAGGCTGCAACTGATGCTCTATTAAAAGATTTGAGTAAAGAGTTTGCATTAAAGGATCTTGGTGATCTTAACTTCTTCTTGGGCATTGAGGTACAGCAAACAGATAATGGAATTGTATTGAGTCAGACGAAATATGCTAAGGATATTCTAGAACGAGTTGGCATGATAAACTGCACAGGCATGCCCACTCCTTTGTCTTCCTCAGAGAAGGTTACTGCACATGATGGAGACTTGTTGGGTCCTGCAGACAGCACCAATTACAGAAGCATGGTAGGTGTCCTACAGTATCTCACATTGACAAGACCAGATATCTCCTATGCAGTTAATAAGGTTTGTCAATATCTACATGCTCCCACTACTGTTCATTGGACTGCTGCCAAACGAATTCTTAGATATGTGAAGCATACTATGACTGTTGGCCTGACGTTTATGAGATCTACCTCTACACTGATGAGTGCCTTCTCCGATGCAGATTGGGCTGGTTGTGTAGATGATCGTCGATCTACCGGAGGGTTTGCTGTATTTTTTGGACCAAACTTGATTTCTTGGAGTATTAAAAAGCAGGCTACCGTGTCTAGGTCCAGCACAGAAGCAGAATACAAATCTCTAGCTAATGCCACAGCGGAAGTCATATGGGTACAGTCCTTACTAGCCGAACTAGGAGTTCGGCTGACGCAAACACCTTGCTTATGGTGTGATAATCTGGGAGCAACATATTTATCAGCAAATCCTGTCTTTCATGCACGTGCTAAACATATCGAGATTGATTTTCACTTTGTTAGAGAACGAGTGTTGAAAAAGCAATTGGAGATTCGGTTTATTCCCTCCAAAGATCAAATTGCTGATGGTTTTACAAAGCCACTTCCATATCGAGCATTTAAAGATTTCAAGCATAATCTCAACTTGTCAAAGTTATGATTAAGGGAGGATGTTAGAATTAGTGTTCGTACATGTTACGTATTGTAGCCTTGCCGACTTAAACTTAGAGTCCGTATCATGTACTACTAGGTGCCGCACAGCACCAATCCCTAATATATATACGTGAACGTGTGGCTCGGGTGATTATCCGAGTAGGCACTATTACTACCTGATCAAGTATCGTACGGTTTTACACACACATGTAAGAATGCCTCTCTACCCATCCATGCAGCTCCGGAACAAATTGCAACGCAGGAAAAGCCGATGTAGCGATCGGTTCCTTTCGCCCGGGGCACGCACTTGGTTTAGCTGGATCATCGACACGGCAAAGTTGTGTCGTGTGATGATAGTCTAGCCACGGCATTGGGTGGAATGATTGCCGAGATCGTCTAGCCACCAGATCCAATCCACAGAGATTCGTGCACGATTACAAGCGGGACTCTCACAGTGTGCATGGAGTGGCGTTTTCTTTTCTATGGGGGTGGCCGGCCGCATTGGATGCTCGATTAGCTCAGGCCTCAGGCTACCAAGGGAACTGCATAGCGTAGGGATGTATATTACGCACGGGCATGTTGCACGATGGAAGCAAGAGCTGGAGTACTAGCTACCTAGGCAGAATGACACATTTCGCCGAGAAGTGGAAAGTGCATGCTACTCTACACTGCAAACCGTAGTACGTTTCTGTAGTGATCCGAGCTCCTCGACATTGGTCAGGTAAAAACCACACAATACCAAGCACCAATAACCAACCAGCTGTCACGTAAAAAAACACCACCTGTGCTCGCAAACTTGAAATGCTTAGAGCATCTCCGCTCGGCTTCATCGATCCGGAAAATAGGTCTGGACGCCGAAATTTCGCCCACTCGCGTATCCAGGAACCTGTTTTCGTCCGGATTTGGGCCAACTTTGGTCCGGACTACCCAGGTCATACCCAGGATCCTGGGTACGCCGGACTAAGCGCATTCAGTGAGTGGACCCGCCAGTCAGCATATATTCGTTCATATTCATCCAAAGTTCGTCCAAATTTCGCCCAAAGTTCGTCCGTATTTGCCCGAAGTTCGTCCATATAGACCATATTCGTCCAAAATTCAGTTTCGCCCAAAGTTCATCCGTATCATCCATATTCGCCCAAATTTCGCCCGTATTCGCTCAAAATTCGTCCGTATCGCCTATATTCGCCCAAAATTCGACCGTATTCGCCCAAAAATTTATAACGCCGTATTCGCCCAAAGGCCGTCCATATATACCATATTCGCCCAAAGTTCGCCCAAAATTTGGGCATATTCGCTCAAAGTTCGTCCGTATCGCCCGTATTCACCCAAATTTCACTCAAAGTTCGCCCATAGTTCGTCCATATCGTCCATATCGACCATATTCGTCTAAAGTTCGCCCAAAGCCGCTTATATTCGCCTAAAGTTTGTCGAAATTTGTTAAATTTTAGCCAAACGCAAAAACTCGCCTGGATACGCGAGTGGAAAAATCAGTGTATCCAAACCAAAAACTTATTTCGTCCGGTTAAAATTTGGTCCGATGCCCTGAGTTCACCGAACGAGTGGAGATAAACATGATTTGTCACCATGCTGTGCTGGGGGGCGCACGCCGGCCGGTGCTGAGAAAAGGGTAGTTTCCCGTGCTCGCTGACAACCTGGCAAGAAAAGGCAGTCGCTACGGGACTGAGATCAGTGACATGTCACGCTGCAACGTGTCCCCCTTGAATCTGCCAGCCATGTCCCCATTGTATCTCCCATCCAAACTTTATCCCACGACAAAAGTAACCGAAAAAGATAGTACTACTAGAAGAAACATCTCATATTTACGTCCCAGTTTTAATTACGCATTTTGTTAGACAATAGACAATCGAAACAACTTGTCATTAGTTCAAATAACAGACATATTTTTCTATCGAATTTTGCGAGGTTGAATTCTGAATAATCTAATTAAACCTGTGCAGTTTGGAAACTGGAATGTGTAGGATGCTTTTATTTTTCTATGTGTCATTTTGTCCGTCGGATGAAGTTTGGATGGCAAATGTAAGAGCATCTCTAATAAAGACGGTAAACAGTCTAAAATTATAAAATAACCATTAATTTGCCGTTTGCTCAAAAATTGGTCACTCTAGCGATCTTTGTATAAGTTGACGGAACTGTAAACAGGTTTAATTCTCCCGAAAAAACTGGCACTCGGCCTGCACATTTGAGGCTCCTCGACTGAACTAAGCCTGCCATGTATAGGGTAGTTAAGTTAGCGCCACCGTAATTTCAAGACGCACCGATGCCATCCTGCCACAGAGCTCGCAGAAATTTGGCAAGAACTCGCCGGAATCCTTCGTCATACGCCTGAAGAGTCTGGAATCGCTGCCGACCACCGGAAGACGCCGCCGGTCGAAATTGGTCTCCAAGGACGGAAGTGCTACGAATACGACGGACGGAGATCCAAGCACGGCCGTGACAGCGGCATGTGAGGCATCCAACGGCACCGAGTTGGACCTGGGTATTACCCCCGCAGCTCTAGGCAGTGCGCGTAACCCAAGCAGCTCTCTGTTGAGGAGCGAGCAGGTCGTCTGCCAGGTCTGAGCGCGCGGCCGGCAGCTATAGTGGCTTGATCTAAAAATCATCTTTCTATTTTGGATTGGGTCCGGGGCTAATTAGCTGCAGCCTCTCACAGAGTACTCATTTAATTTGATGGTGGTGCAAGGCCGGCTAGGAAAAGAAAGACAGAGGGGTGACTGGGGTCCCAATATACAATTTTTTTACGGGATTTATTCTATGACCATCGATTTTGTACCATAAAAACGGTTTTACGTATCCTGTAAACATGGTCTATGGTTCACGATTTTACATTTACTAGGGAAATTGCCCGTGCTTTGCTACGGGTGACCCCGAGCTCCGAGATCAGCACCATCTGAGTTTTACACTTACCCCCATCTTCCACCCATGATCGGTTCGTCTTCCATCTCATGTATGTGAAGAATGGACCCACAAACTAAATATTTATAGTTTAAAAAACCGGAACCGATCATCGATTGAATTGGAAAAAGGGAAGTGGCGACTTCAACAGTCTGTTAAGCAAGCACAACAGACTCCCCCTTGACCAAACCAGAAAACATGTCGAAACTCGGTTTTCTCAGGAGCCAGATGGTTTTTGGTGAGCTGCATGGTTCACTTAGTATTGTAAAAAATGCACCTTTTTTATGAAAATTGCATGGAAAATAGAAAACCAAAGATATCTAATCCTTCACACCTTCATATCCCCATGGGTTTAGTTTCCATCATCCGTGTAGTCTTCCTTTAATTATGCACCCCGCCAAGCTCCGCCGCAGCCGTCGTGTATGCATGTAGCAAACTCACCCTGCAATAGACTGTGCTACCTACGGCCGTAGCTGTCTTGTATTACGTACCTCCTTTTCCGTTTAATTAGCTGAGAGCACATGCAGAGATTATTTAGGCAACTGTCTCGTCGTTTACTATGACGTCTGGTGTCTGCTATATGTTTCCGAATTAGCTTGCTGATATCAGATAATTTGGTAACGTATATAAACCGGGCGGGCAGTGGTCAAGGAAGCAGAGTGGGACTAAACATAAGTGGTATCAGGTCTTGATCGCACTTATATCTGCCATTTATTCCATCGCTCAAAGCAAACCGGGCCTATTTGTCCTTGTTTCAGCCGGCTTAGACGCACGTTTATACCGGCCCATGGCACAATGGTAGCGTAAGATGGCCAGGCTATAATCTATAGTCCTATTTTCACACGTTCTAATGCATGTAGGACACGGAAACAATGTTTTCTAATCGACCGGAATTGAAGGAGATCGAACGGGTATGTTTGTTTTTTCCTTTCCAACCGGTACGGTGACACGAACGTGTTATATGGGTTTTGTAGGAGGGTAGAACCGTCTAAAAGAGTGTTGGACCGGAAGAAATACTTCGTGCTTTATTATTAGATATAGATATAAATTGTTAGAGATACTCTAAGGGCATATTATGACTGATCTCATCTCAGTCCGTCATTACGCGACTTGCGGCATGGGAGGCCCAGAGGAACAAGCGTGTGCGCCGCACTGGTGTAGAAGGTAGTGATGAAGGGAGAGATGAGACGTCAAGGAGGTTTTGATCCGTGTCAAGGAGGTTTTGGTCCGCGTGCATTGCAAATTGGGCCTATAAAAGGTGGGCTTGTCTCACAAGAATTCTTAGAGCAAGTTTAATAGTTTTACCGACGGTTGGCTATAAAACATTATCGCGTCATCTATAATCAATACTATAGTTAACATATATAATAGCTAGTTATAAAAATGTGCTACTTTATTAACATACAATCCATCCTCTAATCTCACAAAGTGTCTAAAAGTACGTGCAAAAGCTGGTTGCTGCATTAAAGTCTACTTTATTTCTCTCTTCTATTCTCTTTCTGTCAACTTAGCGATGACTCATCACATTCTTATTGTATTTGCTCTTAGGGCGTCTCCAATATTTAATTGTATGTGCTATAGCAGACTAGACTACCCACAATGTTTAAGATCGATTTGGTCCTTAAGCTCGAGCCCACATTGCAGCATACTTTTCCAATATTCTTGCAGATTTTTTTTTGCCACACAGACGCACCGTGTAGCAAGACAAGAAGAGAGAAACAATAATTTTCTAGTTTTTATGGCCGGGTCATACCGGTATGGTCCACCAGAAGGTTTCTTAGCTTAAGACCAAATGCCACAATGTTTAAATCTCGCTAAGGTCGACCGCAGGCGCTTAACTCCGACCTTATTCTCACATTAGAGACGCCCTTAGGCTAACTCGTACAAGGACACAAAGATTGTGTAATAACAGCGCTCCGAGGGCTTCGGGGAGTGATATACATCGTCTTTAGATGTTTCTATCGAGCCCCCTTCATGTCCCGTATAAAGGATGGGCTTGTCCCATGATAATTGGACCGTTGCGCATTGACGCGCTAAGAGAATCTTCATCGGTCTGATCTAACCCTCAACTGCATTCGAACGTGTATGCGGATGTACAGGGCGTGTGCGGCCTTCCCAGCGGCACGACCTATTCGGACCGACGTGTTCGGCTCGATCCATCTGTATCAAATTTAGGCAACAGTTGTGTCGACCTAGACAGCGCGCACGTCCTCCTGTGTCCTCCCGAGGGGGACGAGGGCCCGCTTACCAGCGACCAAACGACTATCTTTTACTAGCCATCAATAAAGAGAGGAATACTGTTCCAAAGGCTGGTTGTGTCGCTGTTGGCGCTGCCCGATGTCTTCCCTCCCGCTGCAACACTTCAATGTCGTCGTTTTGGCCTCCGCGCAGGCATCCAATGGCGGGCCTTTTTAACCGGCCACACGCGACCATATTCTTCCACACCACACCACACCATTCTCTCCTCCCTCCCATCCTCCACTACCGGTAGCTAGCCATGGCCGACGACATTTGGATCGAGGGTAGAGCGTCTAGGACGACCACCGGGTCCTGGCCGTAGCCATCGAGGCAAGCACGGAGGGTGTGGGGGACACGCACTACAAGGAATGTGTTATTCTATGACCTTCTCATAGTGACCGTGTTCAAAATCGTCATAGAGTTATGACGATTTTGCACCAGATGGTCAAAAGCCGTTCGGAAGGTTCAAAACCTTACAAAATTATGACGATTTTGCTCAGGATCGTCATATTTTCATTAGCTCAAATCGTCATAATCTGACGAATATAGCCTACGATGTTATTTGAACCTCACTACGACGATTTAAAATCGTCATGAGGTCCAAATTAAGATAGGTTAAAATTGATAGTTGGCCACGTCAGCAATTACGCCTATGTGCCGTGTCTATGTGTCAGTTTTTTACTACGTGTAATATCCGTGTGTTAATATCTATTTGTCTATGTGTGACTACGTGTAATATCCGTTTGTTTAAATCTGCTTACATGGCGCTGCTTACGTGTCATATATGTTAGACTCTAACAAAGATGAGTTATTTGCAAAAAAGGGGCCACAATGGGACTTGAACATGAGGCAAGCACGGAGGGTGTGGGGGACACGCACTACAAGGAATGTATTATTCTATGGCCTTCTCATAGTGACCGTGTTCAAAATCGTCATAGAGTTATGACGATTTCGCACCAGATGGTCAAAAGCCGTTCGGAAGGTTCAAAACCTTACAAAATTATGACGATTTTGCTCAGGATCGTCATATTTTAATTAGCTCATATCGTCATAATCTGACGAATATAGCCTACGATGTTATTTGAACCTCACTACGATGATTTAAAATCGTCATGAGGTCCAAATTAAGATAGGTTAAAATTGATAGTTGGCCACGTCAGCAATTACGCCTATGTGCCGTGTCTATGTGTCCGTTTTTTACTACGTGTAATATCCGTGTGTTAATATCTATTTGTCTATGTGTGACTACGTGTAATATCCATTTGTTTAAATCTGCTTACATGGCACTGCTTACGTGTCATATATGTTAAACTCTAACAAAGATGAGTTATTTGCAAAAAAGGGCCACAATGGGACTTGAACCTACGACCTCCCAACCAAACCCGGCGACCCATACCACTACACCAACCAATCTATCTTGTCATATATGTTAAACTCTAACACATATATGTTAAATTCTAACAAGCAAGAATTATTTGCAAAAAAATTCCACCCGGGAACTTGAACCCGCGACCTCCCAACAAAACCCAACAACCCATACCACCGCACCAACCAATCTTTCTTGTCATAATATTACAACCACCCATTATATCTATTGAATTGTTGCGCCTGGGCGATTTCTCTGCCACGATGGGCCTCAGTGGGACGGGAGTGGGCTGCGATGGGCCTCTGTGAGGGAGTGGAAAGCGGCAGATTAGGGCCCGGCCAGCTTTCCTTGTTCAGTTTTTTTTGTTTTCTTAATTCTTTTGTAGATTTTTCATAATAAGTCTAAAATAATTGGTTTTTGTTTCTAATTTTTTATAAAATTCAGTAGAACATCTTAGGGTATTAACTAAAATTACTTTGATTACTTAAAAATAGTGGATTTACTAATCCCACATTAGTCCATAGTAAGCACAATATCATAATTCAAAATATGAGTTTGAAACTTGGGAGTGACTATTCTCGTCTAGGGGTTGACTCGTACTAAAAACTTTCGGTGGATCTCTGAAGAAACACCATATTGCGAGTCTAAAAATGATTTTTTTAAAAAATCATGGGCATCATATAATGTACCTGTAGTTTAAATCGGACTCACTTCCTACCGATTCGGTAGAAATTTGTCTTTTTCACCGAGGTTGGGCGGAAAGGTCTGAGATACCCCTACCGAGACATTGTCCATGTATGATGGTCTAGTATTTTTGAAAAATGGGGTGGTAGCATCGTGCAGCTTTCATTTGGTGATTGCTACACAAAACGCCCCATTTTTTATGCTCGAAAAATGGAAAATAGATTTTTCGTGCGTTAAAAAGGAAAACTTTCTCCTGCAACATTGTTCTCCATACATGGATGCACAAGCATGCATAATATGGGCACATTATCACAAACTATGCCATGATTATGGCCATAACACCGGTTGTTGGCTCGAAAGTCATGAAACCTCAGACATGATAGGTCATTTGTGAGAAGGTTTTTTTGAGAGGCGATCAATTTACCAAGTTTGGTATTTTTCCTTGAAATTATGTCACATAATAAGACACCACGCGAAGGATTTGCATTGATCGGACCGTTTTTTATTTTTTTATGCCCGTTTCAGAATGTGGTCAAAACGGCGGGCATGAAGGTTCTTAGCTCAGGGCCAAGCCTCGCTAAACTTGCATTGGATCTCTAAATAAATAGCATATTGCGAGTCTAAAACACATTTTTTCAAAAAATAATGGGCATCGGATCATGTACCTGTAGTTCAAACCGGACCCACTTCCTACCGAATCGGCAGGAATTTGTCTTTTTCGCCAGGGGTGTACGGAAAGGTTTGAGATACCCCGGTTGGGACATTGTATATGTAAGGTGGTCTAATATTTTTACAAAATGTGGCGGTACCATTCTAAAACTTTCATTTGGTGGTTGCTTCACAAAACGCCCCGTTTTTGCGCTCAGAAAATGGAAAATTGTTTTTCCGTGCGTCGAAAAGGAAATCTTCCTCCTGCAATATTGTTCTCCATGCCATGATACATATGTGTGCACAATATGGGCACATTATCACAAACTATGCCCTGATTCTAGCCATAACATTGGTCATTTGACCCGAAAGCCACGAAACCTCAAACATGATAGGTCATTTGTGAGAAGGTTTTTTTGAGAGGCGATCAATTTACCAAGTTTGGTATTTTTCGTTAAAATTATGTCACATAATAAGACACCACGTGAAGGATTTGCGTTGATCGGACCGTTTTTTATTTTTTTATGCCCGTTTCAAACTGTGGTCAAAACGGCGGGCATGAAGGTTCTTAGCTCAGGGCCGAGCCTCGCTAAACTTGCATTGGATCTCTAAAGAAATAGCATATTGTGAGTCTAAAAAACATTTTTACAAAAAATAATGGGCATCGGATCATGTACCTGTAGTTCAAACCGGACACACTTCCTGCCAAATCGGCAGGAATTTGTCTTTTTCGCCAGGGGTGTACGGAAAGGTTTGAGATACCCCGGTTGGTACATTGTCCATGTAAGGTGGTATAATATTTTTATAAAATGTGGCGGTACCATTCTAAAACTTCTATTTGGTGGTTGCTTCATAAAACGCCCCGTTTTTTGCGCTCAGAAAATGAAAAATGGTTTTTCCGTGCGTCGAAAAGGAAAACTTCCTCCTGCAACATTGTTCTCCATGCCATGATGCATATGTGTGCACAATATGGGCACATTATCACAAACTATGCCCTGAATCTAGCCATAACATTGGTCATTTGACCCGAAAGCCACGAAACCTCGAACATGATAGGTCATTTGTGAGAAGGTTTTTTGAGAGGCGATCAATTTACCAAGTTTGGTATTTTTCCTTGAAATTATGTCACATAATAAGACACCACGCGAAGGATTTGCGTTGATCGGACCGTTTTTTATTTTTTTATGCCCGTTTCAAACTGTGGTCAAAACGGCGGGCATGAAGGTTCTTAGCTCAGGGCCGAGCCTCGCTAAACTTTCATTGGATATCTAAAGAAATAGCATATTGCGAGTCTAAAACACATTTTTTCAAAAAATAATGGGCATCGGATCATGTACCTGTAGTTCAAACCGGACCCACTTCCTACCGAATCGGCAGGAATTTGTCTTTTTCGCCAGGGGTGTACGGAAAGGTTTGAGATACCCCGGTTGGGACATTGTCCATATAAGGTGGTCTAATATTTTTACAAAATGTGACGGTACCATTCTAAAACTTTCATTTGGTGGTTACTTCACAAAACGCCTCGTTTTTTGCGCTCAGAAAATGGAAAATGGTTTTTCCGTGCGTCGAAAAGGAAAACTTCCTCCTGCAACATTGTTCTCCATGCCATGATACATATGTGTGCACAATATGGGCACATTATCACAAACTATGCCCTGATTCTAGCCATAACATTGGTCATTTGACCCGAAAGCCACGAAACCTCGAACATGATAGGTCATTTTGTGAAGGGTTTTTTGAGACATACTCAATTTACCAAGTTTGGTATTTTTCCTTGAAATTATGTCACATAATAAGACACCACGCGAAGGATTTGCGTTGATCGGACCGTTTTTTATTTTTTATGCCCGTTTCAAACCGTGGTCAAAACGGTGGGCATGAAGGTTCTTAGCTCAGGGCCGAGCCTTGCTAAACTTGCATTGGATCTCTAAAGAAATAGCATATTGCGAGTATAAAACACATTTTTTCAAAAAATAATGGGCATCGGATCATGTACCTGTAGTTCAAACCGGACCCACTTCCTACTGAATCGGCAGGAATTTGTCTTTTTCGCCAGGGGTGTACGAAAAGGTATGAGATACCCCGATTGGGACATTGTCCATGTAAGGTGGTCTAATATTTTTAAAAAATGTGGCGGTACCATTCTAAAACTTTCATTTGGTGGTTGCTTCACAAAACGCCTCGTTTTTTGCGCTCAGAAAATGGAAAATGGTTTTTCCGTGCGTCGAAAAGGAAAACTTCCTCCTGCAACATTGTTCTTCATGCCATGATACATATGTGTGCACAATATGGGCACATTATCACAAACTATGCCCTGATTCTAGACATAACATTGGTCATTTGACCCGAAAGCCACGAAACCTCGAACATGATAGGTCATTTTGTGAAGGGTTTTTTGAGACATACTCAATTTACCAAGTTTGGTATTTTTCCTTGAAATTATGTCACATAATAAGACACCACGCGAAGGATTTGCGTTGATCGGACCGTTTTTTATTTTTTTATGCCCGTTTCAAACTGTGGTCAAAACGGCGGGCACGAAGGTTCTTAGCTCAGGGCCGAGCCTCGCTAAACTTGCATTGGATCTCTAAAGAAATAGCATTATGCTCACATGTGCATCTTGGAATACGAACAAAGTTATCGCAGGAATTTTCATTTTAGTTGCAAAAAAAGTCATTTCTAATTCTCAGAGTGCAAAAAATGAGGTGTTTTCTGAACGAACCAATCAGAATACAGGAAAGAGCTTCTCACGGATCAGCCTTATCGGACCGATCTGGACCGTTCAGTGCCGATCCAACGCCCTGTGTCTCACCCAAAGAAGCACAACTTACACCTTGTCGTGCCCACGGCCTTTGCAAACCCTATCCTCACCAACTCTTCTCTAACCTATCCGCACGCGCCGCCTCCCCCAACACCCGACCCAGATCGGCGGCCACCCCAGATCTCCACCCTGTGCTTCTCTTCGTCGCTGGTGACCAAGCTTCGGTGCCGCTGTCTCCTCCTCCTTCGTGCGAGCCTGTAGTTCAAGTCGGAGCGGTCCACATCATCCTCTTCGGTGCCGCTGTCTCCTCCTCCTTCGTGCGAGCCGACCCCAAGCAGATCGGCTTCTTCCTCCTCGCCGACGAGTCCCTCCTCGAGGCCATCGCCGACTCGCGGGACCGAGCGACGATGGAGAAGAAGCCCGCGGATCCCGAGGACCCTAGCGGCCCTAATGAGCCCGACCTCTTCGGGTGCGTCCTCACCCTCTCCCGCCTGGTTGTACCTCACCCTCTCCCGCGACCGCGTCTGGGCGAACCTCGTCGCGCGCCTGCTCTACTGCCTCTCCGCCGTCGAGGACCAGCACTATATCCGTGTCACCGACATGCCGCGCAGATGGGATACTGCAGGCATCTTCAGCTTCATCTTCCTCTCATCCACCGCGGGCATCAAGGGCTAGCAGGAGGATGCCATCATGGCGCCGCCGTCCTTCGTCCTCGTTCTCCGGCCAAGGGCAGCGGGCGAAACCCTAGCAGGACGGGCGGGAGTTGGCAAAACCCCGCATGGATCTGGCGCCCCCAACCTCCTTCGGTCTTCTGCACCTCCGCGCATGCCTCGTGCAGTCCGGCCGCCATCGACGGCCCCTGTATCCCCTTCCACCGTGTTGGTCGGCTCCTCCATCTCCCTCATTCAAAGGTAAACATCACCATGTTGGTCGTCTGTTTACTAGTATGGTGGATTAGTTCTTGCTGAATGTTTTGGAATCGGGTATCGATGATGAATAGGTAGAAAGGGATTGCCAATTTATGCCTGGCAGCTAGCAATTGGTATATTTAGGAGCTATTAGTACCATAATTCGTAGGAATGGCCAATGATAATCAAGGTGGGTATGGTGGATATGGCTATAACCAAGGCCAACAAGGAAACTACCAAGCTATAAGTGTAGCTTGTAAATTTCTATTGCTGATCTTGCTTATTTAAGAAATTTTGATACTCAATTGAGTTATTGAACCAATGTAACTATCAAGTGTCAGGAATGTCAAGCGCCTCTACCAAACCTACAAGCAGTACCCCAGGCATGATGGCACCGTGTCCCTCGACGCCCTCAGGATGCGCTCCATCACCACCATCCTCCTCTACTCCGGCCGAATCAGGTACTACCACTACTCCTCCGTAGTTTTTCTGAGCAGTTGTTTTGTTTATTTCAAACATTTAGATTGATACTTGTATATGCTCATTCTGATGGGTGGGACACAGAATGGGATTTGTTTATATCCTGGGAGATTTATTTTTAATTATAGCTGAAGGCCATGAACCCTATATGACAATGGCTGCCTTGTAAAATTACAGACCCTAAAATCAACACAAGCAATATGGGAAGCCATGAAGGGTGTCACCAAGGCCATGTCACAGATGAACAGGCAGATGAATCTGCCGGCACTGCAGAATATAAACTTATTCTGCTTACTCCAATAATCTTTCTTTTTTGCTCTGTGATTTGTATTTGAGTGCAGTTAACTGAATCTGTGAGGTTGCTGAAAACTAACTAGTCCTGCAACTCAATTGCTATTGTACACACTTTCTATTGTCCAATAATATTTCTAATTGGACACACTTGCTATTGTAGTCCCACTTCTTGTATATGTTATGTTACACACTAGTCCCACTTCCTTGATGGAAAACTTCTCTGAATTGTTGCCATATATGAGGGGGCGGCGTACCCAGGTTCCAGAAGTCCGGGTTATACATAGTTGTTGCTCATATATCTTATGGCTACATAGCTGATGTTTATATGTGTTTACCATATTTCCTTCATTATCGTGTAGAAGAAAAGTTAATCGTTATGACTATTATAGTAATTTCTATTCTCAATTGATACATGTGTGTGTATCTCTTGTTTTGCATCTTTCGTGTGCTTGATTGGTGATGTGAAAGCAGTAGTTGTTACATATCCTATATTATGTGTGCACATGTTTGATTGACAAGTAAATTATGATGTTGATTTTCAAACATGGGAGTACATGCCTTTAATTAGTTTGCCTCTTTACAATTTATTTGGTAAACCAGTTTTAGTTCTGAATGTACTAGAATGTTTGCATGAATATTTTTTCAAGTGGGGTAGGAACATAAAGCTACTTGCATTGATATATTTGTTGCTTCATTTACTCTGATTTCACAGATTATTTGACATCAGTATATACATATTATGCTGTATCCTATAGAAATAAACAAGCTCCCTATTTGTAGCATGGACTGTATACCTTTATGGTATGAAATTGATTTCATTCTTTGATGGAAAGGAAGATCACATGCTTTTTCCTAGGTTGTTAATTCATCTGGACATTAGCTCTTGCTTGTATGCCTGATACAAGCTTGAAAGTCTAATCAGTTTTAGATGTAGTTTGTTTGTCCTAGTAGTTTCATCTATAAGAACTTGTTTCAGTCGTGCTATTTGTTTAATAAAGGCTTAACTTATAACCTTTATTTTTTTTGGTTTACTAGGAACTGTCATCTTCATTTATCACCATGCGCCTCAGGGGCCTCCTTGACCTGATCCTCTTCGGCTAGATCTTCCTCGACAAGTACATGTAGTAAGATGCATGCGCCAGTGGTTCTTAAGGTAATAGGATTGCGATGTTGCTGCTCTATTTTTCTCGTACTCCTTAATTTGTATGTTGATAGCTAGAGAAACTGAAGAAAGGCTAGGAAACAAAAAGTTGAGAGTGAGAAAATCTTATACGTCTCCCTGTCCTCAGATTTGTCCCTTTCAAGTCTCATCGACTATATTTCTGGTTAGTTAGAGTAGTTTTGGGCTGTATTGTCAGTTTGTTACAAATTATTCCATCAGGTTTATAAGGTTGTCTCCTTGCTGCTAGTAATAAGTAAATACTCACTTTCAAATTCTTCCACACAAATCATGTCCTTTTTGGTTTTCTTCTTTATAGTGTTGTCAAATGAAGAGAGACCAGGAAACTGTATCTTTGTAGTGTTATTAAATGACTTGACTAAAACTACTTATCATTTGTGTGAAACTACTTGACTGAAATTTTGGGTGATAGGGAGATTACTTCGTACACTAATGAGATGCAGGCATGCTGTGTAGAGAACATATGTTCTTCCCGTGTCCTTGTTTTTTCCTCGGTAAAAATAGTAGTTTCGAGCAAGTGGGATTTCAGAATGTTTTTATCTAAAAAATAGTGGACCTTATTATTTCTCCTGTTAATCAAATTATTTGTTTTCTTTGAATGTGCAGATGTTTTTTATCAGCCTGTCATTGCCAAGGAAGACCACACTGTAGGAACAAACCTTTTGGTTAAGCATATTATATGTCCTGCCAAAACTGTTAGGCTAGTTCATATTTACTGCCGTGTGTGTGACATATATATGGTTGTGACTTGTATATCGCTGTGACATGTATATGGGTGTGATGTATATATAGCTATGATATATTTGATCTCATATTTACTGTCATCTTGAATGTGACCTGTTATACAATTGGTTGCTTGTGAATCTTGTTTTTTTAATTTTTGGATCGAAATTTAGTGGGCAGGCCATAGAAAGGCCATAAGCCCAAAGAATGAGGAGCAGAGGACAAAAAAAAGGAGATGAACTGGTATTGGGCTTTGTCCTTTTTAGATGAAAGAACTGATCTGAAAATAATAAATGGGATGAATCTGACATATCAGAAAAGGCCGAATGTTGAAAAATGAATGAATCTAAAAAGGCTAAAGCCCAAAAAATGGAACCTAAAAGGCTACGGTGCACAAAATAAAAAGGCCTAATTAATGGGTTCGGCCCATATAAGCGACCATATTGGACCGGGCTGAATTTGCAATACAACGATATCATTTCGTCACAATTTTGCCACGTAGGATCGGCCACGTAGGATCTGACTTGGCATGGCTAGATGGCCCGTGACGATTCAATATCGTCATAGACGCTTATGACGATTTTACCAAAATCGTCGTTATAGTTCATTTGCGACGCTCAGCTTTCGACGATCTTAAAATCGTCATAAACGGACTACTATGACGATTCTGTGACGAAAATAGAGGGTCATATATAGCCAGATTTCTTGTAGTGACGGCCAAAGCAGCACGCCGCCACGCTCTCCCTCACCACCGTTGTCGCCCGAGCTCGATCCAATCGACATCAGCCTCGTCGGCTTTGAGTTCGCCATGACCATCCACTCGGACATGGTGCGAGACAAGATGCTCGTTCACCACATATTCGTGTCGCTAGTTGACGCGCAAAGCCCTAGCAGGTCATGTCGCGGGAGGCCGGTGTCAATACTGGCGCGTGCGCAGTGGAAGTGCTATTCGACCGCCTCGGCCAGATGTTCCTCGCCAACGGATGGGAGGAGTTCGCCCACCGACACGAAATCAAAGTAGACAACTTCGTTGTCTTCAAGTACGACGGCGAAGCCATGCTCACCGTGAGCGTCTTTGATGACCCATGTGCCATCGCTGCTATCACTACGACCCCGACTCCAACGAGTAGGCTTAGCACTAGACTAGGATGTGTACTTGTCATGTATCATGTTTGTGTAGGGGTTCGTAGCATGGAAAACAAAAATTTTCTACCGCATGCACACAAACAAGCCAAGATCTATCTACTAGACTGTAGCAACGAGTCGATAGAACCACTCGCCCTTGAAGATTCCAAAGCGGTTAACGAGAGCAGATTCTCGTGGGTGATGTAGTCTTACACTTGCCGATCTCAAGATCGCGTAGACGATCCTTCCGGTGCTGCGTTCCAGCAGCGCTTTCGCAGTCGGTCACACGTTCGGTATTCAATGAAGACCTTCCTCTCCCTTGTTCCAGAAGGCAGCGGAGGTTGTAGTTCTCCCCTCGCGATTCCGGCAGCACGACAGCGTGGTGTCGGAAGTAGAGGGAAGATCCCGCAGGGCTTCGCCTAAGCCGGATGCGAGTTATGGTGGATTAGGGTTTCCCGGAGATCTAGGGTTTAGATGACCGGGAGGAGGAGGTGTCGGCGGCGGCTAGGGCGCGGCGGCGCGTGTGTGGGGAGGGCTTGGCTCTTGTAATGTTGGGGCAGCCCTCCCCTCTATTTATGAAAGGGAGGGGCAGCCTTGGGAGGGGTGGGTTTGCATCCAAACCTAAACCCAAGTTGGATTGAGAGAAGGACTTGTTTCTTCTCCCACTAGGAAACCATTGTTCCAGTTTGACTTTTCAACCTTCCCGTTTGACTTTCAATTTAGAGCTTTAATTCTCTCTTGCAAATGTCAACACCAAGTGACCTAGGATATGATCCAATCATTCCACATATCCATGAAACATTCATGGACCATTCCCCTTCCGGACCAGTGAACCTTCTAGGCCCTTCTAGAACCTCTCCGATGAAATCATCGGAAACTTTCCCGAACTCCGAAATAGGACTTTCCTTATATGAATCTTATTCTTCGGACCATTCCAGATATCCTCATGATATCCCGGATCCCATCCAAGACTCAGAACAACATTTAGTATCCCTACTAACATTCCATATCAACTAAACAACATCGAATCCTTAAGTGTGTCTCCCTACGGTTCGTGAATTATGCGGACATGACCAAGACACTTCTTCGATCAATAACCGATAGAGGAATCTAGAAATTCATATGGCTCCCACATATTTATACGATTACTTTGCGATCGAATGAACCACTTACATACGATACGAATTTCCCTTTGTCTCACGATAGTTTACTTATCCGAGGTTTTGATTGTCGGTATCTCTGCATACCTAGTTCAACCTCGTTACCGATAAGTGCTCTTTTCTCGTTCCCGTGATATGTGATCCCTTGTGAGCCAGTCACATGCTTGCAAGCTAATTGGATGATATTCCACCAAGAGGGCCTAGAGTATATCTATCCGTCATATGGATGGACAAATCCCACTCTTGATCCATGTGCCTCAACCCATACTTTCCGAACACTCAATGCCACCTTTATAGCCACCCAATTACGGTGTGGTGTTTGATGTCATCAAAGCATCCTTCTGGTGATGGTGATTACGATGATCTCATGGTCGAAGGAATTAGGTTACTATGTATCAGAAAGCTTATAGCAAACGAACTATTGAAATGACTTGATCTTAATGCTACGCTTATCTATAGGAGTATGTCCATCATACCATTCTCTTAATGATATGATCTTGTTATTAATAACATCTCAATGTTCATGATCGAGAAACCACGATCATCTATTAATCAACAAGTTAGTATTATAAAGAGGCTTTACCAGGGACTCTAATTTAGTTTACAAATCACACAAGTATTAATGTTTCTGTTAATACTATTATAGCATGAATATAAACATTTATCATAAACACAAAGATATAATAATAACCACTTTTATTATTGCCTCTAGGGCATATCTCCAACAGTCTCCCACTTGCACTAGAGTTAACCAATCTAGATTTCATGGTAATATACAGATCACCCATGGCGGTTTGGTGCTGGTCATGTTTTGCCCTCGGGAGAGGTTTAGTAAACGGATCCGCTACATTCAGATCTGTGTGTACTTTGCAAATCTTTATGTTTCCATCTTGGACATGCTCTCGAATAGCGTGAAAACATAGCTTGATGTGCTTCAGCTTCTTGTGTGACCTTGGTTCTTGCTTATTGGCTATGGCGCCCATGTTATCACAGTAGATAGACAATGGGTCCAGCTCACTTGGAACCACACTGAGCTCTGTAATGAACTCCTTCATCCATATCGCCTCTTGTGAAGCCTCTGAAGCAGCTATGTATTCTGATTCAGTTGAAGATCTCGCCACAACGCTTTGCTTTGCACTCCTCCAGCTAACTGCTGCACCATTCAAAGTAAATACGTATCCAGATTGAGATTTAGAATCATCCGGATCGGTGTTCCAACTAGCATCGATGTAACCATTAACAACGAGTTGTTCATCACCTCCATAAGAAAGAACCATATCCTTAGTTCTTCTTAAGTACTTAAGGATGTTTTTGACCGTTGTCCAATGATCCACTCCTGGATCACTTTGATATCTGCTAGTCAAACTAACAACATATGTAATGTCGGGTCTAGTACATAGCATGGCATACATAAGAGATCCTATGGCTGAGGCATAGGGAGTCTTACTCATCCTTTCTCTATCTTCTGCCGTTGCAGGACTTTGAGTTTTACTCAAGGTCGTATTGGGCAACATGGGCAAGAACCCTTTCTTGCTATCTTCCATTCCAAACCTGTTTAGAACTTTGTCCAAATATGTACTTTGTGACAATGATATTAGGCGTCTTGATCTATCTCTATAAATCTTTATGCCTAATATGTAAGCTGCTTCACCAAGACCTTTCATTGAAAAACTATTATTCAAATAATTCTTGACACTATTAAGAAGGTCTACATCATTACCAATCAACAATATGTCATCTACATATAGTATTAAGAATGCTACAGAGATCCCACTCACTTTCTTGTAAATACAAGCTTCTCCATAAGTTTGTATAAAACCAAAACTTTTGATTACCTTATCAAAACGTTGATTCCAACTTCGGGATGCTTGCTTCAATCCATATATGGACCGTTGAAGTTTGCATACCTTGTTAGCATCTTTAGGATCGATAAAACCTTTGGGTTGCATCATATACAACTCTTCATCAATGTCTCCATTGAGGAACACCGTTTTGACATCCATCTGCCATATCTCATAATCATAATATGCAGCGATTGTAACATAATCCTCACAGACTTTATCTTCGCTACTGGTGAGAAATTCTCATCGTAGTCAACTCCTTGAATTTGTCGAAACCCTTTTGTGAAAAGTCGAGATTTATAGACAGTAACATTACCATCAGCATCTGTTTTCTTCTTGAAAATCCATTTGTTCTCGACAGCCTTCCGACCATCCGGTAAGTCCACCAAAGTCCATACTTGGTTTTCATACATGGATCCAATCTCGGATTTCATGGCTTCTTGCCAATTATTGGAATATGGGCTCATCATCGCTTCCTCATATGTCGCAGGGTCATCGGTGTTATCCACCAACATGACACTCATAACGGGATCATACCAATTAGGAGTGGTACGAGTTCTCGTTGACCTGCGAGGTTTCGTAGTAACTTCAACCGAAGTTTCATGATCAACATCATTAGCTTCCTCTCTTATTGGTGCAGGCGCCACATGAACTACTTTTGGTGCTACGCTACTCGCAAGTTCGAGAGAAGGTTCAACAACCTCGTCGAGTTCTACTTTCCTTCCAGTCACTTCTTTCGAGAGAAACTCCTTCTCTAGAAAGGATCCATTCTTGGCAACAAAGATTTTGCCCTCGGATCTGTGATAGAAGGTATATCCAATAGTTTCCTTCAGGTATCCTATGAGACGCATTTTTCCGCTTTGGGTTCAAGCTTGTCTGGCTGTAACTTCTTTACATAAGCTTCACAACCCCAAACTTTAAGGAACGGCAATTTAGGTTTCTTCCCAAACCATAATTCATACGGTGTCGTTTCAACGGATTTAGATGGTGCCCTATTTAAAGTGAATGCGGCTGTTTCTAATGCATAACCCCAAAATGATAGAGGTAAATATGTAAGTGACATCATAGAACGAACCATATCTAAGAGAGTTCGATTACGACGTTCAGACACACCATTACGCTGTGGTGTTTCCGGCGGTGTCAATTGTGAAAGTATTCTGCATTTCTTCAAATGCTCGCCAAACTATTAACTTAGATATTCACCTCCACGATCAGATCGTAGAAATTTAATCTTCTTGTTACGTTGATTCTCTACCTCACTTTGAAATTCCTTAAACTTCTCGAAAGTTTCGGACTTATGTTTAATGAAATAGATATACCCATATCTAGTCAAGTCATCCGTGAAGGTAAGAACATAACGTTAACCACCACGCGATGCTACACTCATTGGGCCACACACATCGGTATGTATGATTTTTAATAAGTCCGTAGCTCGCTCCATCATACCAGAAAATGGAGTCTTAGTCATTTTACCCATCAGGCATGCTTCACATCTTTCTAGTGATTCGAAATCAAGTGATTCAAGAAGTCCATCGGAATGGAGTTTCTTCATACGGTTCACTCCAATATGACCAAGACGATAGTGCCACATATAGGTCGAGTTATCGCTCAATTTCAAACGTTTAGCCTCAATGTTATTAATGTGTGTATTACTACAATCGAGATTCAATAATAATAGACCATCTATCAAAGGTGCATGTGCATAAAATATATTACTCATATAAATCGAACAACCATTATTTTCGGACTTAAACAAGTAACCGTCTCGCAATAAACATGATCCTGATATAATGTTCATGCTCAACGCATGCACCAAATAACAATTATTTAAGTATAAAACTAATACCGATGGTAGATGAAGAGGTAGCGTGCCGACCGCGATCACATCAATCTTTGATCCATTTCCAACGCGTATCGTCACCTTGTTCTTCGCTAGCTTCTGTTTATTCTGCAGCACCTCTTTCGAGTTACAAATATGAGCAACCGAACCAGTATCAAATACCTAGGCACTACTATGAGTACTAGTGAGATACACATCAATAACATGTATATCAGATATACCTTTCTTCTTGATGTTGTCGTTCTTCAAATCCGCCAAGTAGTTGGGGCAATTCCGCTTCCAGTGACCCTCTCCCTTGCAGTAAAAGCACTCAGTATCAGGCTTAGGCCCAGCCTTGGTCTTCTTCGCCGGCGCGATAACTTTCTTACCGCCCTTCTTGAAGTTTCCCTTTTTCTTAGACTTGCCTTGCTTCTTGAATTTGGTGGTCTTATTGACCAACAACACTTAGTGCTCTTTCTTGATCTCCACTTCTGCAGACTTTAACATGGAGAAGAGTTCTGGCAACGACTTGTCCATGTTTTGCATATTGTAGTTCATCACAAAGTTCTTGTAACTTGGTGGTTGTGATTGGAGGACACGGTGAATCCCCAAAGCATTAGGAATCACTATACCCAAGCTTTGGAGTATACTTGCGTGCCCAGACATCTTAAGCACGTGCTCACTGACGGAGCTGCCCTCTTCCATCTTGCAGTTAAAGAACTTTTCAGAAGCCTCATAACTCTCAACTGCCGCGTGAGCCTCAAATATCATTTTGAGTTCACGGACAATATCATGTGGGTCATGGTTCTCAAACCTTTTCTGAAGCTCCGATTCCAAAACATACAAGATAGCACACTGAACTATGGAGTACCGATTCTACCGAGCGAGGAAAACATTCTTTACCTCATCGGTAGCATTAGCTGCAGGCAGGTCACCCAGTGGTGCATCCAGCACATAGGTCAAATTACCAGCATTGAGGACAATCCTCAAATTGCGGAACCAATCCGCGAAGTTGCTTCTATTGTTTTTCAACTTTTCTTTCTCTAGGAACGCATTAAAATTGATGGTAGGGGCCGCCATTGATCTACAACATATTTGCAATAGCTTAGACTAAGTTTATGACAAATTGAGTTCTAATTAATAGTTAAATTAATATAGGTGAACTCCCACTCAAAACAATATCCCTCAAATTGTTTTACTGATCACATGAACCAAATCCACCACATCAAAACCGATCATCACGAGAGTTGATGTAGCTTCAATGGCGAACAATCAACATGTTCATCATATCTTCTATATGACTCATGCTTTACCTTTCGGTGATCCGTGTTCCGAGACCATGTATGTACATGCTAGGCTCGTCAAGATCAAACCTTAGCTTCCGCATGAGCAAATCTGGCTTGCTCACGTTGTATACACTCGCAGAATCTAACACACCCGATCATCACGTGGTGCTTCGAAACAACGAGATTTAGCAACGGTGCTTACTAAGGATGAACACTTTAAAACTTGAAATTTTGTGCTTGAGGGATCATCTTATAATGCTATCGTCGTGAACTAAGCAATACAAGATGCATAAAAGTATTAACATCACATGCAATTCATAATATGTGATATGATATGGCCTTTCTTCTTGTGCTTCCGATCTCCATCTTCAAGCATGAACATGATCTCCATCTTCACCGGTATGGCATCAAGGTCAATGGCGCCGTTTCATGATTGTCTTCCACCAGCTTCAACTATTACAACTACTTTGAATAGACACGCAGGTCTTAACAGAATTTAAAGGACAACCATATGGCTCCTGCCGGTTGCCAACTTACAATAAGGAACATTGCGTACATCATATATAATCACAATCATGGCCATATCACATCACAGCACACCCCTACAAAACAAAGTTAGACACCTCTAATTTTCTTTGCATATTTTACGTGGTTTGGGGCTTTCAATAAGTGTCGTTCTAACTTACGAACAAGAACCACAACGTTGATGTTTGAACTATCAAGTGCCTGTTGTAAATTGAATCTATACTATGATGGGAGAGACAGACACCCTCAAAGCCACTTATGCAATACAAGTTGCATGTTGAGCGTGGAGCAAGTCTCATGAACGATGTCTTGTAAGGTTAGCCCAGGCCGCTTCATCCCATCATACCGCAAGATGCAAAGTACACAAAAAGCAATTGATAATAAAAGCACCACCGACCATAATGACCATTGTGTTCTACTCCTGCAACCGATCTACATATATACACAGCTCTGATACCACTGTAGGGGTTCGTACCATGGAAAACAAAAAATTTCTACCGCATGCACACAAACAAGCCAAGATCTATCTACTAGACTGTAGCAACGAGTCGATAGAAGCACTCACCCTAGAAGATTCCAAGGCGGTTAACGAGAGTAGATTCTCGTGGGTGATGTAGTCATACACTTGCCAATCTCAAGATCGCGTAGACGATCCTTCCGGCGCTGCATTTCGGCAGCGCTTCCGCAGTCGGTCACACGTTCAGTATTCGATGAAGACCATCCTCTCCCTTGTTCCAGCAGGCAGTGGAGGTTGTAGTTCTCCCCTCGCGATTCCGGCAGCACGACGGCGTGGTGTCAGAAGTAGAGGGAAGATCCCGCAAGGCTTCGCCTAAGCTGGATGCGAGTTATGGTGGATTATGGTTTCCCGGAGATCTAGGGTTTAGATGACCGGGCGGAGGAGAAGGTGTCGAGAGCGGCTAGGGCGGCGGCGACGAACCGGCGGCGGCGCAGGGAGGCGGCATGGCGGTGGAGGCGAGCGGCGGCGTCGGCTAGGGCGCGGCGGCGGCGCGTGTGTGGGGAGGGCTTGGCTCTTGTAATGTTGGGGCGGCCCTCCCCCTCTATTTATGAAAGAGAAGGGCGGCCTTGGGAGGGGTGGGTTTGAATCCAAACCCAAACCCAAGTTGGATTGAGAGAAGGACTTGTTTCTTCTCCCACTAGGAAACCATTGTTCCAATTTGAATTTTCAAACTTTCCGTTTGACTTTCAATTTAGAGCTTTAATTCTCTCTTGCAAATGTCAACACCAAGTGACCTAGGATATGATCCAATCATTCCACATATCCATGACACATTCATGGACCATTCCCCTTCCGGACTGGTGAACCTTCTAGACCCTTCTAGAACCTCTCTGATGAAATCATCGGAAACTTTCCCGAACTCTGGAGGACTTTCCTTATATGAATCTTATTCTCCGGACCATTCCAGATCTCCTCATGATATCCCGGATCCCATCCGAGACTCTGAACAACTTCGGTATCCCTACTAACATTCCATATCAACTAAACAACATTGAATCCTTAAGTGTGTCTCCCTACGGTTCGTGAATTATGCGGACATGACCAAGACACTTCTTTGATCAATAACCGATAGAGGAATCTGGAAATTCATATGGCTCCCACATATTTCTACGATTACTTTGTGATCGAATAAACCACTTGCATACGCTACCAATTTCCCTTTGTCTCATGACAGTATACTTATCCGAGGTTTTGATCGTCGGTATCTCTGCATACCTAGTTTAACCTCGTTACCGATAAGTACTCTTTTCTCGTTCCCGTGATATATGATCCCTTGTGAGCCAGTCACATGCTTGCAAGCTAATTGGATGACAATCCACCGAGAGGGCCCAGAGTATATCTATCCGTCATATGGATGGACAAATCCCACTCTTGATCCATGTGCCTCAACCCATACTTTCTGAACACTCAATGCCACCTTTATAGCCACCCAGTTACGCTGTGGTGTTTGATATCATCAAAGCATCCTTCCGGTGATGGTGATTATGATGATCTCATGGGCGAAGGAATTAGGTTACTATGTATCAGAAAACTTATAGCAAACGAACTATTGAAATGACTTGATCTTAATGCTACGCTTATCTATAGGAGTATGTCCATCATACCATTCTCCTAATGATATGATCTTGTTATTAATAACATCTCAATTTTCATGATCGAGAAACCACGATCATCTATTAATCAACAAGCTAGTATTATAAAGAGGCTTTACCAGGGATTCTAATTTAGTTTACAAAGCACAGAAGTATTAATGTTTCTGGTTAATACTATTATAGCATGAATGTAAACATTTATCATAAACACAAAGATATAATAATAACCACTTTTATTATTGCCTCTAGGGCATATCTCCAACAGTTTGCAACGAAATTTGCAATGTGAGCATCGACCATTTGCAATGATAAGTTTTCATTCAAATATTTTACAAGCAAACTACGCCTAAAACAACATTCTAACTATGCGCCGCCTACGGCACTGGCGGCGGTGCCGGAGGTTCGACAATACCCCATTCTTCTTCAAGAGAGTGATAGATCGCTTCCTGTATCTGCAACTCCTCTACAACTTGGATGAGACAGGCACGCAGGTAAGCGTCGCCGGGATTGGCCCGCACCGCTTCCCGGATCTCGTCGCACACGTCTACGAGCGCTAGACGCCGCCGGTGCTCCGGTGGAATTACACGGTCCATCACCTCCCACGTGAAAGGCTCGCCGGTGGTCTTGTTGTGGTCGAAGTGAGTGCATTGTGGCCGCCAATTGCGCAACACATTGTATATCTGCGGCCGCCGGAAATCGAAGACGACAACACGTCTGGTGTCTCCGGCTGGTCCGGCCACCATGACGCCAACGGGTGCTCGGGCTGTTCTTCACTGCGGACGCCAGGGTTGCAACGGAGGTCAGTGCGCCAACGCAGACGGCCATACACGATGGTTTGTGGTGGTGGTGGTGGTGGTGAGGGTTTGATTGAAGATATCTCGGCTGGTCTTCCCTTTTTCTGGATGTGTCTAGACGCGACAGGAAACACCCAGAACTGACGAAAAGCGATGGAAAAAAGGCGAGAGACGGCGGGACTGCGGGAACACACTGGAAATACGCTGGCGTCGACAGGGACATATTTGCCAAGCACAGACAAATAGGTCGTGCCACTGGTCATGGTTGGCCGAACAGGCCGGACCACGAACCCAAAATGGACCGCGATCCGATCCAAACGAATAAAAACGAACGTTTTTAGGTCAACCATCTAGGTCAGCCGATAAAGATGCCCTAACTTCTTGTACGCGCGACATGGGTTTCCCTCTACACGTCCTAATTCCGTCTATTTCTACTACTTACATTTTTTTAAATATGAACCTTAAATGAATTTCAAATCTAAACAATTTTAAAATCTAAACAGATATCACTTGTTAATAATAAATTTTAAATATGGTGCACATTTTTTGAACAATCATGAACACTTTACAGAATTGTGAACAATATTTCTAATATAATTACCATTTTAGAAAAAATGAATGTTTTCCAAAAGACATGAACATTTTTCAAAATCATGACCTATTTCAAGAATCATGAACCAATTAAAAAAATGTTGAACCAAATTCAAAAAATCAAGAACAGTTTTTAAAAAACATGAACATTTTCAAAAATTCATGAGTATTATATAAGAAACAACAATTTCTTATAAATGTGAACATTTTTTGAAATCCTGAACAATTTTGGAAAGTCATGAACAATTTATAAAATTCTGAACGTAAAAAGGGAAAAGGAAAACTGAAAAACAAACAGAAAAAAAACAGAAAAACAGAAAAAAAGAAATTTGCTTCATGATTGGGGTGGAAGCACGTGATTTCGTCCTCCCTGTCTCGCATATATACAGGAAATAAAGAAGGAAGTAGCCACCGTTCAAAAAATAAATAAATAGAAGGAAGTAGCCTCCCAGTTCAGAAAAAAAGTTAGAAAAGAAGCCACTGTAGGCAGCAAGAAAAGAACAGACAGAAGATCATCGAAGCAGTTGGAGAAACGGGCCGGGCCCATAAGGCATGGAGGGTACCGGCGCTATCAGGTGCTCCGATTTGCGCCTCAACGCGACCGTGTGTTTACGCTCCACTCATGGTCCGTTTTCTAAGCTGGCCCATTTCTCCTAGACGCTACTGCCTACTGGTTTTGTGTTTGCTCTTCGCTTGAGGACTCTTTTGAACTATATTTCATTTTAATTTCGGTTAAACTCTCTTTTTTTAATTCAGAGAGCTTTATTGATTAAACGACAGGTTTACAATCACTTATAAGAGTATTTGCGAGAAACCTAGGTTATAATCTATCCATGGGCATCTCTTTCTATCAAAACTAGCTTGTTTAACACATAAATGAGCCACCATGTTTGCTTCACGCCCAACGTAAACAATGCTAATGCTAGAAAAGGCTCTCTTAATCTCTCTAATCTCCTGACAAATAGGCGTCAAATATGTTTTGGTCATCTCCATTACAAAAGTTAACATGCAGCTGAGAATCACTCTCGATGATCACCCGTTTGTAATTCCTCTTAATTGCAAGTCTTGTACCATCCGGTATTGCCCTTGCCTCCATAATAAGAGCACTTGCAGCATGCTCATACCACATACTTTGTCCTCTGATTAAAAGACCCTGGTGGTCACGAACAATCATGCCAGTGCTTCTGGATATAGTAGACTCGAGGAAACTAGCACCTGTGTTTATTTTAATCACCCCGTCCACAGGCGTCTTTCACCGTTCTTTCTTATTTGGTGTCTTCTGTACTTTTTTCCGACCAATTTGAGCAAGATCGACAGTAGTTTGCATCACCCACAGTACTAAATCAGTTACTAAACGACCTCCCTCTCCATGCTTTGTAGTATTTCTTTCCTGCCAGGTGGCCCAACAACCGCACAAAATCAAGCTGACATGCTCTTTCGACATCCCACTCCATCAATTAGATCCATACCCATGATCTTGGATGCAATGTAGGTATTTTGACACCTACCATGCTTCTGAGTTCAGACCAGAAGATTTTTGCCCACGTGCAACGAAATAGTGCATGCTGAAAGATCGTGGATGTCGCCTAGAGGGGGTGAATAGACGGTTTAAAACTTTTCTAAGAGTGGCTCAACAAAGGAGGAATTAAACTACAGTTTACTTTGTCAAGCATAAAACCTATAACAACTATGGTTTACCTATGTTCATCAACAACTTATGCTAAGCAAGACAAGCAACTATTTGATAGCAAGATATATACTTCAAGCTCGAAGGCTACCATAAAGTAAGGTGCATATGTAAGAGCTCGAATATATAGATAACCGAGGTACGTGGAGACGACGACGTTTTACCGAGTTCCTCCCAACAATGGAGTACGTCTCGTTTGGAGAGGGGTGGTTTCAAACCACCAACACCACAAAAGACCTCTCTTGTTCTCCTGGGAATCTCACCCCAACGGGATTGATCCACACTTCCACTATCGGTGCACTTGTCGGTCCTCCAAAATCCAACCATTACAGATCTGGAGCGCACGGGCCGGACATTCCAGCCAGTTTCCGGATGGTTTCCGATATGGGACATAGAATGGCAACCATGGGACAGAAATCAGAGATAGTACGGTTTGAGATCTAAATCCTCTCATAGATAAGAACCAAACAATAACCAAGAAAGATGATACCAAGTATGGAAATGTTTGAGCTCTCACCGAGGAATATGATCAAGTTACTCACTCGAGAGCTCCTCTTGATAGTACGGTTATCTATCCTATAAACCGGTCTCCCCAACTAACACCACGAGACTGGTAAGAAAGAAACCCTATCAAGATTATACCTTTGCCTTGCGAATATTCCGCTTGATCTTCATGATGATGATCTTATACACCTCAAGATGAAGCACCTTTATTGATTCCACTAGCTTGGTGAAGACTTACAATATTCTCCCCCATACTCCACTATGGAAGAGCCTCTCTTTTTGGAATATCCTCACATATACATGATCACCATAAGGATGGCAAGCTTCAAGAATATTATCTCTTCGAGATGGCACATATTGAACTTGCACTTCATTTCTTCTTTGTTTATTATGTTGGTGTCTTGAAGGTACACATAATATATCACACCATCTTGTTATTCAAGACACACTTGCCATAGGCTCAACTTCTACTTGATCAATCTTCGGATCATTTCTTGAAAGCCTTGATCAAAACTTGATCTTCCTAACTTTCTTCTTCTTCCAACCTTAAAGCCAACATATGGTTCAAGCATTGCCTATGGACAAATCCTACAAGTAATACTCAATGCAAACATAAGTCCATAAACATTGTCATTAATTACCAAAACCACACATGGGGACACACATGTTCTTTCACATGATGTATAGTTTCTTCATGCTCTCCACACGCTTCACAACGTGCTAGCTGATCCATGTTCCTACCTATGAGAAGTCCTCTACCAGGTATAAATTTCTTCATTACCCTCCACCAAAATCAAGTACCTTTGGTGGAACTGGTAATCTCCACACTTTCTTCCATCACACATTATGATCCTCTTGTACTGTTTCTTTTCGGTTCATTCTGTGATGCTTCTTTGTACTCTTTCTGTCTTTCAGGAATATATTTTTTCATTCAAGTGTATTTAATAGATTTGAATATTTATATGACATAAAAATTTCTCATTCAAAAACATACAAGATTAACAGAATAACATAATATCATCATAAAAATAAAAAAAAATCATAAAAATAAGAGAAGATATCTGCTAGTTGGAACTAAAAGGAAAAGGAGAAACTAAGTAACATCATTTATTTTATTCCATCCATTATAAAATTCTAAAAATATAGATGATTTTTCTTTGCTTGAAGCCTCAAAAAGGTTTGTGATTATCTGCAACAAGTCAACATTTTGCACATAGTATACAACAATAACAACAGATTTTGATGGCTAGTTTTTCTGCATCAACAACATAGCTATTTGAGTAGTTGTAAGTACACATATTTTTCTAGTTTATATATTCCCTTGAAAACTTCACAAAAGGAAACCACACGGCCCCGTGGCCATGTAGTTAGGGTGGTCACGCTTCGCACCCAAATCGTATTTTAAAAATAGCCTACTCTATAAGTTGCTAGGAAATATGGTAATTAAAGGGAGTGGTTTGTAAACAACTTGCGGTGACCCAGCACACCAATTAGGGTCGTCGATAAGCATGTTTGATCCACGCGATGGCATAGGACCCCCAAATATTAGGAGGCCCCAAATCTTAACCGAGCACATTGTTTCGCCACCGTTGGAGGCACACGACATGGTACCGTTAGGAGGAACGACCACCCTAACTTAATATTTTTTACTCTTCTCAACATATCCAATGGATAATTGGTGGAACCAGGAATTGAGACGAGGGGGGGGGGATTTTTAATTTCTGTTTTTTAAGGCGCAAAAGAAAGCCTAAACAGCAAAACAAATGGACGACAACGATTCAATTTTCACAATTGATGAAGTACAACTACCAAAACATGAAATGACGTAAAAACAACTTGGAATCTACTAACATGGACTCCTAGCACCTGGGTTTCTCAAGTGAGTGCCACCATATGATATCAATACTCCAAGTGATACCTACAACATCAACATCTGACGAATTTATGAGTGTAAATCTTAGCACAAATATAATAATACTTATAACTTTAGAGAAGACAGTATCATACCATTAAGTTGTATTTAAGCTCACAAGATGAAAATGTCTAGGTAGATGACCTCGATAGTTATCAATTTTGGAAAATATATCTTCCTCAACATAAGAAATCATGAAATCATTGAGACACTCATCACCTATCTTGTTTCTAAGATCTGTCTTTATAATATTCATGGCCGATAAAACTCTCTCAGCTGATGTCGTTGTGACCGGTAATGTAGTTAGATGATACATCAACTAAAATGTCAAGTGTTGTGTAGTTTGAACCACCTTGATATCAAGACCACTCAGATTATCACAAGTTAAAAAATCTGGACTTCTCTTCATCATATGAATGTATATGCTGAGTTGATAAGTCAAGATACATCAATCATGTGAAGAGAAATCGGGGAGTAAAAACTTGCAAGATCAACTAGCTTATCATGATCAAATATGCTAAATGGGTCTTTAGGATCAAAGCATGTAGTGCACTATAATAGGCGTGTAGAAGTTTCACCAAATCAGTTGTTCATCTCAACTATGTTTCTATCAATCACATCATCAGGGATTTCTACCTTCTAATAATGGAACCAAGTAACCATTTTGTGTGAGCTCCTTGAATAACCCCTGGCTGAAATGTTATCATCCATATTTGGCGCTATAATATTTCTTCCACCACAAAAGTTAATAGCAGCCAACAAAGGAGGTTCCCATCCATCATCTCCCAAATTAAGCAATAGGCTTTTCACCAAGAAAATCATATTCATAGCACAAACTATGTGATGATATTTTTGGTGTAATGTTTGTGATAAAGCATTTGTTAAACCAAGCACTCGAAGCATCAAATGCAAGATAATAACAAATTGAAAGGTTTCCATGTTTATCATATAACCTGAAGCCAATCCTCTCTTCTTAGAATCTATCCCATCATGAGAAATATTGTTTAGCACTTCAATAACTGAATCCAACATTTGATGAATCTGGATTAGAGTTCTGTCGTGTGACCCCCAACGTGTATCACATGGTATTTCTAAACTTGTCTCTTGCCAACGTGAGAGCATAAAATGAATTGTGTAATACGAAACCTTACAACACCAACAACAACCTCAAACGAATTTCATGAATTGTGTAATACGAAACCTTACAACACCAAAAATAGCCCTCAAACGAATTTCATAATCAATATGTGATTTTTCATCATGACTAGTGATAGCATATGACACACTTGCTTTTTTATTTAGGATATATTCACAAGCACTACTTGCATTGTCGTAATGCCATTTAGTCCTCCTACAGGACTACTGAAATTTCTCGGTCCTTTCTTCCAATTTCTAAACTCATTCTTTGTGAAGGCATCATGTCCAAAGTGTGGAGAAATGGACGTAGATTTGAAAATAAAACAATAGAAACAATATGAAGCATTGTTCTCCATACTTTACTCTATCCAATCATATTTGGTATACCATGCATCTAAAATGACCTAAAAATTTCAAATGTTCTGTATCAGGACCAAATAGCAGGCCCCAAATTTTGTTTTTGGAAAATTATGGCCAATCAAACGAATTGGTCCCCTCGATAAATACGACACTTCACATGTCATCTCTAATTCATGGGGAACTAACTTCATCGATTTTTCTCTGAATACCGGGATCGACAACCGCATTAGCAAGATCAAATACTCCAGGAACATTCTCTTCTAGAGGATCCTGCAACATTAGTTGAGAGATTCAAATTTTAAAGTCTAACAGTACCAAAAATTAGAACAAATACGAATCAATCCCAAAAGAAAAATGGGGAGAATTAGTACATGCTATTGTTCATTGGCATTCTCCTGTGCCTGTTTGCATCTTCCTCTGGCCACCGCCACCACTACATCACCTCTAGCTCCAGCCGCCGCTACCGCCCTCATCCTCACGACCTCCATCTCAGTCTCGGCCTGGAGCTCGGCCTTGATCCATGCGTCCGTCCAAAACGTATCTACTTTCCCGAATAATTTTGCTATTGTTTCTCCTCTAATTTATGTGATTTGGATATAACTAACATGAACTAACGCTGTTTTCAGCAGAATTATTTTGGTGTCTCGTTTTTGTACAGAAAATCAGCTTTTAGGAAAAATCCCCAAAAATATGCCGAAAATCCTATTTTCCCAGAAGACCCACGGAGCTAGAAGACGGAGGGGAGAAGAGGCCAGAGGGGCCCACACCACCCCCAGGTGCGGGCTAGGCCTGGACGCGCCAGGGCTTGGTGTGACCGCCTCGACCTCTCCTTTCGCCTACATATACCCTCTGACCTAAAAACACCGGGGGCGGGGAGGGGGGTGTTAGTCCAAAACGTATATACTTTCCCGAACACTTTTTCTATTGTTTCTCCTCTAAACTTGTGTGATTTGGATACAACTAACACATACTGGCGCTGTTTTCAGTAGAATTGCCTTGGTGTCTAGTTTTTTTTGCAGAAAATCAACTATTAGGAAAAATCCTGGAAAATATGCCAACAATCCTATTTCACTAGAAGATCCATGGAGCCAGAGTACGAGATGGAGGGGAGCCCTAGGGCCCACACCCTGTCGCGCGAGTGGGCCCAGCCCGCGCCTGGGAGGGGTGTGGCCAGCCCAGGCACCGCCTCGGCCTCCCTCTTCGCATATAAGACGCCTAATGACCTAAAAACCGAGGGGGGTTCGACGTTTTTCTAGAAAGAGTTCTGTTGCGCTGCCACCACCAGAAGCTGCGATTCGAACCCAAAAACTCTGTTCTGGCACCCTGCCGGGACGGGGAATTTGGGGAGGATCATCGCCATCATCATCGCCAACGCCTCTGTTACTGAAACTCCTAGTGAAGACACTGTTACACCTGTTAGCTCACCTGATTCTAGAGAGAGATATGCTATTAATGATGGTTACATTGAGTTTACTGATGATTTTATTGAAGAGTGCCGAAACACATATGGTGATAGTGCTATTAACAGTCTCCTTCGAGACATACCATTATTCCTAAACTGTCCTCTGATCGTAAGTTTGCCACCTCTCCCAGAGATATTAAAGATGAAGATTATGATTTCTCTCTTGATTTATCTTATTTAGAAATTGTTGAGAAAGAACCTTTCTGTGGGACTGAAAATGACAGTGCTGTGGCTCATATGAATGAGCTTTTCACTATGAGTGCTTTATTATCTGATGATTTTAAGATGCGCAAGTACTTTCTTACTAAGATCTTCCCTTTTTCACTAAAAGGAGAAGCTAAAGCTTGGTTTAATAGATTACCTCCAGGTTCCATTGATAGCCCTGATTGTTTGATTGCTTCTTTCTTCTAGAAATATTTTCCTCCTAGTGCTAGACATGCTGCTTTGCAGAGACTTTTTGATTTTAAACAGGGAGAAGAAGAGAAATTGCCTGAGTCATGGACAAGGTTCTGCGCCATGATTCATGCACATCCTGGATGTCCATTACCTAAAAATGAGCTTCTTGATATTTATTATAATGGACTAACTGATGATTCTAGGACATACCTAGATAGTTTTGCTGATTGTGTTTTCAGGAAAATAACTCCTACAGATGCTGAAGAATTAATGGCTAAAATAAGCAAGAATTATGATGATTGGACTTCAACTGAGCTAAATACACCCGAGCCTATTACTCCTGAACCAGTTGTGCTTGAACCAGTTCCAACACCAACACCAAAGAAGAGGGTAATAATTGCATTAAATGATGAAGTGATGAAGGAAACTAAGAAATTTCTTAAGGATAAAGGTATTAGAGATGAAGATGTAAAAATCTACTTATTATAGAAGAATTATGCAATCCAATTCCCCACTCATCTTCTATTGAGGTACACTCTCTCCACTTTGATTAAGGTGATATTCCCTATGGTAAGCCTCCTGATCAATGCTTAGAGGAACTTGACACATTTATTGTTAAACAAGGCAATTCTAATAAACAAGTTCAGAATCATTTATTGGAAAACTCTAGAGCTATTAATGAGTTGAAAGGTATTGTGGAAAGAACTGCTAATGATATTAAAATGCTTTGTAAACACTTTCAAATGGTTCAAACCCAAATTGATCAACTTTCTAAGGTACAAAAAGATATGCTAGTTAATGCCTCAGGAGATAAACATGCTTATGGATTTAGAACTAGGAGTGGGATAGCTACACAAGATCCCTTATATCCTGAAGGACACCATAAAAGAATTGAGAAGGATTCTCAACAAGGTGAAATTAGTGGTAGTCCTCGTAAGAGAAAGAAAAAGAAACATAAAATAGTTGAGGAACCACTTGAACCTGCTATAGATCCTAATAGTATATCTGTCTCTGATGCTGAAACTGAAAGTGGTGATAAAAATGATGCTCCTGATAAGGAGGAAGTTGAGGAAGAACCTGATAAGCACACTAAGAACACTAGATACACTAAGGAAGATTTTATTGCTAATAAACATGGTAGTGAGAGAGAACCTTGGGTGCAGAAACCTAGGCCTTTTCCAGGTAAGAAACACAAGTCAAAGGAGGAAGAACACTACAACAAGTTTTGTGAGTGGATGAATCCTTTATTTTTGCAAATTCCTTTGACTGATGCTATTATGTTGCCCCCTTATTCAAAGTATATGAAGGATATTGTCTCTAATAAAAGGAAGATTCCTAATGAGGAGATTTCTACTTTGCTTGCTAATTATTCCTTCAATGGTAAGGTTCCATAGAAACTTAGTGATCCAGGTATACCAACTATTACTTGCTGTATTAAGAATAATTATGTTAAAACTGCTTTATATGATTTGGGAGCTGGAGTTAGTGTTATGCCTTTTTCTCTCTACAAGAGACTCCAGCTAGAAAAGTTGATACCAACTGATATATCTTTGCAAATGGCTGATAAGTCTACTACTATTCCTGCTGGTATATGTGAGGATGTTCCTGTTCATGTGGCTCATAATTGCTTGGTTTTAACTGATTTTTTTGTGCTTGAAATGCCTGAAGATGCTAATATGTCTATTATTCTTGGGAGACCTTTTTCTTAATACTGCAGGTGCTGTCATCAATTGCAATCAAGGAAAAGTAACATTTAATATTAATGATAAGGAGCATACTGTGTATTTCCCCAAGAAGATTGCTAAGAGCTATTGCCTGAATTCCATTGAAAATATTGAGAGCATCAAGGTTGGAGAAATATATTGTCCCATTCCACAAGAAAGTTTTGAAACTATTAGGATTGGGACCATTGCTAGCAAGTTTGAGGTAACATAATCACCTTGTGGAATGCAAAGTTTTGTTTCATATAAGATTGTTTTGGTAACAAGACTTGATCAACCTTGTTAACAAAAGGATTTTAATGAACAAAACAATGTTTTCACTATGGTTATACTTGCTCACTTTTACTTTTCCCCTTCCTAGTCTTTGCCTTTTCTCTTGTTAGCTTTGGTTTTGCTAGTTGTTTGCTTGTCAGAGTGTCTTAGAACTTTTGTAGTTTGCTTTTGGTTTTATTTTGCTTCTTCTAAAAAAAATCTTTTCTGCGAGAAAATCAATTTTCATACCCTAAAAATTGGCCAAAAATAAAGTTTCCCGAAAAATCCCAAAAAATTCATAATAATTTTTTCCTCGAAAAAAGGGGCAGAGGGACACCTGGAGTGGCCCAGGGAACCCCCCCAGGCAAGCACACCCCTGGATGGCACAGCCAGCCCCCAGGTGGCGCCTGGCTAGGGTGTGGCCCACCTGTGGCCCTCCAAAGGGCCTCCTCCTAGCCATATTCTTTCTCTCTCCCGAAAAACACCAGAAAACTTTCTCAAGCTCGAGTTCTTGCTGTTCTTGCTCCCGATTTCCGATATCCTTGCTCAGCCCATCTTTGCTGCTGATTTTTGGAGGGATTGCTCCTTGGTATGTGCCTCCTCCGCTTGTCCAATTAGATTTGTGATTGGTAGATTGTATCTTGAGTATTTTGCTGCTATAGGTGTCAGGTTGTGTGAGCTTGCATGCTTGTTCTATGCTTAAAGATTATATTTTGATGCATGTGTAGCCCTCTAGCAAGTTCCTATAGTAGATTTTCATCATTTATCAACTTGGAAATCACTTGCTTTGATGTTTGTCTAAAAATTTCAGAAAAAAGAGGTCATGGACAACCACACCTTTGGTGAAATATTTGAGAGTGATGCACCTAGGAGGACAAGGCCTTCAAGATCATCCTCCCGAGCTAGGCCCTCATACAATGAGGATCTCATTACACCGCGATTTGGCGACGAGGGAGATGAGGGGTATGCACACCCTTCCACCTTTCCTTGCCCAACCTTTTTGTGGGCTGCTGGGATTCTTGATGATTTTCTAACCTTGGTTCAGAGGGTTGGACTAACGAGTTATATGCAGGATGAGAGCGTGCAGTATGCTACACTCACTAAAACGTTTGTGGAGAGCTTTTATTTTTCTAATAGCCTGTTCAAACCAGACGTGTCTTTCAAAATTTATGGTAGGCCTTACACCATGACATTGAAGAGATTTTGTGAGATCCTGGGTATTGGAACAGCTGGGACGGTGAAGAAGATTCCAGCTCAACCCACTGATTTGTTGGAGCTCTACCGCGGAATAACTAATGATGATAACCATAGAGCCCAGCGGGGAAATATAAGAATTATCAACTTCTAGCTATCAGTACTTTTCTTATTATCTTGCCACTAGTGTTCTTGGTAGGGAGAATACTAGCAATATTTCTAACTATCATTTGGCCTTCCTAGCTGTTGCACTCAACAATGAAACCAGGTACCTCCTCCCCCTCGCGTTGCCCCCTCCTGGCAACCGAGCGGGCCAAACCCTACCCTGCCGCCACCTCCTCCCCCTCCATCCCCTCCCTCCTTGTCACCCCTGGAGGGCAGCCGGCCTAAGTGCGTGGTGCCGGTGATGGGGGCGGTGGGGATTTGGCCTCCCGGCCCTAGCGCGGCGGTAAGGAGGAGATCATCAGCACTGGACGGGGCCCCCTCTCCATCGACGTCTCCGTGGCTCCGGCCGGTGGTGGCTTCGTGGGAGCTTGGATCTAGAGGCGGCGGCCTCTACCGGAGTGGGGCGGGTGGCGATCTGGTGGATGAGGTTCCGGCGATGGGATTCTGTTGGAAGACCTAGATCGGCTCTCTATCCCTAGTTGCTTGCTCGATCCGTGATGACCCACAAGTATAGGGGATCGCAACAGTCTTCGTGGGTAGTATTACCCAATTTATTGATTCGACACAAGGGGAGCCAAAGAATACTTGCAAGCCTTAACAACTGAGTTGTTAGTTCAGCTGCACCTAGAAATAGTTCTTGCTCATAGAACTTTATTAGTAGCAACAACAAAGCAACAACAACATCAACAGTGAAACATGAGGAATAGTAACAGTAATGGTAACTGTAGGATTCAAGTGCGGTAGGCATAGGGATGGATGGACGGGCGTTGCATGGACGAGTCTAAACATGTAACTTCAAGATCTAGGGCATTGTAGATAAATAATAACAAGCATCCAAGTACTAAACAATCCTAGGAATGTGCTCCAAATATAGTCATACGTACTCGCAATGAGAACTTGCACAACATGTTCTATCCAGCCAACCCGTGGCAGCGGGGCCTCTAGGGAACTACTGGCAATTAAGGTGCTCCTTTTAATAGAGCACCGGAGCAAAGCATTAACACTCCATGCACACACGTGATCCTCACACCGCAGCCATCCCCTCCGGTTGTCCCAATTATTGTCACTTTGGGGCCTTTGGATCCGGACAATGATATGTGTATACAACTTGCAGATAAGATCACAAACAATACTATCATAATGATTCAATAATAAGTTCAGATCTGAGATCATGGCACTCGGGCCCTAGTGACAAGCATTAAGCGCAACAAGTTGCAACAAAGTCAAATAGCACAAGAGAAGCTAGGCACTATGCCCTAATAGATCTTATTCGATTACATGATAGAACTCATCGAATCCCTACCATACCCAAGCCTACAGCGGGGGATTACTCACTCATGGATGAGGGAAACATCGGTGGTTGATGGAGATGCATTGGTGATGACGATGGCGATGATCCTCTCCAAATTCCCCGTCCTGGCAGGGTGCCAGAACGGAGTTTCTGGATCCGAATCTTGGTTTCTGGTGGCGGCAGAGCAGAACTATTTGTGGAAAACTATCGAACCCCCTCGGTTTTTAGGTCGAAAGGCAACTTATAGGCGCAGAGGCAGGCCGTGGAGGTTCCTGGGAAGGCTGCACCCCCTCCAGGCGCGGGGTCAGGTGGGCCCGCGCCTGGGGTGGGTCTGGGCCCCCAGGCCTCCCCTCCGTCTCTTCTGGCTCCGTGGATCTTCTGGTGAAATATAATTTTTGGCATATTTTCTAGGATTATTCCTGATAGTTCATTTTCTGCACAAAAACAAGACACCAAGGTAATTCTGCTGAAAACAGCGTCAGTCCATGCTAGTTGTATCTAAATCACACAAGTTTAGAGGAAAACAATACCAAAGTGTTCGAGAAAGTAGGTACGTTTTGGACGTATCACCCCCCCAAGCTTAGCTTATTGCTTGTCCTCAAGCAATTCAGTTGAAAACTGAGTGATAAAAGAAATTTCACGAACACTTTGCTTCATATGATGTAAGTATTCTCAGCACATGAGTAGATGCTTAGACAATTCATAATAAGAAATATGCAACTAAGTCTACTCAATAGTCATTGCAAGCTATGAAAAGAAACCAACTCAATAATAATAAGTAGCATGGAACATAAACATAAGCAACATTGCAATGCTCATAATAAGGTATGATAGAGTGGTATCTCGCTTGCACAAGATTACTACTCATTACATCCACATTTATCCTAATGATATTCATCAGGTTGTCTTTAATTATCAACTGACACTAAGATTTTACTGTTCTTACTTAAATTATAGGATTAGGCTATACTATTAGAACTACTTCATATGATGTCTTACACTTTCCTACATTATCTTGGTGATTTATGTCTCCCTCGGAAGACACTAAAGAGCACTATACATGAGAAAAGATAAAATAATTTCTCTTAAGAAAGAATGACTTAAACATATGACTTAGGTGTGACAAGGTTATCCTCAAGTGGATACTCATCGCAAGTCATAAGATCATTTGGTTTAGATAAGATGGCTCCTATAGTCACTATCCAACCTACAGATCTTCCTAAAAGGGTTTCAATCCTAAGGTCAAAGCATATGATCTGATACCAACTGCGGTGACCCAGCATACCACTGCATGATGTAGTACACTATAGCCGTTGACATAACACCAATGAAACACCATTCACTAGTATTACATCCCTCAGAGTAGTACAACAGAAACATAGCAGGTCCAAGACATGACTATAGGTTACAACTCAACTCTTTACACAAGATCTAGAGAACACTCTAGGTTAAAGAGAGAGAAAGAAACTTCTTATGAAGAAGGATCAAGAATAAATAACTCATAGCTACCATACTTATAAAACTAGTAGCTGAACTACTGGCTTGCATTGCTGCTATTGCAATACTCTACAGAAATAGGTTCTATGGTTAGAAATTCTATTCTTATCTAATCAGCAATTTCGTCTTCCCTTGAGTTGATGTATATGTTGACTTTCTTGACTTCCTTGAAGAGCTTCAACTTTTGATGATAATTCCTGCAGCATAACTTGATGTAGATGTCGTTTGTACTGGCTTTAGAACCTAGCAAGGGTTAAAAAGATACTTTGAGTACGAGCGTACTCAGCAAGTTCACTAGAAAAGGAGTGTTTGATGCACTATAGCTACATCCACAGACCGTAGGTCGTAGGCAATGCAAGTTTTCGTAAACATTTCTTCAAAGGTTGCTTTTATTCTGAAAAGCTATGTCCGTGAGCCTTCACGGGTTTACCAGAACTTTCATGGAGATCCTTTTCCGCCACGTTCGCAGCTCCTTCCCGGAACAGGGAGCAGCAAGTTACAGTTCTTACACTTTGTAGAGGTGCGTTACTTTACCCATGAGAGATCAAATCCTTGTTGCACAACCGGGCGATCTTTCCCGTCCACACTTCCTATGGTGTGGGGCTCAGAAGATGATCCAAGCCAATCACTGCCCCCTTCGCGACCTCACATGTCTCCTTGGTGTACACCATGCCCACATATTGAATTACGGCAATGGTTTGTACAAACCGTTAGATGCCAGAAATGTCGTGGGACGTTGAGGGTTCCCACCCATATGCTGCATATCCTCTACGAATTACCAATTAATATGCACGCTACGAGTGATAACAGCCACGACCTGCACATCTGGCTACATGCGAGAGGAAGAAGATACAACTGACTTCTCTGTCCCATTCCAAATCTCATGGTTAACGTGTGATATACGACGCAAGAATCACTAGCGACATTGGTTGTTAAGTCCTAGTTAATATGTTCCTTTACCACCGGAACTTTCATAGTAGGTTATTACCTCATGGTAATAAACCTATAATCATATTATTATGAAAATAGTGTTTTTAGATTTTTTTCAAATGCAGGTGATGACAACACTGGATTTGTAAAATACTTTATAGAAAATAACCAAAGGACATGAGCAAGTGTGAACTTGCCTTTTGTTATTGCAAGATTATGCACTCATGGTCTTCAAGACAATATAAGATCCAATAGCGGAAATCTACATGATTGGACCGGTAAGGACTAATGTTTAAAGAAGCAAGATGCTTTTATGCATAAGTAATGTAATGCAAGTTGATAAACGCGAATCCCGAGAATAACGTTGTTCTAGGGTTTGGATACTGGAAAGGGTTTCCTTGGAATGTGTTGCTCTTTTAGATTAAGTTTCACACATGTGCTTCTTATTAAGGCTTGTGAGTGTGTGTAAAACAACATGGATTTATACAACAATATAATACATAGTATGGAATGCTACTCAAGGTTGTTTACATCTTAATTGTTTATCTTCAAGTTTTACTTTACAAGTAATGTCACTTATAAAGAATTTAAGTATTAATAATATTATTATACAAGTAAAGTATAAAGTAAGGTGTTTACTATTAATTGTTATATGTTGATTGAAGTGGCAAAATGAATAACTTTTAAAGAAAATCTTACTCAGCTAAGCAGAAGCATTTAAGCTTTTAAGTTAATCTTATGAAGTGTTCTTTCGAGTTATAATTTTTAAGTCAGAAAGAATTGCCTTTACTGGAATTCATGATATTAGTAGTATTTGAGACTTATCTATCTTGGTTTTTAACTGGGTTGGTTTGGTATTAGGATGCTTTATAACTTAATTGTAACAGACCAAAGTTAACTATAAGCATATAATAAAGTCTTTAGCATTATACTTAAAGAAATAGATTTAAATTCAAATTATGAAGGCGTTTAAATTTTTAGTTAACTCAATAGTGGAATATCACATTTTTAATATGTAGGTATTATTTTTGTGATCATTTTGGTATATTACAATTATTTTTGTGATTTATAAATAATAAGATATGATTTTAATAAGGTTTATTACTATATAAATACTTAATAAATAATAAATATTTAATTAAGAGGAATAATAATGCATGATTATAGTTTTAAACTCTAATTTTTATTTTTCTAAGATTTTAGGTATTTTATTTAGATTTTTAACATTTACCATTATTAAAATATTAATTATCAAAGTATTAAAACTTTGGAAAGTATTTATTAAATAATTTTTATTTAAATAATTATCATAATAATATTTAATAATAGTTTTAGGTTGTAGATTTTGTTTTTCTAAACATTTCCATATATTATATGTATTTTTCTGATTTATAAAACAAAAGATATTAAATTTACAAGATTTAATCATTTTATTTTATTTCTGGAATTTTGAAATTTGAATTCATATTGTTTTAATTATTCCTAAACAAAAATTAAACCATTTTACACTCAGATGGGATCTACCCACGGTCACAAACATGTGGGGCTTAGGCCACATCATAGGCCACATCAATAAAGACCAGTCAACAGGGTGGACTTGGTCAAGATGACGCAAGCATGATCTCACGATGACGTCATACGAACAGATCCTCTCAGATTGATTTCGATCCAATGATCTAAGGCGCGCGCGGGACAGTGCAAGGTTGTATTAGATTCATCACACGATGGCAAGTCGAACTAGGGTTGCGCCGCCTCTAAATGGTCATCGGAGCACTTGCTCCGACGAGCAACTGCAGCGGCGGACGAAGGTGAGCGTCGGCACGACGTTGTGGTGTTCGAAAGACAAATCGGAGAGGTTCCCGAGCACCGGTAGCTCACCAGGATTCAGAAGAGAACGGTGGCAATCGACGATGAACGACGACGTCTGGCGGCGGTAGATGCTTCGATCCCGTCGATTGGGGTTGCACCAGCTTGCGTGATTTGTCGAATATGAACAAGCACAGCACGACGAGCATGTTGGTGTCCTCCATTGGTCCTAGGGTGGTCGGGAACAACGAGGTGGATGATCTCCCGCGAGCTTGGTTTAAAGTGGATAAGGGGAAACGAAGGAGAAAGGGATTAGGGTTCGTTCTCTGCGGTTACGGGATCCTTATAGGCTCAAAAAGCAGTGGCTCGCATCTTAGGGCACGACGGTCATCACGGCGATGACGGACGGCTCCGGCGGCGCCACGCAGCTGCTGCTCCCCGACGGCCTTCTGTCTGAACGAATAAGAAAGGAAGAAAAAGAATGATGGGGTACTAGGCCGGTATTGGGCTAGAGTGGGCTGCTGCGAAGTGAGCGATGAAGATTAGCTGTGGCCTGCGGGCGACGGATAGAGAGAAGAGGAAATGGGCCGTGGGCCAGATTTAGTGTTTCCTCTATTTTTTTTATGATGTTATTCCTTTTTCATTTTCTGTTTTGTTTTCAGGTTTGTATTTTTAATATGTATTTTCATATTTGATTTGAACCCTTTTTAATGGAATATTATTTGCTGGATATCTGCAACAATAATGAATATATTGAAAGTAATTTTGTGAACTTTTATTATATATTGTTTAGAGTTTCTTTATTTTCTTCATATAGCTATTTTTCCTATAATTATTTATAATGACCTTTAATAAGAATTTAATTGGGAATCATTTCATAAACTTATTCTAGAATGCATTACTATTAAGTAATGAGATTTTATTCTCATTAATACATAATATTAAGGCAACTTTTATATTTATTGATCCTTCATAAGTTATTTGATACATAAAGTTCTAAGTGCTAGTAGGGTTAATATTACTCCTATGAATTTAGGAAATAGCAATATAAATATTTTATTATTACTAACTTAAGAGTTAAAGATTTTAGATTACAAATGTCTACCATGAATTATGGAAGTTTTAATATTTTTATATCCTTTGATAATTGTGAATAAAAATTAATGGTTAATCATATTATCTTAATGTTTATAATTTTTAATGTTATCACCCTTTGAAGTAAAATAGTGGGATTGTGTTCTAGGCTATCTTATGAGAAAGAATTGATGAAGATGGTTCCTAAGCACCTATGACAATGATGGTTGAAAATGACAAAGATGTGCTCAGGTGATTTGATATAGGAAAATATTCCTCTGAAGCATTGTGGAAACAAAATGATAGATCAACCATAGAAAGTGGATATTAGGTTTGGTCTTAGATTTAGGGTTTAGTGTTTTTGCAAGGATTCCTATATTCAATAATTCATAACTCTGGACTTTTGATTAAGGAATTCTGTTACTAGATATACTACTTCTTCCTATCCATCATCATGTGTTAACATGATGAGCTTTGCTTCACAAGGACATTCATATCCACCTTTTATGCTTCTAAAGCCATTTATAAACCCAATGAGCTTGTCATTAAAGCCTTTCATAATCATTTATACCTATACTTGACTATATCAACTACTCTATTGCTAATAATCCCCAATCCAACAAGTGGTTACTTCTAACTCCAATCATATTCTTCCTTAATCATCCTTCACTAATATCACTTCAATAGATGTATACATCAAATCCTACTTCACCTCAAGTGCTTAGTATTTCCAAAGAGGAAAATACTACTACCTCCGATCCTAAATAATTGTCTCCATTTTAAACTAGACTTAGTTCAAAACCGTGAAACTTATTTAGGATCAGAGGGAGTACTTCTTTAATCCAATGTTGCTCTAACATTATTTTAATCATACTATCTTGTCTCTACTTGACTCCAATATCTAACATTCCAACCTCACATTATATTAATATGACTTGTAATGACTAATCTAGGATATTATATCTATACTATGGTTCAATCATGTTTTATCCACCAATGTCACTTATACATGGTATAAGCATTCAATATTGGTGAATAAGGCATGATCATTATAATCCTTTGATCCTTTATGATTGAGGTTTCCAATTGGCTAAGCAAGGCTTCATCAATACAACATTAAAGTTGTATTATAATTATCTTCTGTTTAGTTCTATTGGATTAAGAGATATAATTCATTGACTATACCTACTTGATCCAATAGGACTACTCCCGGTAACTATCTTCATACTTCATCCTTGTAATCTTCTTTATTACAATATTGATTTGATTTCCTCCAATCACTCCCATCCCATAGATAACATCTAAAACTAGCATCACTATTTACCTCTTCTGACTTCTTTCTTTATAAGCCTTAAGTGAATGCTATAATAAGTACAAGAGTTGATAGGTCAAGAATTGATAGGTTAAGAATTGGTAAATCAATAGTTGATTTCTTAATATTGATGAGCAACAAATATAAGGACAGGATTCAATAGAGATGACAAAGATTTATATGGAAAGAAAGGTATATGGTGAATGATCTTAACTTTTGTTTCTTTCCTACTCAATCTCACTAGAGAATTAAAGTTAGATATTTCCATGATACTCATGGTATAAGTAGATGAGATTAAGATATAGTTGTTACATTTTTATTATTTGTGTTATATTTACAATTTTGTATTCATGAGTGATTATAATGAATACTATGATATGATCACCTAAGGATCAAATATAAATCATTAAGTAATGTATTTGGGTTTAATTTTATTCCATTTGATCTACCCTTAGATCAAATCAGGTGTACCCCAAATAAGGTTTTAGAAAAGGTCATATTGAAACTTATCGCGGTCAACTTGATGATCTACTTCAATTCCATCAAGTTAAGAGAAGCTTCAATCACTTTGACAGGTTTTGTTCAAAAAGCGCGAAAATTATTCAGATTTTCTATGCATGAATGCAATGCACACATCTGTGTTCAGCTTATTTCTAAGCTCTAATGCTGGGATGTTACAGACTCTCCCCCTAAAAATGAACTTTGTCCTCGAAGTTCGCACTCTCATGTTTCAGAGTAATGAATTGTCTTGCAATGATGACGATATGTCTTAACTCCATGTTAATCTCAATGGGAATAATTGTAATATCCCATATCCAGATCTTTTCCGTGAATCCTCATTATACTTGGCAATTTGTAACTGGGTGTCTCCAATACTCCAAAGTTCTCCTACTATTCTACTGTAGGGATATGTCTTTATTATAAACTCCTTAATTAGTGGTCTTTTCTTTAGTTCATTTTCCTAAGTAGGTATTCTATTCCAACTTCTTTTCTTGACCGTCGAACTTCCTTACTATACTATGTAAGGTATAGGAAGTCTCACTAAAACAGGTTTTAAATTTCTGTTAGCCAATAGTTATAGTCAAAAGACTAATCTTTGATTTATCATTGTATGAATTGTATTGGTAGTCCTTCCAAAAATTGGATTTGAACACATTTAGTCCATACCCATTGGAATTTCTTGTTCTCTACAAATGCCCAATTAGATGAGATTATTCACTCTTAAGGATCACTTAAGAGTTGTTTTTTTCTAGACTTAGTCTATTAGGCTTAATCTTTTATCATCTTCAAGCTTTTACCTTATTAAGCTTTAGATGATCTTTCATTATCACCTATAGTACTTCTTCAACTTTCATTTATAATGTTTACTCTCCCCCTTAGGGTTTACTAATAATCTTCGAACTGCCTATTTAGTATTTATTGACTTTATAATTAGAATATTGGTCTCTATCCATCTTTTACTCTACCTAGTTAGGGTCTTATGAAAGATTGTACGGTGTATCCACACAATTGTGGATCTCCGAAGTGAATCTTTCAGCATTATTTGTCTTACTTACTATTAGGACATTTTTGCTTTGATAAGTCAATTTTCGCGAAGAGTCTCGAAAGACAATCGCTTTTAATTTTATACTCCTTTGTCAAACTTATCTTAGGCCAAATTTTATGCTCTTTATGCAACTTTTAAGATGATCTGGTTAACTATGTCAACCAACACCGGCTACGGTCAAGATAACAACTGTGGATCAAATACTAGCTATGGATCAAATACCAGCTGTGGATAATTACCAGCTGCGAACCATCCTAGGGTGTATGTATTATCCTATGGTTCCTAACATACTTATGGTATTCTCTCTGAATTGTTAGAGCCTGAATATCATTTTGGTTCCAAAACTTCTTCTTTGCACTTATTCATGATGCTTCCATGAGCTTGGTACAACTACTCCATTACTTCTTAGCAACATTACCTACTTTAAATGAACTTTAAGTTCATTACTTCTTGTTGCTCCATACATCTTCTACACTAATCTTCCTTCTTATTGCTGATTAGGAATGATCCGAGCTTGATCCATCCATCAAATTGCGTTGATACTACATATATTTTGCTTCATCCTTCAAGTAGTTCTTCATCTTGGTCTCCGGAACTCGTCACTCCCTTGCACGAATTCCCATTCCTATCTAGGTCTATAACATCAAGTAATAACTGGATGTTGCAACATGCATTTGCACACCAAGTTAAACTTCATGTACATATCTAGTCAATCAAGAAGATCCAAGAAAACAAATAAATCCAAATGTGGTACATATAACACACAATATTCTAAGCCCAGAATATAGTAGTTGAGTATAATATCTCTAAAATTCAGGCTTAGCTGTGAAGTATATGACACCTCCTCATATAGGTTTATGTTGTGATACTTAGCACTTAAGGTCAAACTATACTTTGTCTCAATATTTACCCTAATTGCTCAAGTGCAAGAGGATAATTTTGAGACAAAGTGTCTCAAATTTAGTTCTGACTAACCTTTGGTCTCACCTTTGGAATGATTAACTATAAATATATCTTTCTTTCTTAGTGAACTAACCTCACATTATCTCTCCAAATGACTAATCAGATTCTATTTAACACCTTTAATTGAATTTTATCCAGAATTATGACACCTATGAATTCTATCATAGTTCTACGAGGATATTTTCATACTTCTACTTACAGGTAATTTACTAAGCACTTGTCATACTTACACTTACATCATGGTTTCAGAGCTAATCTCACCATGATCTGGTTATGTTTTACCCGTACATCATGATTTAAAAATTAATCTAGCCATGATGACTTTGTTTCACATAGTACTCCCATTGATTACTAGTCATGGTTTCACTTCATCACATAGAATTCTCAAGTGAATTCCACATGATTACTACTCATTACATCCACATTTATCCTAATGATATTCATCAGGTTGTCTTTAATTATCAACTGACACTAAGATTTTACTATTCTTACTTAAATTCTAGGATTAGGCTATACTGTTAGAACTACTTCATATGATGTCTTACACTTTCCTACATTATCTTGGTGATTTATGTCTCCCTCGGAAGACACTAAAGAGCACTATACTTGAGAAAAGATAAAATAATTACTCTTAAGAAAGAATGACTTAAACATATGACTTAGGTGTGACAAGGTTATCCTCAAGTGGATACTCATCGCAAGTCATAAGATCATTTGGTTTAGATAAGATGGCTCCTATAGTCACTATCCAACCTACAGATCTTCCTAAAAGGGTTTCAATCGTAAGGTCAAAGCATATGCTCTGATACCAACTGCGGTGACCCAGCATACCACTGCATGATGTAGTACACTATAGTCGTTGACATAACACCAATGAAACACCGTTCACTAGTATTACATCCCTCAGAGTAGTACAACAGAAACATAGCAGGTCCAAGACATGACTATAGGTTACAACTCAACTCTTTACACAAGATCCAGAGAACACTCTAGGTTAAAGAGAGAGAAAGAAACTTCTTATGAAGAAGGATCAAGAATAAATAACTCATAGCTACCATACTTATAAAACTAGTAGCTGAACTACTGGCTTGCATTACTGCTATTGCAATACTCTACAAAAATAGGTTCTATGGTTAGAAATTCTATTCTTATCTAATCGGCAATTCGTCTTCCCTTGAGTTGATGTATATGTTGACTTTCTTGACTTCCTTGAAGAGCTTCAACTTTTGATGATAATTCCTGCAGCATAACTTGATGTAGATGTCGTCTGTACTGGCTTTAGAACCTAGCAAGGGTTAAGAAGATACTTTGAGTACGAGCGTACTCAGCAAGTTCACTAGAAAAGGAGTGTTTGATGCACTATAGCTACAGCCACAGACCGTAGGTCGTAGGCAATACATGTTTTCGTAAACATTTCTTCAAAGGTTGCTTTTATTCTGAAAAGCTATGTCCGTCAGCCTTCACGGGTTTACCAGAACTTTCATGGAATTCCTTTTCCGCCGCGTTCGCAGCTCCTTCCCGGAACAGGGAGTAACAAGTTACAGTTCTTACACTCTGCAGAGGTGCGTTACTTTACCCATGAGAGATCAAATCCTTGTTGCACAACCGGATGATCTTTACTGTCCACACTTCCTATGGTGTGGGGCCCAGAAGATGATCCAAGCCAATCACTGCCCCCTTCGCGACCTCGCATGTCTCCTTGGTGTACACCATGCCCACATATTGAATTACGGCAATGGTTTGTACAAACCGTTAGATGCTAGAACTATCGTGGGACGTTGAGGGTTCCCACCCATATGCTGCATATCCTCTACGAATTATCAATTAATATGCACGCTACGAGTGATAACAGCCATGACCTGCACATCCGGCTACATGCGAGAGGAAGAAGATACAACTGACTTCTCCGTCCCATTCCAAATCTCATGGTGAACACGTGATATACGGCGCAAGAATCACTAGCGACATTGGTTGTTAAGTCCTAGGTAATATGTTCCTTTACCACCGGAACTTTCATAGTAGGTTATTACCTCATGGTAATAAACCTATAATCATATTATTATGAAAACAGTGTTTTCAGATTTTTTTCAAATGCAGGTGATGACAACATTGGATTTGTAAAATACTTTACAGAAAATAAACAAAGGACATGAGCAAGTGTGAACTTGCCTTTTGTGATTGCAAGATTATGCACTCACGGTCTTCAAGACAATATAAGATCCAATAGCGGAAATCTGCATCATTGGTCCGGTAAGGACTAATGTTTAAAGAAGCAAGATGCTTTTATGCATAAGTAATGTAATGCAAGTTGATAAACGTGAATCCCGAGAATAACGTTGTTCTAGGGTTTGGATACTGGAAAGGGTTTCCTTGGAATGTGTTGCTCTTTTAGATTAAGTTTCACACATGTGCTTCTTATTAAGGCTTGTGAGTGTGTGGAAAACAACATGGATTTATACAACAACATAATACATAGTATGGAATGCTACTCAAGGTTGTTTACATCTTAATTGTTTATCTTCAAGTTTTACTTTACAAGTAATGTCACTTATAAAGAATTTAAGTATTAACAATATTATTATACAAGTAAAGTATAAAGTAAGGTGTTTACTATTAATTGTTATATGTTGATTGAAGTGGCAAAATGAATAACTTTTAAAGAAAATCTTACTCAACTAAGAAGAAGCATTTAAGCTTTTAAGTTAATCTTATGAAGTGTTCTTTCTAGTTATAATTTTTAAGTCAGAAAGAATTGCCTTTACTGGAATTCATGATATTAGTAGTATTTGAGACTTATCTATCTTGGTTTTTAACTGGGTTGGTTTGGTATTAGGATGCTTTATAACTTAATTGTAACAGACCAAAGTTAACTATAAGCATATAATAAAGTCTTTAGCATTATACTTAAAGCTTGGTAACTATAAGTAACTTTAAGAATGTAGATAGACTTAGGGTGTATTACTTATGATACTTGTATTCTGTTCACTTTATATTTTCTCCTTAGAGTTACTTAAGAATAGCATTACTTCTATTGGAGTAGTGGTTTCTTTACATTATAATGGTATAGAGGAATTTATCTTCCTATAAAGATGTGGTTAAGGTTTATGAATAAGTAAACAATATTATTTAGTACTTATGGATTTACTTATAGTGTTTTGATTTGTTTATAACTTGTGGTTACTATAAAGAATGGTTTTTATCTTATTACAATTATTCTTGGTGATTTTATATTAGATAAGGATTCTTTTATAAAATAATTTATACTTATGGTTGAAAGATAACTTAATAAAATTGTATTTAAATGATGTTGAATCATTTTGACCTCATAATGTTAGTATTTATGATTAATACTATTTATTACATTTAATTGGTTAATTTAAGAAATATTAACAAATTTTATTTGTCATTTTATGAATTATTAATTAAAGAAATAGATTTAAATTTAAAATTATGAAGGCGTTTAACTTTTTATTTAACTCAAAAGTGTAATATCACATTTTTAATATGTAGGTATTATTTTTATGATCATTTTTATAACACCCTAGATTTCTAAACACCAGGCAGTGCTACCACATCTATCTAAATTCTACCAAACTAAGGAAAACTGTAGTTTTGGGTAGCACTTTCTTTGTTTTTGAAGAACAATCATTGCAAGTGTAGCAAGAATAACAGTTCATACATCACGATAAGATAAATAAGAACCCAAACATCTCACGTAATGCATAACATTTTTCTGACATAAGTATTAAAACTAGAGCAGATGTCCTGCAAAAGACTCCAATAGTACACCACTCGGCTAATAGGAATAATCTAAACGGACAATGTTCTAATCGTTTGTAGGGTAGATGTGTGTGACAAAGTGCTAGTGAGCTACTCCCTCCCATGCATGACGTTACGCTGAATACCTGAAAAACCAAATGAAACGCAAGAATGAGTACAAAAATACTCAGCAAGTACAGTATGAACCATAAGGAATAAACAACATTAAAACTTCACTCAGAAACATCTGAAAATAGAAACAATGTATGTTGGTACATGTGACCGGAACTAGTCACCATGCGAATGGTAGTGTTGGCTCGGAATTTACCAACGCATCGGCTCGGACTTACCGACCTACCACGAAGTTGGCTCGGAATTTACCAACCCGTAACCCAGGAAGTCTAGACGGAAAACATCAGATTGATGAAGTACGGAATACGAACGCAAGCACACTGAAAACACAACCAATAACACAATCAATCATTAAGAGACGAGGTCTCGTCATGCACTTGCCTCAGATGTGCGTTCAAATTCGAGAATTAATTCTGTCACCCGAATCTCCAAAACCTGGAACAGCAGGGTATTGACGATGTAGGCAGCCACACGTTCACTTCAGATGCCAGATGACAGGGGCGACGAATGGCCGGTGGCGGCACTCGTCGACAAGGTGCCGACTGCGGGTGGCGGCGCAAGAACCCTAGGCGGCGGCCTCCACAGTTTGTGATTTGGGCGTGCGTTCAGTTGTGTGCCAAAACAGGACACCGAGTTATATTTCTGAATTTATCCAAATACTACAATTAAAGTGGCTCTCGAAAGTTCGTCTGAATCAAATAAATAGATAGTCGTTTTTTTATCAACTCGACAAGCTAGATATTAACCATTTTCCTTCATTTTTGTAGGCGACCAACAATTAAATATATCATCTTTTGGTCCACTCTCATTTATTATGTCAAAATTGCTCTTCAAAATTCCAGGATATTACATTCTACCCTCCTTCAAAAGAATTCGTCCTCGAATTCTTCATATCACGACTTGGGTAATCTAACAATGATGGGAATTCGTATAACCACATATCATTCACCTCACTTTTGTAGATCATGCTTAATTACTCAATTTTTTTAAGACTCAACTTTGATCCCTAGGTTTGGTATACTCGAAGAACAACGTAGGTTCATCCTTACCGTATCTCCTACGCATGGCAACGGTTGCCTCCGCTAAAGGTTGTACCTCATACCATTCTATGGTATAGGATGCATACCGTCGCCTCTTGACTAGACTAAGGGTAGATACACTCATGGATTCACCTCTCCAACGTAATGAGAGAGAATAATAAGAGTAATTGGTATGGGGGACAGTTCATCCCGCACCCAAATTATAAACTCCGCTTGTGGATCAGTGAATCACCTAACCTAACATTCGGGTCATCCTCACTTGCATTGCAGATGTTTTTTTCTTGGGCATGAACAAGGTTCAATAGTTGAATCTCCATCCAAAAAGCACTATAGAACTATACGACCGACATTTCAAAAAACCCATTAGGTATGTTTGAGAGAAACGCCCTAGCTACACAACCTCACAACAACACTCATGCAATTTACCAGTCTTCAAAAACATAATAGGATAGAAAGATAGATTGACTAATTGGATAGGCTGACTAAAGTCAAGGTAAATAAAATGGTCAAAGAAGGTTTCGCAAGAAACAAAAGAACTTAGGGGAAATGTCTTTACCTGTGCCCCCATTTGAATGATCATGAGAAGAAGTTGGAGGCATGGTGTAGATCCCTTGCCTAGTCAAAGCAGAAGAATCCCCAATAGGATGTTGTTTTGGAGGTATTATGGGTGGAGATGGCAACAGAAGTGGAGGATGTGAAGCTGGAAATGGAGTTGCATGCTAGTAATAGCCTGTTGGCGGAGGTGGGAACTGATGCGGGGCAGCCATCATTTGGACTGATCCATGGGACGAGATAAGACCTGAATTAGCAGTATGAGAGGAACCATTTGTCGAAGAAACTTCTGACGGAGGGGTGATAATTTTCCACTTCATGATGGAATCCGGGTTTTCCTTACAAACATTCCTCATATGACCAGACTTGCCGCATTGGTTACAAGTACCGGAGAAATCACAGTCTAAGGCATGATGGTTTTGCCCACACCTGAAGCATATCAATCCTTGCCCTGGAGCAGGGCGCATGAATTTTGTCCTTGAAGAAAATTGCGACCTAGGTCCGGATTGGTGTTGGGATTGTCCATCTTTCTTGGACTTCTTAAAAACATGACACTCCGTAAGCTCACTTCCATCTTGATGATTCCTCTTATGCTTGCTACTTGTGCCATTATTACCACTTGTACGGGCGGCCTCTACCTTCGTGAGTTGAATTTGTAACTTCATCCCCCTCGCTTGTTCAACCACAGTGAAATAGTCATTTGGACGATTAGCTCCCATGACATGTCGATATTCTGGATTAAGCCCTTCAAAGAATCTCCTAGCTTTCTCAACCTCATTTTGATTAATGTGGTCCACAAAATGAACAATCTTACTGAACTCAGTCTCGTACTCATCCACTGTCTTGTCGCCTTGCTTAATATTCCTTAGGGCAACATCAATCTTCTCCTTGAATGAAGTCGGGTAATATTTGTTAGTGAATTGCTTAAAAAAACATCCCATGTAGGCGGTCCATGGGCCGGTGCCAAAGCTGCGCGCACCCCTTCCCACCAATCATCAGCAAGATCCTTCAGTTGAAAAGCCACATAGACGACTCTTTCATCTGCCGTCATTACTGATGCATCCATGTATTTCTCCATGGTGCGAAGCCAACTTGCAGCATCCATCGGTGTTCCTGATCCATCAAACTTATCCAACTTTATTTCTATCCACTTGGTGAGCGTCATGTTCTAAGCACCATATCCATCACTATTCCTAGATTGACTCACTTCCTCATCATCATGATGACTCCGCTCATGTGACGTATCTGCACGACCATTGCGGCCAGCACGGCCACGAGCCCGACCTCTACGTTTTGGCGCCATAACTAATAGAACACATTATCAAAAAATTAGAAAACAAAAAAAATAACATTAATTCATCTCCATCCTTACTCAAATGGATAAGATAAATAAACAAAAATAAAATCAATAGAAACGCGAATGAGATGCATGTCCCAAAAACCCATCCTACAATGCATATGTGTGTCATTTTGTTTATTTGGCTGGTTCCGATTCAAGTTTTAGATGCTTATAAACCTTCGGCAAAGTTTTATTTGATAAGATGCTAACTTACTATGCCAGAGACCTAAAGCATAGGCTCTGATACCAACTATAACACCCCAGATTTCTAAACACCAGGCAATGCTACCACACCTATCTAAATTCTACCAAACTAAGGAAAACTGTAGTTTTGGGCAGCACTTTCTTTGTTTTTGAAGAACACTCATTACAAGTGTAGCAAGAATAACAGTTCATACGTCACGATAAGATAAATAAGAACCCAAACATCTCACGTAATGCATAACGTTTTCCTGACACAAGTATTAAAACTAGAGCAGATGTCCTGCAAAAGACTCCAATAGTACACCACTCGGCTAATAGGAATAATCTAAACGGACAATGTTCTAATCGTTTGTAGGGTAGATGTGTGTGACAAAGTGCTAGTGAGCTACTCCCTCCCATGCATGACGTTACGCTGAATACCTGAAAAACCAAATGAAATGCAAGAATAAATACAAAAATACTCAGCAAGTACAGTACGAACCATAAGGAATGAACAACATTAAAACTTCACTCAAAAACATCTGAAAATAGAAACAATGTGTGTTGGTACATGTGACCGGAACTAGTCACCATGCGAATGGTAGTGTTGGCTCGGAATTTACCAACGCATCGGCTCAGACTTACCGACCTACCACGAAGTTGGCTCGGAATTTACCAACCCGCAACCCAGAAAGTCTAGACGGAAAACATCAGATTGATGACGTACCGAATACGAACGCAAGCACACTGAAAACACAACCAATAACACAATCAACCATTAAGAGACGAGGTTTCGTCATGCACTTGCCTCAGATGTGCGTTCAAATTCGAGAATTAATTCTGTCACCCGAATCTCCAAAACCTGGAACAGCAGGGTATTGACGATGTAGGCAGCCACACGTTCACTTCAGATGCCAGATGACAGGGGCGACGAATGGCCGGTGGCAGCGCTCGTCGACAAGGTGCCGACTGCGGGTGGCGGCGCAAGAACCCTAGGCGGCGGCCTCCACAGTTCGTGATTTGGGTGTGCGTTCAGTTGTGTGCCAAAACAGGACACCGAGGGTCTTCTTTATTTATTCTCCCTTATGGCTTATCCGGACATGAGTTTGTTTTTATTTATATTTCTGAATTTATCCAAAGACTACAATTAAAGTGGCTCTCGAAAGTCCGTCTGAATCAAATAAATAGATAGTCGTTTTTTTATCAACTCGACAAGCTAGATATTAACCATTTTCCTTCATTTTTGTAGGCGACCAACAATTAAAAATATCATCTTTTGGTCCACTCTCTCATTTATTATGTCAAAACTGCTCTTCAAAATTCTAGGATATTACAATATTGGTATATTACATTTATTTTTGTGATTTATAAATAATAAGATATGAGTTTAATAAGATTTATTACTATATAAATACTTAATAAATAATAAATATTTAATTAAGATGAATAATAATGCATGATTATAGTTTTAAACTCTAATTTTTATTTTTCTAAGATTTTAGGTATTTTATTTAGATTTTTTACATTTACCATTATTAAAATATTAATTATCAAAGTAGTAAAACTTTGGAAAGTATTTATTAAATAATATTTATTTAAATAGTTATCATAATAATATTTAATAATAGTTTTAGGTTGTAGATTTTATTTTTCTAAACATTTCCATATATTATATGTATTTTTCTGATTTATAAAACAAAAGATATTAAAGTTACAAGATTTAATCATTTTATTTTATTTCTGGAATTTTGAAATTTGAATTCATATTGTTTTAATTATTCCTAAACAGATATTAAACCATTTTACACTCAGATGGGATCTCTCCACAGTCACATACATGTGGGGCTTAGGCCACGTCATAGGCCACATCAGCAAAGACCAGTCAATAGGGTGGACTTGGTCAAGATGATGTAAGCATGATCTCATGATGACGTCATACGAACAGATCCTCTCAGATTGATTTTGATCCAATGATCTAGGGCGCGCGCGGGACAGTGCAAGGTTGTATTAGATTCAGCACACGATGGCGAGTCGAACTAGGGTTGCGCCGCCTCTAAATGGTCATCGGAGCACTTGCTCTGACGAGCAACTGCGGCGGCGGACGAAGTTGAGCGTTGGCACGATGTTGTGGTGTTCGAAAGACAAATCAGAGAGGTTCCCGAGCACCGGTAGCTCACCAGGGTTCGGAAGAGCGTGTTGAAGAGGGCGGAGGAGGTTTGAGATGGTGGCAATCGACGATGAACGGCGACGTCTCGCGGCGGTAGATGCTTCGATCCCGTCGATTCGGGTTGCGCCGTCTTGCGTGATTTGTCGAAGATGAACAAGCAGAGCACGTCGAGCACGTTGGTGTCCTCCGTTGGTCCTAGGGTGGTCGGGAACGACGAGGTGGATGATCTCCGGCGAGCTTGGTTTTATAGTGGATAAGGGGAAACGAAGGAGAAAGGGTTTAGGGTTCGTTCTCTGCGGTTACGGGATCCTTATAGGCTCAAAGAGCGGTGGCTCGCATCTTAGGGCACGGCGGTCATCACGGCGACGGCGGACGGATCCAGCGGTGCCACGCAGCTGCTGCTCCCCGACGGCCTTCTGTCTGAACGAAGAAGAAAGGCAGAAAAAGAATGAAGGGCTACTGGGCCGGTATTGGGATGGAGTGGGCTGCTGCGAAGTGAGCGAAGAAGATTAGCTGTGGCCTGCGAGCGATGGATAGAGAGAAGAGGAAATAGGCCGTGGGCCAGATTTAGTGTTTCCTCTGTTTTTTTATGTTATTCCTTTTTCATTTTCTGTTTTGTTTTCAGGTTTGTATTTTTAATATGTATTTTCATATTTGATTTGAACGCTTTTTAATGGAATATTATTTGCTGGATATCTGCAGCAATAATGAATATATTGAAAGTAATTTTGTGAACTTTTATTATATATTGTTTAGAGTTTCTTTATTTTCTTCATATAGCTATTTTTCCTATAATTATTTATAAGGACCTTTAATAAGAATTTAATTGGGAAAAATTTCATAAACTTATTCTAGAATGCATTACTATTAAGTAATGAGATTTTATTCTCATTAATACATAATATTAAGGCAACTTTTATATTTATTGATCCTTCATAAGTTATTTGATACATAAAGTTCTAAGTGCTAGTAGGGTTAATATTACTCCTATGAATTTAGGAAATAGCAATATAAATATTTTTTATTACTAACTTAAGAGTTAAAGGTTTGAGATTACAAATGTCTACCATGAATTATGGAAGTTTTAATATTTTTATATCCTTTGATAATTGTGAATAAAGATTAATGGTTAATCATATTGTCTTAATGTTTATAATTTTTAATGTTATCACCCTTTGAAGTAAAATAGTGGGATTGTGTTCTAGGATATCTTATGAGAAATAATTGATGAAGATGGTTCCTAAGCACCTATGATAATGATGGTTGAAAATGACAAAGATGTGCTTAGGTGATTTGATATAGGAAAATATTCCTCTGAAGCATTGTGGAAACAAAATGATAGATCAACCATAGAAAGTGGATATTAGGTTTGGTCTTAGATTTAGGGTTTAGTGTTTTAGCAAGGATTCCTATATTCAATACTTCATAACTCTGGACTTCTGATTAAGGAATTCCTTTACTAGATATACTACTTCTTCCTATCCATCATCATGTGTTAACATGATGAGCTTTGCTTCACAAGGACATTCTTATCCACCTTTTATGCTTCTAAAGCCATATATAAACCCGATGAGCTTGTCATTAAAGCCTTTAATAATCATTTATATCTATACTTGGCTATATCAACTACTCTATTGCTAATAATCCCCAATCCAACAAGTGGTTACTTCTAACTCCAATCATATTCTTCCTTAATCATCCTTCACTAATATCACTTCAATAGATGTATACATCAAATCCTACTTCACCTCAAGTGCTTAGTATTTCCAAAGAGGAAAATACTACTTCTTTAATCCATTGTTGCTCTAACATTATTTTAATCATACTATCTTGTCTCTACTTGACTCCAATATCTAACATTCCAACCTCACATTATATTAATGTGACTTGTAATGACTAATCTAGGATATTATATCTATACTATGGTTCAATCATGTTTTATCCACCAATGTCACTTATACATGGTATAAGCATTCAATATTGGTGAATAAGGCATGATCATTATAATCCTTTGATCCTTTATGATTCAGGTTTCCAATTGGCTAAGCAAGGCTTCATCAATACAACATTACAGTTGTATTATAATTATCTTCTGTTTAGATCTATTGGATTAAGAGATATAATTCATTGACTATACCTACTTGATCCAATAGGACTACTCCTAGTAACTATCTTTAGACTTCATCCTTGTAATCTTCTTTGTTACAATATTGATTTGATTTCCTCCAATCACTCCCATCCTATAGATAACATCTAAAACTAGCATCACTATTTACCTCTTCTGACTTCTTTCTTTATAAGCCTTAAGTGAATGCTATAATAAGTACAAGAGTTGATAGGTCAAGAATTGATAGGTTAAGAATTGGTAAATCAATAGTTGATTTCTCAATATTGATGAACAACAAATATAAGGACAGGATTCAATAGAGATGATAAAGATTTATATGGAAATAACGGTATATGGTGAATGATCTTAACTTTGGTTTCTTTCCTACTCAATCTCACTAGAGAGTGAAAGTTAGATATTTCCATGATACTCATGGTATAAGTAGATGAGATTAAGATATAGTTGTTACATTTTTATTATTTGTGTTATATTTACAATTTGGTATTCATGAGTGATTATAATAAATACTATGATATGATCACCTAAGGATCAAATATAAATCATTAAGTAATGTATTTGGGTTTAATTTTATTCCATTTGATCTACCCTTAGATCAGATCATGTGTACCCAAAATAAGGTTTTAGCAAAGGTCATATTGAAACTTATCGCGGTCAACTTGATGATCTACTTCAATTCCATCAAGTTAAGAGAAGCTCCAATCACTTTGACAGGTTTTGTTCAAAAAGCGCGAAAATTATTCAGATTTTCTATGCATGAATGCAATGCACACATGTGTGTTCAGCTTATTTCTAAGCTATAATGCTGGGATGTTACAATTATTACCCTTCACTTGTGTGACTTGAGTAATTAACATGAAACCAAAATCCACTGAGGACGGCTGAACCCTGCAAAGAACTCACAAAACCAGAGAAGACCGACAAATATTTTTGGTGTTTTCGATTTTTCAAACAAGCCAACAAAGCAAAAACAAGCAAAGAAAAGGCAAACCAAACAAATCAAAAACTAAGACGCTCCAAGAACAACACAACTGTGCATGAAACAATAAAAACGAAGTGTCTAGAAAGACCTAAGATTTTTATTGATGAAGAAGGGGATACCTTGGGCACCCCCAAGCTTTGACGCTAGTACCTCTTGAATATTTCTTGGGGTGACACGGGGTAGCTCTCCCAAGCTTGAGCTTTTGTCCATTCTTCATCTCATTGCATCATTCTCTCTCTACACCTAAATTTTTTCCTTCATACAAAACTTCACAATCTTCATTAGCAACATAAGTTTATTCAAAAGATATTAGACCTCTGGCAAAGCTTTGGAACAACAAGAATTTTCACTAAAAACACATTCTACGATAGTAACTCCTTCAAAAATCTCAATTCACCTAAAGAGAACTCAAAAAGGAATCAATAAGAAGCAAATGCAAATAATGGCAGAAATCTATCAAACAGACCAGCAGGTAGAAACCGATTTTTTCGAACATCTTTTGTTGCTCAAATCAAAAAGTGTTGAACTAAGAAAGTTAGATAACATACTGGGGGATTTATTCGTAAATTTTGAGCTCAATCAGACTTACAAAGACTCCTCACGAATTTTTATGGTGGAGGAAATAAATCTGTTTCGGGACAGCAACTCCCCAAATCTTACTTCCCTCTTATTAGAGGTCATTCTTGGCACAAAAAGCAAACAAAAAGGATAAGGAGATGTCATTACTGAAGTAATAACTTCCAAGGCTCAAGGAAACTCTTGGGTTATCTGCCAACAAGTACTTTTATTTAATGCCTTTAAGTTAGGAACGACGAAGAGCAAAGATTGGAAAGGAGAAAAACAAAAGTGAGCAAGTATAACCACTGTGGAAGCATTATTTTGTTTATTAAAATCCTTTTGTTAACAAGGTTGATCGAGTCATGTTACCCAAAACAATCTTATATGAAACAAACCTTTGCATTCCATAAGGGGATTATGTTACCTCATACTTGATAGCAACGGTCCCAATCATAATAGTTTCAAAATTTTCTTGCAGAATGGGACATTATATTTCTCCAACCTTAATGCTCTCAATATTTTCAATAGAATTCAGGCAATAGCTCTTAACAACCTTCTTGGGGAAATAGACAGTGTGCTCTTTGTCATTAATATTGAATGTTACTTTTCCTTGATTGCAATTGATGACAGCACCTGCAGTATTAAGAAAAGGTCTCCCAAGAATAATAGACATATTATCATCTTCAGGCATTTCAAGCACAACAAAATCAGTTAGAACCATGCATGTTGTAACATCCCAAAAATACTAAGCTTGGATCATCAAACACTAATCATCAAATTAGGGTTAACAAAAACTTTTCTACATAAAATTATGGAAGCATGCATGTGAGTATGCATTTCATTTTGAATTATTTTGAACCTCCTTGTTTGTGTGTTCCATTGCTTGTAAATGGATGCTTAGGTGAAATAAACATCATCTAAACATTTCCCACACTTTTCCTAAAGACAAGTAAATCAAAACAAATAAAATAAGGGAATGGTCATTTTGACCAATTTAACTCCCATGCCTACTTTGGCTGTCTCAAACTTTCAGAACCTAACAGAAACTTTTCTGGATCTTTGCACCCCTTGATTGTACTCATAACAAAGTATCAAGGCCCACTTTGTGATCATCCAGAAACTTTCAAAGGCATAGTTTAAATGACAATTCAAAATTGAATCTATATCATATGGGAAGATCCCACTTTTTCTAAAACCACTCAAACAAGCTCAACTTTCAAAACCCAAGCATCTGCAGACTCACTAGCACCAACATAGCACACCCACCAAAAATATTTTCAAAATTCAAAACTTGACTTCTTGCGGCCATTTCATCAAACACTTGGCAGACACAAATCAAACAAAATCAAAACACTATAGTGTGCAGTGTTTTGAGCCTAACTGGTTCCCTATCTAGCTCACAACCATCTCAGTAGATCATCTAGCAAGATTAACCCAACCTAGCACCACTGTGAGCTTGCCAAGATCATCAATGGTGAACAGCTGAGTGCATCCTTGCCACCCTAGTGTAGACCGCAAGCTAGGAAAGAAACTAGCCATGCCAACCTTGTCTGGGAGATCACCCATGCCTCACTGCCCCCTCTCGACCAGCCCTGCCTCGAGGACACCGACCAGAGCACCTAGGAACGCCGCGCCCGTGCCTCTGCCAACCGTGCCGAGCATGCGCCAGAGCGCCACCCACGACCGAAGCCCACAGACCGTGCGCCACCCTCGCCGCGTGCATACTCGATCACCACCGACCCAGGAGACCGCCAGACATGCCCATTTCACCGCCCGTACCCCATAGCCACCGCTCGCCGTTGAAGACGCCGCCTCTGCCGCACAGAGCGTCGCGTGTTCCAGACCAACCTACATCGCCCCACGTCTCGCCACTGCATCGTTGAGCATCGCCAGGGAACACCGCACTGTCCCCTACCTTCGCCCATGCCAATAGCCGTCTATACCACCGCCCTCGACGAGGTCACCGTGCGCCCCATCAGTCCCCTTGCTCGACTATAAATAGAGGCCACCCCCAGTCGAATTCTTCACACCATTCTACTCCCCTCTCCTCACTGATCGTGCCACACCGTTCCCGGAGCAAGAAGCGCATCGCCGGAATTGCGCCGGAGCAGGCCGCCTCTGGAGGAGAAGGGCGCCATCGATTTCGTTCACCCCCGGAGCTGCCGCGACCATCCCTGAGTTCGCCGTCGTCGACTTCGTCGTTCGCCCGCCTCGCCGACCCTCGCCCGCACCCCGGCAAGCCCCCAACGACCCCCACTGGCCGCGCTAGGTTTCTGTCTCGCCGGCTTGCCCAACGTCGATGATGACTCTCAGCCGTTGGATTAGAACCAGATCGAACGCACCACATCGTCCCATACCGCTTTGCACCCCCTGTGTCACTGACGCGTGGGGACAGCCACTTAAACAGCCCGCGGAAGCGCTGCGCTTAGCAGGCCGGCCCAGTATCGCTTCCTGCGCAGCCTAGTTATTTGAATTAAACCTTTTCCATTTTATTTCAAACACACTTCTGTACCCAGTTTCAAAAATCAACCCACGTCGACTCAGTCCACCAATTTGAATGAAACAAATTTTGTTAGAAAGGTCTGGGAATGCTGAATCCAAGACCGTTGGATTCAAGTCATTTGGATCTGTAGATCATCCTTGGCAAAAATAACAAGGCAGAATCTCTTCTGCATTCAAACATTTTTCAAAGTTAAACCACAATAGCTTTTGAGTTGATTCCAACTCTCAAAAATCACATTTAACTATACCTTTTAGAGTATATAAAAATATATAGGTTTACTTACAGAAATAATGTTCAAATAATAAAAGAATGCCACATAGGCATTTCTAGACACATTATTTAATTAAAATAAAAGGGTAAAACCTTATTAAATTGTGACACCACTTTAAATCACATTCCCATGGACTAAAATATGTGGTGATGACATGTGTCAACATGATCCCATGTTTGGTTTGGAGAATATTAAATCTTAAGTAGTTTTTCAATGAGTAGAAATTACTTTTCTAAAAATAAAAGGGATTTAAACCAAACCTTAATCTTGTAATGTTAGTGATGATACTAGATCATCTATATGACCCTTTTGTGTGATGATTGCAAGTAGTTAAGTATTGCTTGGTGATTGTGTACATCGCATTTATTTGTAGACGCTAGTACCGACCAAGGATACGAGGAGGAAGGAGGATTATACGAAGAAGAAGCGGAGGAGAACTTCAACCACTGCTCTGCACAAGGCAAGACTAATACTACTAGTGTATGTGCAAGCTAACCCTTGCAAGCTTATACTGATATTGTGCAAGCCCATACTTGCAATCCTATACTTGCAATGATGCAAACAAACTATGGCGTGTTACCATGCCAACTATATGCCTTAAGCATATGTGATCATACCCACTTGATACCCCAATCCTAGTATTTGCAAGCTTCTACTTTATTTCTTTATCAAAGCTTTAACTTAGAGTTGACTTAAGTGACTTGTAGATTCTAGAAAGATATATTTTGAAGGTTGCATAAAGAGCATAAAATTTGGCCTAAGTTAGAAACCTTGATATCATCCTAAGATATAAGGTTGTACTTAGTTGAAATTCCACTAGTTTACCACCCCTCATTAGTGTTACCCCCACTTGTAGATGCTAGTGCTAAGCATAAAACTTTATCAACTATAGATGGGAATACTTGGTGAAAATGGTTATGAAAACCTTAGAATGATGGATTATTCTACTGAGATGTTTTGACATATGTTTCCGAACACCAGATGATTTTGGTGACGAAAATGTTGAGGCATGAGCCTTAGCCCTTTATAAAACTGATGGTTGTCTGGATGCGATACCATTCCAATTTTATCGTACAACCACAATACCCGAAGATTGGGTAGGGCTTGACTGGAAGCTTATATACCTTAGTATTAGTTCCCTCACGACCAAGGTCTGAGCTGAGGCTACGTTGTGAAGATTTTCCACCTGTGCAGTACCCAAGATGACAGTTGGTCATGGTTGGGAGGACAAACTCATAGGAGAGGTGCTTATACTAGGGCGTGTAATTGAAAGGTTAGGATTGATTATCCGCATACTGAGTATGGTGAATTCAGGATTTGTTCCTGACGGATGTATCGAATGTTGTGGTGAAAGTGTACAATCTCTGCAGAGTGTCAAACTATTCGAATAGCCGCGTCCGCGGTTATGGACAATTGGAGTGGCCATACTGTTCCCCCGTCAGATGTTTTCAAAATGACTTGTGAAATGCATTGAGATTTTGACTTGACCACAGCAGAGTTGTGATACGAAACACAAGTTCCCCCCTTAGGAGTTATAAAATTGTGACTAGCTTCTCTCTGAACTTAGTAGAGATAAATCTGGCTTTTTGCAAAACAACCCTAGAGCCTAGTGTCCTATTATCAAAAACCCCCTTCACTTGTTAGTATTAGTTTGCGAGTACTTAAAGAGTACTCATGGCTTTGTCCCTGGCTATTCCCGTGGCCAGACTATGAAGAGGAGTACCTGGAGGATGGACCCTAGGAAGGTTACAACAACTAGGATCATCTCCCATCGTCAGCATTGCCTGTGACCCCAAAGATGGAGCTTCGCCTACGCTACCGTTATTATTACGTATTCCGCTGCTTGAAGTTGTATTAAGAACTGGATCATGAGATCCCTATTTGTGTAAGACCTTATATATGGTTTATAATGGATGATGTACTGTGGTATCCAATTCTGTTATGTCTCGCACAAATGGTAATCCTGGGATTGCGATGTATGGCATAACAGGCATCTCGGATTAAAAATCCGGGTGTTGACAAGTTGGTATCAGAGCCATCCTG